>CM031244.1:149992077-150620503 GCA_018340775.1 Taxus wallichiana var. yunnanensis | reverse complement strand
AAGTCACCTGCTCATGCAGCTCTAGCAATATAAGCAGCTCTCGGTCCCTCATTCATAGCTCATCTCGGCTTGCATCCAACCAACACTATGTATTAATACACTTTCCCAACTTACCCTGTGTTCACCCCCAAACCACCTATTCTTCCCGAAACCCCTCTACCCTAATCCTTACCCAACCCACCCATAACCTATCCCCTCTCTCTTAACCCACACCTTTACATATCTTACCCTACCCATTGCCCATCCATTTCCACTACCTAACCCATTTTTTTGCCTATTTCTGGCCCCATTTCCTTATTTTCACACTGACTCCAGTTACCCATAACCATCACCGGTAGCCTTTAACCACCATCAGGTCACCTATGTTGTGACCGATGCCACTTCTACATGACCAACATCATCGACAGTTGATCGACACCGGACATCGTGGTGGTGGTGATCGACGCCGAAACCCCCGACCAATTTTTTTAATTTTTGACCAAATCAACCTAACTACCCAACCAAACCTACTTAAACCTTCCCTACTTCCCTTCCCACTCCTATTGACCTACATTCCAACCTCCCCAACCCAATTATATCCAATTTACCTCCCAATCCAAAATTCAAAACCTCCCCCCACGTTTTTATTACAACCCATATTTTAACCTACTTAATCAATCAAATCATTAAGCTATGGTGTGGAGCTTACCTCATCCTTTGCACACACCATGGCGGTATATCTCGCTACTATACAGGTGCACCACTTGACCCTCTCCTACCTCTTTTATCGAGCCAAGAACAACCAATCCTTAGCCACACGAATCGTGCCACCTGATCTCGCGGCCCCACCTCTCACTCAATCAATCTCACCTATGTGGCTCGCCAACCAATCTCTCTACCGTACTCTTTTGACCTCTTCCTCTTTTCTCTCTTTTGTCCTTTTCTTCTTCTTAACAATGCACAAATGAATTTTAAAACGTAGGTTTTCCACTTTTTATACCCTACCCGACCCGACTGACATCGGTTAACCCTTGACCGCCACTGGCCTGATGCCCTACACTACCGTCGTCAATTCCCTACACTGTCATCGTTCATACTGCGACTAATGTCGGTTACCCTACGTACTCATTGCCCTCACATTGACCTCATTTTCCTTACCTCCCTTTTCTTTTACCTCTGCTACACCTACCTGGACCACTTTACCTTCACCTCTGGCCCTCCACCCTCTTCAACCTCCTCACGTCCACTTTGTTGACGCCTTATTATTTTACCCCTACCTCAGCCTTACCCGTGCCGTGATCTTGATATTTGGACCTGGACCATCACTAGTGACCTTTGACCTCATGTGTTTGCTATACCTTATGGCACTATTACCTGTGTTGTTGACCTAATGACCTTACCTAGCCTATTTTTGTGACCATTTATCCTAACCCTACCTTTGGTGTACTAGAACATACCTAAACGTTCCTACACCTAACCTACATTGTGTTTCCTGACCTTATCCTATACCTTGGATACTGGATTCACTTCACCCTTGTTTGGATAAACCTATCGACCTTAGACAATGTAGAGTTTTCCTACTCTTCAACCCGGTAGCGTGCGTTGATCTGCTACTACCTTTGACCCTGACCCATTACCTAGATCACCCGAGTAGACCTTTCACCCTTTTCCCCTACACCCACTTTCCTTTTCCTCACATTTACCTTTTATCAAACCACTCACTTCAGCCTGCTACCTCGTCAATTCCTAGTTTGAGGGGGATCACCTTCACCCTCACATGGGGTAACCACATCTTATTTTTGTTATCATCGCTTACCAAAACAAGCTAAGAAACAAAAAGGGGAAAAATGTAGACACTAAAATTAGGTCACACTCCCCTTCGTCCCTCGACATATAAGCCCCCCTTTATTACATTTACTTAGCCATGACCCCCTTCACCCTACTAATATTAATTTAATTAAATTAATGATTTATCCTCACTATATTTATTATTTAAATAATATCTACACAAACAGTTCACTTAGACACCTCACCAAACTAACTCAACCTAAAACCTATTCTTAGCAAGTTACCATAACTAACTAAGACTTACCCAAACCCTACAAATCAATGCCTACACTTCCTCTAACTACATTCCCGCATGCTCACAAGAAGCTCCCAGTCTAATCCATGGGATAACGACACAAGATCCGAGGAAATCAAGAGGATCTCCTTAAGTTTAGTAAACCTAGGAAATCTCACCTTGACCGACGTCGGTTACCCCTAACCGTCGGTGGTTAAGCTGACCGCCGTTGGTTACCCCTTTTAACCCCAAAACAACCTTATTCTCAAGGTTGGAACTTAGAAGTTGGAAGCAAGTTGAAACATTGGGAGAAATTTGACGAGCAAGAACGAAATCTCAAAGAGATAACGCATCTTCAGAGAGCCAATTCCAGCAAGAACTAACATCCAAGGAAGGAGATTGAGGATCTTCTCCTGCACAGCCTTCCCAGCCACATTCTGATCTATCCAAGCAAAAGAGGAGTGTGCATGCAGCCCATGTAGAAGATTTTCTTTAGTTGGTGATCACTTGCAGCCTTCAAACCCATCATCAGCACCTCCATCCTTCACACATAGACTTTTAGGAATGAAATCCAAGTAAGTACAACATCATACTTTCCTGGTTATTTCATTTTATCATTATTTTATCATCCATTGTTTATCTTGCTCCCTATTGACCATCTCTAACATTTTGTACCTCTATAGACCCATTAAAACCTCATAAAAACCTATTCCAGTCACCCAATACCTCATCCTGACCAACCAAATCCTTTGTGTAATCACAAAGGAGACCAAAACCCCATTCTGTGACATTTCTAGATCTCACAGTAACTAGCGCCAGTTATACCTAACCACGGTCAGTCACCCCTGACCGACGCCGATCTTTGTGTTTTCCCACATAGCCTTAAACAGATACCTATCCACCTAATTTTACCTCACCCTCACTCACCTGTGACCTACTCGAGACCTTTATCAGACCTACAGAACCCATAACCAACCATTTGATGTGTGGATTCTATTCTAGCTAAGCATGTTAGATTAGATATGTTTTCTTATTATGTTTTTAGTGAGATACCTAAATCATTTTAAAATAACAATAGGATTTACCTTGTTTTCAGCATTAATTTGTTTACAACAAAGGATGATAGCGATCTAGGAAGTATCATGCTTCCTAGATCTAGATCATGTTAGGCGGTTCATTGCCCATTTTTTTAAATTCTTTACGGTGGTCTTTCTTTCATTACGGTAGTTCCTCCTAGCCAAAAGGAAGCTCTCACGGTCAGTGGTGGATTTGGAAGTCATACACACACACAACAACCCATTAATTGACATTTGAACATGCATTCCTCCTATGCCCATTACCCTATCAGTTTCATCAACAATTCAAACAAACAATCTAAGGAAAAAAGGTGAAACAACAATTGTTCAGCTACAAACCTTTGATGAGAAGTGAAAGGTAAAATGGATTGACTTTGTTGGTGGTGGAGGCACTGAGGGATAGCATGTTTTGAGAAGATGGTGTGTGACGTAAGCCTTTAGAATTAGAGATTGGGGATGTAGAGTTACCACCCCACTATCTTGATGAATCTATCAAATTGGGCGGGATGTGTTTGTAGGTATTCAATTTCGTAGAGCTAGACTCTGGTTTTGCTAGCATGCTCCATAAAGTCAAATGAAGTTATGGTAGATGAGGAATAGGTTCCATTAGTGGATGAGGACTTAAATGGCAGATGTGTCATTACTTTTGGTGTTGGGTTCTCCTTTTCAAATGTATAAATTGGCTTGGAAGGAGATGGGGTGTAGCATTTGATTGAAATTTAGATGTTCTTGCAAAACCAATATTTAGAAAAGAATTGCTCTTAACAAATTTTGAGTTGGGAGAATAATTAGATAACTTACTTGGTACAATGATGTGATCCTTGACAACCGGTGAATTTGATTTCTGTCTAGCTGATTCCATGGAAGGTGTTAATGGTGATCCTTTGTTGGTGATCTTGTTTAGTGGAGGCTTTGCAGAGAAATCTTCTTTGTTCTTCATATTCTCAATTGCAACCGCTAACGCTAAAACACCATTCTTGGATTTTGCACGAGTGAAAAACAACACATGAAGAATTTCCTAGTGTCAATTTCAAGATAGTTTTCATAGTCATCCATGCTTTCTTCTTCGCTTCTCAATGTCTGCTCCTTCTTCTAATTCCCTAGTGTCATAGATGACATTAATCGGTGGTGCTTCAAGAGCAAGCCTACGAGGAGGTGGATCAATTCTTGGTCTATCAAGAAGATTTTGTCTCCTTGGAGCATTCCTCATTTTGATTTTTGACAGATGTTTTTTCAAAGTAACTAGGTCATTTGCCATTTTTTGGAACATTGGATTGGTGGTGATTGAATTTAAACTCGACCTTTTTGCTTCTATTTGGTCCTTTCACTTTGTCGAAAGAATTAGATCATCATCAGTCTCAATTGAAAATTATTTAGCTTCCCTCAATTTTCTTGGTTGGGCTCTTATGAGGAAGAAACCAACTTCTGATGGGAAAGCACTAATGAAGAACCTTTTCAAGTTTTTTTCGGAGGGTACCACATCTTCTAGGATCCTTCTTGTCGACCTATCATACCTTGCTACAAAATATCTCATTGATTCGAAGGTCTCCTTCTTCATCTAAACCAACTGGACCATCATATCCTGACAATATTCTGTGCTCTTAAACCTCTGTTCAAATGCACTTCTTCTATCTTCCCAGCATGTGACAGATCTTAGGGGCAAAATGTAAAACCATTCAGCAACTTTTTCTTGGAGTGACTCCACAAAGAGCCTAACTGAAACAACTTAATATTCAACTCCCAACACTCCACAAGTAATGATGAATGCTGCTACATGTTCTTCTAGGAGCTGAGAACCATCCCCTTTGAATTTTGGAAATTTATTTCTTGAGCCTCTTAAGAACTCATGAAGAGGTTGTGGAAGAGCAATTGGACCAGTATTTCATCCCCAGGGTACGTTAGGCCTACATACTTCATGCTCATGATCACCCATTCTATTCTTGTTTCTACACTCCAGTCTTGCTAAGGCTACTTTGGATGTTGCTTTCTTCTCGCTTCAATTTGGAGTCTTTCTATTTCTTCAAGTTGAGCCCTTGTCTCCTCTTCATCTCTTGCCTCTCATTCAAGCTCTTAAAATGTGGGATCAATTTTTCCTCCTTGCCTCAGTTGTCAAGTGTATCTTCTATCATCCAGCTAGAAATTTAATGCTCTTCTCAGGGTGTTGGAATTTGTCTTTGCCTTTCCAATTTGACAACACATTCCTCTTCCAGGTCCAGAATCCTTATGGAAATGAAGTAATGATTGACACTTCATCTATTATGCCAAATAGATTCTCTCATATCAGAAACAATGTCTTCTTGGATGTGAAAGAGTAAATTAGGTCTCTCAATAGGAGGATTTCCTAGAATAGCCATGATTTACATCCATGTAGTTTATGTGATTATTCAATTTCTAAAAACTTTTCCTCTAGAATCTTTTTTTGTATTTTATGACCCTAATTTCATTTTTAGGTACAGATGCTACAAATCTACCCCACGGTGGGTGCCAAAAATAGTTGGCAAGAAAATTTGTCTTATGGACAAATTGGTGGGTTTCAAGCCAACGCTATGGGAATCTAGGTCCCTCTACTTGAACGGTGTAGCTTCTGTATGTGCATAAATGAAAAATTGGATTTCAATGTTGGCCTTTCAACTAGAGATCCAACAGGGGCATTCCACTAACCCCGTAGCAGAAAGATAGCAATGTCTCACTACGGAAGAAACTTTTTCTTGGAAAGGGGAAGGGAGTTGGAAATAGAGGTAGGAGAAAACTAATGTTGCGAGTAGTATATCGATTCCCACACACATTAATTAGAAATTTCATTTACATGCATATATATAAGTTATAAGAAAATAAATCCATAGGAGAATCAATCTAAAAAAGGAGTTTGTCTAGAGCTTTGAGAATAGAGGAAATTCTAAGGAGAAGGGAAAATGGAGAGAAGAAGTGTAACATTTTCTATCTTTTCTAGGTACAAAGCACTCTGGTCCTTTTTGAAATCAATCGCCATCCCTTCGAATGATGTTGAGAAGCCATTATATTCTTTGTAAGAAACCGTTACAACTTCTAAAATCCTCAATGCCTTTTCAAATTCCTCTATTGTGAAGAAAATGTTCATGGCGGGTTAGAAACCAAATCTTGCAAAGAAACCGTTACATTTGATTTAACAGTTTAAATATAGACCATTTGATTTGCTCCTCTAACTCTGAAATTGGGTTGTCTACTTGGCAGGAAGGGATTGGAGTGGATACGGGGGAAGCCTTTCACATTTTTTTATTTTTCGTGAGATTTGGAAATTTGGAATAAATTGGCCTGCAGCTCCGCTTTGACTATTTAACTTAGAGACGTGGCATGTTCTTATTGGAAATGGGATCATGGCCCTTTTCTCAACATTTTAACATTTTTCAGAAAAAGGCTCAAAAACTCAATTTCCTCCACTGGCCCACTGCTCTGATTTGACTAGAACATGTGGCACGTTCTGACTGGAGATGGGGTCGTGGCTCTTTTCTAAACATTTTAACCTTTTTCAGAAAAAGGATCAAAAACTCAATTTCCTCCACTGGCCCACTACTCTAATTTGACTAGGACATGTGGAACGTTCTTGTTGGAGATGGGGTCGCAGATCTTTTCTAAACATTTTAACCTTTTTTTGGAAAAAGGCTCAAAAACTCATTTTCCTCAGCGGCCCACTACTCCGATTTGACTAAGACACGTGGCACATTCTGGTTTGAGATGGGGTCACAGCTCTTTGACTCTTTCTAAACATTTTAACCTTTTTTGGAAAAAATCTCAAAAACTCAATTTCCTCCGTTGGCTAGCATTTGCACCGATTTGGCTTTCGACACGTGGTATCCTCTGATTATTTGCGGGTTTCGGGGAAGTGGTGAACCTTTATTATTTTTAACCTTTTTTTTAGCAAAAAGGCTAAAAACTTTGAAGTTCTCCATTGGTCTCAAGCTCATACTTTTGAATTTTTTGGCCGATTTGGCTTTTCAGTCCCAAGTGTCCTAATTGAACTTGTGCAACCTGGGACAAAAACTTCCACTTTTTCCGTAATTGGCAATTTCGGCTACTTCAAACTTTATGGGGCTGTGGGGAAAATTTACCATTTTTGACAAAAGTGTTAAGTTCACCAAAAATCCTGTTCCTCCCCATCTAATAGGATCTGACCACGTACCTACATTCATTGGGGTCAAAATTTGACGGGGAAAAGATGCCCATCATCCCGACTATGGAAAATACGCAGAGGAAGAAAACTTCATCATTTTGAGTCCAATTTTCGAATTTCCTTCACGAACCAGAGGCATGGAGGAAAAATAATGATTTGATGACCTAGGCCATAGAACAAGTGAACAATTTCGATCAAAAATGAGGTTGCAAAGAGGATATTACGTGCACAGACTCGGGAAATGGAGGATTTCTAAAAATGAGAAAAACAGAGGTTTAAACAACTCTAGGGCACGACTTTTGCTAATTTCTTGAATCTCTAACTTGGATTAAACACCAAAAAGGGCATGAGCTCAAAAACTGAATTTGGCTATGAAAACATAGAGTAGTTTTTGAGAGACAACACCTATCTAAATAAAAATAATGAGAATGTTATTTCTCATAATCCACACCATCCACCCTTATGACAAAATCAATTATTACAAATACTCATTACCCTCATATATTTCCCTGAATAAACAACTAATGAATTCCTTTAATCTTGATCTCTTTTGTTGGTATCATTCCACTATCCACCACTCCCACAAAGATTGTTGGGATATTAAGGAATATACTTTGGATTATTTCCTCATGCCTTGATTTTATACCAATGTTATCATTTAATAACACTATGAAAAATACCAATCTCTTCTCCAAGCTCCTGAAGAGCATAAATCTAGGATAATCACAATAAATATCCCATAAATAACTTTGTAGTCATTGTCGAAGGGTCTTATGCCTACAATTACCTAAATTTGCAATATGTCAATATGGATAAAGTTTACTACCAATGTAATACTACACATAATGAACCCATTCACAAACCTAAAAATCCTTCCTCCATGATAAAGAAAATAATTGATACCTCTTATGAGAAATCAAATGATGATCCCGATCCTTCATCAAGCTTCATCGAAAACCATAGTGGAAGAATCCCCCATACAACCTATCCCACCCACCTTAGATAAGGTTGATAAAAATTATAGGACACACCAAACTATGGGGAATATCACTCCTTGTTAGCCACCCAAATACCATTATGACATTTATTCTAAGTTGCAATGTAGTTTCTTGGATGAGATTAATTCTATGAGTTGTAAAATTCCTTTGATGGAACTTATGCACACTTCTCCACAACATCAAAAATTTCTCATGTAACAAATCTATCATTTAGAGGATTCTTTAAATGAGCTAGAGGAATCTCCTCCTACACTACATAAACTCTAAATTCATAACATTTTTTTCATCCTCCAATTTACAAAACCACTATCATTAAATATACTAAGAATGACATGATTAATAATGAAATAATATTCCATGATGATTATCCTATGCTCCTTATTAGTGTCAAAATTCATAATTCACAAGTAAAATGAGTATTGGTGTATAAAGGCTCGGGGGATCAAAATTTGTTCCTTTTCTCTCATTAAAAATATTTCGTGTCTTTTGGATACCTAAGATACACTCAAATCACTTGTTGTGGGTTTTATAAAACTCTTAAAAATACACTCGGTTGTATTTGGATTCAAATCACAGAGGCCCTAAGACTATCTGCACTAATCTCATGGTGTCTTATCACCTACATTCTTATCATCTCTTACTTGGATGAACTTAGACACATCACATTCATATAGTCACATAATTAGGATACCAATGCGTTAATTTTATCCATAATAATGAATGGTATAGGAATTATGTTGAACCAAATCCTTGGATCATACCCATTCATTTTTTCAACAAACATTTTTCGTATTCCTACTATAGGTACCTAACATTCCATACTTTATTTTTTTATGATTACTTGACCTAATATACATGTTACCCTCACAAAATTTAATGATGGTGAAACTAATTAATTGTAAAATGTGGTTAGTAATTATCTATTACCCAAAAATATAACATTATGTATTCCTCCACTTTTATTACCTAAGGATTTATTTCTAACTATCGTAGAATATGAGGAACCTCTTTACAATACTACCTCTTATGGCCACTCCTCCTCCTCTCGAAGATGAATAAATTCATATTATACATATTTTCATAGATATTCCCTCAACACATTCTTTCAATAAAATGGGAATCATAACACATGATGATTCCATCAAATCCAACATTCCTAGTAGTAATCCCATGATCCACTCTATTAAAACTTGCCCAATAGCGAATATGATATCTTATCCCATGTTAAATTGTAATATCTCAATGTTTTCTATTACAACACAACTTTTCACAAACACATGCTTTAAACCTTGATACTCATATGATTTCTACATCTTACGATTTTTATCCTCCTTATTACACTAGTGATAGTGAGGATGAAGATATTTGCCCCTATTTTCCACCAACCAACACACTCTTACTCGATACTCCTTAGGTTATTTAAAAATTTCTAATACTACTACACATTCCACTTCCCCACCAAAAATAATCTCATAATAGATAGATCCAACTATATGCATAACTCTACTCTGTCGGATGAAGTTGGTCCATTTGAACACTATACATATGATCTAGTGTATCTAAACTCACCCTCTCTAAATCCATCATCCTTGATTCTCCTAGCATAGTTGATCTTTTCAGGAAAGATGAATCTTTTATATTTCCCCATTTAGACATAAATTTATATGCTAAGGTCTTGGATGTTTGAAAAACCATCTCTCGCTAGCATCATAATGGTAAGAGATACATGGTTTTTGAAATTGATGTAGAATATAATGGTCCCATGGCTACATTAGATAATGATGAGGCCATACTTGAATTAATTCATGCATGAGAGGACACCCTCACTTTACAAAATAAAAAATTGGCCATATCCATGATAAAAACCTCACTTTTTGATAGCTTCATCATTATTGTTGACCTTGTCAATGATGAGGTTTCTAAGCTTCCAAAGGATCCTTATAATTTTCAATATGGAAACACCTTGCTCACTAAAAACACTTTAAATGTCCAAAGTGATGATGATCCTTCTCATGTTGTCATGTGAGGCAAGTGCTTCCCCATTTACATGATATGAATATAAAAGTCCTTCATAGACACAATGAATAATTTACTTGGGGATACTCTAGCTTCCTAAAACTAACCTTGACATTATTTTGTACAATATAATTACCTACCTACTTTGTCACAAATGTTCAACGAAAGATTCAAAATTTTCCTCTTAAAATAAACAACCTATGTCATTAAGAACTCATAAATCTTCTTGACACCAAGTTTATTAATCCAATAGACTATTTCAAGTGGGTATCTAATATCATCCTCATTTGTAAGAAATTAAAACTTGTCATTTTTATTATATTGACTTAAACCTCACTTTTCCTAAGGATAACTTCTCTCTTCCTTCCATTGACACCATTATCGATGCCACATAAGGATATAATATTTTATCCTTATGGATGGGTTCTCTAGATATAATAAAATTCAAATATCACCTCAAGATCGACATAAGACCACATTCACCACCAAATGGGACACCTAGTGCTATATTAAAATTACTTTTATCCTTAAAAATGTTGGAGTGACTTATCAACGAGATATGACCCATATATTCCATGATATTATTCACAAGATAGTCAAAGTCTATGTGGATGACCTTATTATCAAATCTCAATGTGTAGAGGATCAAGCCCAAGACCTAAACATTGTCCTTGAAATATTCCATAATACAAGGTTCAATTTAATCTAGGAAAATGCATATTTATTTTCAAACAAGGTGAATTCCTAGGGTTCATAATCTCCAAATGTGGTATAGATGTCAACGCAACAATATTAAATACATTATCGACATATGCCACCCTACAACTATACTTGATGTCCAAACTTTCTTATGGAAGCTTTGGGAAATCAAAAGGTTTTTCATTAAATTCACATGTCATACACATGCCATTAATAACCTTATAAAAAATGACATTGTAATTCAATTGTACAAATATTGTTAACAAGACTTTGAAAATATGAATGCGTTTCATATCACAATGACCGCATTACTACCTTTGTCCCCGATCAAACACTTATCTTCTACAAATATTATACCATCATCTTCATTGGGAAATATTGGATCAAGAGGATGAAAAAGGGAAGGAGTGTGCAATCTAATACATTATTTTTTCTCTCCTTGACTATGACACTTGTTATACCTCCATTAAATGAGCTTGTTTAGCCATCTATTTCACTTCTAGCAAGATTTTCCATTACATGATCTACTAGAGCCCTTATGTTATACTCAACACCGACCCCTTTACCATTTATTCTCCCATGATGTTCTCCCAACATAGCACATCAAAAATGGATGACACATGAAATTTGACTCACACATCACCACAAAAAGGCTATCAAAAGTAAATAATTGCATATCAACTTAAATATGCTCAAATACTTGTAGCCAAACCTATTCCGAGATGCCCTTCCTAATGAATGAAGACTATTTATTGAAGGAATAAAATAATATTCTATAATCAAAGACTACTACTATAACTTCATTTCTAATCTCTGGGAATAATCCTTGATAGCTAGTGATGCAAATCCTAACCTAAACCCATAAAACCCAATGTTAAGGATAAATAATCACTATAGACCTCCATGAAGACACACATAATCTCCATTTTTATGGAGAAAATGTATTCAAGGAGCTGGGACAATTTGTGTTCTTATTGATCCCTTAGGAAAGAAACTTCCTCTCTCCTTCCGATTTGGAATTTGATGCCACAAACAACATTTATGAATACAAGGCTCTTGTCCTTGGCATGAAAGCCATACTTGCCTCTAAAATCACATATCTTCATGTCATGGGAGATTTATAACTTTTTTACTAACAAGTTAGCGTGTTTATCAATGTTGAAGTGATAATATCAAATTTTATCATGAAACAATCATTATCTACTTAGTCACGAGACTTATATCGATACCGCTTCAATACTCTCAAAACTATGCATTCCAAACCATATCAAAGTGACTGCATCACTCGGTGGCTCATGCTCATGACAAAATTTTACCTTGCATTCATCTCGCAAAATTATATTAAGGGATAGGCCATCACTAATTAGCTCACTAAAGCCCCTCTTCTAGACATTCGACATCATGAAAAAATTTTAGACGAATTTATCAACACTATCGATCACAAATACACTCCTATGAAAATAACACTCTTATTTGATGAATCTAAGTTTCAGCAAAGGGGAGGTGTTGGTATCATTATCATACCTCCATGGGGGACCCCTATCCATCTATCTTTTAAACTAAACTTAAAATATAATAATAACATGGAGGAATACAAAGCTCTAATCATGGGTCTCCAAACTGCCATCATGCTTGGTATTCAAATCTTATACATCTACAGAGACTCAAAACTTGTCATCAATAAAATCAAAGGAATTTATTAATGTAAAAATGAGATTCTAAAAATATATAAAACCATTTTTGAATTCCTCTTATAAGCCTTTGATCGTTACACCATCCTAATAGTTCCAGGATCTTCTAGCAAATTTGCAGACACCATGGATTATCTTTCATCCCTCATAAGTCACCACTTGATAATAAAAAATATATAAAAAACAAGGACTTTAAGAAATTATGTAACACATTCAAAATTAAATTAATATTTTCATCACCTTATTATGCACATAAAAATAGACAAGCTGAGGCTTCTAACAAAACACTTAACACAATTCTTATGAAAAAGTCAACCAAACAAGTAGGAATTGACATCTCCAGATCCCATTTTCTCTCGGGCTTATCATACCATCATCCATAATCCTATAGGTGTTATGTCATTTTATTTAGTCTATGTATCTTATTAGGAAATAAGAGATAAAATATCTGGAATAATCCCTTACAGTAATCGCAACAAGAGAAAATAATATGCAATAAATATTACGATCTCAAATAAAAGTGTAGAATAAATAACACAACATAAAGAGACAAGATTTAATGAGGTTCACTCAATTTGGGCTACATCCACCAAGAATCACTTTCTCGATTTTATTACAAGCCTCCACTCTCTCAATACAATACCCAGATCCGTTTGGAGCTATGCTCAAAAAACTCTAGAGAATTCACACCCAAATTCAAACTACATATGCAATACATTTGCTTGTATATCTATCATATGTATAAGACCATATAAATAGACAATTTCTTAAGCATTTTGATACAAAACCGTGGGTATCAAAACAATGGGCAAAAAACTGTGGGTATCGAAACAATGGGTACCAAAAAACCATGGGCCCAAAAACAGCCCATAACAGTTACCCATTACCCATTGGTTAATAAACCACCCATGAAAATTTGCTTCAGGGGCTTCACCCCTGAACCCCCTTGACCCACTCACTAGTGAGCGGGACCGCCATAAAAATACCCGAGTGTAACACATAGAAGGTGTACCACACTCTAACATGAAAATAGGCTCCACAAACATAATAATCTCCTACTTGGAGACTGATTTCCACTGCATAAGCTTCTCAACCCTTCACTATCATCCGCATGAAGGCCAACCAAAGCTGAACATAGCTTTAGTTTATCCCTTGTGACCACCTTGGTCATCATGTCTGTAGGATTCTGACTGGTATGAATCTTCTCCAACTTCAACTTATCTTCCTCCAAAGCTATCCTGATGAAGTGATATCTCAACTGTATATGCTTCATCCTGGAGTGGAAAGTAGAGTTCTTAGCTAGGTGTATAGCACTCTGACTATCACTATGTAGCTTACATTCCTCCTGCTTATGCCCCAACTCCTCAAGTAATTGTTGTAACCAAATCATCTCTTTTCTTGCCTCTGTGGCAACAACATACTCAGCCTCCATGGTTGACAAAGCCACTAGCTTCTGTAGTCATGAAATCCAGCTCACTGTTGTCCCACCTACAATGTAAATATAACATGTCATGCTCCTCCTGCTTTGTCTACATCTCCAGCCATGTCTGAATCTACATAACCACATAAAGTGGTGTCTGATCCACTGTAGCACAAAACTATCCCCATGGTCCCTCTCAAATACCGAAGGATCCACTTTACTGCTTGCCAATGCTCTTTACCTGGATCACTCATAAATCTACTCACAGCTCCTACTACATGGGCAATATCAGGCCTAGTGCATACCATAGCATACATCAAACTGCCAACCACTGATGAGTAAGGTACCTTGGACATATGGTTTCTTTCTGCTCTATCTTGGGACACTGCTCCTTTGATAACTTAAAATGGCCTACCAAAGGAGTCCCAACCAGGTTTAGCATCCCGTATGTTAAACCTATCTAATACCTTCTTAATGTACTCTTCCCGAGATAAAGTCAAACTTTCTTTCCTATCCCAAGTTATCCTCATACCAAGGATTTTTCTCGGCAGCCCCAAAACCTTCATATCAAAGGATTCAATTAGCTATTTCTTGAGTACTTTTATTTCTTGCATGTTTTTACTGCAACCAACATTTCATCAACATACAAACACAGGATAATATAACTTCCATACTCAAATTTCTTTGTATACACGCAATGGTCAAAATTATATCTAATATAACCTTGCTCCATCATGAAGCTATCAAAATTATTATACCATTGACATGGAGCTTGTTTCAAGCCATACAAGCTCTTCTTCAATTTACACACCATCTCCTCTTTACCTTTGACCTCATATCCCTCTGGTTGCTGCATAAATAGTTCATCCTTCAAATCACCATGGAGAAATGCGTCTTTACATCTAACTCGTTTCTAAGTGCAAGTCATCTACTGCCACTATTCCAAGAACAGTTCTAATAGAAGTCATTTTTACTACAGGAGAAAAGATCTCATCAAAATCTATACCTTGTTTCTGTGCAAACCCCTTGACCACCAACCGGGCCTTATATCTTTTCTTTTCTCCTTCTTTTTCTTAACTCTGTACACCCACTTGTTTTGCAATGCTCTTTTGCCTTCCAAAGAGCTTCACCAAATCCCAAGTCTGGTTCTCCATGAAAGACTTATGCTCCTCATCCATGGCTTGCTCCCACTTCTTACCGATATCTACCTACATTTCTTCATCAAATATCTCTGTCTCTCCACTATCAGTGAGTAATAAATAATAAAGAGAAGGAGAAAAATGTTTAGGTTCTTTTCTTACCCTAGAAGACCTCCTCACTGTAGGAGTTTGGGGTTCTTGTTGAGTAGGTTCCCGAACTGATTCATGGGTCACTTTGTCCCATCCGGAAGATCCTCTACCACTGCATATTCTTTCTTGGATTCTTCCCTATTTTCCTACAACTGTTGCTTATACATGAATTTCTCATTAAATACCACATCCCTAGACCGAATGATTTTCTTGTCCTTAATACTCCAACATTTAAATCCAAAGTCATCACCACCATAACCAATGAAAGTACATTTTTCTGATTTAGCCTCTAGCTTGGTCCTATCATCCTTGTCTATATGAATAAACACCTCACATCCAAAGACTCTAAGAAATGAATAATCAACTTTCTTACCATACCAAGCCTCCTCAGGTATGCCTCCATCTAAGGCACTTGAGGGTCCTCTGTTTATCAAGTACACAGTTGTGCTCACTACTTCTACCCAAAAAGAAAAGGCATCCAAAGATGTAACCTCATGCTCCTAGCACGTTCCATTATTGTTCTATTCATCCTTTCCGACACCCCATTCTGCTACGGAGTTCCTGAACCATCTTTTTCCTACGGATTCCATTCTTAGAACAATAATAATCAAATTCATTACTACAATACTCCCCTCCATTATTTGACCTGAGACATTTTAGCTTAAGACCTGTTTCATTCTCTACCAAGGCTTTCCATTTAACAAAAGTGTCAAATACATCATATTTATTTCTAATACAATAAACCCAAACTTTCCTTGTTACAACATCAATAAAAGTAACATAATAACTTGAACCCCCAAGAGATGATACCTGAGCTAGCCCCCACACATCAGAATGCACAAACTCTAACTTACTCTCTTTCTTTGTAGGTCCAACCTTGAGAAACCTTACTTACTTCTGTTTCCCATATATACAGTCCTCACAGAAATCCAAACCTATTTATGTATATCCAAGAAAATTCTTCTTTATGATGTCCATGCCCTTATGGCTCATATGACCGAGCCTATAGTGCCATAATGTTATATCTACATATGAAGCCACAAGATTATAATCATTAGTACTATCAGTTTATAAATACAAGGTTCCAGCCTTCTTACCTCTTACCACCACAAGAGCACCCTTGGTAACCTTCCAAGAGTCAGTTATAAATATCACAGTACAACCATCACTTCCTAATTGCCTGCCGATATCAAATTTCTCCTTAATATAGGCACATGTATGACATCCTTCAATAGCCATATATTCCCATTTTGCATCTTAACCTAAATGTAACCTTTTCCAACTATACTTTGCAAGGCTCATCATCACCAATAAAAACATGCCCAACATCCCCTTGAACATAATCAACAAAATAATGCCTATGTGAAGTAGCATGAAAAGAAGCCCTGAATCTAAAACCCAAGATTCGGAATATTATGTAAAGAAAGAATCAAAGCATCCTGGCATACATTACCCGATGCCACATTTGCCTCCTTGATTTCTTCCTATTGTTTCTTCTTGTCTCAAAGCTCCCAACAGTACTTCTTTACATGCCCAGACTTTCCATAGTTTCAACATACAATCTTGCTCTTGGATTTTGACCTTTCCCGATCTTTCGATTTTCCACAGCTTCCTCTATTCTTCTGTCTCCCTCTAGTTTCCACTGTCAAAGCATTCCTTGAAGTATAAGATTCCCTGGAGCTTTTTCTTCACATTTTCTCACTTAGAATCACCCCTAAAACATCCTCAAACTTCAACTTTGAGTTAGCTAGAACCAAGTTGCTTACCACCATTACTAGGCTATTCCAACTTTTAGGTAAAGAGCACAGAATTAATAAAGCCCTAACTTCTTCATCAGATTCTATTGTAACCGAAGCTAGCATATTCACAACCGTATTGAAATTATTTAAATGATCTACTACTGAACTATTCTCAGACATCTTCATATTAAACAACTTTTTCATTAAAAATATCTTATTAGAGGCGAGGGTTTTTCATACAACTTCCTAATGCATCCATCGGTTCTTTTGTAGTATTTTCCTTTGAAACATTAAATAATATCGAAGATGCAAGACACAACCGGATCGTTCAAAGTGCCTTCCGATCCAACAAATCCCATTCGCATCTCTGTCATACTCGAGGGTTTGTTCACCTTCTCGATAAACGGAGTATAAAGATCCTTCGATAAAGGTAATATTCCAAATACATCTTCCAAAGACTAAAATTCTACCCGTTGAATTTATCAACCCTATATCTTCCATCATCTCGCCATAGCTCCCATTCAAGATAAAACATTCCCGTGATTCAACACTTCAACATACCAAACCAGGACTATGATACCAATTGTTAGGAAATAAGAGATAAAATATGCGAATAATAATCCCTTACGAATCGCAACAGTAGAAAATAATATGCATAAATATTACAAATCTCAAATAAAAGTGCAGAATAAATAACACAACATAGAGAGACAAGATTTAATGTGGTTCACCCAATTTGGGCTACGTCCACCAAGAATCACTTGCTTAGATTTTATTACAAGCCTCCACTCTCTCAATACAATACCTAGATCCGTTTGGAGATATGCTCAACAAACTCTATAGAATTCACACCCGAATTCAAAGCACATCTGCAATACATTTGCTTGTATATCTATCATATGCATAAGACCATATAAATAGACAATTGCTTAAGTAGTTTGATACAAAAATGTGGGTATCAAAACAATGGGCAAAAAACCATGGGTATCAAAACAATGGGTACCGAAAAACCATGGGCCCAAAAACAGCCCATAATGGTTACCCATTACCCATGGGTTAATAAACCATCCATGAAAATTTTCTTCGGGGCTTTGCCCCAAACCCCCTGACCTTGCTCACCGGCGAGTGGGACCGCCGTAAAAATACCCGAGTGTAACACATAGAAGGTGTACCACACTCTAACATGAAAATAGGCTCCACAAACATAACATATCTCGAGGTGGTTTTCCCCTTGAAGTTAAAATACCATCACTTCACATATCCTTCACTATATGTATCCCCGATGAGGATTATTATCAAGAACATTTAGCAAAATTAGATTTGTTCGACGAACATATCCTAACAACTCTTGAACATCATCATGTCTATCAAGAATGCATCAAGTACACGTATAAAAACATGTCAAAGAATGTGACAGTTGACCTTAATATTGTGACCTCATTCTCAAATAAAATCAAAATGTCACTATTTTGGAAAGGAGTAAATGTGGAAATTTTTCCCCTAACTCGATCGATCCATATATCATCATTTAAAAGTATAGATCAAGAGCTTATAGTCTAGCCTCCCTTGATGGTACACATAAAAAGTAACCTTTAAATTCCTTTCACTTGCAGCCTTTCAACTTTTAACACATCAACTGTCATGACAATAGTCAACTCAAAGATATCATTCCATCACTAGCCCGTTATTTCATCATTGTAATGATTTGAAAGCAAGTGGGTTACCGCCACTATGCTAAAAACCTTAAATATTAGCACAACAACTCTACTCATCACATATTTTGCATGGAAAAGTTCCTCTTCACAATCATTACATCCATCCAACTTGTCTACCACTGAAAACTTATTACAAGATACACATGTGTAATTTATGCACACATATTTCCCCCTCCTTGAAGTGGTCCACCGAGCCTACCCTCAACATAAAAGTAAAGTAAACATTAGATATGGATGTATATTATCAAAATAAATAGAATTTTACCTCAATGGATAACACTAAAATATCAAAATTACATTGGAAAAAATAAAAATTATTGATCCCTTAAAGGAAAAATGCATGTTAAAATTTCTAGATTGATCCCTTGAAAGATGGCTATCCAAAAGAAAAAAATAGAAATTCAAAATTGTAGACCACTTCCTCAAAGGATGGATACCCATGTAATTTTAAAATGGTTTCCCACATCTATTAGCCTTCAAAAAGTGAAAATATCAAAAGCATCCTAGGAAAGCTTCCCACATCAATCGATTTCCCATTAGAGAAAACTTCCCACATTGATCAGTTTGTGTCAAAACAAAATGTATATCTAGGGCATGAAATTATGAAACCATTGAAAGGATACCTGCTCTCCTGCAATCTACACATGGCAACCATTTCCATGTGCTAGGAAGGTATACCTTTCACTTTCATATGTATCCAAGATCCTACATGTGACTACTCATTGTTAGTCATGTGTTAACATCTCATATACTTGCCAAAAAGTGAAAGAGCTTTCATTATACATTTTACCATCACATATGTATCGAATCCAGTCCAGAAGAAAATAATTCACATTTTATTCCTACCCATGATTAAAATACATTTTTACATACATTAAAGTCACGCCATAATCATATATATATCTTAAAATGTCAAATCAAAATCAAATACATCAGACTTACATCTAATCTATCTAAACATCACATCAAATATAATCACAAAATTATCAACATATATCATGACCACATATAAATACTACATCATCACATCCAAACATCACACTAAAATAAATCAACATACAATTCAAAATCATATATATATATATATCAACGTGTAAATATACATCGTCGGAGTCTCAAAGCTCATGTATATCAAAATATACATCAAATATACGATTCAAAAAGAGTTTTATACATCAAAAATATCATCTATCGAGTGAACTAAACATCCTTCATCCGCACAATCCCTCGGAAATACTCCCTTGATCACCACCAGAACCTTTATTCGGTCCTCCGTCAATCCTTTGTGTCACCTTGGACCCATTCAATGGTCCTCTATTTTATACACCCTTCATCAAAATTGCACATCTTAAAAGTACTTGCTTCCTTTTTTTGGAGCCACAATACCCTCTTAAAATATAGCTTTATCCTATAAATCCTGACTTTATCAATCATGAAATTTTCAATCTCTCTCGAATATTATTCTGTCACCACCTACAAGTCATACGTCTATAGGTTGAGAACCCATTATTTACCCTATCACTTTACTTCTCAGGTCATGTAATCCCACCTTTATCTTAAAATAAAATAAGCAATTAATTAAATCAAATCCTACTTTGATCATGCAACCCAATCAGCCAAAGCTCACCTCTATCAAACTTCATATCAATTTTTTTCCACCTTAACATGAGTAAGTCATATGTTTATAGGTAAAAAACCAATTAGTTCCCCTATCACTTGGTTCCCTAGTCTTAAAATCCCACCTTTGTGGCCACATCATAGCATACCCAGTTAGGATCATCCTCCTACCTTCGCTTCCTATGAGTCATATGTCTATAGGTCATGAAATATTTGGTTCCCCTATCATTTAATTCCATGATTGCGTCAAATCCATATTTTAGATCATTCTTGTTTCTATACCTCGTCTTGGGGAAACTCAAAATGAAACATGCATGTCAAATAAAATCTATCTCATCCAATCAACTCAATCAAACTAGTGATCATTTGCACTTCATTGATAAACACCCCTAGTTTGAGGGGGAATTACCCATCCAAGCACAAAACAAACCATTTCAAATAGTCTTTGTAGGGTAGTTTTTCATCACAAATCACTCAACAAAAAGAGAAAATGTAGACACCGGGTTTTTGTCACCCACCTACACCCTACATACATACATTATTCCACTAAATATATCACCTTAAACATTATCTAAGTCACCCTACTCACTCCCTACAAACAATTTTCACTCTCGGTTGATTATATTTACCCATTAAAACTCACTATAACCTCCTAACCATCTTTAACCTATCCTAAAATCCTACCCAAACCTCATAAACTCTCAACCTCACCTTATCTCTTCCCTAACCATTTCCCCTCATCCCCTTAACAAAAATTCCCATTTTGGAAGTGGTTGAAATAAATTCCAAATGACTTCCTTTTAATTTTCTAGATCATCTCGTGATTCTAAAAATCACCCCGATAATAAATAGGAGCTCAAAATCTTGTTTCAGGGACCTTTTAGACCTTTTTACATCTTGAATATCAATTTTTCTTCAACTAGAAGAAAAATACGCTAATCCAACAATCTCCAAGCCCCGAAATAAGACTCGCCACTCAAATAAGCCACAACACATCATTCTTTACACCCAAAGCCCCGAAAGATCCTCTTCACACTATCGGATGATCAACAAACCAACATCATAGACTCAAATAGTTCTTATGCACTCTTTTTAGTATATTTCACCTCCAAGGTAATATCCTACAATTCCACTCTTATACCCATATTTTTAACATCAAAATAAGAAAAAACAATCATTTTAAAATATTTGTTTCATATCAATTTATCATTTACAAAAAAATCAATATTTTTACAGGAATCACCCATGTTTCCCTTCAATCTCTATAAATTCCATTGAATCTTCAACAATTTCTATTAATTTATCTTTCTTTTTCAATTTATTACATTTTCTCAATTATCAACTAGATATTTGGACGTGATCTCACATTTACTTGCAAGCATGTCTTTGATGTAGATTACTATTCTAAGCTAGTCTCATCCAATCACGAGCATCTACGATCTTCAGATCATCCAACAACCCTTTGTGTGGGAGAAATTTGATATCCTTCGTGATCTTACTTTTTGTTCCATTGCATTTACACACCCTTTGTGTGGGAGAAATTTGATATCCTTCACGATCTTACTTTGTGTTCCATTGCATTTACACATAACATTGAAGACATTGATGAACAATTCGAGATCCTCCACAAGATACGAGAAGAAACCATGGAATTTTTGTATGACTATTTTGAAGACCTTGAGATCTCCATATTTCTATCTTGGGAAACCTACGAAGTGAAAGAGGATCTTAATTTTCACCTTGAGTTCTAGATTCCTTCCTTATCATTGCCAATATCTATCTTATCATCTTTTTCAATTCACTTAATTATATCAAAATGAGATGGCATCCTTCAATTAAGTGAATTCATAAAGATGATCAAAATATGGTGGGGTTTAAGTATATTTGAATTCATAATGAGATGGTCAAAACTAGATGAATTTTGGCCATATAATATATGAATTTAAAGATGATTGTGCCAAGGATTAGGCTTTACTAAAAAAATCATCATCCTATTTATCTAATATCTCTTTTCTATTTGTCTTCGTTTGTATTTCTCTTCATTTCATGAAAAAGGAGTGCTCATTCATTTTTCACATCTCATCATCCTAAAATTGTGAATGTTGACACAAGTATACTTAAACCCCGCAATATTTTGAGTTTTAGGTACTTTCTGCACTTAATAGAATTTACTAAAAACTACCTAATACAATTTCATTCCATTTTATATGACAACACCATTGAAAATTTTCCCCTTTTTGTCAAATTGGTCAAAATATCCCAACTCTTCAAAATTGCCCATTTTCAAAGATCACATTATGATAAGGGTTATTAGATCCTCAAAGCATTTCAGAATTCTTGTTTATAGTCAATGAAAAGGTTTAAAAGTTTTATCTATGATGGTAAGACTTATAAATCATTATGGGAGCTTTTGAATGATCTTCAAAATATTTCTGCTAGAAATGTTTTGAGAAAAAAGAATGTGCATGATTAGTTGAAGATTCAACTTTAGTGGAGGGTTTTAGAAGCCTCATGAAGTGTTGGGAGCTCATATCCTAGGAAATAGAAATATTATAGATCCTACTTCATGTTCGACTAAGCATGATTAAATTATGGGAAGTTAGAAAGAAAAAAATCTTCCAAAACTGACACAAGGTAGTCTTTTCACACTTGATTTTTACATGGAAGATTTCAAGAATCTCAAGTGGATTTGGGAGTCGAAAAATATCAAGTGAGGTTATATTAATTATACTTTATGACTAATAAGTTAGTTTATCTTACACATGTCAAAAAATATTGTTGTACTCCGCCCAATGACACACCACCCTAGGAAAATATGAGTATAAAAGAAAATGTTGTTGAATAAATCATTTTCAAGCCTCCTAAATAGCCCCATTGTATTGATTGTCTTATTTACATGTAAATTCATATATTATATGGCAAAAGTTCATCTAGTTTTGACTCAGGGAAAATGAAACATTCTCGGGAAGTAAGACAGGGTGAAAACCATGCTTTGGAGCCAAACTTGGGCACACTGGCACACTTTTCGTGTCCCTTTACATCCTTGGCACACTTTTGAGGTGTAATTCCACCAAAAATGTTTTCCCATTTCCTATCGATTGGAATTTTACATGTTAAGAACATAAAGGAAAGATAAAAGTGCATGTGAGGGGCTTAAGTGATAGTTGTAACTTGAAGGTGGACCAATATTTTCCATTTAAGTGAACTTTTAAACCCCATTTACACCAATGGAAAAATTTTGAGGTGTAATTTGTCCCAAAAAGTGTGTCCTCTTCTTATTGGTGGAGATCTTTGATATGGTGTATGCCAAATTATGATTCAACCATGAGAAAATTTCCCTTATGTGCATGTACATATTATTTTCCCTCTCCATCCTCACTGATGGAAAACTTACCCCCTCCTTGCACCCCAAGTGCACTTATAAGGTGTAATTTTACCCGAAAAGTTTTCCAAAGTGTAATGAGGCCTGCATTCTCCATTTCTCCATCCTCTATTTCTCCATCTTCAACTCCTCTACCCCTCAACTTCCCCATGTACACTCCCCTTCTTTATATCCACTAAATAAACACTAAGTATTTATCCCACTTCATGAAAACACAAAGTATATTTTTCAACCATTAAAAAACATCTAGAGTTTTTTCATCTTCTTCAAACACAAAAAATCTCCCCTTTGTTCCCTAGATATCAATTTTTTCCCTCATAATGTTTGATTCCAAGATTTATTTTCCTCCAAATTTGACCATCCCTTCCTCTCTAGTACGACTTTAAAATGAATGTAATATGGATTCCATTGATTTCCTAAACTTTTCTTACATCCACATGAAGTTTCTAGCCATAAATAATGTTTTCACAGATCTACGAAATCTCATTGAGCCAAATTGTCTCGAAATTGAAGCAAAGCATCGTAGTGTAAAATATTATTTTTTGAGAACAATTTAATTCTGATACAACACCAAGAAAACCACTTTATATTTTTAGTAAGTCTCTATCGGGTAGCCTACTAAAAATAGTAACTCTGAGAAATAGTTGGTTTTCGGCACCTCAGTTCATTCCTCCAAGATCAAAACATTAAAAATGACAAATTGATAAAATTGTTAAAAATAGACACCCATGTATGACTTGCTAAAAATAGTAAGTGTTAAAAATGAGCTCAAAATGGTCACACATGTTCCTCCCCTTCATGTCTCATTGATTCTAGCCTTCACAGAGGTCAATTTCTCGTTTGTGAGAAAATTCCCGCATATCTGGATGTGGTAAGCATAAGGTGTCTCAGAGTGAATATGCTAAATTTAGAAACATGATGTGGAATGAACCTCATGAAAATGTGACAGAAAGGATTCTCTCAAAGTGTTTCATTCAGAGAAAATGGTCACCTGTTTCAAATCACAAGGCTATTTTTATCCTGTGCACCATACTATGACCAATTTTTAGGAACACCTCTGGTAAACAATAGTCTATTTTTGATAGTCCTCATTCTGAGAGGTACTTCTCAACATTTGCAAATTTCCACCTGTCACTATGTAGTTACCATATCTTTAGATATTTCCTCGGAGGAATGGTAAGAAAAAAAGCATGCTTACAGGATTAATAGTTCAATTATGACTCGGTTAGAACGGAAGCCCTCTCAATTCCCAATTTTGGTCTCGAAGTGCATTTTGGTCTCAATATATTTCTCAATTGATTATATGAGTTGATCAAAATATGGAATAATTCTTCATTTAATCTCCTACCTTCACCCATCTCAGGGTTGAAAGTTTTTGGTCTCACATTTCATTAGTCACTGTGTTTCCTAGGTGGAAGGATCAACATAATTGCATTATGTAGAACTTTTTTTCAAGTTCTCATCAAGTGCAAGAGGGTCAAAAAGAAGAGGAAATTTTTCATGGATTGGAATGGTTGGTTCAAGTGAAAGGTGAAAATATTCATTGATATCAATGTTTCATTCATCAAGTGATTCTCGCTCCTGCTCTCATTGTACTTGACAAGGCTACAACAGTTCATCATTCTAGGAGGCTTCTCACAATGCAGAATATGTCAAGGATCAAGATTTCATCACTACATTCGAGAATTTCATTAGTTCATCATAGGAGTGGATATTGTTCATGATTAGAGATTCTTCATACTTTTTCATTCAAGTTTGGATCTTCTCCTCTCTCTCTCTCTCTCTCTCTCTTCTTATCTCTTTCTCTCTAGATTTCTATTTCTTCATTGAAGAGAAAATTTTGTAAAAAGTGACTTCACTTAAATTTTCTATTTCTTTATTGAGGATTGCACTTTAAGTTAAAAAGTCACATGGGAATGTGAAGAGCCACTAGATTTGGCTATATATTGTAATACTATCTTCATTCCTAGTCTTTATATTTTATTTTTCATAACTCCCATTAACTTACTACAAGAAATAAAATATAATTCTTATATCTTTTGTCTTATGTTTTCCTCCCCATCTCAACTCCTAATCCAATAAATATTTGTAATCCTACACAACCAAGGAAATAATACATCTTTTGATGAATATAATGCAGTTAAACTTTTTGTTGATTATGTTTTTGTCTTGCTTTGCATATTGGTGTCTTCTCATTGTTAACTTGGAAGTATTATAGTTTTATGTCAATAAAATTAACTTGTTATTTATTGAATAAAACCCCCTTCTCACTTTCTCTCCTCTCCATACACACACTTTTCCTCTACCTCCTTTTTACACACATGTTTAATGGATTACTCGAGTGTGATCCTCAGTTAAAAGGCCATCCATGATGGTTAGAGTAGTGTACATATTTCCTATTTTCAATCAATGGAGATGCTTGATTCCTAAGTAAAGGGACTCGATACATTTTCGAGCATTGGTGAAAACCCCTAATTTACCCTTGTGATTTTTTTCCAACACTTCACTAATGAAATTATGACTTGAAACCCTCTTATTATAGGACTATGTGGTTATATCAAGATGTATACTCCAGTATTTCCCCTTTGTATTATCTTATATACCTTCAAAACAAGTTTTTGTAACATTTTGGGTCCTTTAGTGGCCTATAAATGTAATTTTCTATTAAACCCTAGTTGTTGCACATTCTTGATATCAGGTGTAATCATCTGAATCACTCCAAAAACCTAACCAAAGGTAGAAAAAATGTAATAAAGTTAGTGTTTGGGTTGTGGTGCAACTTGTGCACAAATTATGTCAACACTACTCAGAAGGACCTTAACCACACGTAGTTCTCCACCTAACATGTGATTTTTATGGATGTAACTTGTTGGCAACTTAAACCCATTTGATCATGCTTAATTTAATTGTGCTCTTGCTAACATTTGGAAATAGGAACTTTGTGTGTTTGCATATGAGGGAATATATACTCCTTGACTTGGTTGAGTTCTTTAAAACTATCATAGTGGCTGCCTTAATGGATGTACATTATCTTTAAGAAGATTTAGGAATCCTTGAGTGCATTCTGTGAGTATTGTAAATGAGTATGTCAATAGAATTTCATATGATTATTAGGTGATTAAATGAGGTAGTGTTAACTTGCTTATATAGGGTTCTGAAGGTAAAATATTATGATAAGGCCAACCTGTGGGGATAAAAGAACCAAAAATAAGAGTGCATTGAAAAAAAAGTCACAAAATGTGTTTGTATACGATCATACATGTCAGCTAGGAGCTGATTATATAACTTGATAGAATTATATGGTTATGGACAGGGAGAAGGTGAATCAAATGTGAAATTTACACAATGATGGTAAGATCTTAAGCATTCATTTTATGGACTTAAATTAAAAAAATTCAACACATTAGTGTGTATGAATAAGAAATTTAGGAAACATATTGTAAGATATACTTAGTGGTGATAGAATGTGGGTGTTTGTCTTAACCAAGAAGAAAATTGTGATCTAACCTAAATGGTTAAGTATATAGGGTGTATTAGCCACCGGTAGAGTATCCTAATCAATTAGTTTCCAAAGATAATTTATGTAATATCCAAAATAATCATTCAACAAATCTAAATAACAATAGACAATGCAAAAAATTACTAGCAATGATAAGAATAAGAATACTTAGTTGATATTTTGGATTGTGTGTTGATGTGGGCTGACCCAATGATAAGAAAAGGTTAGAAATGATCGGATAGAGATTTTCTACTAAAAACGTATCCTAAAATCTACTTGGACCAAAGTATATCGTATAACCCGAACATACCCCTCGTTATGTACCTCTTTGTACACCCTTTTCAATTTGTAATTTTAGCTCCTAAAAAATTTTAGGTCTATGTTCGCTTCTTGATATACTCATGTCTATAATTTAGACCTTTGATAATGAGCAATCTCATTGTGTAGTTGACTAAACCTTTACAAACCTATATGGGGAAGGAGTCCTATGAAAAACATTAGTTGGGTTGTGGGCACCTCTGTACACCACCAAAATTTCTACTACTCCAAAGAGGGCCAAAACCACACATCATTCTTGCCTATAATGTGATATCTAGAATGCATGAAACCATATTTATAATCATGACCTTGCAACAATATGATTGTACTTGAACCTCTACCCTAAATTGACTTGATTTTGATGATGTTCCCTTTGTACTTTAAGATCTAAGAGAATGAATACCGCATAATGAGTATACAAAGTATATGAAGCTCAAGGAGTTTTGTAGTAGCTTTTAGTTGTGATTTATCTTTATGTTTTATCATTGGAATGTGAGGATTTAAGAAGATAAAATTCCCTTCTCTTGATGAGAGATGAATAATTTGTTTATATATGTGTTTAGATCTAGAAAATGCAGATAAATCACTAGGAGTGTAGCAAAGGCATTCAAATTGAGAAAAGTATTGTAGGAGGAAGAGCGGCCAAAGCAGATTAGGTTGACCCATAGCGCATGGGTGCTATGGCCATTTCTATATGTTATGGTCCTAGATGCATGTGTGAGTAATCCTAAAGTTGGAATTGTTATATGCGAGGGTATAACCTGATTTGATGTATTGTTTTGAAAACAAATATGTTGTGTGTGTAAACATGTAGTGCCCACATTTTACGCACCCAAATACAACAGTAAAATACTAGGATAATTTTTTTTTTTGACTTACATTGCTCACTACACACAACACAGCAAGGGCTCTAAGTACAGAAACTCGACTCACATAAGACAATCACATAAATCATTGACTCACATAGACACATGAAAACGACATAGGCATGTCGATGCCACACTTTTCCCAATGAACGAATACTAGCAATGACCCAACCACAAGAACATGACTTCAGGAATGGCAAACCCACAACACATCATTTCTTTAATTGCATCTCAGTTACGATTAACATTCTAAGAACATTATTGTGCAAGTATAGTTTTCTCCTTTTTCCATCTACAAAATCTTAAGTTCAATCCACATTTAATTTATAGTTCGACCAATTTAGGTTGGCTTCATTTATGCATCATAGAAATTTCATAACTTACTTGCTTATTTGGCACAATTCTAATCACATATACAATACTTAATTATCTTGTTCTTATGTTAAGAATATGCTTCTCAAACATTTATTTAATGTTTAAAATTTACCCTTGCTACACAAGTGAACCTAACGTGATGTCAAGGTGAAATCTTGGGATTAAGGAAGACATAGATTCGAGATAACTTTTTTTTTTCAAGAACATCCATCGATCACGGAATAGTTATTTCGCTACCATAGTTATTAAAGTTCAATAACTTATGGACTTCCATTTATATTTATAAATATTTTGTTTTCTCGAAGTTAGGTCACACCAAAACAATACCTATTTTATTTTTAAAACACGGAAGGAAATTTAATTGATTACACGGACTCCAAGAGTGGTAGTATCCCTAACCTCAAATCTTTTTTTTTTCTTCTATAATTTATTTTTACATCACAATATGGTCACATTATAACCATCATTTTATAAAAAAAGCATTACAAAAGCACTTATCAAACCTCTTAAGGAAGTACATGGTTAGAAGCATTATAAACTACACATGAACACAAGTGATCTAAGTTCACGAAGATCCCATATCCTTGCATTACATGATTCCGCATAAGAAATATTATTTATTCCTTAATGCCATAAAATGACATAACAAGGGATTAAGGGACAAGATTACAGTTTATAAGGTTCTCTAGAATCAACATCTTTCAACTCAATTTCGTATGCAAGGAGTTAAATTATAGTTTTCTACCCACAAGTTAACATCCTAATCCACTAGGGTTTAGTTCCATTCCAATTTTTCACTTAGGGCTTTACGCTCCATTATAGATTAGAATAAGATTCAAAACATATTCACTCTATAAAACCTCCGTAACAGATCAAGCACTCTATTGTCACTAGCCAAAGATAGTACATATAGCTAAGAGGATCTATTCCTTACCAAAATTTTAAGTGATAGAACCACTATTCCACTAGCTCCATGATGTCATCTGGACCCCACAAGGAATTCATTCGATGCAGGAGATTTATTTGACCGTGTGTTGATTCTATATGTCTAGTTTGTGTCGATGTCACCTAAACTTACCTACTAGGACGATAAACCCCTTTCTTGGAATCGTATTGTCTAAAACTAGGATGTTCTATCGAGTGTAAAGGTTCGTTTGAAGGTCACGGTTTTCTACGCTAAGGGGTCAACATAGGCAGGTTAGTTATATACAAATTTTGAACTAAGGTTGACTATTGTGGTTAGGTTCCTTTATTACATTTTCAAGGTAAGAAACACAACACCAATTACTAAACCAATAATAGCACAATGAAAGTTCACTACAAGGTACAAATTTCAATTCCTTTTGACAATTGTATTCCACTTTTACCATAACAGTTTTGGGATCAAAATAACATCCATGAAAGAAATACAAATTTCTCAAGAACTTATTAATCTAGTGACTTTTACATACTACCAATTTCAACAATAAGTCTTTCAATATAATACCAAAAATAAACAATGAATTACTCAACACCTTTACGTCATCATTCTTTCATCCTGCAAAAACCACGTGAGCAAGATATCAACGATAAATCGCTGGCATGGCATCCACCCTAATCAATCATAATTATCATTTTTCAGTTTCCCATTTACATAAGATAAAAATTACAATTTGCAATCGAAATAAAAAGGTTTAGAGACATGTATTCATTACATTTCATTTTACTTCTTTTTGTAACCCAGGAGAGAGAAAGAGAAGGGTAGAGAGAGAAAACATATTTTGTCAAAAGTTCTAATGCACACAAAAATTTACATTATAGTGTTTTAAATAGTTATTTACATGTGTTAAAAGTTTTCAGGGTGATTTGGCAACCCTACGAGGGTCCTGCAGACTTTCTATTTTTACATTTTCTCACTAGTTACAAAATATTCAAAACGGGCTTGGAGGCTAAGAAACCACTTCCAAAATTTATCTTCCGATGAGAACACACACCACGATTAACTTTCTATGTGTCCCCAGATATACCAAGAATTCATAGCAACTAACGGAATTGGGAAAAAGTGAACGGTTTGCATTTGGCGGCTAGTTTTCCAGGGCTACTGATCGTAGTTCACCCAGTTGTAAAATGACAAAAGTTAGCTCGAGGGCCATAAAATTGTGTCCATAATTTACGTTCAATGGAGGAGCATGCAACGAGACATCTCCTACTAGTTCCCTTATATAAGGAGAATTCATCAGAGTCGATGGGACTGAGAACTAGAGAACCATTTTCAAACGGCGACAAGTTTTTTGGAGTGACAAGATGAAATTGGTCTAGTTTGACCTCGTCAAACTGCGACCGAGAGGCCTACAAAATGGCTTCGCCAAACTATCCTAAAAATATATCTTTCCTATACTAAATGTTCCATGCAATTTTCTAGTATAAACACTAGAGGTTTGCGAAGACGGAAGAAATTTCTCCATCCAGGTTTCAAATGGCGGTTCAAAATGAAAGCCAACTTTCTAGATTTAACAACTTTCTACTGTTGTAAACCAGTGTAACAGGGCTCCTATAAGAGCGTCAAAAGGATGTCATATGTTCATTTCGGTCAAACCAAAGGTCGAGGTGACTCCTCATATACCAAGGTACATGAATGAAACTTCACATCTCATTTCTAGAGTTACGAAGGGTACTTAATGAGTCTCTGAAAAATGAAAAAAAAATAACTTCTTCTTTCCCTTTTTTTTTTACAGGGAATTGGTCAACATTATTTCTGGAAAGTAAGTTTCATCTGGTCGATAAAACAATATTGGAGTGATCAAGATGGGTAAGAGTTTTCTAAATCATCTCGAAGTGAGGGTGATAGTTCATGGTTTAAAGTAGACGAGTTATAATGACTTCGTGAGTTACGACATGACAATTTATTGTTTTGCAATGAGTTGAAGGGACATTTAACTATATTAAAAATCCTAATAATTTAAAATTCTATTTAGTTACAAAAGAGAACTAAAACATGAGAATTATGAGAGGTAAGGGAAGAAGAACCATGCCTGGAAGGGACAGAGTCGATCAAACCCGCAGGCTTTGGTTCAACATCTTGCTTGGGCACTTCATCAACCAGTTCACGAGACTCGATCTAACCTCCACAATGTCACACAATCTTCCCGATCACTTGAAGTTTTTCCAATAGAATAAGTTGCCCATTATGTGCATATCCTAAAATCATGGCATTCCATGAGACCGCATTTCTCTTAAGGCATATTGTTAAACAACTTGTGTGCATTTTGTATACTTCCACATTTTGTATACATATCTATGAGAGTAGTCCCAACAAAAACATCTAACAAAAATCCATTTTCGATTATTTTTTTGATGGATTTCCATTACTAGTTTGAAAGCACCAATTTTTCCATAGGATGGAAGGATGCTAGCAAAGGTTACCGAGTTTGGCTTTACACCTACTAGTTGCATTTGATTGAAAGCCTCCAAGGCTTTCTCAGCAAGCCCATTTTGAGCATATCCTACAATTAGCACATTCCATGACACAAGATTCGGTTGAGGCATTTTATCAAACAGTTCCCACGCCTTTTCAACAAATCCATTTTTAATCATCATTGTCCATGAAACTACATCTGTAAGGGGCATTTTTAAAGTAGCTTGGCATTTTTAAAAAGTTGTCCACGTTTTTGAGCAGCTAACCAAGAGAACACATCTCCTTGAGGCATTTTTTGTGCATAACCACATTTTTGTGCAGCTGACCAAGAGAACACATCTCCTTGAGGTGTTTTTTGTGCTTAGCCACATTTTTCTACAGTGACCAAGAGAACACATCTCCTTGAGGTGTTTTTGTGCATAGCCACGTTTTTGTGCATCCTTGGTTGTATCAAACTCCATTGGGCATGAGTTGGGCACCCAAACATGATTAAAAACTTTCAGTTTGAACCCAACAACATTGCATTCCATTAAACCACTTTGGATTGCTTCCACATAGCATACAAAACTACCAACGCCCTTGGAAAAATAGTCTCAGATAGAAACCCTCCTCCTTCACACCTTCTTCAACCTCTGGTGGGTGTGCAAAACAAACTGGAGCTTCCTCCCTCCCTCCATGGTGGCGGCTCTCTCTCTCCCTCAACAAAAGATAGAAAACAAAAACACAAAAGAGTCCCCTTTGCCCTAAACCACCCCAAACAAGGAAATCATGGGCTTTTCCTTTTTTTAATTAGTGTTAAATTTTAAGTCTTTTATTTTATTTATTTATTTATTTGTTTGTTTGAACTTTTCTTTTTAAAAAAAAAAAAAAATAAAAATCCTAAAACGAAGTCAAAACATAATGAAAACATAGCTTAAGGTAATCCTTAATAATATCTGATAAAATTTTGATGCCAAAACCCAACGCTCGCAAATCGACAATATAAATCATGATATTATTATAAACATTATTTTTTTATTTTTATGGCTAAAATAATGATAATAATTATTAATCATATTAATGGTGACAACCAGGCAGACTCGAAGAAGTGAGAGCTAGATTTTTCCTTTAACCGATAATTAAAAAAAAGCGAAGCCAACAAGGATCGGCAGGAGCACAACAACATAACGCTTAGCAACCCGGTCGTCGACAAAGAAAAGGAAGAACGAGGAATGGGGAATTACATTCTCCTCCCCTTAAGAAAGCATCATCCTCGATGCGACATACAATGAAGAAGGAGAAATGGTAAGCAACAAGGGACAAACATGGCAAAGGCACGCTCTAAGGTTAAGATTTTAGATACAAAATCACGGTCATGGGGTGGCCCTAGGAACATTTGGAAGAAATTTTAACTTTCAAGGTTCTGTGAAGATTGGTAGTTCCCTCTTATTCGTTATTTCATTAATCTCTTTCTATTAACATTATGCTTGATTCAAGTCTTTTAAAATTTCATTTTTGTAGAATTTTAGTTTATTCATTCCTGTGGGTTCCCATCATGAACTACAGTCACAACACCCTACCAGGGTCATACACAACACTAAAATTTTCACATACATACTTTTACATACTTTCACGACAGTATCACATCACAAGGGTTTCACCAAACCATGGAATGACAACAAGTAGACCACATAGCAAATAATTTTCAACAATTACGTCCTAGGCATAGATCTAGTACACACATATGACTAACAAACCGGATCAACACACTAATACATATACAATAGGTATCACATGACCAAAACAATCCATGACTGTAACAACATAGTTTCTAATCCAATATCCAATAGTCCATACCAACCAAGGGGAGAGTCAAGCCATCAATCATAAAAAGTTTAACCAGACTCACAAGAGTACACATAACTCACTATACCAACTCCACACATCACAAGGCATCATGAAACAACTCCAGATATCTCCAAAAGAAACAAAATACAACTCCATATATCTCCCCAAAGCATCACCAAATAATCTCCATATACCTTCCAAGGGGAAGAAACATAGTGCCAGAACCAAGTCGGGTCACTCAACCATAGAGCCCCATCAAGAATATCAAGTCACTCAACCATAGAGTGCCATAAAGAATAACATGTCACTCAACCATAGAGGCCCATCTCCTTTCTCCTTTTAATGAGGCCGGTCACCCTATGGCCCTGGGCACATAGAGCCCCGTCACCCCCAAACCCAAGTGACATAATAACTCGTGGTTCAACAACCCGCTAGTTATCTGTAACTCCTTGGGGTGTACCCCTATACAATGAAGCGGGTCCATAGGTTCAACCACTCCATGGTGAATCCCATGACCCTATTCCAACACATTACGACATTAGAACTAGCTTAACAATCCATTCAAATGCCAAGTGGCAAAATCAAAAGCCTTGGGCTAGGCTACAAAACCTTTAAAAATGAAAAGAAAGTTTTAAAACTAGGAAAAACAAATGGCTAATTAGCCATGGTGAGTGTAAAATCCAAATGTTAATGCATCAATCAAATAAATGCCCAAAATATAAGAACATGTCAATCAAGAAAATGGCTGGTTCTAGCTAAAAGAGAAAGATTAATTTATGAATAAAATACGTAATGAGAAAATAGCACATCACAATCACTATGTGGCCTCATACGCCACCAAAGGGGTACTCATCGAGTTGCTGGCACTTGGACATCGAGCCTTAGCTCATAAAAATATACATGTAACCAGAAATGAGTATGTCAAATAATGTAACTATCATCATCTCTCCTAAATCATTACTCCATACTCCCACAAGGATCAACATAGTCAAAATTACATAGGATTATCCAATGAACAATCCAATAGAAAGAGCAGGGAACTCTAGTTGCATAAGTTGAGCCTAAGGTGGTGCGCACCCACAATATACTAAGCAAGCTCAAAGTATACTAAATAGATAGAAGTGGATTTTCAGTCTATATAAGACTCCACTTCCTCACTTGTACTCGGCTCAAGATTATGAAAACCTGGTCCACGCCTCCTCTCTCCACACATACACTCTTGACAGTTTATCCCCTTAGGGTCATCTAGTGTAAGGTCCACAACATACACATAACTACATCACTAACACAATGGTGATTCATTCAAATTAACCATAACGTCTTACGCATGGTATTTATACGGGGCATAGCATAATCATTACTTTCACGGGTTATGATACATCACATTACCACATCCTACACCCAAAGTGCAATTATTACACACTAGGGATCATACTCACCATATGCCCCTAAATCACGACATGAACCATCACATATTACATGAATTATATGTATGAGGACACAATGTCTAACCTTACAACATAGTCAATTGTAATACAACATGTCAATGATGCACAACTAATCACAATACGGTGATGACATCATGATAAACTTCCATTCACTTTACATCAATTTTGTCATGCAATACATCAATACATCTTCACATCACATAAGGTCAAAATGTTTCAACACTCTGCAATTCACAATATCATTCCTTTCACACACAACAAGGTGGTACATCACACACAGATTCCTCATTGGATCCACAAAATAGAGAGTGAATACTCTCATCACAAGCACATCAACATGACAACAAATACGCACTAAGTGACATGCACCACATGTGTTTCCATAAGGTCACAATCATGACATAGTTCACATAACAACATATATCACATTACTCTTCCAATATCCACCACATCAAGCAACACCATCACAACTCCAATCCATCCCGGGTTCGAGAGCATGAACCTCTGCTCTGATACCATATGTAGTGCCCACATTTTACGCACCCAAATACAATAGTAAAATACCAGGATAAATTTTTTTGACTTACATTGCTCACTACACACAACAAACACTCAAAGTAAGGGCTTCATATAACTCACTAACGACTCACATAAATCATCGACTCACATAGACACATGAAAATGACATAGGCATGTCGATGCTACACTTTTCCCAAATGAATGAATACTAGCAATGACCCAACCACAAGAACATGACTTCAGGAACGGCAACCCACAACACATCATTTCTTTAATTGCATCTCAGTTACGATTAACATTCTAAGAACATTATTGTGCAAGTATAGTTTTCTCCTTTTTCCATCTACAAAATCTTAAGTTCAATCCACATTTAATTTACAGTTCAACCAATTTAGGTTGGCTTCCTTTATGCATCACGAAAATTTCCATAACTTACTTGCTTATTTGGCACAATTCTAATCACATATACAATACTTAATTATCTTGTTCTTATGTTAAGAATATGCTTCTCAAATGTTTATTTAATGTTTAAAATTTACCCTTGCTACACAAGTGAATCTAACGTGATGTCAAGGTGAAATCTTGGGATTAAGGAAGACATAGATTCGAGATAACTTTTTTTTTTCAAGAACATCCATCGATCACAGAATAGTTATTTCACTACCATAGTTATTAAAGTTCAATAACTTATGGACTTCCATTTATATTTATACATCTTTTGTTTTCTCGAAGTTAGGTCACACCAAGGCAATACCTATTTTATTTTATTTTTTTTTAAAACACGGAAGGAAATTTAATTAATTACACGGACTCCAAGAGTGGCAGTATCCCTAACCTCAAATCTTTTTTTTTTTCTATACTTTATTTTACATCACAATATGGTCACATTATAACCATCGTTTTATAAAAAAGATTACAAAAGCACTTATCAAACCTCTTAAGGAAGTACATGGTTAGAAGCATTATAAACTACACATGAACACAAGTGATCTATGTTCACGAAGATCCCATATCCTTGCATTGCATGATTCCGCATAAGAAATATTATTTATTCCTTAATGCCATAAAATGACATAACAAGGGATTAAGGGACAAGATTACAGTTTCTAAGGTTCTCTAGAATCAACATCTTTCAACTCAATTTTGTATGCAAGGAGTTAAATTATAGTTTTCTACCCACAAGTTAACATCCTAATCCACTAGGTTTAGTTCCATTCTAATTTTTCACTTAGGGCTTTACGCTCCATTATAGATTAGAATAAGATTCAAAACATATTCACTCTATAAACCCTCCGTAACAGATCAAGCACTCTATTGTCACTAGCCAAAGATAGTACATATAGCTAAGAGGATCTATTCCTTACCAAAATTTTAAGTGATAGAACCACTATTCCACTAGCTCCATGATGTCATCTGGACCCCACAAGGAATTCATTCAATGCAGAAGATTTATTTGACTGTGTTGCTCCTATATGTCTGGTTTGTGTCGATGTCACCTAAATGTACCTACTAGGACGATAAACCCCTTTCTTGGAATCATATTGTCTAAAACTAGGATGTTCCATCGAGTGTAAAGGTTCGTTTGAAGGTCACAATTTTCTACACTAAGGGGTTAACATAGGCAGGTTAGTTATATACAAATTTTGAACTAAGGTTGACTGTTGTGGTTAGGTTCCTTTATTACATTTTCAAGGTAAGAAACACAACACCAATTATTAAACCAATAATAGCACAATGAAAGTTCACTACAAGGTATAAATTTCAATTCCTTTTGACAATTGTATTCCACTTTTACCATAACAATTTTGGGATCAAAATAACATCCATGAAAGAAATACCAATTTCTCAAGCACTTATTAATCTAGCGACTTTTACATACTACCAATTTCAACAATAAGTCTTTCAATATAATACCAAAAATAAACAATGAATTACTCAATGCCTTTACGTCATCATTCTTTCATCCTGCAAAAACCACGTGAGCAAGATATCAACGATAAATCATTGGCATGGCATCCACCCTAATCAATCATAATTATCATTTTTCAGTTTCCCATTTACATAAGATAAAATTACAATTTGCAATCGAAATAAAAAGGTTTAGAGACATGTATTCATTACATTTCATTTTGCTTCTTTTTTGTAACCCAGGAGAGAGAAAGAGAAGGGTAGAGAGAGAAAACATCGTTTTGTCAAAAGTTCTAATGCACACAAAAGTTACATTATAGTGTTTTAAATAGTTATTTACATGTGTTAAAAGTTTTCAGGGTGATTTGGCAACCCTACGAGGGTCCTGCAGCTTTCTATTTTTACATTTTCTCACTAGTTACAAAACATTCAAAACGGGCTTGGAGGCTAAGAAACCACTTCCAAAAGTTATCTTCCAATGAGAACACACACCACAATTAAATTTCTACGTGTCCCCAGATATACCAAGAATTCATAGCAACTAACGAAATTGGGAAAAAGTGAACGGTTTGCGTTTGCGGCTAGTTTTCTAGGGCTACTGATCGTAGTTCACCCAATTGTAAAATGAGAAAAGTTAGCTCGAGGGCCCAATAAACCGTGTCCATAATCGGCGTTCGATGGAGGAACATGCAATGAGACATCTCCTACTAGTTTACATTATATAAGAGAATTCATTAGAGTCGACGGGACTGAGAACTAGAGAACCATTTTCAAATGGGGACAAGTTTTCTGGAGCGATAAGACAAAATTGGTCTAGTTTGACCTCGTCAAACTGCGACCGGAGGCCTACAAAATGGCTTTGCCAAACTATCCCGAAAAGTGCTCTTTCCTATACTGAATGTTCCATGCAATTTTCTAGTATAAACACTAGAGGTTTGCGAAGACGGGAAGAATTTCTCCATCCAGGTTTCAAATGGCGGTTCAAAATGAAAGCCAACTTTCTAGATTTAACAACTTTCTACTACTGTAAACCAGTGTAACAGGGCTCCTATAAGAGCATCAAAAGGATGTCATATGTTTGTTTCAGGTCAAACCAAAGGTCGAGGTGACTCCTCATATACCAAGGTACACGAATGAAACTTCACATCTCATTTCCAGAGTTACAAAGGGTACTTAATGAGTCTCTGAAAAATGTAAAAAAATATTAACTTCTTCTTTCTTTTTTTTTTTTTACAGGGAATTGGTCAACATTATTTCTGGAAAGTAAGTTTCATCTGGTCAAAAAAATATTGGAGAGATCAAGATGGGTAAGATTTTTCTTTAATCATCTCGAAGTGAGGGTGATAGTTCATGGTTTAAAGTAGATGAGTTATAATGACTTCATGAGTTACGACACGACAATTTATTGTTTTACAACAAGTTGAAGGGACATTTAACTGTATTAAAAATCCTAATAATTTAAAATTCTATTTAGTTGCAAAAGAGAACTAAAACACAAGAATTATGAGAGGTAAGGGAAGAAGAACCATGCCTGGAAGGGACGGAGTCGGTCAAACCCACAGGCTTTGGTTCAACATCTTGCTTGGGCACTTCGTCAACCAGTTCACGAGACTCGATCTAACCTCCACAACATCACACAATCTTCCCGATCACTTGAAGTTTTTCCAACATAATAAGTTTCCCATTATGTGCATATCCTGAAATCATGGCATTCCATGAGACCGCATTTCTCTAAGGCATATTGTTAAACAACTTGTGTGCATTTTGTATACTTCCACATTTTGTATACATATCTATGAGAGCAGTCCCAACAACAACATCTAACAAAAATCCATTTTCGATTATTTTTTTGATGGATTTCCATTACCAGTTAGAAAGCACCAATTTTTCCATAGGATGGAAGGATGCTAGCAAAGGTTACCGAGTTTGGCTTTACACCTGCCAGTTGCATTTGATTGAAAGCCTCCAAGGCTTTCTCAGCAAGCCCATTTTGAGCATATCCTACAATCAACACATTCCATGACACAAGATTTGGTTGAGGCATTTTATCAAACAATTCCCACGCCTTTTCAACAAATCCATTTTTAATCATCGTTGTCCATGAAACTACATCTGTAAGGGGTGTTTTTAAAGTAGCTTGGCATTTTTTAAAATTTGTCCACGTTTTTGAGTAGCTAACCAAGAGAACACATCTCCTTGAGGATTTTTTGCATAACCACGTTTTTGTGTAGCTGACCAAGAGAACACATCTCCTTGAGGCGTTTTTTGTGCACAACCACATTTTTGTGTAGCTGACCAAGAGAACACATCTCCTTGAGGCATTTTTTGTGCACAGCCACGTTTTTGTGCATCCTTGGTTGTATCAAACTCCATTGGGCATGAGCTGGGCACCCAAACATGATTAAAAACTTTCAGTTCGAACCCAACAACATTGCATTCCATTAAACCACTTCTGATTGCTTCCACATAGCATACAAAACTACCAACGCCCTTGGAAAAATAGTCTCAGACAAAAACCCTCCTCCTTCACGCCTTCTTCAACCTCTGGTGGGTGTGCAGAACAAACTGGAGCTTCCTCCTCCCTCCATGGCGGCGGCTCTCTCTCTCCCTCAGCAAAAGACAAAAACAAAAACACAAAAGAGTCCCCTTTGCCCTAAACCGCCCCAAACAAGGAAATCACGGGCTTTTCCTTTTTTTTTATTAGTGTTAAATTTTAAGTCTTTTATTTTATTTATTTATTTATTTGTTTGTTTAAACTTTTCTTTAAAAAAAAAAATAAAAATAAAAAATCCTAAAACGAAGTCAAAACATAATGAAAACATAGCTTAAGGTAATCCTTAATAATATCTGATAAAATTTTGATGCCAAAACCCAACGCTCGCAAATCGACAATATAAATCATGATATTATTATAAACATTATTTTTTTGATTTTTACGGCTAAAATAATGATAATAATTATTAATCATATTAATGGTGATGACCAGGAAGACTCGAAGAAGCGAGAGCTAGATTTTTCCTTTAACCGGATAATAAAAAAGTGAAGCCAAGCAGGATCGGCAGCAGAAGACAACAATGTAACGCTTAACAACCTAGTCATCGACGAAGAAAAGGAAGAATGAGGAACAGGGCATTACAAAACAAGAATGAGTGAAATATAGCTAAGGATAACATAATTGGACAAATTAAACTAGTGTGAGCTAGTGGAAGAGTGTTGTATAATTTTTGTCATTGCAAGACATGAATTACTAAAATGAGTGTCTACATTTCCCCATTAATTAGAATTAAAATTTGTGTGATTAAATGACAACTTACGAGTGTGTAGATACACTTTATCTTCACTTAAAGAACCTTGTGCTTGAGATAGGAATTTTTCTTTTTCCAATTGTGTTTTTTTCCTAGATGAACACCCGCAAAGAGAAGTGTATTCAATGTTCATAATATAGGAAATAAAAATTTAACTTGAAAATTTTGAACTTAGTGTAAAAATAACAAGACATAAGTAGAAATGTAAAACAAAGGAAAGAGTACATATGATTATTTTGTAAGAGAGGGGGAGAGAGTTCTCCTTCTACTGCTTTCCAAAGAGATTTGATGTGCTTTTGTTGGATCTCGTTAGAAGGACTTAAGGGTGATTAGTCCCTAAGTGGAATGTTCCAAGGAGAATATAAAGAAGTGAAAATGCACCTAGTATGGTGAAGATAACTCTATGGGTAGTGTTGTAGTTGTTCCACATCCCTCTACGAAAAATATGAGTAATGATAAGTCAATCATATGAGGATAATAATCACCTCAAGACTTTTCAAGACCCACGAGATAAGTGCCACTATATATGAACATAAACCTAATTTATTTTTAAATGATGACACAACATACCGGTGTACTAATAGCTTACACGCACCCTTTGTGCCACCATAATATGAACTGTATTATGCATTTTGTCACTAAAACTAAGTAAAGATCCTATAAATGCCATCGAGAAACTATACCAAATGAGAAAATCATGAATCTACCCCTCGAACGGAAGCATATGGATTAGGCAAAACATATAAACACTATTTTATTTGTGCGGTTCAGTCCTTATATGGTTTATGACCCAAGTCTATTTTTGATCCATTTTTTGAACCTATTAATGTTTGATTATTTACTTGTTATTTTATTTCCTAATTTTTAACTACCATGAGTGTGAGATATCATCTTATGGTTGCTCCCTTTGGGGGCACGTGGGATACAATAATGGGAGGGAAAAAAACCGAGGACTTGTACTTGATGCACACATGTGTTATAGGATTTTTATAGGGAAATATGGGAATGCGCATGGTGTATATAGAGATACATATATAATAATATAATAGATAAACTGAAAAAATTTTAGTATCAAACAATAGAGAAATAACACATTAGATGTAAAAATAACATGCAAGGATACAAAAATAGAACAACATGGTAATCAAGATGCCATATACATGGGTCACCACTTAGGATGGTGTAAGAAAAATTCATAAAATCAATTCCAAAAAAAAAAAACAACCAAGCAACATATGGAATTGCCTCAAAAAGTGAAAGCATAGAGAAAGCATGTAAAACAAGAAATGAGCCATAATATGAAAATGGTTCTAGTTTGGAAGTAACCTATAAATTAGATACTACACATAAAGCACCCATTAGATTTTCGGACTAATAAAAAGTATGAAAAAATACATGTATTGAGTAAATGAGGTAAGAGAAAGTAACTTAGAAAATATTGTAATAATAAAACCCGTATGTGAGAAAGCGTAAAGTGGATGCCACCATTTACTACAAAATAATTAGTTAAGAGTAACGTGAAGTATCCTGCATCATGTAATAATCTATGTGTAGCCTACATTTAACTCAATGTGCCACATGAATGCACATGTGCATAGAAAAAATGATACATCATACTATGTATCAAGCTAAAATTATATGCAATGTGCAATATGAATAATGTAAACGTGTAATAGAAATAAACAAGTAAGAGAAATGCAAATATTTTTGGATGTATATATTTCAATGTTTTTATATTTTGAGGGTATTTGAATGTTTTTCTATGTTTTTATGTCCCCCTGAGGGAATAGGTGAAAACATATTATCTTAAGAGAAGGAAGGGTCGAAGAATTTCCTCCAAGGGGGAAATATTTAGATTTTTAGTTATTTTGATGAATGAAGCCTATGTAATTGTATAGGGAAAGCAAGCTTACCCCTAGTATGTGTGTGTGCAAAGTGAGGTTCAGTGTGTAGCTACTACCTCAATAGTCAAATTTAACTTATAAATAAAGTGTTTCATTAGGAAATGAGGGGCATCACATGCCCCCATGGGTGAGTGGTGTAAAACTATCCAATGAGAACCTCGTGAGAAGGAAAAGAAGATTCCGGGGATATATAGGATTGGGCCTTAGTTATGCCTAATAATTCCACTCAAGTTCATATGCCATAGAAACTTTAGGAAGAGAGAAAGGTGGAATAGATATATAATAATCCATGTGTGATTTGGATGATTGGTGAATACAATTATGAGGGGAAACCCTATAGTGAAAAGAAGATGAACCATGTATGAATTAAGTAATAATTTATTATCAAAAGTAATATGATGATATAATAAAAATGTAAGAGACTCAATTTAATCAGGGTATCCTATATCAACCCCAGAAGAGGGAGAGACACAAATTCAACCATAAGTGTAAGAGGTGATATGTAAGCACCGTGATCAATAAAAACATACAAAGGTGTGCACAAAGTAGCATATGTAAAATTATCATGAGTGACACCATGTATATAGGTATTGGCTAATATAGCATAGAGAAGTGCATCAAATGTAGTGGAAGTAAGCTTATGAACCTGATTTTGTAAGTCACCTACAACATGCATTAGAGAAAGGAATTCCTATGGAGGAATAACATAGGTAGTAAGAGGCTCATTGAGTGGTTGCACCTTGCCATTATAGGTATCCCCGGGCACATTACTTGGGTTAGAATTGAATCTTGGGTCAACTAGTGGAGAAGTTACATTGACACTAAGAGGAATATGATAAGAACTAGTAGGAATGAAAGCTTGTACTCTCTTATCAACAAATTCCTTAGCATGGGAAGAAGAAGAAGAAATTCAAAACATCATTATGTTCACCATTATGTAAAATATACTTTTAAAAAGAAATATTGGAAATACATACATCATTTGTAATGAATGTTTTTTCATAGGAAGCTAAGACATCATGTTGTGAAGAGAGACAAGGAACACTAGTATCATTTACAATAATTTATTATTCACAAACAGCCAAGACATCATGTTGCAAAGAGAGATAAGAAACATTAGCATCATTTGTAATAACATTTTGTGTATGAGAAGATATAACAACAGTTGGAGGAGGAAGGGAAGGAACGCACACCTCTTTTATAGAAAAATTTTGTGCACAAGTATTTAAAATATTCTTTTGAGATGAATATGGGACATCCCAGTCAAAAAATATGAACATTAAGGAGATCTTGTATAATATCCCAATTGTAAATATGAGTAGATATTTAATAATAAATTTATATACCAGAGAGTGTTAAGATGTATGTAGCAAGTGACCAAGGTTTCCTAAGGATAATATTATAGTAAGGGGCATCAAGGAGTACATAACAAGTAGTATCAAAGGTTTTAGAGAGAATAGTGATTGGTATAGTGATAAAAATAAAGAATTTGTGAGGGATATTGTCAAATATATAGATATACAAATTATAATGAGGGATACTTCCACAAAAGAAGGAATGAAATAGATGCCGTAAATATTCAAGTTTCATCCGCTATCAAGAAGAAAACCTTTAATCAAAGCCTTATGAATAATAAATTGAACATATAGAGGGAGCTCAATGTAAATAAGAGGATAAAGAGGACCATTATGATACTCGAAAAGAGAATAAACAAGAAAATAATATAAATAGATACATATTACAAATACATAGGGATCATAGGGCTTGGTTGATGTTAGGTTCACCAAATGATTTAACCTAGATGGTTAAATTTATAAGGGTAATAAATGATGGTAGATTATCCAAATAAATTTATTTCCAAAGCTAATAGAAGTAATATTAGGAGTAATCTATGAAAAAATATAAATAATTATACATGATACAAAAAAATTATTAACAATGAGAAGGAGAATAAAAATTAGTAGATATTCTAGACTATGTGTTGATTTGGGATGGTCCAATGACTACATAAGTCTAGAAATGATTTGACAACGCTTTGCTACTAAACTTGTGTCCTAAAAAATTTCCTTGACCAAAGTGTATAGTATGGCCCAAAGTGTACCCCCATTGCAGCCCTCTCGGTATGCACTCGTCCCTCTTAATTTTTATCTCCCCGAAACTTTCTGGGTCTATGTGTTTCTCTATGATCTATTCTTGTCTCTAACGTGGATCTTTGATATTGTGTGATGCTCATTGTGTAGTTGATTAAATCTTCAAAACCCTATACGGTGAAGGATTCCTATAAAACAAAAATTAGTTGGTTTATGGAGACCCTCTTCACCACAAACATCACCACTACTCCGAGGAGGGCTCAAACCACATGTCATTCTTGCATAGTAAGTGATATCTAGAATGCATGCATCCATATTAATAATCATGACTTTACAGATAATGTGATTGTACTCTAAACCTTTACACTATCTTGAGTTGATTTTGATGATATTCCATTTGTAATTGCATATTTGAGTGAATGACTACCCCAAAATGAGTATGCAAAGTATATTAAGCTCAAGGGAGTCTTGGAGTTAGTTTTCTTATGATTTCCCTTAATGTTTACTCATTGGAATTCTAGGAGTTAAGTAGATATAATGCCCTCCCCTTAATGAGAGATGAATAACTTGCTTATATAAGTGTTATGGATATAAAAATCTCAGATAAAGATGAATAAAAGTGTACCAAAGGAATTCAAATTGAGAAAATTAATTTTGGAGGAAGAGGGTCTAAAGCATCCAGGTCAGCCCATAGTGTATGGGTGTTATGACCCTTTATAGATGCTATGGTCCTAGACGCATGTGTGAGTAATACTAAAGTTGGAATTGTGATATGTGAGGGTATAACCTAATTTTATGGATTAATATGGATGCTATGAAAATAAATAGGTTGTGTGTGTAAGAAATAATGAGTGAGATATAACTAAGGATAGCATAATTGGCCAAATTGAGCAAGTGTGGGATAATGCAAGAGTGTTGTATAATTTTTGTTGTTGTAAGACATGAATTACCAAAATGAGTGTCTATAAATTGCAATAAGTATGGTCAAAAGGGTAAATTTCCAATTTTGAGTGTCTACAACAAGTATCTTTATGAACAAATAAGTAGTACAAATAAAGAGAACAATTCTTGCAATTAGGATAATGATAAACAATTTAGCTAAGAATATAAGAATAATTCATGATTTAGGGATTAAGATAATGCTTACATTATCAAGTGATTAAATAGAAAAAATTTATTTGTCTATGGGAGAATATTACTAATTTAAGAATAATATTGATGGGATAGTTAAGTAATAGAGTAATTTACAATAATATAAAAATTTGGAAACTAGGGTTTTGTCATGCCCAAGAATTTTTACCAAAAACCTAACCAATACGCGGATAAAAACGGGAAATTTTTTGTTACGAGCGTTGATTAATTATGGGTAGACTAAGGCCTCACCAAGCCATCTTTTCAAACCATTTAAAAATAGTAGGGAATACAATCATGGTTCTAACTTTTGTAAATAACAAGAATGGCTTACGATTAACGATTCCATGTTCTAAAAGCTTGGTTACAAGAAACGAAAAGAACGTAACATAGAATTGAAAAAGGTTCTATAGGGTAAATTTAAGCTTTGTAATAATAGTAAATGACTCAAAATATATGGATGGGATATATCATACTAACATGTGCATGATTTAAGCTATCTAGAGGTACACCACCACCTTAACAATAAATTTTCCATTGTTGTCATTTAATTTTTTTAAACCCTTCCTTATAACACCAAGGGTGTTATTAGTACCCAAGGAAAAGGTTATACTTTAATTCTTAGTTCAATTCAATAAAATTTACCAAGGACGTATCAATACATTCATATGTACATTTATGCATCTTGAGGTTCTATTTAAATCATCATAAGCTAAGTGTGGTTTTGTTATTGTCTTACGACACTAAAATGATCCAAGACGTAAACATAACCAATGTAACAATTGTGTTATTTATAGGTTAATTTTAATCTAAAATTTCCTCCTTTAAGGAAATTACTCATAACAGAGCGTGGAAATAAATCCGTATCTCTATTAGTCTATATAACATAAAAGAACATCCGTCAAATGAAATTGAAGTTTAGTTAATATTACCCAAGTAACATTATTGTTAAAAATGTAAAGACGAACAAATCCAATCCGTTAAAACAAACACTAAAATCAAGGGGATCCTACATCATGTTAAAAAATTAAATTCAATTATAGCTAATTTATTTCCACCTAAGAAATTGGATAGTGGAAAATATATAAGTAATAAACCTATCTTATAATTTCCTACACCAAAGAAAAAGTACAAGGTTAATATTGGTCGCTTGGATCTAATCCATCTCCAAAGATGATCCTCTTGAATCCCTAATTTAATTTATACTATCTATTTCATTTCCTTACTTTTATTTATTTTCTTTTATTATTTAGGTGGGTGAAGGTGGAGGCGTCATGGAGACAAATATCTAGATCAATGTATTTTCTTCGTATTTCTTCACAAGCATCTCATTTCTATCCTCTTTCTCATTTTCCTTATTTCATTTCTATTCGTTTGTTAATTTTTTAGGTTGAGAGAGATATATTATGGAGGCTCAAACAAGTTATCTATATATATATATATTTTAATTTTATAGAAACCTATAATTTAGTTTGAACAATTTAAATACTTAAATTGTGCTAATTATCCCCTTTCCCGCAAATTGGTGACATATCATCAATAATGCTCATCTTCTCTCCTATCATCATTAATTAATTACATTGCGTTAATTAATTAAGTCTTCTATTCAACAAATACCCTAATTAACGACCTTCCATTAATTAATCCTTCCTTCTATCTAGACTAATTACTTATTGTTAATTAATTAACTTCCCCCTTTCATTAAATCAATAAGTCATTATTTAGTTGATTTAATTCCCTTATATAGTCTAAATCATGCTAATATTCCTATAAAAAGATTTTATAAGTTTGCACACCTATTGATTAATCACTTTGGTTAATTAATAAACGCCCTTTATCCACATGAGTTAATAAAGGACAAATTAAACTCTCCTAAAGTTAACTCAACCATTTCTAAATCCCCTTATCCATAACTAACTCAACATCTCTATTATCCCACATACAAAGGGATGTAGAGATTCCTCTATCCATTGGGCTATATAAAGATCCCTCCTCCTACCTTTACACTTACACCTATTCCTTGAGAAACAAAAGTGAGCAATAGCAAATAAGCTATAGCCATTTGTCATCTTGGAGCATTCTTCATTGGAGAAGCTAGCTACTTTCATTTCTTGTATTCATCCATCCAAGTTTTGAAGTCATATGGGGATATGTCAAATGGTCTTATAGCCATGGATTGACAAGACTCCATTCTTGAAAACCTTGGGATTCAAACATACAATCAAACCTTTGATTGCTAAGGATCTAAGTAGGTTCATTTCATTTTTAGCATTCAATAGAGATAGAGATTAATGGATTAACATGTTAGTTTGAATATTTGTTCATGTTCTAATGCAAGGATGTTAGTAGATTAGTTTTTCTTAAGCTCTAAGCATGATGGTGCATTGAATTTGATTTAGTTTGGTTATAGGACTACTAGGTGTTAGTTCTAACTTTCTTAACTTTGTAAAATTAAACCATGCACACATTTGGCACACCCGGTGGGATGGGTCCTTAGTCCCTTAGAATTCTAGCTCAAATTTTATTGTTATTTCAAGTTTTTGGCTAACCCTTGATATACACATATGGAAAATAATGTTCAATTTCTTAGGATTTTTGCTAATATTCCATGTGTAGGATCTCATTTAGAGCTTTAATTCTAATGGGTTGTTGTCAATTTCGAGCTAACATACTAAAATTTGGAGTGTTTTGAGCTTTTTGGTGTCTTTTGCTAATATTACATGTGTGAAATAATGTTAAATTTCTTATATTTTTTGCTAACTTTGCATGTGTTGAGTCTTGTTTAGGGGTTTAATTTTGATGGGTTGTTGTCAATTTTGAGCTAACATATCAAAAAATTGACCTTTTTGAAGTTGTTTATGTTAAAATGACATATTTTTGACGTCACCCAGGAAAGGGAGCATAGGCACCCAAATGTTGGCGCAGGCATCCAAACGTTAGTGTAGGAACCCTAACCTTGGCGCAAGCATCCAAACCTTGGCGCAAGTACCCAAACCTTGGCGCGCAGATACACCCTAACCTTGACGTAGGCACCATTATATTATCACACACACACCAATGTAGTGCTAAACCTTTTTGTCGACCAAGACAGACACACCCATATGCTAGTGCAGGCATCTCTCGGATAGTGCATACACACTGTCATAGCTTTTATACCTTCTATTTTGCTTCCTAGGTGCGCACACACGTAAATGGGTGCACATACACACTGAAGGGAGCACACACATCATTCTGTGTATGCAAAAATAATTCTCATTATGTTTTTTTACATAGAGGTGTGCACACGCTTAAAATGGCACACACACACCAAAATGGGCGTGCATACACCCTGAAGGGCGCGCACAAGAATTGTGTACATAGCCTATCTTCCAGAGGCCATAACTTTTTCTCCCGAACTCGAAATGACTCCATTTTTGTTGCGTTGGAAAGGTATTGAAGTGAACTACGTAATGGAAACATAAATTTGAGTTTTTGAGTTACCAAAAATTTAAGGTTTTCATTTTTATAAAACTACTCATTTCTAACATGTCTAAACGTTTTGGAAAATTTGGTCTTTGATGTTCTAACACCTTGCAAGTTTTATTTTGAATATAACTTCTGTTTTGTAGGGTGTTTTTACATGTTTGATGGTAATTTGACTTGTTTAAAAGGTTAATGAACATTTCATGTTTAATCATGAGATTAGAGTCGTGTATGCTCTTCCCTCGCACCTTTTAGGTGATCTTGGGAATCAGAAACAATTTCTATGTATCTTTTTGTTTTGAAAAATGCTTGTTCTTAAAAGAATGAATGTCAAAGTTTGTTAAAAAGAAAAAATATTTCATTTGAACTAAGTGTTTTCCATTTTTGATTTCATAGTTGGATTCTACGTCATGTATGCTCTTCTCTTACGTCTTAGGACGATCTTGAGAATCAGAAATGATGTTTTATCCTCTTTAGTATTTTTATGGAAAATTACTAATCCATTGTGTAGGACCAAAAATGCTTGTCAAAGAAAGGTGGAATCAAAAAAAATCAAACTACTAATACAGTTTCCGTGTAGGTTGCCAAAAGGTGTTCAAAAACCACATCAAATTAAACAAGATAAAAATAACACCACATTCAAAACACTGTATTTGTAGGTTTGGATAAGGATACATCCTATCCGATTAAAACTAGGATATAACCCCTTTGGCATAATCTTTAAGCTACAATAATGGGGGTGGTCCTAGGAACCCTAAAGTAGTCCACGCAAGAGGGAAACTTGTGGACAAAACGGGAAGTGCTCCGCATAACCTACTTGACTAGTTTTTCCTTGTGAGTTAGCATTACCGGTTGTCCACATGGTGACCCCAACAATGGTACACATAGATGCACTAGTTGCCCACTGTGCTTGAAGGGGGTAAAGTAAAGCCAAGATACTCCCAAATTAGTCATTGCGACTTTTTGGGTAAATCGAGCTCGCTTAAGACAACTTTGTAACACCTAGTTGAGAGAGCCACCTAGGAAGATATCTTTGGCTAAGAGCCCACTTTGACCATTTCAAAGCCAATTTTGAGTTAAGAGCTATTGTTCATCATGAAACATGTGAAGTGTTACTTTTTCTTAGTTTTTCACTTGCCCTAAGGTGAGGCAAAACTATGTTGAAGTGAGGCCAACATTTTTTAACCCCAATTGATCTACTTCCTTCACTTTCTTTTGACACTTTATTGATCAAAAGAAGAGTGAATACCTTTGTGTTATCAATTGATTTTTTTCGCCACTTTTGTGTCTGTTTACACCCATCCATGTTTTGAGTTGGGTTATTAAATGTCTTAAGTGTGTGGAGATGTTTTATATCATTGGTATCCTTTTTTAATCTCGATACCCAAGTCAAGATTTTCATCGTATTTAGGCTTGGTTCATCACTTTGATTATCCTTTAAACGGTTATCTTGTTTATATCATGTCACTAAAATTTTGGTATTTACATCTTGTTTCTTGTAAACTTGACCTAAATACTTATATTTTAAGGTTACGCTATATACACTTTAACAATTCCTAGGTATACTATAACTTTAGTTTGATTTCAATTATTACCTCGATTTTGAAAAGTGTTGAGTGTTACCACTTGTGCATGTTATGTCAATATCATCTTGATATCAATACATGACTTTCTCAAAAAGTTTTGTTAACATATATTGGTGAAATTGTTATGTCACTCACAATCATAACCGACACCTTTTGGAATATAGGTCTTGATTGAATTTGGGCTTGATTCTAGTACACTTTATTTGGAGGTCACGTTAACTTCTTTTTATTACTCACACCTTGTCAATTCTTTTGAACTCGACATAAGTAGGGACATTTTTTTAATCATCATACAACACCAACTATCATTTGGAAACAAACTTAGGAAGTAATTCGATGATTGATTGGTTTAAAACAAACAACTTTGTGTGGTTGTGTCTCATTCGTCATATTGACTTACCCATTTAGGACAATCACTTTGATCCATTGATTCTTTATCATTCATTATTCTTTGGTCATTAATTTGACTTTTTTTTTTTTGAACTTGCATGATTGTTCCTTGTGTTTATCCATCTTATAAACTTGTTTTTAGGACAATCCTTTGGGTCTTTGATCCTCTTGATCTTCTTGTTTTTGCCTAAGTCTATGGTCATTTTGAACATATCTTTCAAACCTTAGAAAAAAATTTCCTATCAAGCAACTTTTGCACCAATCAAACATTGGAAATCTTCCCTTTGTATCCTTTATGTTGCTAAAATTTTGATCAATCCTTTGACATTTATGCCTTCATCCCTTGTTGGATTATCAGTCTTGATTCATCACGATGTATGTTTTCCTTAGCTTCCCTTTTGGAAAATCATACAAGCATCCCCATATTTATGAAATGTCTAGTTGGTTGTCGTTATGCTACCCAAATCAACATGAAACCTTCTTCACTTTGAAAAATTTTGATCATACAATCTAGGTTTAGACCTTTGAACCCAACATGTGCCAACAATGACTGATTATCGTAAGGTCCCTTATACATACGATAATAAGGAATCAAATTTTTGGTGTTCACATCAAAATACACCCATCATGACCAAACCTCGATTGGTTCTTCGTGCTAGAGAACCCATTCGGTAACCCATTCCCCACCTTCATCTCATAGTCGATGGTATGGTTTGGACACTTTTGATCCAAATTATTATTTGATTTCCCCCCACCCTTATTTTGATTCTAATCCAAACATTTCCTCTTCTTCTAAGGATTCCAATCCAAATATTTCCTTTGACTCTTCTGATGATTCAGATCCAAACTACTATTCGGATTCATCTAATTTGACTCCTAAGTCATGGTCCTCCCCTTCTTTATAGGACCTCTATTATCAGTCACCTAAATAATGTTCTCCTCCTCTAAATATTTGTGTCACCAAAAATTATCTTCATCATTCATCTAATGTGACTCCTACATCACGGTCCTCCCTTTCTTTGCAGGACCCCTTTTATCAGTCGCCTCAACAACGTCTTCTTCCTTTGAAGATATGTGTGAATCCATATCCCTCTAATAAAAAATCTAATACAATTATTGAATTGTGGTCCTCTCTTTCTTTGCATGACCCTTGTTATTATTCATCCAATATGATTCTTGGATTATGGTCCTCCCCTTCTTCATAGGACCTTTTTCATCAATCACCCCCATGAATTCTTCCTTCTTTGAAGATTCATGTGACTCAAAGTTATTCTATTTAAACATATAAATCAATCCATGCATCGCAATTTACAAAATTTGGACTTAATCCTACTAGTTTACAGATGATATACTTTGTGGTATAAGTAGGTCCACACCACCTTCTTCTACTCCCGAGATATCTAGCTACACATCTTCTTCGTCCCCCACATCATCTTCTTTTATCAATCATCATCAAACATCTTCTAAGTCTTCCACACCAAGTGAACCTATTTATTCCAATCAACCCCTAGCGATGGATCAACAACTCATACCGATTGACCTCTTTCGAATAAAGAAACAATCGGGGCATTTATAGAGGCACATGAAGATATTCCTTTAGAAGATTATGAGCAAGTATTCTCTTTATACTTCAATGAACCCGCATACTATGAGGAAAATGTTGATTACTTTTATCAAGAAATATAGGAAGAGCCTCAAATCATGCAACTTGATCCTCTTCTTATTCTTCCATCTTCCCATTCTTCATTATGTGAGGAAAATCCAAGGTCTTGCATTGATCCGTGGACTATCTTCTCATCACCTAATCACTCTTTTTCTATCATAATTACTCAATCAAAATATCTTATGGGGTCAACACCAAGTATCCATTCATCTTCATCTAGGTGTGGGTCACCTTCTAGTATCCCTCCCTCTATTATTTGTGGGACATTTTTGAGTAGTCCACTATCTTCTATTCTTGGGACATGTCCCACTAGCCCCTTGTCTTCTATGTATGGATCACCCCCTAGTAGTCCATCATCTTCTATTCTTGGGCCACATCCTAGTATCCCATCATCTTACATCTATGGGTCATGTCCTAGTAGCCCTTCTTCTTCTATTCTTGGGCCACATCCTAGTAGCCCTTCATCTTCTGTCTATGGCTCACCTCCTAGTATCCCATCTTCTTCAATCCTTAGACCATATCCTTTTCATCCATCACATTATTCTTCTACCAAAGATTGTGGCAAGCCCACCACCTTTCCTCTCATCAATTCTTGGGATCAGAAAATTCAAGCATTAGCTTATAATAAATCTAGACATGTTCTTTATAAAGCTAAGATCAAAACTCTGAAGAGCTCCAAATCTCCCAAAAAATCAAATGATTATAAAATTCAAAATCAAATGTGATTCCAGAATGCACACCAACTTACCCATCAAGTATGAATTTTTTTTCAAAAAGCTATGGATAGGGAACTCAAACTCACACATACAAAACCCATGTTTCAAGACAAATCACAGTCATTTGTTGAGTGTGAACTCACCACGATCATCGAGATTGGGGATAATATCACTCTTGATAAACAAATGCGCTTAGTCTCCCTTATTAAGGAAGTCGCACACATCATTGTTGGATCCTATCATGCAGTGTGACATTATTGGTCCTAACTTCCAAAAAATTTTAAAACTCATAAAATAGTTCAAAAATACAAAAAAAAAGAGAAAACATTAAAACATTACAAAAACAAAATCAAAGGTACAAAGATCAAACATTACAATTAGGTATTACGTACACATGGATGTTCTTTCTTCCCTTTCTTTCATATTCATCTACAAGTCATCTACCATTTTCATCCCTTTGATGTTATCATGGTTAGCCTAGTCACACACATTTTATGACATTTATCTCTATGGTATCTGTTTGAACTTGGTATTTCATAACCTTAGTAAATTCAAGAACGACTAACCTCTTAGAGATCCTATCACTATCTATATATAATAAACTTGTTGGGAAGATTTTTGGGCATATTTTTTGACACTAGCCAATGTCATCATCAAAATCATTTCCACATCCTTCCATCAAGCCATCAATGGTTCTTAACCCCTTGTCAAACAAAAGATATGAAATGAGTTTTTAGAAAGAAAAGAATCAAAATCAATCAATCAAAAGCAAAAGCTAAAAGAAAAAGAAAATTGATATATAACTCTCTCTTGGGGTATTTCCAATAATATCTACTGGGCTATGGACGCCTGACTAGAAATAGAGAAATTTTGTGATTAGAATCAAATGCATCGCCGTTGAGGATATGGACATCCGACTGGTAGTAGAGAAATGTATGACTCTCCTTCCACAATCCATTCAAAAATAACCTTTCAAACTAAATCATTTCTACTCATTGAATAAAGTCTTCACTCTTTGTCTATCAATTCTTTCCTTCAAGAGGTAATTCATTTCCACATGCACACATGGGATCTCAATGAGTAAAACAGGATTAGTATGTTATCAAGTGTTAATTTTTGGACCTTGTTCAAACTCTTGCTTTAATGCATGTCTTGTCTCATGATTTGTGCCTTGGGCTAATCACTTTTTCATTGAACACCTTCTAAATATTTTCATAACATCTTCTATTCTTCGAAAATCATTTAGAACATCCATGTGTATAGGATGGCCTTTTTTCTATGTTTTTGGACACCTTTGTCCCCCTTTAATAAATCAATCACCCACTTCCTTTCTATCATGTGTTTCTTGGCTAGCTTACGCTGGGGGCATCCTTTCTCCCTCATGATTGAACCTATTTTATATATTGGCCTTGATCCCCCTTCTATCTGTGAAGATTTTGTCTTTGAATACTCTCACCTAATCATTGGGGCATATCATATCTTCACTTTCTCGTATGCGTGATATTTTTCCCTTGTACATCCCATCTATCACTGGGGGAATCCACGCTTCTTTGTCTTCCTATACATAGTTTCAAAAAAATTTCAAAATAAAAAACATTCAAATATGTTTCTAAAAATTAAAAACAATAAAAATCATTCTATAAAATCTCTCTTTGGTTCTCGCTTGTTCTTGTGTGTGACTCGCGAATCATCTTGATCTACCTCCATTAACAAAGCTGATTTTCTTACTATGTCTATACTCTAGGGCACAATGATTTTCCTAGTATTGTTTCATAGTGAACTACTTTTCATAAGACCAAAGTTTCCTCCATTATTCCCCTTGCATGAATCCTTGCTTCGGACACCATATTTTAACCCTTATCGTTAATTTTCACAGTCAGTCGAATCAAAGATTGATAAAAAAACATTGCATTATGTTTCTCTGTCAGGTTATCTTGTTTACTTTCTTATATTGCATTGCATTATGTATGTTGCAGGGAGTTAGGCATCTTTTACTTTCTCGTATTGCATTACATTTTTATGTTACATGTAGTTAGTTTTTTTAGCTATGGACAATTGTTTTTATATGGATTTTCATGTCATACTACTTTTGTTGTATGATTTTATTTTTAATAAGGACCGATGATGTAGATATTTGGCAATATGATGAAAATAAATTTGTTTCAATACAATGGATGAAATGTTGCTCTTTTTCTTCCCGTCTTCATTTCTTCTACATCACCCTCCTATCAATACTATTATTCTGCTTCACCTGGGGCTTCCTACCCCTCTCGTTTCTTCTATCCATTTCTCACCTTTTTTGATCATCGGTCATCTTCCTTCATCACCCCATCAACACTCAAGGGGGTATCTCTCACATCTACTAATATTTATTCTACCCCTTCAAACTTTTATCCATCTACTATCTTTGAAGTGGCGTCACTTACACCACCCCAAAGAGTGGCAAATGTAGACACCTATAATTTAGCCTTGAATAATTTAAATATTTAAATTGTGCTATCCCCTTTCCCAAAAATTGGCAACATATCATCAATAGTGCTCATCTTGTCTCCTATCATCATTAATTAATTACATTGTGTTAATTAATTAAGTCTTCTAATAAAAAACCCTAATTAATGAACTTATGTTAATTAATCCTTCCTTCTATCTATATTAATTACTTGTTGTTAATTAATTAATTTCCCCTTTTCATTAAATCAATAAGTCATTATTTAATTGATTTAATTCCCTTCTATAGTGTAAATCATGCTAATATTCTTCTAAAAATCTTTTATAATCTTTCACACCTATTAATTTATCACTTTGGTTAATTAATAAACCCCCTTTATCCACATGAGTCACTAAAGGACAAATTAAATTCTCCTAAAGTTAACTCAACCTTTTTAAACCCCCTTATCCAAAACTAACTCAACATCTCTATTATCCCACATACAAAGGGATGTAGAGATTCCTCTAGCCATTGGGCTATATAAAGAGCCCTCCTCCTACCTTTACACTTACACTTATTCCTTGAGGAACAAAAGTGAGTAATAGAAAATAACCTATAGCCATTTTTCATCTTGGAGCATTCTTCATTGGAGAAGTTAGCTACTTTAATTTCTTGTATTCATCCATCTAATTTTTGAAGTCATATGGGGATATGTCAAATGGTCTTGTAGCCATGGATTGATAAGACTCCATTCTTGAAAACCTTGAATTCAAACATACACAAACCTTTGATTGGTAAGGATCTAAGTAGGTTCCTTTTATTTTTAACATTCAATAGAGATAGAGATTAATGGATTAACATGTTAGTTTGAATATTTGTTCATGTTCTAATGTAAGGATGTTATTAGATTAGTTTTTCTTAAGCTAGCTCTAAGGATGATGGTGCATTGAATTTGATTCAGTTTGGTTATAGGACTAATAGGTGTTAGTTGTAACTTTCTTAACTTTACAAAATAAAACCATGCACACATATTTTTATTTAAATTTTAGTGTACCCTCATCGGGGTTTTAAAGGGAGATGGGTATACATTCTCCAATAGATATTTATATTCATTTTTCCACCTATTCAAAATGGATTATTTAAAATATGTTTTCATGTACAAATCCCAATAGGGTGTCCACATAGAATATACATACATGCAAACACACACACACACACACACACACACACACACACACACACGTGTGCGTGCACGCACATACATACACACATATATTGTATACACACACACTTTCACACAAACACACATGGTGCAAGAAAGGTGGAATGGTTGGTTCATGACCTTAGGGCTGTGCACATGGTTTGGAGAATGGCCACTTGGCAGCTAAGATAATAATAAGTTTACTAATTTGACACAGATCTTGAAAATAAATAAATAACTACTCTCTACTTCTTTATTCATATCAAGTATAAATTACCCTTACAAGTCTAATAAAATTACTGCTAAAATCCATCTCCTCCCTAAACTATACTAGGTCAAAAAAAAAAATTTGATGTTATTATAAGAGCCATTTACTCAATAAGATCCATAAAATTCTAATTTTATTTTTTCCAATGAGATCAAATGATTCATTTTCAAAAATAATATAAAAAGAATTATAATTTTCACAGTTCATCATGTTTGTTATCCCGAGACAAGTTCGACTCTTAAAGAAACATATCCTTTCCATTTCAAAAATAAAACCGTACTCAATTTTAATAGTGATATAACAACTATTTCAAGGAGATGGGTTCCAAATGAGATCCACTTAATAAAATATTAAATCAAGGAATCCTATTATATAATAATCATTGCTTCCTTAGTTTCACAAATGGAATACAAGAACAAGGATATCACTTTTATTTACCATTGTATAAGTGTAAAATAAGAGATCATGCCACCACTTCTTCTTTATAGGAAAGGTTAGTACAAAAATTAAATATGAAATTTTCCAATCTAATACATCCATCTTACATTCCTTCTTTTATTAAGAATTGCAACTTTAAAATGCAAGTTTTCAATACATAATGAACTTAATAATGCAAGTTTACAAGCCTCCCATGACATGGTAACAACATTCCCAAAAAATTAACCTATATACAACTTATCCCTAAACCAAGAATTCTAATATTGTCTCCGAAAATAGCTCCAAAATCCAAATTACCAAGTGCTACAAACACCACAAGAAGAAGACTTGGGAAACCTACCAACCATAGACATCATTATATGTATTTCTTCTAAGAGAAGGCCTTCTAGCCTCCTCTAAGCCCATTGGGAATAAGGATAGCATGCCACCAAGATTCTGAGTAATAAAAAATTTCCAGCAAAACCAAACAAGGAGAACAAGAGGGAAAGACCAATTTTCATTAAAAACAAAAGATGAATAAAACACCAAGGTTTTTAAAAACAAGGAAATGGGAAGAGGGGGAGGATAGATCCTAAAAACAAAGTGAATGTATATACCAAGATCCTCCTCCAAATATCATATCTCCATAACTTCATATCACCCACAAAACCCTTTATAACTCCATATTCTCCTCAGGTTACCAAGGATAATCTAGCCTTGCATGCTTCCTTGGCAATACTCAAGAGAGATTTGATCTACTAAATACTCTAAAAGGATCGAGATGGATTTTATCTTCTAGAAAAGGGGTAGTTTCATGAAGAAAGGAATCTAGGTGAAAATAATAGTAAGTTAACAAACATTTCAAAGGATAAGAAGAGTTACCAAAGAGATCATTTTGACATGCATAGATTGAAGATAAGGGTTCGTGCCATATTTCATACATGTTAACTATAGATTACTAGGTAACTCATTGTAAATTGGTATTTAAGGGCCAATCTACATATTATATGAACTAATGAAGGGAAATGCCTTGTCACTATATATATATATTATACTGATTTGAAATATATTGGAATGATAATTATTATAATATTATTCATGTATAATGTTAACTTTTATGCCCAGATTATCATGCATAGTAATTACTTCATTTGTTTTCTTATGCATTTATGTGTTTGAATGTGTGATTATTGATTAAAACCAAGTGTAAACCTAGAAATATATCATCACATGACTAAATATTATGGGGACCAATCTAATCTCGTGCCTTGGATGAGTGCAAAATATGTCTCTTATGTGATATACTTTTGGTGTGGGGTGTTTCTCTTACACATTGCGCATGGTGATAAGTTTTATTTGTGCACATTGTTATAATGGGGTGGGTAAATTAGAGAAATATTTTGGTTTCATTATAAGGACCTTTACACAAAAGTGTCCTAGTCACAAATATTTATCACCAAAGAAATGGGTAGAAAGGCACTTTTATGAATCTTTATACTCAATGTTCTCTAGTGAAATCCCTACAAGTTTGTATTCTTGTTTGGCCACATATTCCATGAACCAAAGTATAACTTCAGGGGAGAAGTACATGTAGACAATGAAAATAAGTAGAAGAATCAAACTGATAGATAGTACATGGAACTCTTAGTAGATATTTTATGGAGTGGATTACTTTGTAGCTATGTTATGGAGTACATATTTTCCACCTATTCATGTGTTGAGGAAGAAGATTTCACTTATTCTAAGAGCCATGGAAATTAATCAAGATAAATTCCTTATAGATAAAGAATAAAATGATAGACCTTGGGATTGATATCTTTTATATAGATGAATAAACCCCTATGTGCGTGAGAAGTGCAAAAGGTTGATGGAAGGAGGAGTGCAAATTAATTGCAAAGATGAAAATGGATGTCTTAGATGAGATATTTTTAGGTGGAAATGGTATTAAGAATCTTATATTAAATATCTAGCTTAGAGTGGCTTTCAATGGGAGGGAAATTGAAAGCTTGGAAGTTCCACTAAGGCTTAAAGTTAATGGGAATAGTGTGAGAATGATGAAAATGAAGAATAATACCTAGGAAAATAATAAATCCATGCCACTAAAACACAAGCCTTGAGAATGTTGAAATGTAATACAATGCTAATGGCCTCATTTCCTAACCAAATGAACATGCTCATGTAACTAGGAATCTTGATATTGACATGATTGTAAGAATTGAAAATGATAGTGACAAGGAACTAGGAAAAGGGAAAGATAAATAAGTATTGGACAAAAATTACTTTTTGAATTATTACAGGCTCCACACTTCAAAAAATGAGGCAAAGAACCATTTAGGCTTGTTAATAATATATATAGCATGCAATATTTCAATACGATGAGTAGAAAGCCAATTAATTAGGTTCTTTGTAGTACATAGGTATGAAGAATAAGAAATGTTACAATATTGAAACAAGTAACTACTTAACATATGAGTGGAAATATGAATATCACATGCATTAAAATAACTACTATTGTTCCCTTCCCATCCAAAAGTGGGGTAGGAATAGAAACATCAAAAATTACACAAGAAAAATCAGTACTAGTATAAAGAAATGTTGTATTTTCCACGCAACCTACTCTTGTACCTCATTTTTTCTATGATATGTATCTATATCTCTCAAAATATCATTGGGTAGAAAAAATAGTATAGAATTTTCATAGGTGTGAACTAATTTAGCGGGTGGAAGGGTTCATCTATCTAGTGCATAAGGTGAGCCAATTTTCCTCAACATTATTAGATTGCAAATATACTTGGTACTACAAGTTTGACCCATCGTAAGTGATGGTAGACTATGATAGACTGAAATAAGAATTTATCAAGGAATTTAATATTCTAGAGCTTGAGAAGAAAACTATCTAATCCCTAAATAATATTTTACAAGAGCTAATGAAAAGTATGGGTGTATAGGATATGTTTTGTAATATGTTGATTTAAAATCTATCCTATGAGATCCATCATTTTCTACATGTGTAATGGTTACTTGGAGGGTCGATAATGCTACTACAACATCCCCATTCATAAAAATTTCACATATCCTAGAGGGTTACTATAGGATGTGTTGCACATAGAAGAAATATGGGGCATTAATATCAGAGTAACCCCATTCATTGAAGCACATATAATATCAATAGCCACTCAGTTGGAGAAATTGACATCTAACATTGAAAGAGGAACCCATAATGGAATTTTTGTACAAACTGCAAATTCTAAGGGCACACACAAAAAATTTCCCTTGATGAATTGTGTGCATTGATTAATGCATGTTAGATTTTTTGTATAGGACCATGTTGTAAGGAAAAAATTTCTACTTTAGTGGGCCACCTAGAAAAATATATCTCTTTATTATTAAATTTGTGATGTGTATACACAAAACATCAATGATTTTCACAATATAACCATGATCCATGAATCTTGATCCATTAAGCTGAGAGCAACAATGGTTGGAAATAATCAAGAAGACACTAGTGGGAATGCATGAGGTTAAGGTTTCCATGAGTATGGTGGGAAATAGGAGAAATATTTCCTCCTCAAACTTGTTATAAGCTTGGGTCCATAGATCACTATTAACAAGACTTCCCTACATTACTAATATGTGATTTTTGTTGAGGGGAACACAAGTTAGAAAATTATTCAGACGTTTATGTAGACATGAAATAAAGGAATGAGAAGGGTGTATGCATAATCAAAATTTCACACTCCACAAAAATTATTAGAAATCAAAGTCATGCACATCAACCTCTCGATTAAGGACCCAAGGTAAATATAATGATGATAGGATATATTATATGCATTCATGCTTTCGATACCCCTTAGATGTAATTAGGAATGGATATACTTAGTATATAAAATAAAATAGTGATGGAAAATAAAAAAAAGTGATAATAAAAGAAACAATTCTGCTAGCTAGGGAACTACAAGGTAAAATGATGTTTCTACGAGAAGACATGTGAGTGTAATCAAGTAAAAGGATTTCTAGAGTTAGAAGAGTCTGATAGAAATTAATTCTATGAATTCTATAAGATAATTCACATAGAGGGAGTCATTTATTTACTTAGGAAATTATTTTTAAAATATGTCATGGAATTTACACTTGGAAAACATGATGGTCATGCACATAATCGAGACATAAAGGTTACACAAAGTAAAGAGTATGACATAAATATTTTGGTTTATGATTTTATAAATGGGTGGTTGATCAATGAAATCTAGGTAGATATAGGTGAAAAGGTCAACATTACTACTCTTTATGCATGGAAAAAATGGGGTACCCCACACTTTATCCATCTCCCCATGTATTTTTTTTTATCACAAATAAGACTCATGTGTTACCCATAGGGATACTAAAGAATTCCATGATTAAAATCATGGGGATAAAATTAAAAAGAGAATTAAAATTCATATAATTGGTTGAGGGAAAAATATTCCATATCTCTTGTGTAGACCTTGACATTACACAGATAATGTAGAATTTTTCTTTAATAAGTGCTATATTAGGCTTGAAAATGATTCCCAATCTTTGGTAATTCTGATGGAAAACAACTAAGGGATACCCTATGTCAAGTATAGAAAATATGGAGAAGAATTAAACCAAATTTGGAATGTTGAAGTGAAGAGTTTGGGGCATTTTGACCCAAAGCCTTAAGGGGTACTATAATGGGATGATGTAAATTTAGTGTTATATATAATGAACATAACTTGTGAGAATCAGAACATGGTTCTTATGAACTCATTTGGAAGGATTATGGAGTTGTAAAGTCAAATAATGGACTTTTACCTTTGTAAAAAAATACAAAAATTAAGTGTGTAAGGATCCTTGGAAAATATATCCTATGTCATTTTTCAAAATTCCAAGGCATAGGAAACATACAACATTTTCTTGAAGAGATGGAGTATTTTCCATATAAACATGATGGTGTACACACTAAGGGGAAATATAAAACATTAGTTAGAAATAAACACCTCAGGATAAAATTCAGAATACATGAATGTTAAATTTTTACAAAATAATCGTGTCCAACATTCACCCAAAAATAGTGGAGTTAATAGACTTGAAGAACACTTTGGGAGGTGCAACGAAGTTTTTAAAAAATTCCCTTTATCTCTAAAACCCTCATTATAGGTGTATGATTTTCTACTATAATCTACATGTTTGGAAACATGTTTGGTATTTATATAGTTAAGTTCATAAAAATAACTATATGAGAAGATTTGAAATCTTTTTTTGTGCATACTTTCCATTTTTCCTCCCACATATAAAATCTACACAAATCTCTAAAATGCATTTGAAACACAATATTTTGGTGTGATGTTGTTTGGTAAAAACACATACTTACCTTAAAAAAGAGGAAGGAATGGATTTTCCCAAATCATTTTGAGAGTGTAACATGAATAGTGACTCTAGTGAGGAATATGAAAAAATATGGCGAAACAAAATTTGGTTTCAAAAATGAAAAGAAAAAAATGGTTTATTGGGTGGAAGAAGATCCTAGTGAAAATTTCCTTAGTATTGAGACCTCAACTAGATTGTGCAAGATAATTTATAAAATGAAATTTGGGAACGATTCATATAGTGAGTTGTTTAAATAAGTCAAATTTAACATTGACATAGAAGATGAGCCCACATTCATGACTATTGTTGACTACTTGTCTGAAGTAAAGATCACAAAGATCACAAAGATATTAAGGAATACCAAGATCCATTTCCATGAAACTGCAAGGAAATGAAAGGTGTACATCCTTCCTTAGAAAAAATCACATCAAACTAATAGATAGAGATAAGCTTATACATAAAATACTATATAAGATAAACCCAAATCTATGTGCCAAAGTAAAAGAAGAGATTGACAACATGTCAACCATAGGAGTGATAACACCTATTGACTAATCTGAATGGGTAATTCATATGGTAATAAGTATAAAAATATGGTAAAATTAAAATGTGTAGATTATCGACAAATCAACTTTGTATGTGTCATTGATCCTTTCCCAACACCTTTTACGAATAATATTAGAAGGTATATGGCACAAGATATAAGTGTTCATTGATGGGTTCTTTGATTACCATCAATTCCAAATTTTAAAGGAGGATAAAATCATGACCATCAAACTAGAGAACATGCTTACATTATCATGATCAAAACCATTGGAGAACCATTGGATACATGATAAGAAATAGAATGAGGTGGATCATACAAATATCCATTGTGACATAGTATATAGATGTTCATTGCATACTCTTAATCGAAGTAAAGGGGACTGTGGATAGTCTTGTGCATACCAAAGCAAGAAAGATTCGAGAATAAGTGGGAAATGAGTCATTATTGATGGAAATATTTCCAAATGCAATAAGAAATGAGAGAGAAGTGTGGTCTGTGTCTAAATTACCACCAATATAGTCAATCCAAGATTTCCCAAGTGTTAATGGAAAAGTGCGAGGGTGTGTGTGCGATGAAAATCATGAAATGGAACACATGAAGGCCACATGAGGTCATAATGTGACAATAACCATGATAGAGATGAGGTGAGTGTATTGGTGGTGAGATGTTATTAAGTGTCAAACTAAGCCTAGTTAATCCCTCAAGTGTGAAAATAACATTTGAACAATTACGATCAATCAAGATGTTATGCCAAAAGGAGTTGTTGATGAATACCATGCATATAAAAGAAGGAAAAAGAGATGCAGGACTACGTGGGAGGAGATGAAACAACATATAAAGTGTTAACAAATCCCTGATAAAGTATCATAACATTGGTAGAAGGAGGGGTCTTGAATTTATATTCACCTGGATCCATCGGCCACAAAGGTGTCTTCAAAGTAAGAATCATCTACATTAATAAGTGTTGCATTCGGTTTACCTAATGCTTCATTAGTGAGTTTGAAAACATCGAATTCATCATCAGAGTCCTCAAAATCATTTGTGTTAGAATTATCATGTTGTATAGATTTTTCAAGTATATTGTTAGGAACTATACTAGGTTGAGGAGTGGGAGGTGTATCGATAGGTGGAGTAGTGGTGTTTGGAAGAGTAGATATGGTAGGTGCAATAATTTCCGTAATGTGAGTAGAAATAGTTAGAGTGGAAGAATGAGTACTATGGACTTCTAGATTTACTATGTATCAATGCTATGATATGGAACAAGTTACGGGGAGGAATATGCATACCAAGTAAAAGGATTTATTCAACATAATTTGAATGGTTTGGGATCAATAGTAATAGCATGTTCACAACCATCATGCAAACATTTGACACATTGGTGAATAGTAGATGGGACCGCTTGCATTGCTTAGATCTAAGGTATACCTATCGATAGATTGAATTGAAAAGAGGCATCTATAACATATAAGTCAATGAGAATGGTCTTAGGCAAAACCCGAATAGGTAATAAAATAGTACCTAGACATGTGTGAGTAGTAAAGTCATAACCCAAAATAAGGGTTGAATTCTTAGAAATTAGATTGTCAAATTAATACCCAATTGTTTGAGAAGGGAATGAGTACATAAATTAACAGCCTAACCACTATTAATAAGTACTCATTTGATGTAAGTGGTGCTAATGAAGGAAGTAATGAGCAAGGGTGTACATGGATTGTCTCAAGAAAAAGGTAATATGTCCTCATTAGTGAATTATATAGTGTGTGGAATATTTTTGAGAGACTGAATGAGGTGTGTAAAGGACACCGTAGAGTTATCACTTTCAATATTAATAGAATGGAGGGATTCTTCTAGTGCTTGAAAAAAACAAGCTTCATTAAGTCATAAAGAGAAATCTTAGTGGGTGTATTTTTAAGATGTTTTATGATGTCATAACCTTGAGAAATAGTAAGAGGAGCTGACAAAGTGATGGGTGGAGGAATAGAAGTGGGTGGAGTGGTAGGAGGATGAGTGTGATGAGTAGTTACAACATTGATAGAAGAATCAGCCCTTGGTGTAATACAATGAGGAGGATACTCGAGTATGAATTTACATGAAGTCGCCAATAATAGTAAATATACCGAGAGACCTTTGTAGGTGTGAAAGAAGGATAAGATGATTGAGTCATGACTTGATACAAATAATACATGTGGAAAAGGAAGGGTTTGATCATTCGGGTTCATCAAAATTATTAAGATAAGATGAAAATATAATAGTATATTATAGATGTTATAGGAATATTAAATAACTGAATAAATGAAACAATACAATTACTAAAAAAATACCCAAGAAATATAAGTAATGAAATATAAAAACCATAATGTGTAAACAGAGTTGGAAGAGCCTTAGCTGATTTGAAAATGTCATGGACCGTGTCACAAAGGACAAAATCTAAATAGGAGGAGGAAACTCACACACACAAGCATGAGAAATATATGGATCTAAGTTGTTTGGTTAGACCCAAGTGCCTAGAAAGAGACAGGGGCACCTAGGGTGCCCTGGTATGAGATCCGGGTGCCCTAGTCTACATAGATGACCATAAAACCTCCTATGAGGTATCACTAAATGTTCTCTGTGTTCGCTTCCTATCATATAAATTTCATTGTATGATTTCCGAAGCATTGTAAACTTGTAATAGAAGAATCACCTAAAAAACCCAAAGCAAAGCATTAAAACCCTAAAAACAAAGATACGTATGAAGGGGTTAGACTGTCCTCGGTTGCCAAATTGATGGAATTATCAATGAGTGCTACATTACATCTCATATCCAATGTAGTTTGGGGTTTGTGAGTGTGGAATTGTGCCCTAGGTTGCTCTTGTGCCAATCGTATTTTGTGAGTGGCGAGAGAGTAACTAGATGTAGAATGTAAATAATGTGTGCATGGAAATAACAGCTTCCTTACTATGAAGTTTGATACAGATGAACCAACCTTGTATCTCTTGTGATGGAGCTATATGGATGAAAATGGATTTATAGATGGCTCTAATGGGTGAAACCTTAGGTGGAGATAGTAGATTCTTAGTGCTTAGTACCTTATTATGATCACATAACTTTATATTTATATGGTTTCCTCACTTGAATTTATTAATTAACCCCAAAAATGTTGACTACGAAAAAGATAAGATGCTCAAACGACTAAAAAGGACCCAAAAAGTGAGATTAAAGTGTAAAGAGGATAGTGGCACCCGGAGGGGATGAGGGTTCCTAACACTAGAATCTTAACTGGCACTCTAGTATAGAAAAGGTAAAACTAAAGTATGAAAATACGAGAATGGGCCAATAAAGGTACGAGACTCGAGCGTAGTAACAAAAAGCAACAAAATATAGCCAGCCAAACACATGGGTTAATTATTATTTTTTATACTTAGGAACCATGAAAATAGTAGTATGTAATCAAGAGTAGATAATTACCTAAAATGTGTGATTATGTGTCTACAAAATTCATGTTCCATAAAATGAAGAACCACCATCTATGTGATCTTCTCGATTACACACTTAAATGATAAACTGGAATGGTTCCTTAGACAATGGAGTCATGATAATCCTTTAATCCCAAGGACACATATGACTATAATTTGTAATCCACTTGCTTATTAAAAATTCATCCTCCACCGGATCTCTCTTGAGTTACCAAATATTAGATCCTTCGATTTTCAAAGTCTCTGTGAGTGACATTGCTATCCCTCATACTTAAATACTCAAAGGAAATAACATGAAATAGTTTCACACCGTTAACTTGAACTTCATGGATTTTAGAACACTTTTGCACACGAAAGGGTTAGTAAATTTGAATTTGTCATGCCTTCTTATTTTAGTCACTTTGTTTCTCCTTCCTGGTTGATCACCGTCCACACCACCTTTTCTATAACTAGATCTTATGATAACTTACTAAAAATAGTAAGTTCTCAAGTAAGAGACTTACTATTTTTATAATTTATATTTATAGGTGTCAAATTTTGATGAAATTAGTGTTTCGATATGGGTTTTATGTGTTTATTACTCCTCTAAATTTTTATCCCAATCCAATATCTAGAAATTTGGTAAGAGCCACTCATGCATCTTTGACCTTCCCTAAAAGTAGGACTTCCTTTGACTCCATGAAGTAACAAGAGACATCATTTAGAGTCACACTAATTTTGAGAGCATTACAAATCTTCATAGGAATCACATTGTTGAAGGCACTGAATCTATAATGAAATTATTCAATTGGTATCCTCTAATGAGAAAGGAGATATATAAAGGATCCACTCGAATAAAACATGGTATGTGAGGGAAGTGTAGGTGGGGTTGATAATAGGACTTTATAGTTAGGGGTCACAATATCGGATTTGAACTACTACCCTTGATATGAGGAAGAAACTTCTCAAATTTCTTAGGATGAGTTCGCAGATATTCATATTCAAAAAATTCACTTTATTCTTGTTCATATGTTCTATGATGTCAAAAGGAGAAGATGCAAACAGGGGAGATGGAGACACTACTTTTGAAGTTAGAAAAATATTGGAATAAGGGATAGATGCTTGAGAATGGAGGCTATTTTGAAATGTACACTATGAAATTTTAAAGGAACAAATTTTATAGAAGTGGATTTAAAAATAGAATAAACATTAGAAGACTTAGTTGGGATAGCAGGTAACTTATTGCTCATACCATGATCTGGTTTTTCCAATGTAGACTCCATGGAGGGTGGAAGTGGAGATCCTAAATTTATTATCTTCTTTTATGGAGTCTCCATGGGAGGATATTCAGACTTATCCTTATTTGTAGTAGTGGAGGAATAAGTTACTTTTTGATATTGAGAATGGGTAAATAATGTACATGAGAAACTAGGTGCATCTTTTTGTTATCATCATCATCTCTGGAATACTCACATAATCTGATTTATGCATCATTTTATACTTATTCAACCTCTAGGGAATCACCTTCTTCATATTTTTGTTTAAGTTATTCTTCATCTTCTTGAGTCTTAAAAATGGCATTAACATGGTGAGGCCTCTAAGGCAATCCTTTGGGGTGCTCCTGTGATTTGATTTATGCTAGAAATTTTATGGGATTCCCATTGAGAAAATTCTCTCTTCAACCTTATCATCTTGTTCACTAATATCTACAAAATCAGATCAGTTTTCTCATATTTAGAGTGTTGGGATTTATCCTTTCTTGAGGGATTATTTATTTTTCCCAAAAGGATGAGGTCATATTCTACATCAATAGACATTATTTGTACTTGTGCAAGGTTCCTTTGTTGAAACCTCCAAAGAAAGAATCCCACTTCCAACATTTAAGCATTGATGAATAACCTTTTTACATTGTTATCAGAGGGCACAACTTTAAGAGGTATCCTTTTGAGTAACTTTTTGTAATGGGATACGAAGTCTCTCATACTCTCATTAGATCCTTTCTTTGTTTGAACCAATTACACCAAGAGATCTTGAAATTATTCATTTAATTTGAATCTTTCATTGAATGCGTTTTGATATCATCCTAAAAGGTGATTTATCTAGCTAGTAGAAGGTAGAACCATTCTATTGTCTTGTCTTGAAGTGATCGTTATCACAAAAAAACAACACCCTCTAATTTGATCATGAATTAGTGAATAAGAAACCAGTTTTTTGGGTAACATGATATTGTCTCTAAGTGTGGGACCTTTCTATTGAGAAAACCTCTTGAGAAAGTTTCCTTCCTCTACCTTGTCCTACTTTGTGAAATGACTCCTAGAAGGGGAATTCTACTATCTACTCCTATCCTAAGCTTCCAAAGGACTAGAGAGATATTGCATGAAAATGGAAATCCTAAACTAAAGAGGTGATTGCACAAAGAAAAGGGATGAAAAATAATTCAAGTGAGTGAAAATGAGATGAAGAATGGGAAAGAGAGAGGTTACACACAAGTTACATAGTCTCTAACTGCATTTATCAACATCATTTCTATGAAGCACAACAAATAACAATTTTGCAAGAAGAACAAGGTATGCATAATGCATATACAATTGTAATGGAAGGCAAGAAATACAATGTAATACAAACTAGGTTAGAAAGAGAAAAAAATGGATTTATTACATAATTGGAATCTCAATTCATTACCATTACAAAAGAAATGAAAATATCTTCTCCCATAATACCGAAATCGAGGTCTGCAAATCAAAAAAGACTACATAACAATTTTTACAGAGTTCCTTCTCTTTTCTAGAACCTCCCCAAAAATGTGCTTAAGAACTTACAGTTATCGATTTCAAAGAGAGGAGAGAGAGAGAGAGATAATTCACAGATCATGTTTCTAATGGTCCCAAACATCCAAAATTTCAAAATGATTTCTCTGCATATGATGATTGACACTTTTCTAGCTTTGATGTTAACAGAAGCTTGGAGCCCAAGAAAACATGTTACTTTTATGATTAAATGATCCCACCTGCAATCATACATATCTCAAACCATTTTTCTATTTTTTAACCCATTAAGAACCTCCAAAATATGATTCTCATGATACCAAATAAAAACCGCTTAAGGGAGATTTGAAACAAGACCAAATTTTTACAATTTGGAGAAGGGGATTCAAAGATATCATCATTTGAATATTTTGCACATTGGGATGGACAAGAATATAACATGTGGCAGCCTTTGATTTACTTGGGGATTACCCTCTTCTCACATGTGCATATTTTTACTTTACCATGTATCCATCTCTCATTGGTTTGGGTTTCAATATCTTAATTCCCTATCTTCCTTTCTTTCCTTGGCTTTTACTTTGACTTAATACATGTCTTCCGTATTAAGAAATATGGAGCAATAAATTTCTGCCACATTTCTTCAAACTGACAGATTTTCCTTTTCCTCTAACTATCATTTTGAAATATCGACCAATGATAGGGCTCCATGCTTCTTTTCTTTTTTAGACCATTGTTAGTCCCTTAGGAATGTGAGCAAATGAGAAACAAACATGTTCTCTTCACATTTCACCCTTTGACCGACCATTGCGAAGTGTGAGTTAATGAGAAATAACCACGCTCTTCACATGTATAAATAGTTACTTGGGGGCATTAGTCATCCAATTAGGGGTATCTTGAACCGATGGAAAGAGTGGATTATTCTAAAGGTTACAACCTGGAATGACTTCATTGTTCTCAACTACTTGGTGGGGTTTGTGGATAATCAGGGAACATGGGGAACAATGATATTGTTCCATTGGTATTGTGGTAACCCAACATTACTGACTATATTTCCATGTCTTCCCTATCATTAATATGTAGTCGATCGAGGAACTAAAATAACTAAGTGAATATTCTTCTTGTTCATTTCAATTTTGACTTATTCGTCTTATTCCAAGTGTGCCTTAGCTAGTTGACATGGGGTTGTGGAGAAATTAGAGAACAAGATAATTATTTTTCCACCGTCAATATAACTTTGATATGTCCAATTTTTCTTGGTTAGTGGTGAATGTGGAGGTTTGGGGAACTTAGAGAATAAGATAACTATTCCATTTGTTTCAATACAACACGACATGTCAAATTTCATAATGCATTTTAGTTAGAGTGGTAAAACAAGAAATGGGAAGAACTTAGGAATAATTCTTCACATTCCTCTATAGGAGGATTTTTTTATTTCATCTAGATTTGATCAATTTGGCCCAATTTTTAACTAATTCCTAGACTAAAAAAATCCTAACAAGGTGGAGGAATGACCCAAACACTAATTTTTTGCCCAAAATATGTAAAATTTTGAAATCTTACTGATCAAATACACTAAAACTTAATACACATGACTTGTCAAAAATTAAAAATGGCCTAGGTGTTGATTTTGATTAAAATATGGTGAACTCTAGGGGACATCTGCCTACTATATTTAATTTCCAATTTCCTTGAAGTATCCATTTTACACGGATTCATATCAAATTATTGTAACTTCTTGAATCCAGGATTCTTTTCACCTTGAAACAAAAAAAAAAGAACCAAACTTGTGCATCTAATGCACTTATTAAAATGATCACCATAAGTATTAGGTAAGAGAACTCAATCAGTGATCATTTACAAAAAAAAGGAAGGAACCTCCAAGAACAACAATAACAGAAATAAACAAAAAAGTAGGAAACCATACATGATCTTACTCAAGCATGCAGAGTGTGAAAAAGCCCTTATTAGAAAATAAAACACCAACAACATGTAAAAGGGACACAAAGAAAGGAAACTAAGACAAAAATGCATAAAAACTTGGAGGAAAATAAAAGCAACAACCTACTATGTACAAGGGTGCAACATGAACTCAATAATAGAGTTTGAGGTATATTTCATTAACAAGGATATGAATATCATTACCATTAAGATTGAAGAGCTGAAATGTATGGTGTTATTTATAACTTGTAATCAGATATGGCCCACTCTAGAAGGATTCAAACTTAGTATGTATTCCTAGCTTGGTTATTTATTCATAACATGTGAGCATTATGTCTCCTCTGAATATTCTTGCAACCAATTTCTTGTCAAAGTATCTCTTCACTTGAGCTTGATAAAGCTAAATAGTTATCATTGCATTATTTCTAACTTCTTACATTTCCATTAACTCTTCAAATCTAATTTCCATTGAATCCTTCTCCATCGTTTCCATTTTTTACAAGATCTAGATATTATAATTCATAAAAATAGTCAATCATGCCTTTTTACCATAGAAAAATTGAAAGCGAGTTTCCAATTGCAATCTTAGGAGTAATATTATCATCCCATATGGTTTATTTTAGTTTTGTGTGTCATGATCTATGATTCTCCTCCATAGTTATTATGATTTTTCTTAGAATATTTTTGATAGTTCATTCTTCTAAGCCATTCCCTCAAGGATAATAATTGGAAGATGTTGATAAAGGAGTTACGATCTTGAATTCCCATGTATTGATTCTTGTGCTAATGAAAGCTAATGCATTTTAAATATAATTGTAGCAGAAACACCAAACCTTGTTACAAGACTTTCATTGAATTTCAATATTGAAGTTTCATGTGCTTCTTTCAAATTCATTTCTTCTATCCACCTTTTTAAATAATCCATAGCTTTGAGAATCCTTTTTTTGTCTATACTATAAGGTGGGTTAATCATGCGAAAAAATTCCAAACCCCATTACATGAAAGGTTGATCTACTTGAATAGGTTAAAGAATAAGGGTTTATAACTTCTGTTTTCCTACAAAAATAGCACATTTTGAACACTTCCTTACACATGCAAGAGTATATTTAAATATATCTAGTCAATAATAGCTTGTTCTCACGATATCTAAGTTTATAGCTCTTAGTGTAAAATGACAACCACATAATCCTCCATGGAACTATTCTAAGACATATTCAATCTAATATAAACTGACACATCTCAAAATAATGACATTTACATACTTTTGAAAAAAACATTATCAACAAGAACTTAACAAATGGACTATAATATGAAATGCTTCCTTTTTATATTATCTAAACCTTATGGGAATTGTGCTCTATGAAGAAAATGGATCATGTCTTGAGTCAAACTATAAGGTAATGAAGGGAAGCTATATTTTGACCATTTTGAAGCACTAAAACCTGATTTATGTCATCATACAAATTTGAATCTATTTTTTCAAACAAGCCCCTTCCTCTTACCAATTTAGTGACATTAATTTCAACATCTTACTCAATAAATTCTGTAATACAACTTGTCCTTTTTAATTTGAATCTTTTCTCAAAAGAAACTCTTTAGAACTTGGATGAGAAACTGTTAAAGGAACCTTGTTATTAGAAAGCAAATGTATAATTTTTTTAGAATTCTATTGACTAAAAGGACCTGATTTTTAAAAAATAATGCCTTACCTCATAATATTCTGATCCTTGACTAAAAAATCAATTGGATGCTCCAACTTTTTTTCATTTTGTTATACCAACATGGCTGACATTATGTCAATTTCTCCATAAGCATATTAAATTAAATATTTTCTAAAATTAGGATAAGTGTTGGATATTTTGAAATAACATATTTTATTTATTCAAAATCCTTCTTCCCATCTATTTTCCAAATCAAAAACCATTTTTCTCTTTAGCAATGAAATTACTGGATTCACTAAATTTGTAAAATCTAGAATGAATCTTTTGAAAAAAACTATTCTACCCATAAAACTTTGTAATGCCTTCTTATGATTTGGAAAAGATAATGAAAAAATTACACTTACCCTCTCTAGATCAATGGAAATACCTTTATTAGAAACAACATGACCTAGTAATTTACCTTTATGGACTAAAAAAATAAATTTCTTAGATTCATAGATATGTCATACTGCTTATACCTTGTAAAAAAGTGTTTGAGATGAACTAGGTGATCAACAACATACTTGGAAAATACAATTATGTTATATAAATAGATAAAAACACAATTATTAGTCATTCACTAAAATTCCAAGTTCATTGCATGCTTAAACGTGGATCATAAATTTAAAAACCAAATGGAATTTTCTTGTATGCATGTGTTCCCAATTTTATGGTAAATGTAGTTTTGAGTTTGTCTCATTCCTGCACCATATTCTAGTTATACCAAAATTTATCATCCAAGAGTCACAAATGTTTTGAGCCACGTAGCATTTGAAAAATTTACTCCATTGATTGTAATAGATAATGATATTTTAAATATGCCCCATTCAAATCTTTGAAATCCACACACAAGCATATTTCTCCATTTTTATTTCTCATGAAAACCAAATTGGCAACCCATGATGAATGATTCATATGGAAAATGATGTTATATTTGATCAATTTATCCAATTATTGCTTCATGAGAGGCTCTATCTTTGGGTTTATAGGCCTTTTACCTTTCCAAACATGCTTTTCATTTTTATCCAACTCTATAGTATATTTTTCTAATTATGGATTAAAATTATTAAGATCTCCATATCCCCATGTTAAAGATAATAAAATTCCTAAGAAATTTGAACAAAATAAAATATTGCATCTTGATTACATACCTTACCCAACTTGAGTGTTTTGTCATTTTCAATACTCATTTTCTCATAAATTTCTTGTTTTATCAACACATTATATTTCCAACCTCGACTTGATCATCTAAATTAAACATGGACTCAAGAGTGAAAAATCCCTTAGGTTTTTTGTTACATCTCAACTAAATAATATGCTTTTCATACTACTATTGCAATTTGTCCTAATTTTTATTGAAAACTCATATTCCTCTTGAAAAAAATTAATTATCTATTTATCTAATTGAAATACTTTCTAATTATCAGGAATATAATTCCTTACAACTATCTTGATATGTTGTTTATTTATATACTTGATGATCTAATTTGGAATGTCAACCTGAGCACCAATTCCAATTGGCCTATCTACATATTTATTCTTTCCTCTAGGAATACATTGTACATTGAAAGCATCAAAATACTCTATCATAACCCACATTATGTTTTTAGAATATCATAGGAATTTTTTCTTAGTTGCATCTTGACCTCTGAATTAATTGAATACTAACTCTCTTCCTCAAAAAAATTACAATTATCTTAACCCTCTTTTCCTTTCCCACTAAATTCCATACACAAGAGATTCATACTCAGATATATTATCAAGTCAACTAAACTAAAACCTTAAAGCTAAAAATACTTCTCTTTTGTTGGATAAAATAACATGATTCCCCCACTTGCTCCATTCTTGATTCTTGATCCATCAAAGTATAATTTCCATAAACCTTCATCATTTTGATATGATTTAACAAGGTTAGGAATAATAGAATTTACTTCATGTAAACAATATATTCCTAGACATTCCTCTTCAATAATCCTATACAAATCAAAATCATGACTTTTTGTAGCTGTTCATAAAGTAATAAGTTAGGAATACCCTCAATAATTTTTCTTGGTTCGAGTTCAACTAGATGTTCTTCTTTATCTATGATCATATAATTAGAATTTATGGCACTAGGAATATAAGGCTCTATATGAATTTTTGAGATAGGCTTAGACCATATTGTAACTTTGGTTCCATACCTTATTGTAAATAATGTGTGAAACTAGTATGATGATTAGTAACCTCCATTTTTTAGTACTGAAATATTTAGAAAGATAGAAGGTAGCATAGTGACGAAGATAAATAATTAATACATCTTGATGGATGGAGAAATTGGGGCATGAACAAAAGGTTAAAATTAGTCGTCTAATGAAGCTAAGGGTTTCTACAAGTGTTCCATAAATCTTAATTACCCCTTTAAAAAGATGATCATATTTTATTCCAAGTTTTTCAACACTTTCTTTGGGAATAATTGAACTAGAAGATCTTGAATAAATCATGCCATTATGGACTAAATTTTATCCTATGACCAAGGAAACACAAAAAAGAGGTGTCTTTACACTCATGATTTCTTGGGATTCTTTTTTATTATATGAGTTAGTAAGCACAAATTTAGATGGTTCATTTGATGTGTTGGTCAAATAATTTCTCACGGTGCATATGATTGGTTTCCAAAAATAGTCATGAGGCTAAGCCCATCCTTGGGTATAGGAAAGATCCCATTATTGAATGTAAAATAACAAAAATGGTGTGGTGGATGATATGCACGGGATCACACAAGAATACTCCACTAAACCCGTGGAAAAATTCTTGTACATTGTACAAGGGAGAAATTTGTTGTGAAGGGAGGTAAAGAGGAGTAGGATAAATAGGGAGAGAGGGTTAATGTTCTGAGTAATAACTACAATATTTTCATCAACATAACCAGAGTAGGTCCACATTAAATTATAATAAATTAGCCATAAAATCAATAGTAAGACTAATAACTCGAGAGACGCAAATTCATATGAATTTATTAATCAAATATGAAAAGTTCCTTGTTGGTTATAGAAGATCACAATGCTTTCAAAGTTGAAATATATTATATAAGAACATAGGTAACGAGATATAGGTAATATAGTTTTTATTACTTGACATAGTAGTGATACAAAGCCCAACAACTTACAACAATAAAAAATTTCCAACCCTTTGGAATGTATAATATATTCCAATTTATAACATTACAAATGAATCTTCCTCTTCCCACCATATGAATTATCACCTTTCCTCATCACTTGTGACCTTTCATATTCCTAGGGATTAAAAGTGAGAATTTTTATTATTAATGAAAAAAACTCTTACAATGTCAAATTAAAGGTCACTTAAGTGAATAAGACAATATAAAGAAACATTACATTCTTAATGTAAAATTAGATTATGAAGAGAGAATAAATATGAGAGAGAGATAGATGAGGGTTGATCAATTTTATGAATACAAAGACTTTTCTGATCAAGAAATATCTGATTTGAATCATTGTGATTACAATTTCCATCTTTTGCAAGATATGGAAACATTACAATGCCTTGAATAAGTGTTCAAAAACACTATTGCTATATCTTCACTAAGATGAGAGAAAGATTAATTTCTTTTATCATAAGGTAGGAGTTAGGATATGGAGATCACAACATTACTCCTCTTAGCCTTCACAATTCACTTTTGTGACCAAAAATCATCTCTAAAATGCTCAAAGATTTTTATTATTTTCTGTTACTCACTAAAATAGGTCCTCATCTTACAGATGGAAAGATTGTTCCCTTAATGAAATTATTGTCCTATGACCACCTATTAAACTGAAATAATGTGATTTCATATACTTCCTCGTGTGAGGTTTGAACACACTTCAAGTTGTTAGATGGGTGTTTAAGAACACTACTATATGAATTGCAACATGTGAAATTGAGATGATTTCCCATTCTTTGAAAAAAGATAATCCTTTTGAACACAAGTTCAAAGTCAAAACATGGAGATCATCACCTCACTCTCCTCAACTTAGAAATTCACCCCTATGATAAAAATGTCATGCTTTTGAATGAAAACATACTTATGATACATAGACACCTTTTTAATCATATGCTTCTCATTGAAATAGGTTTTTCTCAAGATACAAGAATTACTCCTTATGTCATGCCTTTAACCTCCTATTGGATAAGAACATTATGGTTGCAATATCCTTCTTCTACAATATGTAAGCATGTTGTAAAGTAATACCTTATTGTTTACAAACAATTTTGTGAAACATTTCACTTAATGATCCTAGGATAACTTCCTACTCCTGTAAACATGATGATCTCAGGTACCTCAAAGTACTGTGATTCAAGTGATAGTCTCCTACAAATAGTGGTTTATTATGAACTATTCCTTGCCATGATGTCTTTACTCCTAGAAAGAGATGTAATCACAAAGCTAGATATGAGATATGGAGATCATAAAATTCCTTCTCATGACCCATTTGAACTTCATATTTCACCTTTATTAAATAGAATTTATCTTATTAAGTTAAAATAACCTCAAGATGATTAAATACCTCCTTGCTCATATGTCACTTATTAAAAAGAGTTTTATTCTACAAATGGGGAAAGAGGACACTCTACATTAACCATTATACTCATCATATACATTTCCATGTTATATCCTATTTAATATCACTTTCGCATCACTTAAACATAATGACCAATTTGAACCTCACAATTTACCTTTGTGACAAATATGTCACCTTTTCAAATGGAAACATACTTAGGATTCCTAGATATTTTTCTAATATAATTCTCATAGATATCCTCCACCATATACAAGGATTTCTCTCTAACTTCAACTCCATGTGTTTAACTTTCTATTGGGAAGAAACATTGTGGTTACAATATCTTTCTTCTGTGATATACAAACACACTATAGGGTATTTGACTGAGTGTTAAGGAATGTTGTTGTGCGGTTGATCATGCAATCATGATGTTATTGGGTTGAGGAACATTTTGATTAGTGTATATGATGTAGGAAAATCACTGTTATTCATATGAGAAGATCAATTCATGTTTGAAGAGGTTGAAAGACTCCATCAATACTTTGGTTCAAAGATCCCCATGTTTTTAGTCTGGAGCCCACATTTACTTAGTCTAGAGATTATTGATTCACTCTAGAGACAAATCCAACTCATTCTTGGATAAATTCAACCATGTTGACTCCCTTCTACCATAATCGAATGATTCAAATCATCTATCTTCTTGCATATAAGTGTGTCATGTGGAATTAATCTTGAGATTTATGTTTTTAGAGCTTTTGAGGGCTTTCATCTGTTTGAACCATGAGAAAACTTCCAAGAATTGTAATGGTGGAAAAAATAAATGAGATAGGTGTAATATATGTTTATACAAGTGATCCAATCTTGATTGCAATAATTTCTATTTTTGTCAAGTTCTGACTAGGATGGTTATTTTTAGAAAGTTTTTCCAATTTTCAACTCCTGATTATTTTTTCTTGTTTGGTGTGTTGCAGATGCTGAGAGTTTCTTATTTTTTGTAAAATTACTATTTTTAGACACTTAAAGCCTTGAACACTTACTATTTTTGGAGATGTGACTTATGGGTGTCTATTTCCAATAAAAACAATCTTAAAAGGCTAGGTTTTACTTTTGGACCTTCTACTCTGATTTTAAAGGTTTTTGTCTCGCTAAATCTTAGTGGGTCTAAAAAACATCAATATCTAAAATTTTCATGTTTCTACTATAAATTATATAGATAATCAATCTATTTATTTTAACATTCAGCTCAAAGGAGTTTTTTGAGAGGAGTGTACAATCAAAATTTCACTTTGAAAACTAGTGCACGATAAGGGAGTTATGAGAATTTATTAATTTTTTAATCATGGATGTCTAGTAAAATTTGAGAATAATACATGGATTAAAATGGATGTTGGGAGGGTAGTTAAATATCACATTATTTTGAGAAAATGACTCGTGGTTTTGGAGAGATGGAGATTTATTCAATTTTCTCGCATAAATTTTAACTCACTTATGACCACAACAACTGATTGGAGTTAGAATGAGGTTTAAGATAGGTTGTATAGGTGAAAGGTTGAAAAATAGGACATAAGGGATACCAAATTTTTACTTGCACTATATTATTTCAATTGAAAAATTCTTGTGCCTTGTGTGTGATATGCACAAAGGCTAGGAATGAGCACCGGGGGTTGAGAGATGGTCTTATGGCAACCATGAGCTACATGGAGGAAGGGGTTCACAATTTTATGCCACTATTGTCCCATTTTTATGTTAGGGACAAGGGGGATAGCTCAGTGCTAAAATTATAACTAGGGTTTATCTAAAAGTAAATGGAGACAAGGCAAGAAGTGAAATTATGTAATTTAGGTGTAGAAATGGTGAGGAGTAAGTTTCAAAGTTTTGGCAAGATGGGGGGTCACACTTTTGTGTCCCTTGTCACCTTTGAACCTTGAGGGAAAAGATGGATAAAAAGGCTTAAAAGTGTAATCATATAAATTTTAAGATGTTTATGTCACCCTTCATGTCCAAATCGGAACACTAGTAGTGATTTTTCCACTTTGGGAGGATGGGGAAGTGTTTTGGGGTAAAATATTATATGATTTTTACTCCCAAACACTTGATGAGATAATTTCACCTAGAATCAAGAGAAAATTCCTCATGATATTACATGTTTAGGGCCTATTTAATTCTTGAATGAAACGGTTGGTTGTTGTGTCATAGATTATCACATTAGATCTTTGAGTCTTGGAAAAATGTTTATGTTTCCACAATGTAGAGGGTTATAGACATCTAGGGGTAATTATTTCTCATTGAAACTTAGTGAATTCATCAATAATCTTAAGCATACATCCCTACACATCCAAACACACTTGAAAATATTGTTATCCTATTCCTCCGAGACAGAATGATGGTGAAATTTAGGACAAGTTTCCTAGAGGAAAGGAACACACTTACTAAGAGAGGAAATTTTCAAGTGTGGGGTTGGTTGTCATGGAATTTTTTTTCAATGTTTCATACTTTACATTTAGAATGACAAGAGTTATCTCTAGCTTGTGGACATTAAACTGTAACAAGAAATAGATAACCTCATATCTATCTTGGTAAGAAGACTATTGATTTGAAAATGGGAAATAGATTCATTTCTTCACCAGCTAACACAAACAATGACATGAATAATGAAAATCCAAAAAAAAAACCAAACAGAAAGGGAAGGACACAATAAAATAAACATTTATTCTACACATGAGTGAAATTTATAGAGGTGGGGGAAATAATATACACACAAACCCAAAAATAGGCTAAGAAAATTAGGTACCATCATGGAATAGTGGAATGAATTCATACCAATTTTGAAGCTCAAATATAATTAATTGGTCATGTCATGCTCTCATGATGGCTCTGCATGGTTTCAGATGAAGGAGATAAACAAAATTTTGATTCTCATACTCATATTGCATAGAAAACACATTTACATGCAATGACCACTTGGTTACTTGTTTGAGAGTTCTACTCTATGTGATCTCCAAATGATATCTTCTGACCATAAGAAGTCATTCTTCCATATTTTCAAAAATGGAAAATTTCCTTTCAACATGAAGGTAGTAATCATATTTAGATAAAATCTATAGCATGAATTCATTTCTAGAATTAGCAGGAATTTAAAAGTGATGAGAATAATTTGATTCTCACCCTATTCATAGGATTCTTCGAGCTTGTCATTTTTTTGTTCTAAATAATTCTTTTTTTTATACTAGCTCATCCTAAGTGTGATGAGATTCACATGATTCATATTCCTCAATGAATAGAGAAAGGACACGGTGTTGGATATGAGACATGGAAGGAACCATTTATTGCATCTTGAACATCTCCTAAAGAGTCCTCTTCTTCACATGGAAAAGAGAAGAGTCCATAGTTATGCTTGCAATCATGCTCTATTGTTGACAAAAGGAAAACCAACTCATCAGAGAGGTCATGTTCTCTTCATTCATCCAAAAATGTTTTAAGAAGGAAATTAAACTCTTATATTTTATATATTTCATTGTTGGACATTTTTGCATCAAATGAAGAGAAAAATTAAGAAAGGAAATCATCAATAATTACCTCAAAATTATCCTCTTGAAGATCTTATGGTGGAGAAGGAAGTTTCATCTCTTAAATTTATTTATCCTCGGTGGAATTCTTAGTAAGCATTGGATCATAAATTACAAGAAATGAATTCTCATCTCCCATGTAAATTTCCTCTCTAAAGTATTGCACTTCATGAAAAAGTGTAGCTGCAGATGGAGACTCAAATTTTATGATTTTTTCATCATCTATCAAGGTGTTGAGTTAAAATTCATTAGAATGCTCAAGAAGAGGAAAGTCATAAGAATCACTGAATATTCTTCCTAGAACAAAAGATTTGTAGTATGGAGAATCATGGTTGTGAATAGGCTGTATGATAATCAAGGTCGTGAATAGGTCGTATACTATATCAACCACACACTCCATGAATATGAAACTCATTATAATGAAGTTAAAAAGTTATGTTGTGCTTTATACTTTACCACTTCTAAGTTATGTCATTATATTCTTAATCAAAAAATTTATGTTGTCACTAGTTTCAATCCACTCAAAACCATACACTTTAAACCATATCATAGCAATCATGTCACCCGATGGCTTATGCTTATGAATGAATTTGACCTCGAGTTCATATCACAAAAATCTATTAAGGGTCAGGCTATTGTAGATCATCTTGTTGATTCTCCTCTTCCAGAAAATCAACTTCCTCATGAATATTTTCTAGATGAATCCATTAACAATGTCGATGAATATGAATTTATCCCTATCAAAATGACTCTCTTATTTGATGGATCTAAATTCCAGCAAGGGGGAGGGTCGGTGTTGTCATTATACCTTCTTGGGGCATTCCTATTCCATTATCATTCAAACTTAACTTCAAATGCACCAATAACATGGAAAAATATGAAGCTTTAATCATGGGCCTTACGATCGATATTCTCCTAGGTGTTCACATCTTAGAAATCTATGGATATTCACAAATTTTTACTAGTCAAGTTAAAGGAGAATATCAATGTAAAAATGAAATATTGCAAAAATATAAATCCAACATTGACTTTTTCCTTGGTGATTTTGATCACTAAACTATCCAAACCACCCCGGATCCTCTAACAAATCAACGGATATAATGGCTTCTTTCAGATATCTCATCCCATTAGAAACATAAGAATCAAAAGACAACACTAAAGTATCCATTGTTGTTCAAATATTAGATTATCCCTCACATAAAAATGAACTCCCTCCTATCAATGCCATTGATAATGATCCAACTGATTTGTGGTATACTCAAATTTATGACTACCTTTACTGAATCTAAAATCCCATCTAACTTATAAGGTAACACTAAAATATAGTTTCTTTAACGCATTACCCACTTTTTTATTATAGGTGGTATCCTTTACAAATGTAGTTTTGATGGTATCCTATTAAGGTGCCTTAAATCACATGAGTCAACCAAAGAAATTGAATAAGTCCATGATGGATTTTTGGAGAAATTTCAGTGGAAATTCCATTGCCAAACATGTCATACGGTTAGGGTACTATTGGCCTACTATCACCAAGGATTGTTGTGCATATGTCAAGAAATGTGTTAAATGTCAACTTCATTTAGATCTCATTCATGTCCCCAGTCAGGCATTACAACTTGCTCAGGACTTATGGCCTTTCTCTTAGTGGGGGTTAGACCTCATTGGTGCTATCAATCCTAAATCATCTCAACAACATCACTCCATTATCACAGCTATTGAGTACTTCACTAAATGGGTTGAAGTTATTCCTTTAACCTTGACTAAATCAGGACCTATTATCAACTTCATATATCAATTTCATTTCAACATCCTACATAAACTTATCACAGACAATGGAAAATCCTTTAAAATAAAGAAGTTAAAAAGATTTGTGATACCTTTAACATTAAACTCAACTTTTCATCACCATATTATCCCCAAGAAAATGGACAGGTTGAAGCCTCAAATAAAACACTTAATAAAATCCTTATGAAAATAGTAAATGATCCATACCGGAATTGACATCTCCAAACCCCATTTTCTCTCTAGACCTATCGAACTAGCATCTCAGACACCTACATGGCCTATGCCCTACTCACTTTCCTATAGTTCATAAGCCTCCTTACCTCTCAAAGTTCAAATTCCATCACTTCATGTATCAGTTAAGGACTTCATCCCAGATGAATAATATCACCGAGATCATCTAGAACAACTTGAACTGTTAAATGAAAATGTCTAATGGCCCTTAAACATCATCAAGTTTATCAAGAACACATCAAACAAGCCTATAAAAAAATATCAAATAACATGACTTTAAAATTGGTGATATTTTTCTTAAATAAAATCAAAATGTCACTCAATTATAACATAGTAAGCATGGAAAGTTTTCCCATAATTAGATAGGCTCATATGTTATCATGCACAAGTATGGGTTAAGAGAGTGTCATCTCACTTCTCTTGATGGTGAACCTGAAAAGGAACCTTTGAATGCCTTGCACTTGTGGCCTTTATATTGTTAAATGATTGATCATCATGACAATAGTTACATTTAAAATCTTGTCACTCCATCAAATCATCCATCTTGTCATAGTAATGATTTGGAAGCATGTGGTTATCCATCATTATCCTATATGTACCTTAAAGATGAACACCAAGGCTTTGTTCATCACATATTTCACTTTGGACAATTTCCTCTTATGTGGGAATCCCTTAATCATTACACTCACCTACCATGTAAAAGTCATGACATGGGCCATGTGTGTAGGTCATATACGCATCTTTTCCCCTCCTTGAAATGGTATATTAGGGTTTTCACTTGGCTCAAAATATATGTATAAAAATAATTTGGATGTATTTCTCAAAAGTCAAAATATAATAGACCGATCCCTCAAAGGACAACTATTCAAAATCATTATCAAAAGTTTAAAAAGTAGACTGATCCTCGAAGGACAACTACCAAGAAAATATATATGGATCCCTTAAAGGATGGTTATATGTAAAAATCAAAAGATTAAAGTTAAAAATATAAACCATACCATCGAAGGATGAATACCTTTATAAAAAGGATTCCTACATTGACCAACCTTAAAAACAAATACATCAATATCAAAAGGATCCAAGAGAGCTTCCCACTTTGATAAAATTTTCCATAATAGAAAACTTCTCGCATTTATCACTTTGCTTCAAAATCAAATATGTAAAGTTGGGGAATTTTCTCTATAAACTTGTTGAAAAGGATAACCCTTCTTCCCACATTAACCTACACATACAAAACCCTTTTCATGTTCTTGGAAGATACATTTTCTTCAATTCTCTCATTACCAAAAGACTATATGCAACTATCCATTGATAATCTCATTTAACTTTTGTTAAGGTTACAAGTGCAAGTGATTTCAAGCTTTCAAAACCCATCATGTATATACCAAATCCATAATAAGGAAATCATTTCATTTTTACTCTATTTTATTTAGTCACATTTTTGATACAATTCATTTTGAGATCACATTTTGAGTCATTTGATTAATTAAATAATTCAACCAATTTCAATGACATTCTGTCAAACATATTTGTAAACATTACATATAACATTTCTATGTGACATTAATACATTCAAATTTAAAAACATGTAATACACATAAAAACATCAACACATCAGAATCAAGGAAAAACAACATAGGTCATAAAACCTCATCATCATCATATATATAAATCAAGTCCATATACATCATGATCACCATTAGAATATATCATATCAATTTCATACAAAAATAGGCTTCCATGAGTCTGTACATCAAACCTATCATTAGTACATATCATGAGTTAGTAAAATGGAACTCTCCAAGGAACTCACTAAGAGGGGAAGTACTGCCCTCTCCTCCCTAATCACCAAAACCACCAATGGCTCCAACATCTCCACCAGCTCCTCCCTCACTACCACCTCCTCTCTCTGGTCTCCGAGGTGGGTGACCCACACTCGTTGCACTAGTACTCGGGCCTTCCACCTTCACGGCCAAATAATCAACATACAATCTAGCATTCGGATAGTCATGAGTCACCATATCAATATAATACTATAAATCTTCCCATAGTGTCTAGATAATGGGCCATAGAAACTATCTCTGTACCACAAGTGCTCTCCTTGATGCGATAGCTTTTGGTCTTGATCCACTAGCCTCTATCCTCTATTTACTATCTTGTCCATTAGTCTCAGCTCTTTGAGATATCAAAGCTAACTCTGCTCCGAAAATAGAAGACTTGGTAATCCCCAAGGCCTTCCTCATCCCATCTCTCTACTGCTGATATTGGTCTCTATCTGTGATAGCCTAAGCCAACTACACTCTGAGTCCATCATGCTAAGTCACTAAACTATCTCACTCAGCTATTAGGGTATCCCAGACACCTAAGAGATCATCTTTCTCTGTGTGTGCCACATATCTCTCTCCCTCCACTATGGTCACCATCGGTCAATAGTGAAGCCAAATCACTATCACCCTCCTCCTAATCACTATCATCACCATCCTCATCGAAACTGAATGGTCTCCCGAGCCTCGTGCTCCTCCCTCACCCAAGTAGGGACTGCCTCACCCACTGCGCAACTTGGGTCCTATCAAAAGCTCTCAATGCTTAGGTCCACCATCTTGTATAGTCTGGGATCATTCCCACATCATCAAGAGGGATAATATCTCCTTCCTCATTAGGGCCCAAATCCCGTGCTACTCACCAATGATCATAGGCCTCATAACAACAACCCTGAGAGTCTCATTATCTCCATCCTCTTGTCTATATTGTACAGAATCCTCAGGATTTCTGTGTACTAGTATGAAATATCTTCATACATGATAAAAATTTAGTAACCATACTCATTCGCTTTACAAGCATGAACCCATATATCTTTTTGTAAGCATATCAACTCATCTGGGTACTCAAGATAATCTTGGAAATCTAGGTAAGGCCTCCATATTACATCACTCACTTGCAATCTAGATAGTAACTCTCGATAATATCCTATCCTCCTCTTCTTTAACCCACGACCTACATCCTTCTACCACCTCGGAAACAAATATGATCATCACTAATGCTCCATGACAACCCCACTTTGTCAAGGAATGAAAAAATGTGCTTGAAGGCCCAAGCATACAGAAGAAAGGTCACATCAATCCCATACCTCTTTTGGGCCTTACAGGATCACAAATCCCTAAAAGTCTATACAATTAGGGTAGCACCCCACTCAAAAAAATATTATGACACTCCATAATCTCGGCCACAAAACCAATCATCATCCATGGGAAATGGCCACCTCTAGAATCGGCAAAGCATAACAAATGATAGCCATCATCATCATAGTCATATGGGTAAAACCCTCTCTCTAAGATGATAATCGCCATAAGCCGAAGCCCCTAACTCGTATCGAACATCCTCCACATCATCTCCATACAATTTATTCATCACATCATCCCTATCCACCTCAGTAATAATTTATAACCCCTCTCTACTGAGATAGGCACGCTCAAGATATAGTGTACATCCTCTAGAGTAATCGTAATCTCCCCAATAGTCAACCAAAAAGTACAGGTGGAAGGATTCCATTGCTCTAAAAATGCCAACATTAAACTACGACATATATGAATCCACCTATAATTCCTCATACCACCAAAACCCACTTTGCCTCAATATGCTCCCATGCGTCATCTCATGTCATGGGTCCTGCTTCATCCAAGATCAGTGGTATATGATCATAGATAGTTAACTTAGCATCTACCTGTAGACACAAAACACATATCCAAGCATTAGCATTATCATTAAAAAAATCATAAATATCATGCATAACATATCAAAAACATCTTTATAGTAAAACATCAACATCAACATTATCACCTAAAAATACCAACAACATCTAAAACATCAAAACATACCATTAACATCGACATCAACATCATCAAAAATGTAATCAACGTTAATAAATTAAATATCAATAACCAAATTGGAACCACAAACACCATACAAAATTGAAAGAAATTCTTAAAAATCATACTTTATCAATAAAAAAGAAAGCTGTCCATAGCACGGGTGAATCACCGTCAGTCACTTTAATTGTTGGCGATTAAATGAATTTATGTGTGTCAAAAATACGGAATTTGCACACCTCCCAACATGGTAAAAATCCTAAAATTACCAAAAAAAAACACAAAATAGGTTAAAATCACCTACCTCAGCCATCGTGGGTTTCGTTGTCTGCTAGATGAGGCCATGGTGTCGAAATCTTCACTCTTTCACCCAAAAACATGTTTTTGACCCCAATTCACTTTGAATAATTGTATTTTTATTGTTAAAAATGAGCCTAATAACCATGCGAGTGGCTATTTATAGCCCAAATTTTACCTTGGGGTAATCGCCGATGATTGCCCTAATCATTGGTGATTTTCGTCAATCAATAGAGAATTTCCTAATCGCTAGTGATTCATCCCGCTTTGGCATATATTCCCTTTTTTTCCTAAAACATGTCAATCATCACTCTTTTTCACAAAAATGTTCCTTTCAAAGGACCCTAGTCCTTGAAACATCAAATCAAATAAACAAAATCAACATCAAGATTTGTCATATGTCTATGGGATGCATGCCCTTTGGCCCCCATCACTTGACCTTCCCGTCTATTTAGCCTACTTTATCGATCACACGACTATAGGTATTAAACCCTTTGGTTCCCCTATTATTTGGTCCTTTGATACCTTTATTTGTTTTGATATCCGTTAGACTAGGGAAACTTATTTTGTGAAACACACTTTGGTGTTCCCTCTATTGCGTTACAGTGGAATTACCCACAAGAATTTAATTTTCATCTTTTTGTCTAACACTTTGCCAAAAAAAAAAGGGAAAATGTAGACACTAAAAATCTACACTCCCTCATCTTTATCCAAATCATTAATTAAACACATGACATCCCACAAAAACACCCTTTATCTCTATTCAATTAATCAATTAATTTGATATCTTATACCCCCCTTTTTACCTTTATCTAATTAATTAAATACATGCCCTAGGCCACATACTACATCCCCATTTTTATTAATATTTCATAACATATACACCATTTAATCAAATTAATATATCCACCTATGAAAATCATTATTTTCCTTTATCTTAAATAATACCTAATTATCTAACCTAACCTAATCATTTTCCTAACTATCCAAATATTCCCTAAAAACCATTTTTAACCTATTCTCTAACTCCCTTATCTCGAAAAACCTATCATTATCATCTATAAACCTATTAAAATTATCTATAAACCTAGATTAGGCTAATTCATAACATAATCTAGCCAAATTTAGTTTATTCCTTCATCATCACTTGCTTGACACATTTCAAACAAATTAACAAACTACCACCTCGAAATCCAAAACAAGAACCTTGAATTAGCAATATGTTCCAACCATTTACTAAAAAAACCTAAACATACCAAAATATCTAGTGATTCAAGTAATTGTCGGTGATTACTTAAGAGAGTTTTTCAGTCTCTCTTTGGGGATCATCCACCTACATTTTTGAGTTTGAGCTTTTACTTGGGTATTTTTATGCATCAAAGAGTTAATGCTATTATCCAGTAACATCCTAAAACTTATCAGACATCTCCAAATTATTTCAAAACTCTTGTATCTCAACATCCTGTTAGTCCAATTGCAGGCTTCATCAACTTCATATATCATCAATCACTAAGGTCAACAATTATTCACATCTTTACAAAAATATCCATGTATTGTTATGTGTTCATTTATGTATTTTACATCATTATTTAAGTCTCTATAAGGTCAAAATTTTGAATTAATCAACTAAACACCACATTTTATTAGTCTGTCATTATTCCCAGAATTGCCAACAATTTTTGAAATCACCTACGATTCTGCTATTATTATTGTCCTATAATTTTCATCAGTGTTCATTTAATTTGTTTAATCTTCCATTACAAATATTTTTATCCCTAAAACTTTATCCAACATGGATTGTTTAGATGGAAATAGGTGGTCCAAGTCATGAGATTACTAGTATCAATTCATTTCTCATTGTCCGTCATCCATTATATTGGGAACAATATGACATCCTACATGATCTTGAGCTATGTGCTATTCACTCTGCCCCTTTGGATCATTTGTAGAATATCTTTGAGTCCACTCACCGGATCTATAACGTTGTAGAAGAATTTTAGGAAGCATACTTTGAGGTCTTGCACATCAAGGCCAATCTTGCTTGGTTTGTATATCAATACGAAACTGAGTAGGAGGATTTGGACCCCGAGTCCAATACAAGAATGAAACTACATTTGAAGGCTCGGTTCGAATTTGAGTACCAATACGACACTAAAGAGGATTATTCATACTTCTTTAAATAAGAATACACTAAACACAAGAATTCGAACTTCTCTGAAGAAGAAGAGTTGGAGTTCACTGAAGAAGAGGATTCAAATTTCCTAAGAATTCATATTTGGATCTAGATTTTGAATTTGAACCATAGTTTATACCTTTTATTATGTGTTATCTATCAGCTATATGTATGCAATAAACTCATTAATTAAGCAGTCAATCATGATTTGATTATCATTTATCATGTTTCATTTTCAAATCCACTTGATTGTGTAAAAGTGGGTTAACATCCTTGCGAGGGAGTCTTTTGACTTCTGGGGACTAGCCTTTGCTAGGAAATATGCCTCATATTTTACTAATAATATTTTGTTTAGTGTCTCGTGATCTCACGTGTTTTCTCATAGGAAAGGAACCTACATCATTTGATATACTGAGAGGACAACATCATTCATACACATCCTTGGGTATCACTAAACCCCGTCATTTTGAGGTTAGTTAAATTTTAATTTATTGCCTATTTGATTAAGTTTAAGAGGTAGGATTTATTCTCAAAACCATTATAAAGATAAGAATGTTGTGACCTATATGTTTCTAAACATGTGTATCATGATAATATCTCAGTCCATCTACTATACTTTGTAAGTGATCTATAGAATCGAGGGAGGTTGTGAAAACTAAAATAAGTGATTTCTTGTAAAACTCAGTTCTTTATGAGTCAAAATTATGTACATGTGTAAGTATATAAGTCCGATGGTACTGAATTTGTCCTAAAAGTAGATGTGTTTTTAGAGAAAAGATGTATATGATATTGGCTATGAAGGTCAATGAGTTTGTGGTTTCATCAAAAATTTACTAAATTTAGGTCACACTCTTCTTTGGTCCCTCATCAAATAAATATCTTGAACACATCCAACTTTGGCCATCACCCCCTTCACCCCACTTTAATATTAATTTAATTATTTAAATTAAATTAATTAATTATCCTCACCATATTTATTATTTAAATATCCTAATTGGGATAACACCTACATATCCACCTCACTTAAACACCTCATCTAACCACCTCACCCTAAGACCTATTCTTAGTAAGTTTCCATAACTAACTAAGACCTACCCAAACCCTAAAAATCAATGTCTACATTCCCTCTAACCACATTCCTGCATGTTAGAAGGAAGCTTCTAGTCTAATCCACGGGTAAATGAAATGAGATCCCAAAAAATCAAGGAGATCTGCCTAGTTTAGTAAATCTAGGAAATCCTGCCCTAACCGATGTCAGTTACCCTTAACCACCACTTTGTTAATCCAAAACCACCATTGGTTACCATTTAAATCCTAAAACAACCTTATTTCGAGGTGGGCACATTTCTAAGAAAGGGAGACATCTTTTTAGAACAAGTGAAAAACCAGATCTGCAAGCAAGTAGAACCAGTGTCCATACTAGCATCGAACACCCATGCTTGATGCCAAGCAATCACACAGCCCACCTACCTTCACAGGGAGCATCCGGGGAAGCGCCAACATTACACCAAGTTCATTTTATCACCCACCATCACCAACCAAGCATCAAGCTCGTCATAAACAAAAGAAGTTTGTTAACTGCATTAGTTCCTTGTCATTTGAGCAGATCCTTTTACATTTGTTATTATATTCTATTTTCATTCCCACTCCCCACCATTTTATCTCCATGAAAACTTAACCATCTCTTTACCCATGCCATTGAACTATTCATACCTAGATTTTGATCATTCCTATGCATATCTGGGATCCATACGAATCTCACCATTTCCCTTCCACCTTCATCTAACCCCAAATCTATCACCCAGCCAAGTTTTATTGAGTTTCCTGTACCCCGACCATACCGACATCGGTCACCCATAACCATCACCGGTTAACCTAAATGACATTGGTCTCTGTGTATTTTACCGAAACCAAGATCACAGCCTAAGACCTCTACCAAATACCCTAAACTACCTAGAATCTAACCCTAACCAATAACAGTATCCTGACAGTGACCTTGACCTTCATATTCAATCATAGCCTAGCCTGTTGTGAATGAATTTGCTTATTGTAGATGAATGAGATACCTAAATCATTTTTACTACAATAGGATTTACTTTATTATCAACATTAAGTTGTTTTAAATAGTGGATAGACACGTCTAGGAAGTATCACACTTCCCGAATCTAGCACATGCTAGGTAGTCCACTACATATATTGTTTAACTTTTATTCGATGGTCTTGTGTTCCATTTCAGGTAGTTCCTCCAAGAAAAAGGAAGCTCTCACGATCAGTTGTGGATTCAAAAGTCATACGCGTGCAACAACCTATAAACTAGCACTTCAATAGGTATTCCTCCTGTGCCCGTTACCCTATATGTTTTGTCATTTTCTAAGAAGCGTCTAAGAATCAGGTGAAACATTTTGGCACACCCGGTGGGACCCATTTTGGGTTCCTTGCATTCATTCATTCATAGGTGAAATTTTGTATGTTTGTTTCCTTTCTAAAAGGTTCTCACATTAAAATTTCTTTCTTAGAATCTTCTCTTCTTTCTATTGTCTCAAAGCAATCATCTTTTGGTGCTTAAAAATAACTCTTCTTCTATTTCATTTACATTGCATTAGTGAAAGATCATACTTTCTCTTATTCCTCTCATTATGTCATTGAATTCCATATTTCAATTTGGGCTTAAAAATCATTACATTTCATTCTAATTTTCTGCATTAGCTCACATTAATTGAGGGTAACCTATACGTTGGAAGTCATTCCTAGCTGATGGTTGACAAACGAATCATAGAAAGCACTTTCTTTCTCTCTCTCTCTCTCTCGAGTCTTACCAAACCTCACAAAAATTGAAAATATACACATTCTTAAACAACATCTTTCCTAGAAGAAGTTGTAGGCAATCACACAATCATGACACAGTGGGCACCTGGCTCGTTGCTCTATCAAGTCATACTTGAGTGAGGCCTGGCCTCACGATAACATACCTAAAACCTCTCTTTATAGATCTCTTTCTTCATAGGAAGCCATCCTTACCAAAAACTCTATTTTACAGTTCATGAGTCATTCCGTAAATAGCATAAGCTAAACAAACATAATAGAAAAAACACTCTTAGAATCATATTTTTCTTAGTGTTTCGCTTGGCTTGTATTTTGAGGTGAGAGGTCACGTTCTCCATTTTTTCCTTTTTCTCCTTGTATGCTCCTCATCATAGTTGGTGTATTCTAGCTTCATCTAAGTGCACTGGACCATATGCTCATCATTCTTAGAATTCTAGGTTTGATTCCACAACAAATTTGTAACTCACAACCATATTTTATTCATCAACTGTTTCAATTTCACAAGAACCGATGTCGATCCAGGTGACCTTCATTAGTTTTTTTTTTTTTAATTAAGGGCAAATAGTTTTGAAGGGAATATACCATGTATACAAAAGGGCTCAAAAGCCGGATAGAAAAGGTGAGAGAATTAGCCCAGAGAAGGGAAAAGCACAACCAAAGAGGGCTCAACACCAAATATTACAATATAAGTGAAAAAAGGATCTAAATGTATAATGATCCAAAAAGAAGTAGGAAAGATAAAAAAGAAACCAAAAGAGAAACAACATATAGAGCTCCGCTAAAAAATAGCTCTAGAACCACTAGATAACAAGAACCGTGGCCAAAAACAACATCACAACAACCTGTTACTTGATAGCTCTATCAATCTTGGTGTTGATAGCCTACAGTGACATGAAGAAGGTAACGGCAGTGGCCTGAGAGGAGTCTTGCATATCTTCCTGAGCAATTGCAATATCCCTTTTCTCTTTAGGGCCCCAAATGTCCTCATTAACCCCACTTAAACTGCAGAGACTATGAACATGTTGTTCAATGAAATTATAAATGCTTTTGAGGGCAGACAATATGCGGTCATTGCAGCTTTTAGCATTCCCAATCTGCCATCCAAGGACTATAGCTTCTTTAAGACTTCAATAATAACCCCCTCTTCCTCATCACTTTGAAGAATCCCTTTTCCCTTAGCTCTTTCCATATTTTTATAGCCCCTTTGAGCTCTTGTATCTCCTTTTCTAATCTTTCCATGTTGTCCAACAATTCCTCCTCCTTGGGCTCCTCCACTTTGGTTTACTAATATGCGGAGGTTTTCAGCAAGTTCCAAGTCTTTGTGGCTCCTTAGGACCCATTAGGAAGCGAGATTTTAGCTTTGATGCTCTTTCTTTTCTTCTTTGAAACAACACTTCATTCTTTCTTTTAGCGGGGGAGTGGAAGCGGTGTGGGTAGGAGGAGGTATGGAGGAGGGAGGTGGGGTAGGGTTCATGGGGGCAGGCTGGAGCAGTGGCGGTGGATCGGGAGGATAAGTCCCACTGTGCAAAGGGACAGCACTATAGTGGCTCAACTTCCCTAATTGATTTCTCCAAATGAGTTTATTAAATAGTGGGGAAAGCTGATTATGTTATTTCTATAAAAGTGATTTAGAAATATCAGATGCTTTTGAGGTATAGTCACAAATCTTCCTTCAAGAGTTACATACCTAACCACCATCCTGGCCATCTTAGCAAAAGGTTCAGGAATCGATGCCACCTCGATGCCAGCAGTCACGAATTCAAGATTCTCCCCCTCGTCCAGAAATTTCTTGGTCTCCACCTCCCTGTCCACCTTCTTATTGAAGAATTTGGTGCCTTCCAGGCTGAGGCCCGTGATCTGGGCGATGAGCTCTTCCGTGATTTCCATCTCCATGTTACTATATTTGACAATCCTATTCTTCCATCCCTGGGTGAATCTGATAGAAATGTCTTGGTCGAAGCCTTGAATCCTTTCAATTAAATTAGACAGCCCCCGATTTGCAGGTAATTCCAAAGCTCCGTATTCTCTTTCCACACAGGATTGTGGGTCGGTTCAGTTTTGCAAGGCGGACCCCCCATGTTTCCTCTGCTTCTTTTCCTGTTCTCAATGGTAAAAAAGCTACCAATATGCGGGACAGGTAGAGCTTTGATTTTGATATTTGAATCTTTCCTTTCCATGAAAGCAGGTTTAATTATTATGCTACACTTGTTATTATTGCCCCGCTCCTCGGCTTTCCTCCTATGCCAAGAAATGATGACAGTCCATCCCACACAGATCGCATCAATCATCCATATCTTTTGTGATGTCATCATCATGTACTTGAGGATCCACACATTAGCGTCCAAATTACAGCCGTTAGTGTTGATTTTCACTGCCATGTAGATCAATGATTATGGCTTTATTGATTTGAGTGGGTAGAACGTCCCCCCTAAGCCAAGTTTGAAAGGAATTATTAACACCAAAGTTAGCCAAACTGCAGTGACCTATTTCCTTCCTAATAGGTGTGGGTGATTTGGACATTTTCAAAGCTCTTGCATATATCAATAGCTTCCTCAATATAATCCTTGATAGACCAGCTGGGGTGTTGCTTTTTATTCAAAAGATTGATAATATTTAGAGAATCACCTTCAATTATAATATTTGGAATATTACAATCTCTGGCAAGTCTTATACCCCAAAGAGCTGCCATGGCTTTGGAATAATGATTAGTCTGCCTGCCCATTCTCCCAGAAAAAGCAACAACAAAATAGCCTCTTTGATCTCTGATGACTCCCCCTCCTCCAGAGTCTCTGGATTACCTTTTGAGGCCCCATCAAAATTTAACTTGTGCCAATCAGTGGGAGGTTTAATCCATTGGACTGTGTTTCTATCAGTACCATTTTTATTTCTATTGACAATGTCAATATTCCATTCAGTCAGGATGCATTCTTCATTCTCCGGGTAAAGTCTATTTTTAGGGGGTTTAAATCTAGCAATATTATCTTGCACAACAATGATAATTTCCTTGTAGACTTTGTTACAAGCTTGTCTATTGTTTTTGAAAATACTATCATTACGAGCCTTCCAAATTCTCCACATAGTGTGGGGTAGAACAAGTTGCCACAATCTTTTCACCATGCAATGCTTAAACGGGGAGTCCCATTGCTCCCAAGCCTGAAGACAGGTAAGGGGAAAAATCCATCTCATATTAAATTTTGTAAAAACGAGCTACCAAATTTTGGTAGCAATCTCACAATGGAGGAATAAATGCTTTATATCTTTTGCCTCTTTCTAACACATGCAACATCTATTCAGCATGATGAATCCCTTCTTGATGAGGTTGTCATTAGTTAGGATCTTGCCATCAATAATTAGCCACCAAAATAAGTTCACTCTAGGGGTTAGCTCGCATCCACACTTGTGCCACTTAATTTTGCTTTCCATGGATACAAAGAAAGAATTATATCCTAATTTAACGAGTGTATTCCCGTCAAAATAATCTTTCTAGATGAGTTCATCCTTAAGATTTTGATTACTTATATGGATTAGAGAAAGTTGATTATGGAAAGATGAAATATCAGCCAGTATACTATCATTCTCCACTTTTAGCTGTTTCCATTTTCTTTTGTTTCCATCCCTCTCAATGAACCCCTGGATTTTGTGTCCATAATTTGTAATTAAGCTATCTTTAATGTGATCATAAGCATAAATCCAGTTAGAATTAGTCCACTTATCGACCCGTAAGTTTATGTTTTGTCCATCTCCAAGCTTCCAGCTACACCCCTGAGAGAGAATGTGTCTGCTGCGAAGAAGGTTGTTCCAGAAAATAGAACCACTCGGAAGAGACTGATCATATATGAAGGAAATCTTGTTTTGGTTTGAAAGATATTTGATCTTAACCAACTCTGTCCAAGGTCTGTGCTCTTTTATAAGCCTCCATCCTAATTTTGCAATAAGGGCAGTACTCATATGTTTGATATCTTTGATGTCTAACCCCCCTAGTCTCTTAGGTTTACAAACCTGTTCCCAAGCCACAAGATGATATCTAAATTTGTCCTCAGTACCGTGCCATAAAAAGTGTTTTTGAATCTTCTCAATATTGTTCATCACGGTAGTAGGCATGCTTTGTACATCTGTTTGTGACCTTCATTAGTTACCCTCGATCATCATCGGTTATACCCAACCAACGTCGGGTCACCGTCATTTTAGTTAACCTACCCAAAAGGACACATATTCACCTTCTTCAACTATTTAGAGTCCTGTAACTCTCATCATATTCACTTTACTGGAAAATCTCATCATATTTTGTTTACCTAGTAAATTTGTTCTTATACCTTATTTTTTTACCAACTGTCCACTTTCCACAAAGTGATCGCGTTTACGGTTACTGTGACCAGCGTTGGTTAACCCTAACCAACATCGCTTAGCTTTGTGTCATTTTTCAGCTTTCATTTAGTCCTAATTAACCTACCACCTTCTATTTATCCCACATGTGTTGTGTTTTTCGTGTCATTTACATAAATTTATCTTACCACGTTAGTACTGTTCACATGAAACTGACGCGTGAGACAAGAAAGCACCCTTGTATTCCACGCCGAGTTGACAACCAATCCCACCTAGCCCTTTACCACCTTCCATTTTATCACCCACCATGGAGTATATCCAACCTATCTCTATCGCTATCGAGATGAGGACTTCACACACGAATCCTTAACCAAAATCTTGCCGCCTTGTAGTTTTATGTTTCCCACTCGTCCACTTGAGATGCCTTGGGTCAGTTGATATGTGGCATGCCCATATCTATCTCCCTGACACTTGCTCATAATTCTGCTCTAGCCCTTGTTAATCCCGCGTTACCTTCATCTACCTTACCCCTAGTCATTTCACAGCCAGGTGCCCTATACCCACTATCACTACCACTTATGTTACATCCATTGTACCTGCCACATCCATTATACCTTCGCCAACCATTCAGAACACCACCTCATCCACCCCTATGGTCTCGCATATAACCATAGATACACTACCACCCCCAGTGTCGGGGACCCCTACCCCTTTTCAAAACGTGGTACTTCCTATTCCACAATCGTTAGCCTCTATTGCCACTAGGGTTACCATGACCCTTCCACCTCCATATACGTACTACTACCAACCTCCAATTTCATCTATCATTCATCTTGGGTACGTACCCTCTATTTCCCATCCTTCTTCTCAATCCACCTATGCGTATGTACCACATATAATGGATTGTTGCCCCGTCATATACCCAACACCAACCCTCTTACGATATAGGAGGCAACTAGCAATCGCAACGCGTACAATGACCTAATCAAATTAATGATGGACAAGATGCGATATTAGAGGCATCAATTTTTAGCTCCCGGAACACTCTCACTTACGAAAATATTTGTAATGAGCCTATACACCCATCCATCCCTATTCTTCCATACCCCATGCATTGGGAAATGCCTAAATTCAACCGTTTTAATAGCAAGGAAGACCCACAATAGCATTTGTGGTCTTTCAAACATGGGTGCTACCTAATCGCCCACGATGATGCTTTGCTCTTGAGGACCTTTCCCATATCTTTGATTGGACTGCGTTAGATTGGTATAGTGGGATACCTGGGCAGGTCTATATTTTTATTTAATTAGGTAGCCCAAGCTTTCTTGGATCACTTCCCCATCAATATCATTAATAAGGTTACCATGACTAACCTATACTCCACATGTCGGTATGATGACGAATCTATCTCAGATTTCATTGCTCATTTGGCGTAGCTTTGATTAATCAACTCACATTTTAACTACATGACCGAACTCATCAAGCTCTTCATGCGAGGCTTATGTTAGACATATCTCGCCGACCCTGCAGGTCCAGACTTTCCAAACCTTTGACAAAGCATTCACTATAGCACGAAATCTAGAGATTCGGGCCATCAAAGAGAAGAAAATCTAATTACGCAATAAGAATTCAACATTCAAGTCAAATGATACCTCTTCTTCTTCCAAACCAAAGAACAATTATTCAAAGGCTAAGGGGATTGCTAACACAGTGGTACTTAAAGCTGGCCCGACTCATCCGTCAAATCAGGCTAGCCCCTCATCTAATCTCTCACCTATCCAGACTTTTCAATTTAGATGAGAATAACAGAAATACACCCCAATTGGGGAGCCTTATTCTTCTATCTTAGAAACTTTCTCTAAAGTTGGGGCTATCACCCTTCCACCTATAAAACCACACTGGTTTTGACCCTTCTCATCCTACACCCGCATGGTATAAAGAACACGACTTTTGTAACTATCATCAAGTAAAGGGTCATAGTGATGGAAATTGCATCACTTTCAAAAATATTGTCCAAGAAATGCTCGAAAAAGGTGAGTTAACCATGGATAATCCTAACACACCTACCAATCAAAACCTACACATCTTTAAGAAACCCTTTCCCAATCATGCCCCTTCGTCTAATCAAACCGGTGAGACCTCAACTCATGATAGCCATACCCACGAGGTCCACACTATTTTCAGCAATGCACCCGTTGCTTCCCAATTACCTCATATTCCTTCCATAGAGGAAATTATAGCCCAAAGTCCTCCACCTACACTTGAACCCACTTCACCTATTCCTCCACCCATAGAGGAACACCTTTCACCTCCTTCCTCACCCATGGAGGAGCCCTCCACTAATATCGAGGCTATTTCACCTTTGGCTTCTCCACCTAGGGAACTGCCACCCACAGTACTTCTTCAGTCCATGGAGGATACTTGTTTATCTCCTCCACCCATAGAGGAGCACCCATCATCTCCTCCACCTACAGAGGAGCACCCATTTTCTCCTCCACCTATCAAGGATCTAATAGAGGTACCTTTTCCTTTAGGCGAGCATTCTCGATCAGCTACCTAAGACCCTGCAAACCTACTTTCAGCTCTCTTACCCATGGAAGCTGAAGCTAGTGAATTCCCCATCTCTAAGACACACTTTATGGGAATAGCCATTAAGTCCTCATCAACCTCACCTATAGATGTTTCATTCTCACATTTAGTCGATCACTTAGATTATGTGGATAGAGCCTTACTGTGGGGTATCTTTTGCTTCTGTTTCAACATAGATGTAGATATCACTTGTTGACACTTCCACTATCTAACCAAAGATATTTCGACGAATCAAACCAAACACAACCACCTCTATCACACCTTCTTTCGTGACAGCTATCACATCTCAACATAAACCCTCACCCATAACCCAACATACATCTAGGTCCAAACCCACACCCACATCATCCTCCTCACCTAAACCTATTACTACCTTAGGGGTCACCCCAACCACCAACCTTACTCATCCACCTATCAAACTAGATTTAGCTACATCCTCCACAGGTCAACACCCAACCTACTCTAACACCCAAACGGAAGAACCAAACCCATAGAACTCATACCGTAATTTCTCCAAGTCATACCTACATCATCTTCACCTTTTTGTCTGTCTTAGGACCTCAACCTCCCAACACGGTTAAGAAACCTCCACATGTTAATAAAACAAAAATACAACAGCCCATTCGTTCCTCACAAATGTCTAACATACCTAGGAGCCTGACATGGCTTACACCTATACTTGTAACATCTTTACCACCCATACCTCCAATACCCTCCGCAACTTCTTCACTACCCACTACACTTCAGTCTTTGTCCCTCACACCCCCTGCACAACCCACGTCATCTACCTTCACAACACCTTTTTTATCCCCATGGGTAACTCGCCCTCTTCCCCCATTCGCTTTTCCCTCTAGATATCGTACACCCATATCACCTTTACCCAAGAAGGTGTAACTCAAAGAAAAAAATCCGCTACCCTCCAATAAGGTAGTCAAAACAACCATACACCCTCCTGTCCATTCATCCACCATACCCCTACCCAAGCAAACATGACCAACACCCAAGACCAATCCGATTGCCCAAAACCATAGGTCGACCCACTCCCCCCTGTAAGGACAGTTCCTCAACAATCAGCCACACCTATGCATAAACCCACTGTCACTTCCCATTGCAACCCACTAGCAGGGTCCTATGCCAAAATTTTAACCAACCTCCTTGAGACTGTTGTTATCACATTACCACCACTTAGACCTTATGATCCCCTCAAACCCAAGCCAAAAGGGTTTGATGACACTAAAATTTGTGCCTACCATTGTGTGTTAGGGCACGATGTGGAGAATTGCAAGGCTTTGAAAACCATCCTTATCCAATTATGTCCTGAAGAAAAATTTGACGATGACAACCTTCTTGATGAGGACCTCATTTCACCAACACCTATTCCCACAGTCCTTCCCTCACTGCCTACTCAACAACCATGACTCCACATAGCCAACCTCCATGACCTCCACCTCCAGCTCCTCCTAGAACCACCCCATGATTTAAAATTAACATGGTTTGCATTAGGAAACTTGCCACACCATTACCTAAATGTCATTGTGCCCAACTCACTTCACAAGGATTTTCTCCCCTGATAGGTTTTTTCCCGTCATGTCATTATACCACTCATCCTACACCTTCTCCATTTTCCAACTCCCCTCAGATCAACATGATACATGTCACTACTCGTGCTCAGAGAGACAAAGGCAAGGAAAAGGCAACTGACTCACCAACCAATCCTATACCCAACATACCATCTACACCCACACCTAAGATTACTATCTGTAGCCCCACATACCCTATTTCTAATGGGGTCACACATCACACCATGCTCAAACAATTACACCAATCTCCCTCAAAATTTCCTTATATGACTTCATCCAAACCTCGTAATCCCATCGTCAAGCTCTCATAGAAGTTCTTCAATGTATTGAGGTTTTACCCAATAACCCTACACTCATAGCCTCCATTATCACACCCCATCACATAGCCTCTCTCACCAAATTGCCACCTTTATCCACACCTCACCCTACTCACCAAGTAGCCTCCTAGCCTCCCTTAGCTTGTCGGAGGAAGAGATCACACTTTGCACCAAACTAATTACCTGGACCTAATTTCTTCATCTCTATCCACGTAGATGATATACGTGTCTGACGTAATGATAGATAGGGGTGCTAGCATTAACATCATTTGATCTGATGCATTTTCTCAAATGCGCATACCTAACAATTACATGCATAAACATCCTATCATGTTGCATTCATTTAATGAAACTATCACCTCTACACTAGGCATCATCATCCTCCATGTTTGCATGGTCCCCCGCACTGTTCCAGAGTTATTTTACATCTTGGAGGGGGAATTTCAATATAACCTATTGCTTGGCAGACCCTAGATTCGTGTCATGGGTTGTGTTCCTTCCACTTTACATCACTGTGTAAAGTTTGAACATGAAGGACACACCTATACCATTCCAGCTAATCCATCACCTTTTTAAACATGCAACATACTTTACTGACCCAATGACATGCTCATCCCCATTAAGGCATCTACCTCCATGACCACTACCACTTCATCTACACCTCCACTTACCAGTACAGTCGCTACCTCAACCGCACATGCTTCCTCCATTCCTACCACTGCCACAACCTCCATGGCCAACCCATCAGCCTCCCAATCCGTTAACTCCACCTCTACATCAACCTCTGACACATCGTCTATTCCAGCTACCCATATACCAATCATCGATCCCTTAGAGGGCATTTTTCAACGCCTCACTTTGGGGGAGTATCACCTATATAGTGTTAACACATTCCTTACTCCATAAGAGTATGGAAGTCTTCACCAACATCCTCGCTATGATCACCACATAGGAGAACACCTCCTTTATGGTCCTCCTCACCTTTGTACCAGTCTCACCTATGGGGGACTTGATACTACCACTTACACACCCGAACCACCATCACAAACCCACCCATTTTCCATTGACTTCCAGTCTCTCACCAATCTCCATTTTTCCCACACCTTCCTACACCGATGTGCATGGAAGGGTTTTGGTTTTGGCTTTTATGAGCAAGGCCACCATATTGTTATTCCATGTACTACCCATAAACATAACGACCGTAGTGGTATCGGCTTTCTTGAGCCACCTCTGAAGCAAACTCAGTATTGAACTCATTGAGGACATTAGCCCTTCTCCGCCCTCTTCAATCGCTCCGACTTCATCACCACCTTTGCGAGACGAAGTCGATGGATCCAAAATCTATCCCTCCTAATTTTTTTTTTTCATAAACACCATTTCCTTGGGACCTCGACTTATCAACGTGAGGCGAGGCTCCTTCCTCTCTTCCCTTCACGTATCTTGAAATGATCGATGAAAATACATGTTTAATTAACATTGTTCAATGTCGGGATGATGAATCTATACTCACCTACCTTAGTGTAGAAGACTCATATATTCATTGGTCGTTACCTTCACGAGACACAAACCATGTTGAATGATCTGACTATTGAGATCAACATTCATACTCAGGATGACCCGCACATCCTAAATATTGGTCAATCTTTAGATGTTGTTGAACAAGAAGCCATCACTTCTTTTCTCAAAGATCATAACCACAATTTTGCTTGGTCTTACATAGACATGCTCGGTATTGACCCCACCACAGTGGTCCACAATATCATAATAGTTCCTGATGCCAAACCCGTCAAACAAAAACTGAGGAAAATGCACCCTTCTATTTCCCTTCTCATCAAAGAATAACTTCATCACCTTCTTTCCATTTCCTTCATCATAACCATTGATTATCCTCGTTGTATCTCTAACATTTTCCATATCACTAAGGCAATAGGGGAATCCACATTTACACGAGTTTTGTGACCTCAACCTAGCCTTGCCCAAAAGATGACTTCCCCTTACTCGGTATTGATCAATGGTCGACCTTACCATTGGTCATGAGATGCTTTATCACTCATGGATGGATTATTGGGTTATAACCAAATCTTGCTTGCCCAGGAGGATCAACACAAAACTGCATTCATCACCCCTTGGGGACCTTCTCGCTATAAAGTCATGCCATTTGGCCATAAAAACACTGGTGCCACATATCAGCGTCTTATGACTTACATCTTCCATGACATCATGCATCGTATATTGGAAGATTACATGGGTGATATCTTGGCCAAATATAAACTCCACTCTAAGCACCTTTCCATCCTCAAAACCATTTTTGACCACCTCATTAAATATTACATTCACCTTTAGCCTAAGAAGTGTGTCTTCATGGTTCTCTCGGGAAATCTCCTGGGATTTATCATTTCCGTATGTGGTATAGAAGTTGACCCTACTAAATTCAAGGCCATTCTCGATATGCCTCCACCCACTAACCTTAGGAAACTCCATAGCCTATAAGGTAAGTTGCAGTCTATTCACTGTTTCATTTCACAATTATCGATCAGTGTCAACCATTTCATCATCTTCTCAAGAAGGATGTCTCCTTTCAATGGGATGATGAATGCCACAAAGATTTTTAGGCCTTAAAACAATAACTTCTCTAGCCACCCATACTCATTTCACCTAAATATGATCAACCTTTCTACCTATAAATCTCAGCTACCAATCACTCCTTAGGAGCCATGCTCGCTCATTATGATGAAAATATAGGGAGTAGGTGGTTTATTACATAAGCCGTACTCTTTTGGACTACGAAACCTGATACACCCATTCCTAAAAAAATTCTTAGCCTTAGTTTTCATTGCCACAAAACTTTGCCATTACCTACTCAACCACAAAACCTATGTTGTGACCAACACTGACCCCTTACACTTCATGTATGCCAAACCTTATCAAAATCAGCATGTTGCATGATGGCTTATGATTTTAGCTGACCTTGACCTCAAATTCATTCATCAAAAGTCCATCAAGGGCCAAGCTATCGCTGACCAATTGGTTGACACACCTATTCCCAGGGATCAACCCTCTAATTTTGACTTTCCGGATGAGTCAATTGTTACCTTTTCCCTAGACGAACTTTCTTACCAAATGACACTCTTCTTTGATGGTTCTAAGTGTCAGCGTGGGGATGGGGCTGGTGTTATCCTCATTCCACTAGATGGTGAACCCATGCCTTTTTCTTTCAAGTTATATTTTATTGTATAAACAATATTTCTAAATACAAAGCACTCGTATTAGGTCTCTAAGCTGCCTACGCCCTAGATGTCAAATCAATCAACATTTTTGGTGATTCTCAATTGGTCATAAACCAAGTGAATGGTATACACTAATGTCGTAATGAGATACTTCAAAAGTATAAACATCATGTAGACATAATTTTGACCACCTTTGGTATTACGCCCTTCAAACCATCCCCTGTTCAACCAACAAATTTGTAGATACCATGGCCTTCTTGGCTTCTCAAATACCCTCTTTGCCTACCAATTCTAAAATATTTTTCATCATACAACAACACCAATCACCCTCATATTTACTTGGTGACATTTACTCCATCGAATCAACTGCTACCCCCGACCCAAGTGATCTTTGGTATAAACAATACTCGATTATCTTTCTCTCTCAACTTACCTCCCGATCTCACCCATAATGGGCAACACACCTTCCCTAAAAAGGTCTCTTGTTGTGTCATCATGGGGACCTCCTTTATAAGCATGGCTTTGATGGTATTCTCTTATAATTCCTCATGAGTTCTGAAATTACTTATACCATTAAGGAAGTTCATGATGGTATATGTGGAGGTCACTTGGCCCGTGACAGCCTTGTTGTTGCTAAGTGTATTATTCACCTAGGCTATTCTTGGGCTGACCCTCAACCATGATTGTTGTGACTATGTCAAACATTGTGTCAAATGCCAACAACATGCCAACCTTCATCATACACCCAGTCATGCCTTACAAGTCACCCATGACCTTTGGCCCTTCTCGTAATGGGGTTTAGATATTTTGGAGAGAGCAACCCTCATTCTTCCCAATGCCATCAATGGATCATTACCACTACCGAATAGTACAAAAAATGGGTTGAATCCATACCACTCATCTCCATGAAATCCAAGAAAATATGTGAGTTCATTAATAATCACATCATTTTTCATTTTGGTGCTCCTCATCACCTCATCACTGATAATGGAAAGCAATTCAAAAACAAAATATTGCAAAAACTTTGTGACGCCTTCCGCATTTAGCTAAGTTTCTCATCACCTTATTACCCACGGACCAATGACCAAGCTGAATCCACTAACAAAACCTTAAAAAAATTCTCATAAAAGTGGTTAACGATCTTTGGGAAGGATTGGCATATGCACATTCCTTTTTCCTCAATGGGCATACCACACTAGTATCTATACTTCCACCGCTGCCACACCATTTTCTCTGGTCTATGGTACAGAGGCTGTTCTACCCCTTGAAGTCTAGATTCCCTCACTTTGCATTTCTCTTTATGACATGCTTAATGATGATGAATTTCATCAAGACCATTTAGCACAGCTCAAGTTATTAGATGAATGTCGTTTTCAAACTCTTGAATACCTTCAAGTTTACCAAAAACGTATCAAACGTGCTTATGACAAATGTGTCCATGAACGAACCATCCAAGTCGGTGACCTTGTCCTAAAAGAAAATCAACATGTAACTAAAGCAGAAAAAAGTAAATGGGGAAAATTTTCTCCTAATTAGCTTGGACCATACATTCTAACTCATACTTATGGATCACGTACTTATCATTTATCTTCACTTGATGGTAAACCCAAATCTGAGCCCCTTAAAGCCTTACATCTTTGACCATTCTATTGTTGATTTTTAGTCCTACATCAATTTTTTTCTCTTTCCATGCTCATCCCTTGAGCGCTATCCACTTCTTACACCTCATTGATGATTAAACAAGAATCATGTGTGTACCCGTCACTCGTTATCTTTTCTTGAATATGTGTACCATGGCGTTGTACATAGCATGATTCTCATGGATACTTTTTTTTCTACCTTTAGATGAGATCCCATGGTTGTCTCACCCTAATTTCTAAACAAGAATCTTCCTCTTCACCTTGGTATTTTCCATGAATCCAAAGCCATTACATGGGACCTAGCTCCTTGAGTCAAAATTCTAATAAAAATATGACTCCCTCAAAAGGACATCTTCCTCTCGACAATAACTCTTATAAATAGACTGCTCCTCGAAGGACAACTATGTAAGGCTCTTTAAGAAAAGAGAGAAACTAAAGTTTCCCGCATCAATGAGATTCAGGGAAGACCTCAAGGAGTTAAATTATTCATCCCATATAGACTTCCCACATCAATCATTCTATCTCAAATATCAGTCCACACAGAAATCCTTTTAGTCATGGACTTGCCCATTGTGATCTTGTATCTCTTTCCCAAAGAGCATGCTACCTCATACCATATCGAAATTAACCACCTTTCACCCCTTTCACCATTCGTACTTCCATTTTCTACCACCTCAAGGGACCTCTTGAAACCTAGACATTTGATGATCACATGACTAATTTTTACCCTTAAACCAATCAATCATGTAATGTATTTAGGGTCTTACGTTAATCACCTCCTCCTAGGTATGACCTACTCGGTATGATCCTAACCAATCAGGTAGATTTCTTGCCCCCTCTTATCTTTTAACCTTCTTTATTACGTTTTGATTACCTTATACAGGACTTGGTCCTTGACGCTTACCTTTGGGGTAATATTATTTTTCTACCACACTAAAATTGCCTATACCAAGTTGCCCACAACTCACCCACACCTAACAAACCTAAACCCAAATCATGCCTAAACCTACCAACTCCTTTTCATACCTCCTCATATTCTTCCCTAGCTTATGGGAACTACATCGGCCTGAGGTCCCTTTTCACTGGGACTATGTAGGCAACACTCTGAGGGCATGGGGCCCCTGGAGGTTAGCTTGGGCACTCTCTACCATAACCAATTCATCTTTCATCTTCCTAAACTACGTTATATCCCACTTTGTTTACTTTTTATGTCAAAAATTGGAAATTAAACCAAACTAACGACAAGTTTCTTAACATTTTTTAGTTTTCAATTTTATTTATTATCATCACAACATACATTTATTATTATTACCATTTCTTTACCATCATCATGTATGTATTATAAAGCATATTAAACATGACCCATCCCCTCATTCATTGCACAAACTAATGAATCACAATTTCAACCAATTTCAACTCAACCATGCCTAAGACCGACTCGATCCATGCCTAAACCAACTTGACTCAATCCATGCCTAGACCACGGACCTAACTCGATCCATACCTAAGACCTAACTTAATCCATGCCTAAACTAACTTGACTCAATCCATACCTAATACATGACTCAATCCATGCCTAAACTAACCTAAATCAATCCATGCCTAGACCATAGACCTGATTTGATTCATACCTAAGACATGGATCAATCCATGCCTAAACCAACCTGACTCCATCTTTCCTCACTCACCTAGTTTCCATCCATATCACGAAAAAAATTAAAATTATCATAGAACACCAACAAATCAAGAATCTCATCCATCTCATCATATAGACAAATATGTGGGTCTTAATACAATATACATGGATATCTAATCATGTCCATCTCTCAAAATCATCGTCACGTAGGTCGATACTCAATACAAAATGTCATTGGCATGCAGGCTAGTATCATATACAATAAACCAATAAAATAATACAATATACCAATATCTTGGCACACAGGGATGGTATATATCAAAATAAAAATATATCCAAATCGGGAGCCATATATCGGACATCTCGGTGGACATCCTCCATATCTGTATCGTCTATCCCTTTGCCTCCTGGTCCTTATCTCGGTGACTGCTAATATCTCCCCACCCATCATAGGTGGTGGTTGGGTCTCTGGCTTTGGTGCACCAACTAGAGCCAGCCTCCGGGGAATTGGTGGCCTCACCTTGACCATGTCTTGGGGCTCACTTGGCCCCCTGTGTTCTCAAGCTATGGGTGCGTGATCTGGTCCTCTCACTAGAGGCCTATTGTGCCCTATACTCGACATATGATAAACAATCTATCCTTACCATTGTCAGCGGTCTTGATAGTACCTAGCCTCCTCTCTCACCTCCCGCAACCTAGATATGGGCACTATCTATGGTGGCCCCATCAGCCTCTAACCCTATACCTATCCTATGGGACCCTATCCCACCCCTTCCTGTGAACTAGGACCCTATCCCGGTACCTATGGTGGTGCTAGCAGACCCTACCCCTGTGACTATATCTCGGGCTGTAAATCCCCAATCTGTGCACATCTTGTGGCTAACTAGCCACCGTAACCCTATCACTGTTCTGTAGGGCAGCCACCCGACCATCATCCTCATCACCATCTCCATCCCCATCTTGGGCCATCTGGGCTTGAAGACTAGCCACCTGTGCATGTAACTTAGCCACCTCCGCCTCTGAATCGGTTGGCGTGTGCTTGCACCATACCCAACTGGGTAATTAGGGTCGCCACCTTCCCTGTAGGGAATCCCTCTGCACCGTGATGGTGGCTAAATCTAGCTTCCCCAACCTGGTGGTACTACTCATAAATGAGCCACCCACCACTATCTATATCTATCTATAACCCCGACGTCATCAATCTGTGGTCTACCACTTGTTCCTCCTACCCTGTGGGCACTATCGGCTATGGTAGAGGTAATGGCCTCTCCACGTCATCCCTCTGTCTATAGGAAGGGTGGAGTTATATCTTGTGGAAGTCTAAACTATCATCTAACCACTGTCCACTAAGCTCATCTCATGCTCCCGACACGGTGCCCCACTATCCATCTCACCAACTGAAGACCATCTAACTCCTCATGCATCTTCTTGAATGAGGAATAACCCACATACGGTCTCCATATGATGTCCACTCTGAACAACCCCTCCAATAACTACCTGTAATAGGCTACATCATGTGTGGGCCTGTTTGATCGCCACTCTCCAATCATAGGTACCCATCACCTATACCCCACCCACACCAATCTCAGCAAAAATGCATCTTCTTAGGGCATCCCAACTAGCCGCACACACACAATGTGCTCATAGGCCCAACAATGTAGTAAAAGGTACAGTATAGGTTTGAACTGCACTGGATGCCCATACGCCCATATCTCTCTATAGTTGCACCAGAATACTTGAAACCTAGGCTAAGTGGGTGCATCCCCATCAAAGAGCAGAGAAATCTCCCCCTCGAATCCGGTGGTGTGAAACTTGACACTGCTTTGTCTCCATCAATAAAACAACGAGCCTCATCTCCTCTGGATGGGCTATCTACATCCCTCTATAGCTTAGACTAGCACTATGGAATGTCATGTCTACCAGTCCCTCTCCAAAACTATCAACATCAAATCCTCTGAGGCCTCAAAGGAGATCGAATATACCTATGTACCCAGTATCGGTAGCCACAGGATCCTGGACACATCCTCCAGGGTGACTATCATCTCACCTGTTAGTAGGTGGAATGTGTTCATCACTTGAATCCCATCTATTAATGAGAGTAACCATCAAGATCGACTACCAGAACCACATGCTGATAGCACCGGACCCCACTCAAGCCCACCTCCTCCACATGCTACCACTCCTCATCGGTCACCATGCCTTGCACTCTCAAGAGTAGGGGTGGCACCATTTCTCTTATTTGTAACTGATCTCTCCCCTGCATCCAATATAAACAAAAAATTAATCCACATTCATCATACCCATACTCACTCATTATCATTTCCCCAAACCCTTTTTCCCCCACCTACCCTAGGTTTCCGTCAACAATGCACCCTATTCTACCCTTCCCTACCTCACACACTCAACTTAAGACCCTTTTGACCCCTTATTCTCCAATACCCGACCAGATGCCGATTATCTCTAACCGACCCCGGTCATCCCTACACCATAAGCATCAGTCCTGTTTCATGGTGATCCTAGTTTGACCCCCTACCAATGCCGACTCAACCCGATCTGATGCTAGTCACTATCCCGACCAAAATCCATGACCCTCAAAACCGTCCCCTCTCAAAAATTCCTTGTCGTACCTCTTCTACACACCCATTCTCCCTTATACCTCCCCTCCACCTCATCCCATCCCCTATTCACTTACTTACCTCTCTCCCTGCTCCTATTCTACCCAATTCACCCTCCCACATTTCAAATTTCTTTCCTGCCCCCAAAAACCTAGTTTATCAAGCCCCACATTACCAACTAATTTACCTCAAAAAAACACAATAAGATTTTGATGCTTACCTCATCATGCTACCGTCGTCATGGTGGCACGTCAGCCACTACACCGATTTCCCACCCGATCCCTCTCCAACCTCTACCATCACCAATCGCCACCCGTGCCTCCAACCAATCAAATATTACAATCTAATCCATAGAACTTCCTCTTAACTACCAATCACCCACTATTCGGCTCACTAACTCACTTCTCCATTTTGTCTCGAACACTTTTCCAACTTTTTCTCTCTCTGGTGTCATTTTCCCAATTCGTAAAAGAAAAATGAATTGCAAAAAATGTGGATTTTTCATTTTTATAATAAACTAGACTTAACCAATGCCGGTTTTACCTTTGCCAACATTGGTCATGTGCCCTACTTTATCGTGGTCGGTTACCCTATGCTGCATTAGTTACCCTTGACCGGCATCGGTCACCCTCTCTTCCATATGGCCCACAATTTCACCCTATTACCTACTCATCATTCTTTTTTTCCACACCCAACCTTTACCCTGACTATTTACCTCACCCTCATGACCTCATCATTTACTAGCTACCCTCATCCTCATTTGGGGACCCATTCTTTTACCCATACCTCGGCCATACCCATGCCATGACCTAGATTCTTGGACCTAGAACATCACTAGTGACCTTTGACCTCATGTGTTCGCTATACCTTGCGGCACATGTACCCATGTTGATTGACTGATGACATTACCTTGCCTCTTTTTGTCACCATTTATCCCAACCCTACCTTTGGTGTCTGGAACACACCTAAACATTCCTGCACTAACCTCGTTGTGTTTCTGACCATATCCTATACCTTGGATACGAGAATCACCTCAACCTTTTTTGATAAACCTATCGACCTTAGAAAATGTATAGTTTTCTGCTTTTCAACTTGGTACCATGTTACGGTTTATACGTGTGCGTTCGTTTGATATTACTACCTATGACTCCGACCCATTACCTAGATTACACGAGTAGACCTTTTTCCTATTCCTTCGTTACCTACCATCCTCTACTGCGACATTCACATTTTATCAAACCACTCACCGATTCTACCTTTTTCCTCGTTAGTTCTTGGTTTGAGGGGATACCTTCACCCACACATGGGGCAACTACATCTTATTTTTTTCAACGTAGCTTACCAATACAAGCTACGCAACAAAAAGGGGAAAAATGTAGACACTAAATTTGGGTCACACTCCCCTTTGGTCCCTCATCAAATAAGTATCTTGAACACATCCACCTAACCATCACCCCCTTCACCCTACTTTAATATTAATTTAATTATTTAAATTAAATTAATTCATTATCCTCACTATATTTATTATTTAAATATCCTAATTGGGATAACGTCTACATATCCACCTCACCTGACACCTCATCTAGCCACCTCACCCTAAGACCTATTCTTAGTAAGCTTCCATAACTAACTAAGACCTACCAAAACCCTATAAATCAATGCTTACATTCCCTCTAACCACATTCCTGCATGTTAGAAGGAAGCTTCTAGTCTAATCTGTGGGCAAACAAAATGAGATCCCAAAAAATCAAGGGGATCTTCCCAGCTTAGTAAACCTAGGAAATCCCACACTAACCGACACCGGTTACCCTTAACCACCGCCGGTTAAGCCGGAACCACTGTCGATTACCATTTAACTCCAAAAATAACCTTATTTTGAGGTGGGCACATTTATGAGAAAGAGAGACAGCTTCTGAGAACAAGTGACAAAACTAGAGCTACATGTAAGCAAAACCAGCGTCCATACCAACATTAGAACACCCATATCTAGTACCTGAAGCAATCACACAGCCACCTGCCTTCACGGGAGCATTTGAGGAAGTGAAAACATTACACCAAGTTCATTTGATCACCCGCCATCACTAACTAGGCATCGAGCTTGTACAAATAGTAAGTTTAATAACTGCATTGGTTCCTTATCATTTGAGCGAGATCCTTTTACATTTGTTATTAGTTTTTGTTTTCATTCCCATTCCCCACCATTTTATCTCCATGAAAACTTAACCACCTCCTTACCCACACCATTGAACTATTCATACCTAGATTTTCATCATTCTTGTGCATATCCTGGATCCATACAAATCTCTCCATTGCCCTCCCACCTTCATCTAACCCCGGATCTATCACCCGGCCAAGATTTATTGAGTTTCTGTACCTGACCATACACGACACTCGTCACCCATAATCCTCACCTGGTTAACCTAAAGCGCGTCGATCTCTATGTCTTTACCGAAATCCAAATCGAGCCTAAGACCTCTACTAAATACCCTAAACTACCCGAGAATCGATCACGACCAATAACGGTATCCTAACGGTGACCTTGACCTTTAGATTCAATCATAACCTAGCTCTTTGTTGTGAATGAATTTTCTTATTGTAGATGAATGAGATACCTAAATCATTTTTACTATAATAGGATTTACTTTATTATCAGCATTAAGTTGTTTTATTTCCCAGATTGACAGCCATCTAGGAATTATCACACTTTCCGGATCTAGCGCATGCTTCAAGCGGTCTATTACATACATTGTTTAAATCTTATTCGGTGGTCTTGTGGTCCATTTCGTAGTTCCTCTAAGGAAAAGGAAGGTCTCATGATCAACTATTGATTCAGAAGTCATACACGTGTAATAACCTATCAACTAGCATTTCAATAGGTATTCCTCCCATGCTGTTACCCTATCTTTTTCATCATTTTCTAAGAAGCGTCTAAGAATCGGGTGAAACACTGGGATCTTGTATTTGATATTGATATTATTATGTTACCATCTTGCTGAAAGTATGACTGAAATGATACATAACTGCAATATATTTAAATAAGTAAGAAATTGTCAAATGTTAAAAGTAGTTGCTAACTCTTTTGGCAATATGGTAGTCATTGACTAACAAATAAAGAAAAATGAAGGCCTATTGTGAAGAGCAGGTAAAACAATTACTCCAAAATAATACAGGTTTGATTATCCTTATTATGAAAAGGGTGGTACAATTGATGGAAAGGTGATTATTTATTAATCTATCTTAATCATACGATCATTAAGTGTTTAATTTGATCATCTCTTGTTGGAATGAACATGTCAGTTTTATGTCAATCTGGGACCGACCGTGACACTTTGTATTTAAAAGATCAATGATTTTGGTTATTATTAACAACCAAATATTGTTTATATTTACTAGATTTTGATGGCCATTGGGGATTAGAAATCTTCTATTTGAGAGGGTCACTAACCCAAATCCATTGGTAGTTGATTGTGTGTATGTGTGTGTGTGTATATATATATATATATGTATGTATGTATATGTATATGTATATATATATGTGTGTGTGTGTATATATATATATATATATGAATGGTCTTAGACCATGGGTCGTAGATTTTATGCATTGTGGAAAGATATTATAATGCAAAGCTTATGATTTACATTTGAGTTGCTTAATTATTTTCTATCTTGAACCACATAAAATTAGGGAAGAATTTTATTGGGTGGAATTAATTCTAAGTAATAATATGGTCTCAGACCATAGTAAGGAGGAAAATGCAATGTTATAGTTAATAATTTTTAAGTGTCCAATTACCGACCCATGTATTAAGTAATGCGGGCTGGTTGATATTTTCAAACTCCGACAACCTTATTTCAAGGGAACTTCATAATGACACCACTTAACACTATAAATATTTATGGCATTAAATTCCTTAGGGATGATTTCTTGAAGAATATGAATCCTCCTCATGAATCTATAGACATTCATTTCTTGGTTTTATTTTTATTGTTTTTATGGTTTTAGTCTTACCATCTAGGTGAAGCCATGCTTGATAAAAAAGTAGGTGTTTCAAGGTAGAACTCGAAACTCTCCATTTTTAGAGTGTTGCATGTAGAATCGATTGAAGATTTCATGAGATATTATTGGATCCTTGAAGCTAATGGGATAAGGTTATTTTATCTCAAATATTGAGTTTATATTAATTGGGAAATAGATGGTTTCGATCTCTTGACCTTTTTGTATTGTTTTGGTGTCTTTTTGTGAAGGAAATAGTCTTTGATTATTCATTGGCTCTTCGGTGTAGGAGGCCTGCAATTTTAAGGCATGGTTTCTTAACTCTATCCTATTATGCATTATGGGATTTTATTCTATTAATGGGTTATCTTCCTTATGGTTTTTGATAGGGATAGATCACCCTCGGCCCTCTCTCTGCCCGCGCCTCCAGCCCTGTGCACCCAGCCCTCTACCCGCGCCTCTCTGCGACCTCCCAGGATGGTTAAACGAAGGCACGGCGGCCAGCCCTCTACCCGCGCCTCTCTGCGACCTCTCTGGATGGTTACACGAAGGCACGGCGGCCATGGCGGTCTGAAAAATAGCGGGGATGATGGCAGGCGCGCTCAGGAACCATTGCGAACTGAAGCAGATCATGTCCTTTCGTGGATTGATCAGGCCTTCTGTGATGCTAAGACGGCTCCCAACCCTGCTGGTTCCTCTCATGGGGACGGATCTCATCTGACGCCTTTACCGAAGACACGTTCTTCCTGTGCTGATCACTCTGCTGCTATTGGAGTTTGCAATAATGGTAGAGCTGTAAGCGGTGGATCTCCATTACAACCTCTGAACCGCTCTTCTTCAGTGGATTTACACACGAAGCTCACTAAGACAGACGGTCCTGATACCAGGGTTCATGTCCTGAATAATAACCCACACAAATCGACTACATTTAAAGATATTTTACAGGGCAGGAGCATCGCGCAAGGGACGAGCCCCATCACACCTATGACCCCTGCGGTTACAAACCCCAGCGTTGCATTTGGGAATGAAGTCCTTGATTCAGAACGTTTCTACCTAGAGCATGCCCTGATCGGGAGATTCAGCGGGCTCTGGCCAAACCTAGCTACCCTTCATGACTGGATTACAAAGCACTGGATCCCGATTCTATCTGGTAAGTTAGATCTTTATCCATGTGCGAAAGGTACTTTATTGTTTTTTTCCTCAATTAGGGATAAGGAAGTCATAGCTAAAAACTCTGGGCTTTGCAATCCCACTACTTGGTTTTGAAACCCTGGTTCCCGTCTTTTAACCCAATCATCTTGAATCATTTGCTGCGAAACCATCTGGATTAGAATGCCCCATTTACCGCTCCAATTTTGGGACCATACTTGTCTAATCTGCTATTGGAAATACTTTGGGTCATACCCTTTTCATTGACCCCCAAACCACTGGTTTCACGCACACAACCTTTGCTAGAATCCTTGTTGAGCTGGACACATCCAAAAATCTACCTGCAAATATAGAACTTATAGTCCAAAACAGAACTTGGACACAATCATTAGATTATGAAGGCTTTCCCTTTAGATGCAGAAAGTGTTTTGCTACCGGGCATACCGCTGATGTTTGTGGAGTAGAAAAGCGAAAGAATGGAAAAAACAACTGGTGGAAAAATGCTCTTCCTGAACACCTAATTTTCGAAGCCAAAGAGGAGTCAAGTGCAGATACTGAAGATGATTTTGTCTTGGAAACCCCTCTTTCAGAAATTCCAGTTGTTGAATGCGCCAAAGAATCTCATTTTGTTGGTGGCATTATGAAAGATACAAAAGCTGATAATGAATCCGCTGTCCCAGTTGGATCTATGGAGGATAAGGAAAATACGCCTCCTTGTTTCAATACCCTAATGACGGAGGAGGCTACAGGCTGGATTACGGTGCGTAAAAATAAAAAAAAATTCTCCAGATATACGGCTTCTCCGCCTCTCTAGTTTCTCGGTGCTGCTAGGCTGGTCATCAATGTTTCACTTTCTTTGTCGAAAGCGTAATTTGTTTGATCGCTGCAAACCAGCTTGAGTTGTTTTCGATGATTTGTAGAGCTGTTCGTCTTGAGTTTTATTATGTGCAGGTTTTTTCCTCCTTCAACCTGCAAAGACTCCATCGGGGTGGGTAACGGTCAGCAAATAGAAGAATTCTACCACTCTGATGGGTAACGCTTCTGCTGGGTAACGCTTTTCTTGTTTCTCGGAGGTCGTTTCTTGTTCTCTTTGTTGTTGTTTTTTGTTATGTCTCGTGCTGTGTAGGCTTTGTTTGAGCTACGTTGAGCTTCACTGTAACACTTGGATTTTGATCCATTAACTTTGTTTCTCACTCCTATTCCGGCTCTCAGGCCTCTTTTGTTTTCAAGGGTATAGTCCCTTTCAAAAAACTATTTGCCAATAATTAAAAAAAATATTAAGGGCGAATGAGGGTTAATTCCTTTATAGTATTTTATTTATATTTGTTTTCTTCTCTATACTTTGCTTATCGGGTTATTGAATATTTGATGATTCTTGTTATAAGAAAATAATTTGTCTCTTTGAGATGGGTGTATTTCATCTATGGCCATATACACACATATCCCTACATTATGCATCACACACCATACATTATAAATTTATTCTACAACATTTTTACTTTTATACATCACACATCATACTAGTCACCATTATATCTACACCATTGTCTACGTGTCTTACATCTTACACTACTTATCTTACATACTACATTATTCGTTTATCTACATGCCTTACATACCATTCATTTTACATTGTGCACTTTCACACATATTCTACAAGTCTTAATCCTATACAAGTCTAGCATAACATCATCTTACATACTACATTACTAGTCCATCTACATACATTCCATTTTACACATTCTACACCTCTGCATTTACATTCTACATATCGCGTATTCACATGTTCTATTCACCTTGCATTTTACATGTTCTACACATCTTGCATTTTAATTCTACACATAGCATATTTACACATTCTCCTTTTCATATGGCCATCCATTATCATCATCTATATGACATTGTCCTCTACATGCTACACTCACCACCCTATGATGTACTTTATTTCCTCAGTCCATATTTGAATATTGAGTGTTTACAAATCACATGGACCTTACACTCATCACACATTTACCATTCGACCTTTCATCATGTGAAATTTACAGACTTAGTGACATATGCTTTAGGATAAATCATCACCTATTCTATCATTTTGTAGTGGTATACACCTTAGGTTACATCACCACTCCCTATTTTCATCTTGTAGTGATATACACTTAGATTTAAATCATCACTCATCCATTCATCTCATAGTGATATACACTTAGGCTAAATCATCACTTACACAATAATTTGGTCATGATATATGCTTTGGATATAGGGTTCACGCACACCTCATTTCTAGGTCGCATCTCATCAATACACATAAACATTCATCATAGTGTGTTAGACACACAACACACATTTCAACCATTTCCCAATGATGCGGTGTCATTTATGGTTCATTCTTGACTTCGATGGGGAAAAAAATGAACCTCACTTTGTATACTCTTCCATTCACTCGAGGAACGTAGCTCCTATCACTCCATTGTGCATTCCATTCCATCCATCATATCGTAGTGCATCTTATGGTTTCTTTTACTCTTGTTTATTCTTGTTTGTTCATGGTAAATTTATTACACATGCTAGTTAGTTTACTTGTATGTCATTTATCTATATCATACACACATGCATGTTCATGCCTTTCTCTAGTTGTGATCACAAATACATGTATCTTACGCATAGTACAGATGCCCCTTCTACCCTTCCTATAATGGTCATTGGAGGCATCCACTTTTGTCTCTCATAGGTGCTATTATTTCTTTTTGTACTTAGCACTTTACATTACATGATTATACATGCTTTTGACATACTATTTATCTATCTAACATGATAATGGGTTCTTCATGTGCAACATTTGTTATGTATGGATATTTGTTTCCATACTTGTTTTTCACATTGTCATTTATTTTTGCTATTATATGTGGGCCTTTCCATTTGTTTAGTGTGCACACTTGTTTGTTGTTTGTGGCCATGATGGCCTTGCATTTCTTGCAACATCACAAGTGATGTCCCATGTTTACAACCTAATTTTTGTGGATTAATTTGTCTTCTTGCATGTTTTCTACATTGCTTGGTGGATTTTACCTTTGTTTGCATATCTTACACATTGTTTCCTATATGCATGCATGTTAACACTTGTATTTGGCTAGCCTTCCTATTTGTGCATGCCTTTTTTACCAAGCACTTTCTAGGATTACAATGTACATATTGTTGGTCCTCTTTTGGGGCCACATTCACCTATCAATGACATCGCATGTGTCCCCAAAGAGGGGGGAATCATTTGGGGGTTTTACATACTAACATATAGATTCTACACCGATTCGGTTCGATTATATTCAACAATGGGTTTAGACTAGTCTACGAGCCCCATACACAATGATGTTTACGGGACATGGTGTCATTGGAATTACGGGAAGCGATTCACGAGATTGGAGGTTACATTGGGTGTGCCTCTCTACACTAATTCATCCAGTAGTATCGGATTGCCAAAAAACTAGGAAGATACAGAGATATTTTCACACACATTTAGGGACATAATTAGAGCTTGGAGGACACAAAGAATTTCCTCCCTAAACTTCTTCAGCCAAGGTGGCATGATATTTCCCAAAAAAATCATAGTACAAGATCTCCTTTTACACCCTTTGTCTCAACATGGATCAAGTGCACATGTTCTATTTACATTTGCATATTTTACACTTACATACTTTCATATACATACATATTTTACATTTCCTTTTTACACATACATACATACATACATATTTGAATACTTGATCATTTTCTCCTTGTGCGTCGACTATATGAGAAACAAACAATCAAATGGGGGAAACAACAACAATGTCAACAAAACACTTCACGATAGCTCATGCTTTAAAAAATGTAGGTACATCACATATCGTAGTAGCTACATATGCATTCTTCCCTAGGTTCACTCTCATAAATTTTTCTTGTCACATTTTTCATCTTTAGTTTCCATGCTCCTCAATATTTTTGTCATTCCATGCTTTGTCTAGTCCTTCAGCATGTTTCTACTACACTCTTCATGGACATCAAGTATGCATCTTTATCTACCGTATGTTACCAAGATTTCAACTCACCAACATAAAGTGTAGGGAAAATGTAGTAAATAAATCATCCACTTTATACGGTATTTATCCCGGTCTCATACTACTATTTAGAAGTTTCTTGAGTGAAAACATTACTAATTAACCCACGTATTTTGGCCATCTTGATTTATTTTATTTTTCATTACCAACATTTTACATCCACATTCCTAGTCAACTTCTGTCATCTCCCATTATTTTATCCTTGATTGACATACCCATATTAGTACTTTGGCACCCATGGGCACCTTGGTCCCTTTTACACTTTCTCACCATATTTTGGGATCTTACTAGTCATTTTAACTTCTTAAATTTTTGGTGGTTAGTTTGTTTGGGGTTAATTATAGAATTATATCAAGATAACCCTATAAATATAAAGTTATGAGACCTTAATGAGGGACCTAACATCACTTACTATCATCACTCACCTAGATTTGCATCCATCTATTACATTAGATATCAATTGCATCCACATAATTCCATCATCAAGGAACAAGGATAGGACATCTGCATCACACTTCATAGGGGGATTCTATTCTATTCCATGTACACATACTATTACATTTTCTACATTTAGCAATTGCTCGCTACTTCACAAAGTGTGATTAGCACGAGAGCACCTAGGGCATAATAATATGTACACACTCACTAGAACTACATTTGGGTATGAAATTTAGTGTAGTGCTCGGTTAATAAGCCCACTATTATGGTAGCTAAGTTTGGTCCAACCCATTCATTTACATTTTTTATTTTTAAGGTTTTGCTACTTCTTTTGGTATTTTGTAGGTATTCTCATCATCTTGGATTGGTGGTGACATCTAGTATGGGAAATTGAACTTGATGTGAAAGTCAACGAGGGTTTCATACCACCTCTCAAATTTACCATGAAGATCAGTTTTAGAGATTTTTCATAGATCGGGGTTCCCATTTTATAGACTAGAGTGCTCGTAGGAACCCTAGTCCCTTCCAAGGTGCTCTAGTCTACGGAATCATTCTATATCCATCCTTTTCAGAGATCTTCCATAGTCATTCATGCTTCATGATTTTCCTATCACACTGTGTGACATAATCCCATGAGTATCTATTATTCAACTGAGTTTTTCCTCTTCTCTCTTGTATATTAGGGTTAACATTTCCTTTTTCATAGTTTCTTGTGTCATCTTTACATTTATTTACAACAATTATCTACTTTATTTACGAGTTGTTCATAACTTAGATCAACTATCCCCAACTACTACATAATTAGTCAATTCTAGTTTTTCAATTAATAATTGTTAATCGGCCAATTACTTACCCATTTATTAAGTAGGGGTATGTTGATATTTTCAAACTCCACCGCCTTATTTGGAGGGAACTTCACAACACCACTACGACACCTTTGTAAAATTTATGGAATTAAATGCCTCAAGGAATGATTTCTTGAAGAAGGTGAAGCTTCCTCTGGAAGCTATCTACATGTATTACTTGGTTTTATTTTTATTTTTAGGTTTTTTTAGTTTTACCATTTGGGAAAATCCATGTTAGATAAAAAAGCTGGGTGTTTTAGTAGAACTCGGAACTATCCATTTTTGGAGTTATCCATGCAACATCGAGTGAAGATTTTGTGATCCATTCCTATATTTTTGTAGCTAACAAGATACTGATTATTATTTTATTTCAAAGATCGAGTTTATTTTAATTGGGCAATAGATAGTTTAGATATCTCAACCTTGTTGGATTTTTTTGGTGTTTATTTGTGAAGCAAAATTTCTTTGATTATTTGATGAATCTTCGGTGTAGGAGGCCTACAATTTTAAGGCATGGTTACTTGACTCTATCTTATTCTACATTATGGGATTTATGTTATTAATGGGTTATATTACTTATGTTAAAATATTAAGGGTGAGCGAGGGTCAATTCCTTTATAGTATTTGATCTATATTTGTGTTTTTCTATGTACTTTTATTATCTCGGGTTATTGAAGACTTGTCAATTTGTGTTATAAGAAAATAATCTATCTCTTTAAGATGAGTTTATTTCATCTAAAAAAATATATTAGGAAAGTAAATTATTAATATAATATAATATATTGACTTAGTGATGGTATGAATTTTGTTTACGATCGTTTAAATTCCTGTAACTATGGGATTACAAGTCGTCTTGTGATGATTTCACTTTACTTTTATCTTATATGAGATTTGATTAAATACCCATTTCGAGTTTTAGTGGAATCTAGAAATGGTATACTTAGGTTATGTTTAATTTCTTAGTAAATATTCTATTTGAAGAAGTATGGATAAAAATGTATCTTTTTCCGAGCGTAAATAGTTATTATCATTCCAAGAATAATATGTAAATATGGTGGATATGTTTTTTAGATATTGTAACCATAAGGGTTTTATTTGTTCATGGATATTTTTAAATGTGTGTATACTCAATAAACTATCTACCTATTCTACCGAAAACTTTCAGCTTTTAGGTTTAGTGTTTCTTGAATTTAATATGAAAATCCAAACATCTATACCATTGTTTAAAAGATATATGTTAAAAGTCCTAATTTAACCCAATTAGGATTTTTCTTAATAATTGACCACCATAATGATCATGGTTCAATTACATTCATTTTACCATCACGTGTACGAGCTTTTAGTTACTGTTTGTAACTAAATATGTGAAAAATAAAGGAGTACAATCAAACCTAGAGTATAACATTTTATTCAATTTTGGGGCATAGTGTGAAGGAAATGGGCTTGGTTCAAACTTCAAAGTCCCTAAGTTGACTATGTCGATTAGTCAAACCACTTAGACTTCATAAGTATTAAATGATGATTGTATCGTTTGGTTTTTGTGTTCAGTTTTGTTAAGGTAAGTTTTTCAATATTAAGGTAAAGATTAGCTTATCCATATGTGATTTGTCTCTAACCTTAATAAGAGGTGAAGATAATTCCTTAAGTGTTCTTGTGGTGTAAATTCCCTCTAATGAGAGTTTACGGAGTTAGAGACGATGAATAATCTGGTTATCATCGATTCTTAAGTTAATTTATAGCTGAAGCTATGATTAATTAGTCTTAAATAAACTCGAGAATAAATTTTGGAAAGGGAATGTGAATTGGTATGATTAATATTAGCTGATATTATAAATGGTAAGCAATATTAGTTTCAATGAGTAGTATTCGGGATGAAAAAAATATGTAAAATATTTTTGCATAGATATTTGCATGGAAAATATTCTTATGAAAAGGTAGTCTATCATGGTTAAAAGTGGAGACATTTTCATGTCTTGGTAAAAGTTTGAAAAATATTCATTAATTAGATATTTACATGACATATATGTTTGTGAAAAGGTAGGTTCTCACGGTTAATTGATAAAAGTGGATATCTTTTCATGTTTTGATAAACCTTGTTTTAATTGATTAATATTTTGGGTATCATAATGTACAATATGAAGGAGTCATGAATCCATGTTAGTTCAAGTAGAACTGACCATGTACATTTTTGCGCATTAGCATTTTCGGATGCATCGATAAATGGGAACTTTGAGCTAAGAAAAGGAAGGATGAATGATTTGTATTGATTATCTCGTACTCTATTTTATGAATAAAAAGAATGGTTTATCATTGATTTATAATGAAGGATTTCATGGTATTTGTTTTAGTGTATGAATCAATTATACATCTTTATTAAGGTAAATAAGCTTTGTTGTAAGATATGATCATCCTTATTGGTTTGGGGTGAGTTTATAATAAGCTTTACTTGAATGTTAATATATATAAGATTAATTGGTTTTCAGATCCTAAAGATTATGATTGTATGTATTGAAGTATTTATTGAAGATTGACATTAAATGTGAAAAGTGCAAATATTGTGAGGTGTCTTTACAAACTATAAGATGTTTAAAAAATAGAAAGAGTGAGGAGCATGATAAGTATTAAGGAAAATAAGTGTGTTTACTAAATTTATCTTATCTTCTAAAGGTTGAAGTAAAATAAATCATATTATTTCCCTTATAAAGATCCACTTGCATAAGGCCAAGGAAATTTGTTATAATGAAATTACAATATAATCAAGAAATCAGAATGAAATATGAGTATAATATATACCTTATAATCTTATCTAAATAAATGATTAGGATCAGTTTTTAAGTTAAACACTGTAAAATATGTTATTGTTTTCTAACAATAGTAATATACACTTTTCAATATCGTCGTAATATGATCGACCGAAATTTCATTGTATAATAATATGATGAAGTTATGGAGATAGGAAACAAATTGCAAGTGTGTAATGATAACTCGTGATGTAGTACTAGTGTACTTATCTATTAAAAATAAATAATACTTACGACGTAGTGATCTTTAAATAGACATTAATGATTGACTAAGATGATTAACCAATGAATTTAATAAGTAAGAATGGAAAAATTCTAATACTATGAATGAGATGATTATGTAGTGAATGTAGGGACATGTTTCATGTGGATTTTTTGTAGTCACAAAACTAGGCTAGCTTGTGCAGTGCTAGAAATTTATGGCCATAATAATGCAAGTAACTGATTGCATTATCCACCATAATTTATTCTTTTAAATCATGTCATGCCCGAGAGGCTACACTAAAAAGACACAAATTATTTGTAGATTAAAAATGTTTACCAAACGACATACTGGGTATATTAGCTTGTAATGAGTGTTTGAGGGGTCCCAGAAGGATTTGAACCCTTGCAGTTGTACATGGTTATCATAGCTTGTCTAGTTAGATTCTAAACATTAACTAATGTTGGTTTAATTTGCATGTTACTTTTGCAAATGATGTTTTCATTCAATGTAAGATACTTAGGGGGATTTATAACTCTTGTATATTGGAATTTTAATTGTTGTGTATTAAAATCATTGAAGGAATAAACTATATTAAGTGAGTAGTATAAAAAAATCCTAAATCGATAAAGTATAAAGTGTCGTTACACATTACTCCGAGTTGTATGATTTGTATGGGGACCGAGATCTTTGGCATAGCTTCTTAGATCAATTATGAATGTTTCACAAGAAGAATGAGGTTGTTTTATTGTCATATTTTTATGAACAATCGTTAAGAAGGTATGTTTCTTTGGAACCCTAACTAAGAGCAACTTTGAGAAAAAGGTGCATATTGATCCTTTATTTATTGGTTATAAAACATTGATGATTGGATGATGTATAGGATTCTTCTAGCTTTTTCAGAAAGGTGAATAAGTGTATGTGATAGTATGTAGGCCGCACCTGAAGTTTCTTGTTTCTAAATAATTTTAGTTTGAGGTAAGATTTTCCAAAGTATTCAAAGAATAATTGAAATTATTTTTATGCGTCAATTTTTATAGATGTCCATGATGGTTTGGTCATGGTTGAGGTGAAAAAGTGAAAAAAATTCCCTATTCATGAAGACTTATTTTGGGGCATTTTGGAGTAGCTTATGATAAAATTGAGATTTTAGGAGCTATAGGATGAGTTAGGACTCTATTAAAATTTTTTATCCTAGTTCGAGAGATTTTGTTTTGTATATCAAACTTTTTTTTTTGATATGGTATGAAAAATTTATGACCTATTCTTTGAAGGTAAAATATGGAGGATGTTTATTCTAGCATGGTGTTAAGTGGCTTCATGAGGTAAGTGATTTTATCTAAGTTTTAAATTCTTCATGAATTTTTATGAATTCTTATACATCATTCACAAAAGTGATTTTTGAGGTGATGGAGCAAGTTGAGCTCAAGGTCAATTCTTGAAAACTAGATTGCTTAAGGAGTAGTTTGCAGAGATGGTCTTGGTTGAAGGTCTTCCACTTGGAGCTGGCATGATTTATAATATTTTTTGGAAATAGGACTCATGTGTATTTTCATTGATATATGGCTTGTATCTTGGTGAGCTTTTTTATGTGTATTTCAGGTCTTAATGTGAAGAAGAAGGATTTTTTCAGACAATTTTTCTCGGGTTGAAGGATTGAGGTGAATGAAGAATGATATGGATTAGTTAATTTTTTATATTATCTAGATATTGAATGAGGATGAATTTAATTCATATTGAAGACATTTTTAGGTATTTTAAATGGCATTAAGGGTGCAAACTAGTTTAGTTTGCAAAACGGGTTTCTAGGAAGCTTGATTTGGTGAAGAGGAAAGTAGCTATGGTTTGAACACATGGATGTTTCAAGATATATAACATGAATGGATGTGATATAAAGGTCTTGAGTATTCAATAGAGTGGCAGAATTCCATAGTTGAGTTGATATTGGGTGGTCTTGATGCCAAAGGTGAAGATAGGGTGTTGGAAGTAACTATTTGGTGAAGGATATGAGCTTTTTACTTGTGTTATGATTTATATTATTGGTACAAGATAATTAACATGGATGATGTGGTTATGATATATTACACATTTTTGATGAATTTTAGAGCTTGAATAATCATGGTTTTGGTGTTAGTGGATTTTACTCATCCTAGTGATGGGATTTTGAGCTTGTTTGGTGCAAGTTTGATTGTTTTGGGCATGGCCAACCTATATGGGTCATATGTGAACATTTTAATGAATGAATTTGGATGTTATTAATTTATTTTGGTTGAAATAATTGTTGAGGACTGAACTCTCTTATGTTTTAAGGAATATAAGCCTATAAAGAAAATGTTATGAGTTCAATTTTAAACTAGTGATCCTATGAGGGAAAATACAACCAAGGTTGAAGTGTGAGAGATAATCAAGGGCATGATTTCATAGATGAAGAGGTGTGTTATATTTTTATGAAGGTTAGAGAGAATGTGTGTAAGGTTTTAGATCCAATACAATTCAAATAAGAAGAAGATAGAGTGAGTTAGAGGAATGAGGGTTTGAAGAAGATTGAGTGAGATGAAATTGAGATCTCCATTGGTTGTGACAGAAAAAAATTCAAATACCATCATCTTCAGGTGGCTATGTTTGTGCTTAACCATCTAAGGGGGTTGTAGCCTCCTTTTGGAGTGTGTACTTCACTAAATTATGGGTTAGTGTTCCTTGTAGGGTTGGTGCTCCTTGTGAAATTGGTGCTTCAATAAATCTCTTTTCTTTGAGTAATATAAGAAGAGTTTCAGTGGGGTTTCCCACTTACATATGGTGTTTTTGTGTTGTGTATTTTTTTATTCTCTTATGATTGATGTTGCATATCTTAATAAGAACACAATGGTTTATGAATATTGAATGGATGGTTAATGTGATATATGAATGTTGAGTTAAATGAAATAAATGTTTTGAAGGAGTGATTCACCCCCCATCAGTTCATTGTGCTTCCAACATCCATTTTAATTAAATCCACAAATATTTTATAGTAGGATCTTTAAATGCATAAATTTTATCCATTCTAGCTATCCTTTCCATAAGTTGTGCAGGAATGTCACTAACCTTCTTTTCTTTTGCTGATTGCAGATTTTTGGTTGAATAAAGGGACAAATTTGTGTTGCCAAAATCCATACTTATGTAATCACTAGTCTAGAATGATAACTGGTCATAAACTTGGATATCTTTATGGTCATCATCTTCTTCATTGTTACCATCACTTATTGGTAGTGAACACTAATTTAAAAACTTCATCATTGTGATGCAGGAAATAAACATGAGATGGATTCTTTCCTTGATATATTCTCCTTTAAAATATGATTTTTATTTTGATATCTTATTTTTTCAGAATATTTAATATTTTTTAATTTTCGAGAGATATTTAAGGGTGCACAAGGAAAAATATTCCCTAGTGGAGAGAAAAAAATGTTGATGAAATAATTTATGTGTAGCTTATTGATTTCTACTAAAAGTCATAGGGCTAAGCCCCTCCCTTTTGGGTATGGGGAGGCTCCCATTATTTAATGTAAATTACCTAAAATTGTGGGGTGGCCATTAGGTGGGGATCATACATAAATACTCCACTAAAATTTTAGAAAAATGATAATAAATTGTATAAGGGATAATTTGATATGAAGGGGGTAAATATGAGAAGGAGAAATAGGGAGAGATGATTACTTGTTTTGAGTAGAAACTAGAATATTGTTATTAATAGTAGTTAGATTAGGCCCACATTCAGTTATAAGAACTCAACCATGCAATTAAAATTAATACTAATAACTTATAGACACAAAATTATATGAATTCATTAATCAAGGACAAAGAGTACCATCTTGGTTATACCATAGCAAAATTCTAGAAAATTTGGGAAAAAGTCTCCATCATTAGGTGGGAATTTACACATTCCTATTAAAGTAATAAATATGGCCAATCATGAAATTGTTAAAAATATTTCTTAATTGCGCTTGGTATCTCATGAAGGATACTAATTATGATTTTATCACTTAGAGCACTTGTTCTGCTTTATTATAAGTGTGTCCACATTTTTGGTGATTATGTATTTACTTGGTTTTTACCCTGTTTCTCAACAAAGTTTTAGAGATAAAAATTGGATATAAGGATGGGAGGTAAACTTTGTAAGGTACAGCTCCATTCAATAGAGGGTGAAATTAAGATGACAGTTTTTGATGAATTTTGGGAACAAGAAACTTCAATGTCTATTTGGAAAGATTTCATGGGCACTAGCCAAACATTTCCATGGAATTTGCAGCTATTTGGAAAGACTAGATTGTTTTTTTTTTTTTTTTTAGGGTAGAGGTGGTTAATTTTTGAAGGATTCATTGCCCACATCATTGGAATGAGAAAACATGACACTAAATTATTCAAAAAAATGCAATAGGAACAAACACGTAGCAATTTTCTTAGACAAAGGAGACAAACTTCAAAAATCCCGGGGAGTTTCTTCGCATGTACCTACCTAGCTCGTATGAAGATATTTCCATAATCATCATTAAGTACCTAAAATTGGAAGGAAAGATACACCAAATTAACACCTACCACTTGGTTTTTTTGAATCACTTAAAAATAAATTAGTTAGTAAGCCTTCCTTTCAATCTTCTCATGTTGCTTGAAATTTTGAATAAAAAAATTCGGTGGGGGAAAGGAATTACCCTTTGCATCAAGTTTTGTTCCTTTTAATTTACATGCACTTCATCAACAAAACCTCTATAATGAACCCAAATCCTTCCCTTCACAAGATACATGTTTAAGACATTTGTTCCACAAGGGTTCTACATAGTAGCACAAACAAGGGGAAAATGTAGATGACCCCGATTCTCCACCTTCTAACACACAAAAAGATTTCAAAGAGGGGGATATTGCTGCCAATTTTTACTAATCCTAGGAAAAATAAAGAGAATGACCATAATATCTCCCTCCAATATCAATTAGAGTACCAAAAATATGTGATAAAATGGATCAGAATAGATATTTGTACCTTAAGGGGGAATGTGAAAGACATTAACACCTCAAATAATGACAAGTAGAATCGAAAATGGAAAGAGTTGGATAGTAAACTATAGGATGTCAAGAAAAAATTCTCACTCTTAGCGGATGGAATTTTTTTTCATTCTATCATCACTAAATCCATTCTAAAGGATATCAATAATAAATACATCAAAGGAAAATCTATAGAAGGTGAAAGGAAAAAAGAAGTGGAGATAAGAGAGATATATATGAAGGACCTTCTTGAACTTTTTACCACAATACGCAACTAAAATTAATGTACTTTTGATTTACCATCTTTTTGGATGTATTTGGGCTATATTGTTGTTGTATTTTGTTTGTACAAGGACTGGTTTTCTACTATTACTTACATATATGTTAGTTTTTGAACTGGTTATGATCTACGTAATGTCAATTGGTATATTAGGATGTAAGATCCTATTTTGTAATAGGGTTGGGTCCCTGAAAAAACCCTTTTTTACCCAATTATCTAAAAAAAGTATGAAAGAACATAGGAAATGAGATAAAGGAAATGTAGTGTTTATTTCTTGATGTAGTATTGATACAAATCTTAACACTTACATTAATCAACAATTTCCAACCCTTTAGAATGGAGAATATATTACAATTTATAGCATTACACATGACTCTTCCTCTTTCCCAATATGAATTTTAACCTTTCCTCGTCACTTGTGACATTTTATTTTCCTTGGGAATAAAAGTGATATTTTTCTTATTAATGAAAGAGAACTATTACAATGTAACTTTAAATGTCACTTAAGTGAATAAGACAAAATAGTGAAAAAGTAAATTCTTAATGGAGAATTAGAATATGGAGAGAGAGAAGAGGGTTTGGTCAACCTAATGAAGAAATTGATGAGTTGAATCATTGTGATTACAATCTCATTCTTACTGTGAGAATTTGAAACATTCTAGGGCATTGAATAAGTGTTCTAAAACATTATTTCCATATTTGCATTGGAATGGGAATAAGTTGATCTTCTCTTATCGAAGGTAGGAGTTAGGATATGGAGATCATAACCTTTCTACTCTTAGCCTTAATAATTCACCTTTGTGACCAAAAATCAACTTAGATATTCTCGTACCTTTTTATGCTTGTTTTTACTCACTAAAATAGTTCTTCATATTAGAGATAGGAGGATTTCTCCCTAAATGAAATTATTTCCCTATGACCACCTATTGAACTAAAATATTGTGATTGCATATGCTTCCTCGATGATTGTCAACACACTTAAATTAGTTGAAGAGTGTTTAATAAAAATAATAAGTGAATTGCAACATGTGAAATTGAGATGATTTCCCATTCTTACAAAAATTATAATCCTTTTGAACATGAGGTCCGAGTCAAGACATGGACATCATCACCTCACTCTCCTTGGCTTCAAACTTCACTCCTGTGATAAAAATGTAACCCTTTTGAATGAAAATGTACTTAGGATACCAAGACCTTTTTACTCATATATTCCTCATTGAAATAGGTCCTTTGTAAGATACAAGAATTACTCTTTCTCTCTGTGCCTATTATATCTTGTTGGATAGGAACAATATGATTGCAATATCCTTCAGTGAGATGTAAGATAATCGAAAGTACCGAATGAGTTTTTAGAAATATTGTTAAACATTTCACTTCATGGTCCTACGATACCTTCCTTCTCTTGCAAACATGATGATCTTGTGTACCTTAATAACTTTTGATTCAAGTGACAATCTCTTACATATACTAGTTCATTCCAACCTATTACTTTCCATAATGTCTTTCCTCCTATAAAGAGATACAAGAACAAGGTTAGAGGTGAGATTAGGAGATCATCAAATTTCTTGTCATGACTTTTTTGAACTTGAAATTTCATCTTTATGAAAAATACTTCATCTTTTAAATGGAAACAACCTCGAGATGCTCAAATACCTCATTTTTCATTACTTACTTATTAGAAAGAGTTGTCTTATTACAATGGGGAAAGAGGAAAATCTGTATTCATCATTATACACATCGAGACATTCCCATGTCATGTCATTTTTATATCAATTTCTACATCACTTGAACATGATGACCCCTTTGAAAATCACAATTCATATCCATGACAAATATGATACCTTTTCAAATGCAAACATATCTAGGAGTCCTAGACATATTTTTTTATCATGTACTTGTTATCCAAAATGTGCCCCCTGCTCATTTTGTGGCTAACTCCCTTTCATATTTCCTTCTCTTGTGCCTCAGACATAATATTTTACTTTTCGACTCAAAACCTTTTGGAAATGACACCATTAGATAGAGCTCTTTCTCAGCTTTCCAAAAAGATAAAGGTTTCCTCCTAACTCCATGTATTTTTGAAGTTATGGCTCGGTGGAGTTTTTGGGAAAAGTTTCCCTGAAAGGCCCGTGGCCAATGAGATGCCGCCACGTGGCACCTAGAGTGGTGGAGTGCGGGAAATTTTGGAAAATTTTCCAAATGACCAAAAAGGTGCAAAAATTCAAATTTTTGCCCGCCAACCCGATTTGGCCCTGTTTTGCCCTAAAACTTCAAATGGCCATATCTTTCGATCCAGAGCTCAGTTTTTCACGTTCTTTATATCAATGGAAAGATGGTGAAATTCTCTACAAGATTTTAGGGTCAATTTTGAATTTTGATGGATTTTGGAGAGATAAAATTGAAAAAGTCTCTAGCATGTGGTGATGAGCAGAAATGACGTTTCAACCACCGTTTTTAATGAAGAATGGCTCGCATTCTCTCCCAACATGGTTAAAAATGTTAGGGAATGGGTCTGTAAGGATGCCCATGTTGTTTTGAATGTATTTTGGTCAATGATTGAACCTCTCCCATGTTTTCCCATGTTTCTCTCTCCTCAGCTCGTCCCTTGCACTATAAAAGCTAGATTTGGCTCATTTTCAAAGTGTGGAACATTCTTTGTATATTACAGTCCCCTTTCTCACCTTGGAAGTAATTTTAGTGGAATATCGACCTTTTCTAAAAGTCAGTAACTTTATTTTACCTCTCGGGTGTTGTAATGCAAGTGATTTTGATGATTAAAATAACAATACAACCTCTGTGATTAGTTTTCATCCTTTGCCTGTGTTGTTTGGTTAATTTCTGATCCTTCATTACAATTATCAATTTGTGCATGAGGTTCTTTGTTGCATTTTTATGGACTGTGTCAATCTGCAGAAGTAAAAAATGCTCACCACTCCTTTGGTGCATCACCTATTAGCATTAGTTTTAGCTTTTTTGCATTCTCTATCTCTGTCTCCTTTGGAATTTAGGGTAGGGTTAGGAATATAGACCTCTGTAACTTGTAAGTGATAAATCTGACTAGAGGAATTAAGGAACCAGCCTCTAAACTAGAGATTCCTTTCTCATTTTGCAAGTCCCACACTTGGGGAAAGGATTCAATGTTGTGCAATCACACTGGATGCTAGTATGATCAAACTAGAAATCTGATCAACATCTAGGGGTGCTACTAATTTTCCACAACAGTTTTGGCATGCCCAGTGGGACATAGAAGTCTTCATCTTCATTGCAACAAAATTGATGTGCATTTGTTGCAAGTTTCTTGCTTTAAAAGAGCTATAAATTGCACATCTGGTGACTCCAAGGAAGAAGAATCAGCTGGTTTTAGTAGTGTAGACCTGAAAACTCATGAGAAGAATCACTACAAGGTCAAGAGCTGGAGAAGAAGAGGTGTTGTTTGAATATCTACAATTATCTCCAAGAATAAGGTAAAGTGGGAGGAGAATCCAAAGGTCTCCATCTCCACCAAATAGAACTCTCTCAACTCCTCCACCTGGTAGGCCTTTCATTCAATCAACAAGGGTTCTAAGGCCAATCAGAATGGCACAAAACAACCCCTATGTCAATTTCACTGGTAGCATCCCACTTGCTCTCAATGCACAAAATCCAATCCTAGTTGCAGCATTGAAGAACATTCCATACTTCACTGGAGAAAATCAGACCACTCCTGGGGATCATGTTAACGATATTGCTAACATTTGTGCAATCCATGAGATCAATGAGATGCAAGTTGCTGTCAAACTGCTGACATCTTCATTCAAAGGGAAAGCTTTGCAATGGTTCAAGAGTCTTGCCTCAGGTTCTATTCAAAATTGGAATTAGCTATATATAGCCCTCCATGAGTAGTTTGGGGAAAAGGGAGAAAACTTTTCCCTTTTGGAGCATTGAAAACCATCAAGAGAGCTCCCAATGAGCAAATTGACTGATTTTAATTTCAGATTTCAAAGGAATTGGGAGAGAATTCCAGTGGCAGTCAAGCCAATAGCAGAAGGTGATTTTCTTTATTACCTTAAAGCTTTAAATTCTGATATTTCTATGTTAATTCAGTCCATGGGAGGCACAACTATCCCCATTGCTTATAGCATTGCCATTAGAGCTGAAAATTGTTTGATTCAAGCTGGAAAGCTAGCTCCTAGGCCTCCAATGCCATTATTTCCAAGTTTAGAGAGCCCAAGTACTAGCCAAGTGCCTAATTTAGCTTTTATTCCCACTCCTAGAAATTAGAATTCAAGTGAAGCTTCCACTTCATCTTCTAGTGCCTCAAATGAACTTCAAGAAGTCATGAAGCAATTGCAAAATCTAGGTAATGAGCTGGTTACACTCAAAAGGTAGCAAGCTCAAGGTTTTAGACCTTCCTTCCAGCCTCAAGCTTAGCCTAACAAGCAGCCATATCAACCCCAAAGACCACCCAATCCAGCTACAAACCTAAATCAAGCAAGGCCTCCCCGCCAATGCACCATTTCAACCCTATAATCCCAATGCTACATCTACCTCTAAAGCATTAGTGCCAGTACAAAACAATATGGCTCAAGAGTATGATTGGTGTTTCCCATGCAATGAACCTCATAACTAGTCCATGTGCTTCAACGGTGCCTTGAATCAAGCATTAATGGTGACAACAACTGGTGTGGAGGGTGAAGGTAGTCAAAGAAATGACCAGCAACAAGAAACATTCCAGCAGCAATCAGCTCCAAATGATACCACACTTGTAAACTGGCAGGCAGAATATTTTTGTGGCATGAACCAGATAGTTTCCCAAAGTGTTGCAGCCAACACAAGGTCAAAGAGGAGAAATTTGGGTGAAGAACAGCCATTGGCCCCAAGTAATTCATGACCTTCTGTCACTCCACAAACTATTGGCAAGCAAAATGCAATCCCAAGCACACAAGGACTGCCTAAAACAGTTCCTAGGCCAACTCAAATGCCAGTTGTTGCTGCCCATATACAAGGGATGAATGTGTAGGCCAAGGGACAACAAAAGGATACTTCATCCCCATTCAATATCATTGATCATATGAAGAAGACAAATGTAAACATATCAATGTGGGAATCACTATCTATCCCAGGCCAAAGAGATTTGCTACAAGCTGCCATGAAGGACTAGTCAACTTCAAATCAGCAAGTCCAAATGCAAGAGAAGGTGCTCACAAATGCTGCCCAGCCTGAGGGGAATCATGGAGGACAGCAAGGTAAGATGTTGAAGCCCCCTCCATTCTATGTTTCATTGATCATTGGGAACCAATTAGTACACAATTGCATGATTGATTCCGGGGCAAGTAGTTTAGTAATGCCTAAGCAAATAGTTGATCGAGCTTAGGAATTCAGTATGAAACCATATCCAAAGGGGTGGTACAATTGGATGGGACAGCAGTAACAACAGTTGGAGTGATTAAAAACTTGAGTCTTACTTTGCATGCCTGTCCCAACGTGGTTGTTTTGCAAGATGTCTCAGTAATAGACCTTCCACCACTCTTTGCCCTATGTTTGTCAAGGGATTTCACAGCTAAGATTGGAGGTTACTTGTTTGCTGATTGGTCACACATGCTGTTCAGAACAAGATATGGAACCAAAGCCACAATCAGGTCTGAACCTATTGCAAACTTTCACATTGAGCCTTACACTCCAAGTCAGATCAATACCAATTGTTCAACATTTGATCAAGAAGATTATCCAAGCACTGATGAAGCTGACACCAAGGTAGGAAGCATCCCAGATTTGACTCTTGATGAATGGGCAAGCAAGGTGCATGCTTTTGATCCTTATCAAGAAATAGAAGAATCTGAGCTGGGAGTATATTGCATACATGAATAAAATCAGCCTATTCCTAGCATCACCAAGCCAAACCACAAAGATGACAATGAGGTATGGCGGTTGTTTTTTGATGGATCAAGGAGTAGACAAAGTGTAGGAGGGGGATCCATGCTGGTTTCACCTCAAGGAGTTAAGTATTATTCAGCTTTTAGATTTCAGTTTGCATGCTCTAATAACACTGCTGAATATGAAGCCTTGGTGCAAGGACTGCATTGGGCAATCAAGAGAGGAATAAAGAACTTGCAAGTCTTTGGTGACAGTGAGTTGATTGTCAACCAAGTCAAGGGGCAACATGCTGTCAAGAATGATCTACTCAAGTGCTACAAGAACAAGGTGTGGGACCTCATTGAAGATTTTGAGGGCTTTAGCATAAAATCCATTCCTAGAAAAGAGAACCAAGCTGCTGATAGGCTTGCAGCAGTTGGGGCAGCCTTTGACGTTGTGGAGAGCATTCAAAAGGACAAGGTACAGCCAAACATCCATGTGATTGTGAGGCCTTCAGTGCCGGACAACAATGTAAGTTGGAAAGTATTTGAAAATGATCAGCAAATCATCCATTTCTTACAAGAAGAGGCTGAGTTCTTAGCCAAAAATTAGGAAAAGTTGGAGCAGCAGTATGGTGACCAGGTGGTGCAGCTGAGAACCAACAAACTACCAAAGGGGCTTATTACTTTGGAGTCCATTTTCAATCCTAATGATCAGTTTAGGAAGGAGAAAGCAAACATCCAAGTGAAGGAAGAAGATTCAGTGTCCATCTCGGTAGGAGAAGGCAAATCACTCCAAGTTGGCAAGATGACAACTGAGCAAGAAAGGTATGAGTTTATAAAACTTTGTCAAGAATTCCCTGATGTGTTTGCTTGGAGCTATGAAGATTTGAAAGGTTTCAATCCCGAGTTAGCTCAACACACCATTGAATTGGATCCAAATACTAAGCCCATCAGGCAGAAACAAAGGCCAGTCAACCCCCACATGGAGCCTCTCATGAGAAAAGAATTGAATAAGTTGATAGAATCAAGAATCATATTCCCTATCAAGCATTCTATTTGGGTTACCAACTTGGTTCCATCAAAAGAAGAGTGGGGAAATTAGATTGTGTGTTAACTTCAGAGATTTGAATATAGCATCTCGAAGGATCATTATCCACTTCCTTCCATGGAGCAGATTTTACAAGTTGTTGCTGGCTCCGAGAGGTTTTCACTACTTGATGGCTATTCAAGGTATAATCAGATTATGGTGAAGGAAGAAGATTAGTTCAAGATAGCCTTTACAACTAAATGGGGAACTTATGCATACAGGAAAATGCCATTTGGGTTGTCCAATGCTGGAGCTACCTTCCAAAGAGCAATGGACATGGCATTCAAAGGTTTGATTAACAACATTGTACTAATATATCTTGATGATATCACTATTTTTTCAAAAAATACAGCAGACCACCTCTTTCATTTGAGACAAGTGTTCCAAAGGTGTAGAAGATTTGGAGTCTCCTTGAATCCTAAAAGTGTGTTTTCTAGCCCATGAAGGAAAACTCCTTGGCCACATTGTCTCCAAAGAAGGGTTAGCAATTGATCTGGAAAGAGTCGAAGCCATAAGAGCACTGCCATTGCCAAGCCACAAGAAGGCCCTTCAAAGTTTCTTGGGAAGAATAAATTTTGTTCGGAGGTTTGTCCCAAATTTTACAGCCCTTGTCAGACCTATCACCAAGATGCTAAAGAAAAGCATGGCTTTCAAATGGACAACAAAAGGAAAGGAAAGTTTTGAAGCAATCAAAGAATCCATCTCTCAAGCCCTAACTCTCATCAACCTGGATTTCTCTAAGGATTTCATCCTCTATGCGTTTGGAGGTGATGATACTATTTCTGCAATTTTGGTACAGCAGAATAAAGAAAATGATGAGCAACCAATTGCTTTCTTCAACCAAAGCCTGGAGGACTATGAGGTGAGATATTCTTTCATTGAGAAGCATGTTGTTGTAGTAATCAGGAGCTTGAAGAAATTCAAGCATCTAGTTTCAAACAATAAGGCCCAATTGCTGGTTTCTCATGTGGGGGTTAAAGACTTCCTCCTCAACAAAGACTTGAATGAAAAAAGGGCAGGTTGGATTACTTGTGTCATGGAGTATGACATTGAGATCAAAGTCACCAAGTTGGTAAGAGGAAAAGGATTGTGTGAGCAGCTGATCTTGAGCAAACAAGAGGAATCATGCAACGAGAAGGAGGCTGTTTTGGCATTGCAAGACAACCATGAGCAAGGAAGCACTCAAGAGGAGAATGATGGTGTCCCCACTCCTTGCTGGACCCAAGGTATAATGCACTTCCTAAGCACAAGTCTATGTCCTCCAGAGATGAACAAGACCCAAAGAAGACACTTCAGGTTGCAAGTTGTCCCATATGCCCTTGTTGATGGTGTTTTATTCAAAAGAGATGTGAATGGAGTACTGCTGAGATGCATTGGTACAAATCAGATTCATAAGGTGCTGGAAGAGTTCCATGGTGGACCAGCTGGTGGTCATTTTGCACCAAGAGTGACAACTCTAAAGATCATGAGGGCTGGTTATTATTGGCCCAAGATTTTCAATGATTGTTATGCATGGATCAAGAGGTGCAAGAATTGTGTATTTTTCACAAGTAAAGAGAGGCTAGTTGCCCTCCCATTACATCCAATTTCAGTTGACCAGCCATTCATGCAATGGGGTTTAGACTTCATTGGAGTTATTAATCCCAATTCGAGCCAAGGGCACAAGTGGATTTTAACAGCCACAGATTACTTCACCAAATGGACTGAAGCAGTAGCACTCAAGGAAGCAAATGAATCTAGCATCCTAGACTTCTATGAGGGAATAGTAACCAGATTTGGCATACCAGCTACAATAATATCAGATAATGCATTGGCATTCATTGGATCCAAGGTGACTGAATGGGCTGTCAAGAACGGGATCTACCTAAGTACTTCATCAAACTATTACCCCCAGGGTAATGGCCAGGCTGAATCTACAAACAAGAACTTGTTGAGGATCATTAAGAGGACTCTTGATGAAAATCAGAGGTCTTGGCATACTAAATTGAAATCAGCTTTATGGGTTGATAGGATAACTCCTAAAAGATCTACAGGTAACTCTCTATTTAGGATTGTTTATGGGAGAGAGGCAATTTTGCCCATATCACTTGAGTTGCTAACATTAGAACTCATGAAATAGTTGGAGTTGTTAGAGTTTGAGCCCATGGAAGTTAGATATGTAGAATTGATGGAGCTCCAAGAAATCAGGAATCAGGCATCCCAAGCAATGGAGAAGGATCAGGCTTTGATAAAGAAGACCTTTGATAGAAACGCCAAGAATAGATCCTTTCAAGTTGGAGATCTAGTGTTAAAATGGGATGCAGACAGAGCGAAATTGGGAAGGCATTCAAAATTTGATGCCATTTAGAGTGGCCCATATATGGTCACAAAGTGTAAGGACAGCAATGCCTTCCAATTATCTTCATTGGATGGCGAAGAACTGCAGATTCTAGTCAATGGGATCCATCTAAAGCATTGCTACTAAAGGGAAATTCTCCACCTTGTAAATATTAGCTTAGGTTTTCATTCCTCTAAGTGCTTGTGCACATTGTTTTGTTGTAGGTTAGTTTTGCTTTCCCTAAGTGCTTTGGCACAGCTTGCTTTTCCTGGGAATGTGTTTACAGGCCTTGCTCCATCAAGTGATATTCCATGTTCCTCCTTGCAACGTTCTAGTCAGTTAGGGTATCAGATAGAAAATCAGGTGACTCCATGCCCAATGGATTGCTTCAGGTAACTGGTAACTTCATCCAGCAGGCAGATGGCCCCTCTGAGTCACCAAAATTGTTATCCAAAATGTGCCCCCTGCTCATTTTGTGGCTAACTCCCTTTCATCTTTCCTTCTCTTGTGCCTTAGACATAATATTTTGCTTTTCAGGCACTCAAAACCTTCTGGAAATGACACCATTGGATAGAACTCTTTCTCAACTTTCCAGAAAGGTAAAGGTTTCCTCCTAACTCCATGTATTTTTGAAGTTATGGCTCGGTGGAGTTTTTTGGGAAAAGTTTCCCCTGAAAGGCCCACGGCCAATGAGATGCCGCCATGTGGCACCTAGAGTGGCGGAGCGTGGGGAAATTTTGGAAAATTTTCCAAATGACCAAAAAGGTGTAAAATTTTGAATTTTTACCCGCCAACCCGATTTGGCCCTATTTTGCCCTAAAACTTCAAATGGCCATATCTTTCGATCCAGAGCTCAGTTTTTCACGTTCTTTATATCAATGGAAATTTGGTGAAATTATCTACAAGATTCCAGGGTTAATTTTGTATTTTGATTGAGTTTGGATAGAGAAAATCAAAAAACATCTCTGGCACGTGGTGATGAGCAGAAATGACGTTTCAACCACCGTTTTTAATGAAGAATGGCTCGCATACTCTCCCAGCATGGTTAAAAATGTTAGGGAATGGGTCTGTAAGGATGACCATGCTGTTTTGAATGCATTTTGGTTAATGATTGAACCTCTCCCAAGTTTTCCTACGTTTCTCTCTCCTGGGCTCGTCCCTTGCACTGTAAAAGCCAGATTTGGCTCATTTTCAAAGTGTGGAACATTCTTTGTGTATTGCAGGTCCCCTTTCTCACCTTGGAAGTGATTTTGGTGGAATATCAGACCTTTTCTAAGAGCTGCAACTTTATTTTACCTCTCAGGTGTTGTAATGCAAGTGATTTTGATGATTAAAATAACAATACAACCTCTGTGATTAGTTTTCATCCTCTGCTGTGTTGTTTGGTTAATTTCGATCCTTCATTATAATTTTCAGTTTGTGCATGAGGTTTTTTATTGCATTTTTATGGACTGTGTCAATCTGTAGAAGTAAAAAATGCTTGCCACTCCTTTGGTGCATCACCTATTAGCATTAGTTTTAGCTTTTTTGCATTCTCTATCTCTGTCTCCTTTGTAATTTAGGGTAGGGTTAGGAATATAGACCTCTGCAACTTGTAAGTGATAAATCGACCCCGGAGGAATTGAGGAACCAACCTCTAAACTAGAGATTCCTTTCTCATTTTGTAAGTCCCACACTTGGGGAAAGGATTCATCGTAGGTATCCTCCTCTAGATAGATAGATTAATCTCTCGAATGAAACTTTGTGCCTATAAATTCTTATTGTGAAGAAACAATTTGGTTTCAATCTCCTTATTCGTGAGTTAAGGGTACTCTACATGGAATTTGAATGAGTGTTCACGAACATTGTTGTGAGGTTGATCCTACAAGTATGATGGTTTTGGGTTGATTCAAACTGAAAGTAGTATATATGATGTAGAAACATCATTATTATTCACCTCGAAGGCTCAATTCATGTTTGGAGAGGTTGAAACAATCCATCAAGACTTTGGTTGAGTTCCCTATGTATTTGTTCTAGAGATTGCATAAACATGGTTAGGAGAATCGACTTCACTTTAGTGACGAAGACATATCATTATTAGATTAAATCAACCATGATGACTCCCTTATTCCACAATTAGGATCACACTTGAATGATCCAAATTCTTACATCCAAGTGTGTCATGTAGAATTAACCTTGAGACTGATGTTTTGGGAGCCTAGAAGGGCTTTCTCTCATGTCCGAACCATGAGACAACTTCCCAATATTTCAATGGTGGAAAAAAGCAATGATATAGGTATAATTTGAGTTTATACAAATGATCTCAGCCTGATTGCGAGACTTAATATTTTTGGTAAGTCCCGACTTAGGATGATTGTTTCTACTAAGTTTTCTTGATTTTTAACTCCCGATGTTTTTTTATTTTTGGAGTGTTGTGGATGCTAAGAGTTAGCTATTTTTGGAAACATACTATTTTTAGACATGTGAAGAGTTGAACACTTGCTATTTTTGGAAAGGCAGCTTTTAGGTTTTACTTCGGGACCTTCTGCTCCAATATTTCAAGGTTTTTTATATGCCAAAGATCTGTTGGTCTAAAAAATAAACTTATATATCTGAAATTTTCAGGTTTCTATTGTAATCAATTTGGTTTCTTTCGGATCAAGCTTGAAGGAGTTTTTGCAAGGAGTGTAAAATAAAAATTTCACTACTAATGGGTGGATGGTAAGGGAATTATGAGAATTTTTTTATTTTTATCATGGATTTCTAGTGAAATTTGAATAAAATTCCTACTTTAAAATGGAGGTTATGAGGGTAGTTCAATAACACATTATTTTGAAAAAATGAATCTTTTTAGAGAGATTGAGATTTATTCAAGTTTCTTCACAATTTTTAACTCACCTGTAACCATGACAAACGCACTAAGACTCTACTATCACATTAACTTAGGAACCTCTCGGATCTCCTGAGATATGCTGGAGTTAGAATAAGGTTAGTGATGTTTCACTAGTGCAAGGTTGAAAAATGGGACCAAAGAACACCAAAGTAGTACTAGCACTAGATGGTGACAAGTGGCATCTTTTGGTGCCTTGTGTGCGAGATGCAGGGGCTAGGAATGAGCACCGGGGTTTGAGAGATGGTCATGTGGTGACTAGGAGCTGCATGGAGGAAGTGGATAAAATTTTATGTCACCCTTATCCCTTTTGCACATTTAGGGAAAAAGGGGAATCAGGTGAAAAAATTATGACTAGGGTTCAACCATCATGGAAGGGGGACAAGGTGAGAAGTTAAATTGTGCAACATAGGTGTAGAAGTGGTAAGGACCTAGTTGTGAAGCTTTGACATGATGGGGTAGTCACACTTTTGTGTACCGGTTGTAATATTTTCACATTTGGGGATAATGGCAAAAGACGAGGCTTCAAAATGTGACCGTGTCACTTTTAGGATACCGATGTCAACCTCTAGGTCCAAATCGGTACCTTTGGGAGTGATGTTTTACCCTAGGAGCATGGGGAAGTATTTTAGGATCAAATATCATATGATTTTGAATCCAAAACACTTGATGAGATCATTCCATCCATTATAAGGATCCAAATCCTCCTTAAATTTAAATTTTAGGCCCTATTTCATTCTTGACTAGAAGGGGCCATTGTTGTGTCTGGATTATCACATAAAATATTTGAGTACTGGAACAAATTTTATGTTTCCATCATGTAGAGGGTTAAAATATGATGAGTCATGTAAATTCCCTTTATAAACACATCATCATCTGTACTTTTTTTAATCTATTGAAGCCATGCCCTTGTATTTCTCAAATACTACTCAACATTGTCATCATGACTTGAACTTATTGGCATAAATACTGATTAATATGGTTATGACTAATTATCTTTATTTAGGTATTTTGTGTATGTATTTATTCTCTTGATTTCAATAAGTTTTTTGAAAGATGCTTTGTGTGATGAAAATTTTGTTTACAAGAAACTTGTATGCAATAAAGGACTTATCTGCAACAAGCCATCCACAACAAAATGAACTTACCTATAGTTAAGGAACTATCCACAATAACTCATCTGCAACCAAATAAGATCACCTATAACAAAGAAGTAGTGATTATGAATATCTCTTGGAATGTGAACTTGAAGAATGACACTCCAATTCTGTACATGTCATTGAAGAGATATTTACAATTGGGACATGAAGAACTAGGAGATAACTCAATAATAGATTTGATTACTCATTGCAACTCACTGAAGAACTGATCAATTAGTTAACACGTGATTTAAGGAACTTGTTAGTTACTTGAATTATGTGTTTGATATATGAAAACATATTAATTAGTCCTATTGCATGATTTTAAACTCTTATTTTTATGTTTGATATCTTCCAATTATCCAATCAAAGATCTCTCATATAGTCTATTTGAACTCCTAGTTGAACTCTTCTTCTCACGTTTTGTTGTAATTGAGGAGTATAAAAGAAAAGGGTTAATGTTGGAAATATATATCTATATGGAGAAGTAGAGAATAGAGAATAAGTAAGATATCAAAGTTGTGTTGTTCCTAAATGTAATATTCATGCCAATTCAATAAAGAATCTAAGTTATGTTCAGTAGCTTTTAGTTATAATCCTTATGAGGGATTAACACCCAAGGTAGGGCCCACTTGTGGTCTACTAAACCCCTCCATAGTTTTTTTCTTTTTTCATTGCATGATTAGGTTAGGAAGAAATTTATCTCTTTATCTACTTTCTGAATTTACAAGCTTTGTTTTTAGTCATAGAGTTAGGACCCATTTGTTTTTAATTCTGATTTTTTTCAAGAATCATACTTTTAAGATTTTTATTTTTAATATAGTACTCACAACTATTTATTTCCATACCTCCTAAATTATCTATAATTTTGCATACACCACTAACATTATTGAGAGTTTTCATCCCCTATTTTATGAATAAATGAATGTGAATTTATGAACAACATATTAATTTCTGTGATTTAATTTACACCATATTTTTGGCACCATTAATGGGGATACTACCAATTTATAAGGTTTTTGAGAAGTTTTGAATTTCTTAGAAGCAATTTAGGTTTAGAAAATTCCACCTCCAAACCCCCACTAATGTATGTTGATTGAGTTGATCTAGTTGATGAATGCACCATCCAAGAGGTTCCCATGGTATATTCTTACCCAATCAACAAATAGCACAAATCTCTTCATATGATTATGAAGATTCAGAAGAAGACATAATTTTCTATGTACAAGGATTACTATTAGAAGATCTTCCTCCAACTGAAAATTTAGAGGCTTTTCCTAGTCATCTGGTCATGGTACAAGAAGTGAACCAAAATGTTGAAGATAGGGAAACTACCTCTGAGTTCCCAATATCCAGTAATAAAAAGCCTATTGCAAAGAAGAACATTTCTCCCTCATCCCTTCCATACTTTCATGGATCCATAACTGAAGACCCAAACACCTTTTTGTTTGAGTTTGACATTTTATGCAGGAGCTATGACTACACTACAGATGCACATAAGTAAAAATCTATTCCTATTACAATGAAGGATGTAGCCTTATGTAGTTCCCACACTTTAATAGCTCAGTTACTTGTTGCTAATTTCTCATAGACATGTTTTGATAGAGATTTGATACATTTTAGACTTTACATTAGGAGATTTGATCTTATCAAACATACATGAAGATTTAGGCGTATAACACCAATTTAGCTTGATTATTATGTTATCGCATTATCTTATGATGTCATGGATGTTAATTGATATATGATTTTTTTGGAACACAATTATATTGATAGATACTCGGTTTACTACATGTTGGGATTCTATGTATACATGTTATTTTATCATTATGACTAACTTATGGTTAATTATGTATAGTTGTGCACATTGTCACAATTTCGATTCCGAAAGATGATATGTTAGTTTAGAATTCATTGATATCTTATTTAGTAGTTGATTTATATTTTATCGGACAGTGCGTTTAATGTGTGCAATGAGTGTGCAGGTGACAGGTCACAGGAGAACGTGGGATTCAGGCCAGCTACGCAACTTTGCACAAGCAACCCACGGGGCTAAGTCCTAGCCGTGTTTATTGCTTGAGGCCTTAGCATTAGAATTATTGTTTTGGGCACCATGGGTGACCCTCATTTGTAATGTAATATGTCTTGTAATTATTAATTTTGCTTAGGGTGTTTAGTTTGTGTTGTAAGCTTGTTTTGGGGAATTAATGACCCCACTTGCATTAAGTTTTGAATTAGTTTAATGATGTACTTAATCTAGAGGGTTTAAGGTCACATGTGAACCCTTGGGTGGGCCCCACACCCTCTAACCTTGTGCCAAATTTTTCAAACCCGAAATTGGGTTATTTTGGGCATTTTTAGGGACCCCTTTTTAGTTTGGGAGTTCCCTTATCATGAAAATGAGCCCTTGGACCCTACCTAATAGGTAGGGGGCTTATTTCCAAGGCTAGAGGGAGTTTTCCCTCCCTTTTGCCTCTCATTTGGTCACATCCATGTAGGGGGTATGGATCAGTGTGCTTGTCAAAAGTTACACAAGAATTGTTTTGTTATCATTTAGAGTAATTTGGGAGAAGAGGGCTAAAAGTCATTTTATCCTTTCTCTCATTTATCCTTGGCATATTTGACCTTGAAGGAGGAGAGGGGTGACACATGTCACCCCTCATTGGTGAGGATTTTTTCTTGCTTCTCTTCAAATTCCCCCTCATGGGAAAAGAAGAGAACTTTTTTTTGGAGCTATTGCTTGGAGTCTTGTGGATTTGGAGCTAGAGTTTGCTTGGGTCAAGAAGTGGAAGAGATTGAAGTTTGGAGAGATTTTCTTTGAGGTAGGCTTCTTGAAATTTATTGTGTTTGTTATATCATGCTTGAAATTAGTTGTTTACTTGGAAATGTTGTTGTTGCATGAAGATCTTGTTGTTGTTTATTTGATTTTGCTCCCTCCATCATATGGCATGATGGAGTTTTGGAGTTGTGGGGGAAGAGAGGGGAATTTTTCCCTCTCAATCCTTATAGGCTTGATGGGAAAGCCTTGTAGGATTTAGTTACTCCCCTCAAATGGTTGAGGTGGGGAAGGTGGGTCATTTGGCATGAACCTCCTTCCCCATTCTTGGTAAGGAAACCCCTTTGGGGTTTGAAAATCCTTCCAAGAAGGATTGGTGAAAGGGTGGAGGAATAAGGAGGGCTTGAATGAAATTGGAGAAATAAGGAGGGTATGGAGATCTTGTTTTGTACAAATAATGATGGTTGCAAACATTTGGAGAACTTTCTTTTCTCTTCCCCATTTTTGAGGTAGAACATGGTTTCTCCTCTTGTTCATCTTTGTAAAATTTGGAGTCTTGTCTTAGTCTTTGCCTTGTTTTTGTATGAATGTAATGTTGTTTGTCACCCTCACTCTTGTGCATAGTTGTGGATAGTTGTCCTCTTTCCCATGGGCTTGGGGGAGGCTAGCATGCATCCCAACCTTGGGAAAGGCATGTAATGATGCCTATGGTTGGGTGGTAAAACAAGCTTCTTCTCCTTGGTTGGATTTCTTGAAGGCATGTGCAATTGGATCTCAAGATGGAAGTTGGATGTTGGTTGGAGCTCTTTGTCATCTTCATTTTATTGTGGACATTACCTCTTTGTCTCTTGAAAAGAATGGCTTGTGGAAGCTTTCCTTGTGTGTAAAATCCTCCTTTGTATTTGGAGTTATATGTAAACTAGCATCCCTTTTGTTGATAAATCTACCCTCAATATTTGCATGTTACCTTGCATTGTTTTCCTTTGAATACTTGGAATGATGTAGAACTATGCTTTGCCATTTTGGAAAACTTAAATCTTTGAAATAAAGGATTGAAGATAGTGAAAATTTTCTTAATATGAATTGTTGGGACTATTTTTTAGAAAGAAGGACAAGTTGTTGGAAAGTTCATTTATTCTTGTGGTAGATTTCATCTTTGTGAAATGTTGAGAACTTGTGTAAATGTAAGATTTGATATCATTCTTGAAACACCCTTATTATTACAAGTTTTGAAAAGTTAGAGAATAGAATAAGATTGGTTTTACTTTCCTTGTTGGTTATCTTATTTGAATGGATGTAGAAGTAGATTTGATGTGCCTATCTCTTTCACTAAGTGATAGCTTAATCAATATCTTCTTTTTAAAAATTTTTGGCTTCATCATTTGCAATATCAAAATAGGTAAATCATTTAAGGTGAATAGTTGAAAATTTTAAGTTTCTTTTTGCATCTAAATAGTAAAATTAAAATCTGTTATTTTATAGTTTGAAAACATCATTGTTTGTCATTGTGTACAAAAAAGATATCATATTCAGAATTCATTTAAGTTAGTGTTATTTTCAAAATGTAACTATAGTATAGTTAAGGAAAGTCCTAGTTAATTGTTATATTAGTATAGTATTTAATTACGGATGTATAAATATGTTGATATATATATATATATATATATATACACCTATATATAAAATAATATATATATTTTATATAATATTATATAATAATATATATAATATATACATATAATCTTTAAATTTTATTAAAAAAATGTATTAAATATTAATATATATATATATATATATATATATATATACGTATCATATATTTTATAAAATATATATGTTAAATGCATTTTAATAAACAAAAATAATAATAATAAACAAAGTGTTTGGGGAGGACGACCCTCCCCCATCCTCCATTGTTGCTCAACAGCCCTCCGTGACTCCCTCCAACTCGCCCCTCCGCCGCGCTGTTCCCCTACCCTCCACACCCCGAATTCCTCCACACTGCTCCCCCTCCATGGCTGTCCCTATCCCACCAACCTCCATCACCGTGCTACCACACTCACCCAAACTCCCACGTTGTCCCTTCGCCACTGTCTCCCTGCCGCCGTGACCCCCTCTCTACTGAGATCCGCCGCCTTCCTCCCAAAAATGTGGTGACCCTTGGGGTTTTTTTTTTTTTTTTTAATATATGTATGTATTAAACAAAAAAAATAAATGCTTATTTTCATTGTAAGAATCTTCAAACAATACAATGCAAAATCATTAAAACTCCATAGCTTCCCACATGACAACCTGCAACAAGAAAGCAAGAAAACAAGAATGAAAGAAAACAAAATGAAAGAAAGAGATAGATAAAAAACAAAGATAAAGATATGCTAGGGCAAATTTAGGGTAAAGTGAGATCTAGGGCTGAGATTGATTCAATCCTAGGGTCCATAAGTTACCCTACACACTTTTGGATATGGGAAATATTGTGGGAATGTGAATTAATTTAAAAGGGGTGTGGCAACTAATTAAAAGGAGGACTAACCAAGTTAAAAAGGGTTGTATAGACTTAGTAAACTTTGTGCTTTTAAATTTAATCTTAGTAGAATAAAATAATCAGATGGTGTTGGGCTAGGGTTTTATGCATCTTCAGGGAAATTAATAATTATTATGAATTAAATATTAACGGGAAGGGGTAAGTAGAGCATTAGTAATTATAGGTCACTTTTAAAAAAAAAAATTCCCAAAATTTTTAGACTATTTCTCAGTGTCCCGAGACAGGGCATTTCACCTTAAGATGGTTCATGGGTTTAGGAAGATATTTTATGTTGACTTGGCTACAAATGAAGGAAAAGTTTCTAGTAAAATATCAAGATTATTGTAGGCCAAGTAGTAGAGGAGGTGATGAGATCTTTAGGATGGCACAAAAGGAAGATGATCCACTAAAAGATTACTTGGAAATATTTTTATTCAGTGTCTAGAATTCAAGACACATGAGATTACCTAATGAGTCCCTTAAGCTACTTTTCTTAAAAGGACTCAGTGAAGAGGATATGGATTCTTTGGACATGATAGGAGCTAGAGATATCTCAAAAGATACCTTTGAGGAAATTTGTGAAGCCTACAATAATTACTCCAGATAAACCATGAAGAGACTTAGAAGGGTTAGATCAAAGGGTGGATCATCTACCAAAGGAATTGGGTACATATTGAAATCGAGAGCTTATGAACATGTTCATGAACATGTTCATGAACAAACAAGAGATATGAAATTTCTACCCATCTTGATGTTATGCATGCCAAGAAGAAAAGAGAAGATGTTGAGGCAAAAATCATAGAGTTTTTCCATGCATGTAGAAGGAAGAAAGTTGATTGCAGATTTAGAGTTTTAGCCAGCATTGCACAATAAAATGATGCTGAACCAAAATTCAAGATGATAGATAAAGAGGATGGACAAGTCTTCTATGTTGCTCAAAGAAAGGTATTTTAACCAAGATATGGAGGTATGTAACAAGATCATATTCCATGCTTTCAAAATTGGGCTAGTTATCTATATATGCAACCCCACATTGGGATAATACTAAGCAAGGTTGGGCTCCATGCGCTACCCAATACCAACAATAATGAAAACCTCAATTTTTAGGACAACACGGGAAATAACCCCCTCAATCATGACAACAACCTTAGAGAGGAGGGCATCAATGGAATAACCCACCTCCTAACTATCATAAATCTTACTACAAACCTTATTACTAACAATAGTAAGCTTTGATTCCAAATCCCCAAGAAGGTTCTCAACTAAAAGCCACTCAACTACTAGCTCAACCAACACCTAAACATAATAATAAAGCTTCTCACCACCTATACCACTGAATAAGCTCAATACCCTAATTATTTAGTTAATGTTAATAACATCCATCTTTTTTTAGGAAGAGAACTTCCTCCCAAAGTAAACCTACCATTGCAGAGATTGTAGATGCACCAAAGATGTTGCATACTAGTATGTAACAAAGCAAGAGCACTCTACAAGATGATCCACAATAACTTAGTGATAAAGATATGGATGCTTTGGACCTGATAGGAGCTGGAGATATCTCAAAATCTATGTTTGAGGAAATTCATGAAGCCTAAAATAATTACTCTAGTGAAACCATGAAGATAATTAGAATTTTTAGATCAAAGGGTGGATCAACTACCAAACTCAAAGAAATTAGGGACATATCCAAATCAGATATTGTGAACATGTTCAAGAACATGAATCATGAGACATTCAATGACATGGCTACCTATATTAATGATCTACATGTCAAGAAGAAAAGAGGAGATGTTGAGGCAAAGCACTCACAAATTTTTTCCATGCATGTAGAAGTAAAAAGGCTGATTGCGATGCACAGGATTGGCCAACATTGCACAAGAAAAGGAAGTTGAACTAGAATTCAAGATGATAGAAATAAAGTTTTGTCTAGAATAACTCTCCTAGTTATTTCGACAACTTACATCCCAATTTTGGATCTAAAGTTAAAATATTGTAGGTTTCCCGCACTTTGATTTTCTCCTTGAAAAAATTTCTGTAGTTGTAGTTCCTCGCGTGCCCTTACATGATCTTCTCCTCTCACACTTTCCATATTTCTCCATTCCTCTACCCTCTTCCATTTCCCTTGTGTGTTCATTCCTTGCACACCCAACTCTTTCTTCCAGTAGTTCATGTACCTTACATGAGAACTCTTTGAATTTACTTCCAAATATGGTTAAGTCCCTCACACATTCCCGTGCCCCTTCCTCTCTTACTACCATGTGTTGCTTGATTAAATTCTTGTGCCCCTATTTCATATATTTCTCTCACATATATGCACATTTTTCTTACACGTGTGTAATATTTGTACGCATATATTTTTATTTCCTTTTCTTAAGCCTTCTAATTTCATAAGCTCCTTGCACATTCTTTCTCACTAGTCACCTGTGTCATGTAACAACTTGTCGACTTGAGTTTGATACAGAAACCTATCAAAGTTTACTAGTAGGGAACTCGAATCCTAATGGTGAGCCAATGCATGACACTTGCGTAAGATGTACAAAATGAAAAAATGGTTGATCCTTTATATATTTAGTGCACACCATGTCTAATTGTGTGTCCGGATTACACCGCAGATCTTCGAGATCATCATAAATTTTATTGCAAGGATCCAGATTCGGGTGTTCTTTATCTTATTGGAAAGCTATTAACATGGGATATACTTTGGGATACACTCGATCATTAAAAGTCAAATAATGGTAGGATTTGGTAGGTGAGAAGCAGGGGAAACATGTTTTTAGCCATCAATGCATAGGTCTAGTCAACCCAACCATCCATTTTTTATTTTATTTTCCCTCCTTTCTTCTATAACAAGAAAAACAAACATTTGCGCAGTGCATCGACAACATTAGAGGCAGATTTACATATATTTATTGCTTGTTGTTGGTGGTTAAATTTTCCAATTCAAGTTTCCCTCTTATTTATCTTCCTCTTCACTCCTATAAATGTAAGAGTCGGGATCATTATAATTTTTTTGAACCCTTTGGTTTGCTAAGGACTTCATTTCTCTACATATTAAGTTACATGCCTTCAGATCTAGATTTTGCATGTGGATATCAGCCTCATATGCCATTGTAATTGGCTATGCATTTTAGAATTAATGAAAGATGGTTTTGGGCTATTCTCTGCCTTAACTTGTTTTTATTGTTTCTCATTTTCTCTCTCTTAAATTGTGTGCTTGTTGTGCTCCATTACATCTCTTTCGAGTTCCTTTTCTTATTATGCCCCATGAAAATGAATTTGTGGATATGTTACGACTATGATGCTCGTGGCTATCCTCTCTATGCATAGTATCCTTCCTTTTATCTTAAGTCATCTACATTCATTTCCCCACTTTTGTTGATATCACATATTTTATATTAATTTTCCATTTCTACATCCTTCTAACTCTAGTCCTCTTGGCATGATTAGTTTAGAATTTTCTTTTAGCATTAGGAGTAGATATAGCAAGAGAAATATGAAGAGGAATAAACCTTCTCCGAGGTTTGTATCTAGTGTGCAAGGTCCCAAAAATTTGAGACAGGTCCCATGTTGCTTATAGAAAGGCATTCCCACCAAGAAAATGAGGTATGTCACAAGATCCCATTCCATATTTTCAAAATTGGGCTAGTAATATATATATATATATATATATATATATATATATAACTCCCACTTTGTGCTAATAATCGAAAGTTTGGGCTCCATATCTTACCCAATACCAACAACAATTGATAACTCAATTTTAATGCTAACACTGAAATAATCCCCTTAATCATGGAAAAATCGTTGGAGAGGAGCGTAACAATGGAATAAACCACCTCCTAACTATCATAAATATTTTTTTAATTATTGGCAAATAGTTTTTTGAAAGGGACTATACCCTTGAATACAAAAGAAGGCCTGAGAGCCGGAATAAGAGTGAGAAACAAAGAGAATGGATCAAGATCCAAGTGTTACAATGAAGCTCAAAGTAGCTCAGAAACAGCTACACAAACGAGACATAACAGCAAAACAACAGCAAAAAAACAGCAAACCAACCGCAGAGAAACAGCAAACAGAAGCTCTGCGACTGTTACCCTTACCCAGGCGAAGCGTTACCCTTCAGAGTGGTAGATTTTTTCTTTTTGCTGACCGTTACCCACCCTGATGGAGCCTTCGCGGTTGGAGAAGAAGACAAAGGAGGAGTATTTTCCTTAGTCGCAAATGTCCCATTTGGAACAGCCAAGTTGTTCTCCTGAGAGATATATTTTTCATTTTCCATGCTGCCCTCAGCAGCTTGTGAATTTTCCATGTTTCTAACAATCTGAGTTTCGGATAAATGAGATAAATTTGTTGCAATTTCCTTGCTGTTGGAAATAGGATTTTCCAAAAAGGAATTTCAGGGACAAACCCAGATTCATCCTTAGCATTTGAATTTGAATCAAGGTCCTCTTTTGCATCGAAAACCAAATGTTCCGGGAGGGCATCCTTCCACCAACTGCGTTTCTCATGCTGGCCCTTTGCCAACCCACAAGCAATAGAGGTATGACCTAAACAGAAACACTTTCTGCATCGAAATGGAAGGCCCTCGTAATCTAAAGGTTGTGACCAAGTTCTGTTTTGCACCCTAAGATCAATGGTTGCTGGGAGGTTTTTAGCCGTGTCAAGTTCCACCAAGATTCGAGCATAGGTAGTGTGGGTGTAATCAGAAGTTTGAGAGTCTATAAACAGCGTAGTTCCCAAGGTGTTTCCAATAGATTTCAAACATTCACCGCTCCAAAATTGGAGGGGTAAATGGGGTAGTCGGATCCAAACAGGTTTGCATGAAAAAGACTCAGTGAGCGGGTTGAAAGAGGGGAACCAGGGTTTAATGATCAGGTACTTAGATTGGAAAACCCAAAGCTTGGAAGCAATGGAGTTTTTATCATAAATATTACGAGCAACCTCCTTACTGATAATAGCAAGCTTTGATGCCAAATCCCCAAGTATTCTCTTAACCAACACCTAACCCCTATAATAAAGATTCTCATCTAGCCTATACCACTTTGAATAAGCTCAATACCTTATGTATTTAGTTGATTGTTATAATGTCCATCTTCTCCCGGAAGAACACTTCCTCCACCAAGTAAACCCACCATTACAAATATTGAAAATGAACCATAGATACTACAAATTGATTAAAAAAAAGCCAAAACACTATGCAAGATGATCCATAACAACCTGAACATAGTTCTAACAAGGGTAAAATGCAAGCTAATGAACCACCATTCCTATAAATATTACACGAAAAGAAGACTGACCTCAAATCCGATTCGATTTTTATTTTTTCAATCAACTAAAGGATATTTGTGTTGAAATTCCACTTATTCAAGCCATCAAGGATGTTCCCATCTACAACAACTTGGTTAACATTATTTGTATAAAAACACTAGGTAGAAGAAGGAAGGACCATCCACTATACAAGTTATTAGATAGTTGGATGATATTATGATTGGAAACACAGTTTTACCCAACTACACAGACCTAAGAAGTCCCTTTGTAAATGTTATAATTAATGACACAAAAATAAAGAATACTCTGATTGACTTAGGGGTAGCCTTTAATTTCATGACTAATAAAAATATGGATGAATTGAAATCGTAAGGACTTAGGCCAATAAATACAATCTTACAACTTGTAGATAGATCAACAGTGAGACCTGAATGAGTCCTTGTGAACATAGTTATAGTGGTAGAATCTTGGGAATACCATTCTAAATTTATTTTCCTTAAACAAAAATCAAGTTTAGGAGGATATCATATCATCTTAGGAATTCCATGGTTGGACACTACCGATGTTTTCATAGGTTGCAGGTATGGAAAAATTATCATTTCTAATGCAAGTGGTACTAAGAAGTGTATGTTTTATCCTCCTTCCCGACCGTTGAATGCTAAAGATCGATAATTTGTATTGAATAACTAGAATCATATCATATCTCTGTACAACACCTCATGATGTTGGATACTTTTTGTACCATTGAATGACTAAAGAAGATGTTGTTATATCCAATGTCTTACAGAATAACTATGGAAGAAACAAAAAAGTGGATGATAGATAAAGGTTTTTAAACTGCCCCTTGAACCAAGTTCTAATGCAACAAAGAACCATGGATATTCCAAGTAATAATTGCATTCTTTGTGAACTTATTTCCCATTATTTCATATCAAATTATATTAGATGCAACATATGTTCAAATATTGATCTCTCCAAACAAGTGGAGATAACAATGGGAAAATCACTTAATGTCAACAATTTGTTGGATAGACAATAAGAGTAATTGCTGATTGCACTTTTGGAAAAACATAAAACAATGTTTGCATGGGATTATGGTGATATGCATGGAATTCATCCTAGGATATGCACACATAATATTTATATCAAAGAAATTTCTAAACAAATCGAGCAAACTTAGAGGAAAATGAACCCATCCGTGAGAGAGATTGTAAAAGGAGAATTAAATAATTTACTGGAATCATATATCCCATATCATAGATTCAATGGGCATAACCCCTTATCCTTATGCTAAAGAAGAATATAAAATGGATAATATGTGTATATTACGGGAGAGTGAATGTAAAAAAAGAATCATCGTTTCCCACTACCTTTCATTGATTAGGTACTTGACATTTTGGATGGTAAAAGTATTTCTCTTTTCTTGATGGATATAGTGGCTATAATAAAATTCAGATTGCACTAGAGGATCAAGATAAAACTACCTTCACATTCCCATGGGGAACATTTTCATATTAAGTTCTTCCATTTGTCTTGTGTAATGCACCTGCTACATTCTAGAGGAAAATCTTGAGCATCTTTTCATATTTGACAAATAACTGCATGGAAGTCTACATGGATGAATTCACTTTGTACATGGATTTTTTTTTAAAAATCTATGTAAAATCAGGAAAAAGTTTTGAAGATATGCAAAGAGCACAATCTATCCTTAAGTAATGAAAAATTCTACATGATGATGTCTGAAGGTATATTTTTGGGCAACTATCTTTCTTCTGATGGAATTCAAGTTGATCCAACAAAGGTATCTATTATAATCAACTTGCCAACACTAAAGAAACAAAATTTTATTATAATTTTTCTAGGACATGTTTTATATTATAGGAGGTTCATACAAGATTTTATAAAGGTTACAACAACACTTTTTACATTACTAGGGAAGGATGTTGAGTTTGTATGAACCCAATGTTGTGAAAATTCCTTTCAGACCTTGAAGAAAATATTAACTACCGCTCTTATCTTGACATGACCTGATTGGAACCTACCTTTCCACATCCACATTGATGCATCAAACCATTCTATTGGAGTTGTCTTAGGAAAAAAATATGGAGTTTTGAATTATGCAATTTATTATGTTAGCAAGAACTTGCAACATGTAGAGTTGAACTAAACAATAACATATAAGGATTTCTTAGTAGTTGTGTATGCTATTAATAAATTCAGACACTACATCATATGTTATCCAATATTCATTCACACTAATCATGTTGTAATCAAATATTTGATAAACAAACTAATAGTAAACATCATAATCATAAGGTGGTTACTGATTCTACAAGAGTTTGATGTCACCATATTGGAAAATCCTCACAAGGACAACATGATAAAATATTTCATTTCAAGGATGGAGACTAATGATGAATAACAATTAGTTGATGATTATTTTCCGTGATGAGTACTTATTTACCATTCCTACAAAAACACATTTGTCTTCGACATAGCCAACTATCTGGTTTCAGGTAAAACACCTCCACACTACTTATACTCTAAGAAGAAATACATAGTTGAAAAGAGTGCTCATTTTTCTTGGATAACTGGATTTCTATTTCATATAGGGAAAGATCGGATCATAAGAAGGTGTATAGATGATGAGGAGATATTTGATGTCCTAAGATCCTGCCACAATGAACATTGTGACGGGCATTTTGCTACAAAAATAATAACGCATAAGGTGTTGAAAAATGGTTATTATTGGCTAACAATTCTTAAGGATGTATAACTATACACTAGGAGATGTGATAAGTGTGAAAGAATGGGTAAGCATACCAAATATAATGAAATTTAATTACATCCTAAGTTGGTCTTACATCCTTTTAACAAATGGGGCTTAGAATTCATTGGCCCCATAGATCCTAAATCTCAGCAGAATGAGTACATATTGGTATGCATAGATTATCTAAGTGGACAGAGGTAAAGGCATTACCAAATCAGAAAAGTGAGAAAGTATCCAAGTTTCTCTATGACCACATCTTCACCAGATATGGATTTCTAAGGGATATTGTTACTAATCAAGTTACAAACTTTACTTTGCCTATATAATGTTTGATCTAGTTAAGGAGTATGAAATCATCCATGGGAAGTCTACACCATACCATCCCTAATATAATGGCCAAGTAGAAGTTACAAATAGGGAGATAGAGGTCATCTTGACAAATACCATTGCAATTCATAGAAAATATTGGGTTGACAGACTTCTAGAGGAAGTATTATAATTCAAGACAACGTGAAAAACAATAATTGGCTTCACACCATTTGAACTCTTGTATGGAAAGACAATTTTTTTCCAACCGAATTTGAAAAGAAAAAAATTAGGACTGCACTTGAGATAGGCATAGATTAATTTGAAGCTCAAAGCCGAGATAATTCTCCATCTCAATGAGTTGGATGAATTAAGGAGACAATCAGTACATAAAAAATAAGTAGTGAAAAACACGAATCAATTGACATGACCGGGTACATTAATACAAGATAATTTCAAGAAGGTGACTTGACACTCTTATTTGACTAAAAGTACAAGGACCATATGGGAAAAAGTAGGAAAAGGTGGCTAGGCCCCTATGAGATTGAGAAAATATTCCCTAATGGAGTTGTAAAACTCACCACCATAGATCGTATGAGGTTCAAGCTATTGGTCAATGGTCATAGGTTGAGATTGTACAAGAAATTAGTTGACATAAATACATTCATGCAACATTTCAGATGAGGTCAAAGTAGGATGGAAGTAAGGAAATCAAAATTAAAATCAGGAGTTGAGCATTCTAGATCATCTTCTAAGGTTTCAAAGGATTGATAAATTTTAGTGGCCTTGGTATATTCATCTTACTCGACTATTCCGGGGAAAACAAAAAAATTTGATCATCCCTTTTGGTGATCAACAGAACTATGCTAAGATTTTATTTCTTAGAGTTTATGTTTTACAAGGTTTAATGTAAGGTGATTGCAAGAGTGCATGATCTCCATCACAAGGAGAGGATGCAGTGATAAAAGGTTTAAATTACAACAACATGCAGCAAACCCTTATTTTTTATGTGTTTGGCTGAAATCATGATTGTATGAAGGAAAACCATGGATATTTGCATGTGTGAGAGATGGAAAAGAGATAAATGGCACCCCAATAGATCGACATTCCCTCTTTGGGAGTTATCTAGTTTTATTAAGGACCATCAAATATTAGTTTGACACACATCTACAACATCATAACAATGTCCACAACATTATAAAAAGTTTGCATGCAGCCAAGGCACAAATCCAAATAAGCATGCATAATAATCATTCCAAACAAACATCAAGATAAGTGCACTCAACTATCACTTTATTAAAGTATAATTAGAATTATTATCATTAATTATCATTTATGCTAAGTCATCATGTATTTACTAAATTTAAAACACTTTCACCTTTCATAATATGAGGTGTCCCTCCACATAAGCCCATGTTTTCAAATCAATTGAATTTTCATTCTTCACATGGTCACGTAAAGTAACGATCACTCACGTAACTATGTTGGGAGTCCTTTCAGTCTTTAAAAGTTAAAAACACTCAAAACACTCCAAAACAACTGAAATGTGCATCGTTTCTTCAAAAAATGGTATGTGATTGCGTATTGAGAACGATGTAACACACTTTGTAGATTCATAATGGGAGGATACCCGACATGACATGAACCCACAAAGCATTCTCAACTTCTTATCCACCCTCGAATTTTACAGTATTTTCAAGATAATGGTTGGCTAGATTACATAAACCAATTTCAACAATTCAATGAAGAAATTGTTGAGGATTTTTCCAACACATTCCATGATGCGGAGAAAAAATAAAGGGTTTATCAGTTAAAATCAATGATGACATATATAGCGAGAAGTAAATATCCTACCTATACATGGAAAACCATTTGTAGATAAGGATAACTAGGAAGTGGCCAAAAGATAATTTGTAGATGATGATGATGCATTTTTCCTAGATAGACAAGGTATATATAAAACTTTCGTTAAACCCTTATGTGATGAGGTTAAATTTTTGTAATTAAGTACTTTACTTATGAGGGAAGATATTCTAGGTTGAATACAATTCATTTTAAATTATTGAATCATCTCAAGAACAATAGACAAGTGAATGTACCTAATTTCTTACATGAGATACTAAAGAGGATGAGTATGGAGGCATAAAGGTGTAGGTCTGCACTATCACACCATTGCCTCATCACCTTGATTATAAAGCACACCCTGTAGAGGGATTATCCTGAGATAAGGTGGGGAGATTTTATAAGGGCTAATAGTATTGATGAATTGTTGAGAAGTAGAAGGAGAAGGAGAAGAAGTACTGAATCATTATCTACTCATGAAACCAATCAAGCATCTACCTCCCAACCAAAACAACCCACTTCTTATGAAAATATGCCATCTATTGAGAAAATATTTGTACCAATATCACCTAAAAGAATTTTTATTGTTGAAACCCTCCTAGAATTCTCCACTCCTGAATCCTCCACCTCCAAAGGTAAAATGAAGTCTTCCAAATCCACTCCTACACCACCAAGGCACTCTCATAGGCTCAAAACCAAAAGCCAAAGAGCCTCCAAACCAAAATAGTCCAAGTTAATCTCACTAGATAGTGATGATGAAGCTACAAAAGGAAGTAATGGACCTAAGCCATTGTAGACACAACATGGAGATGTTGATGGCCCTTTTCATGGGAAAGAGTACCCTTAATATCCCATGGATTTTCATGAAGAGTAGAAATAAAAATAAACTGGAAAGGAAACTGACCAAGAAACTCATGATGAGGAGACAATACATGTAATGGAGGGTCATGTGGAGAAAAAGGAAGAAGGAATTAGAGGATAAACTTGACAAGAATACCCTCTAGAACCCATGGAGGAGAATAAGGGGATAAATTTGAATGAGGAGGTAATTCCTGATATGAAAGGTCATGGAGAGATACATCAAAATGAGGAATAAAGAAAAAAGAAGTTGTAGAGAAAATTTCCCAAAAAAATGCTAGACATTGTTGAGTAGGTCATGCAGCCACATGAACAAGAACATGAATAGGAACACATGCCAAAAATTGTTGAACATGTCATTGAGCAAAGGGAGATGTCTCAGAAGTTGAAAAATACAAAAAAACCTTCTTGTAGTTGTGGATGATGTAATTTAGCAAGTGTTGGGGAAGAAACCACCATTTGCACTACCATTTATGGAACATACACCAAATGCTGGTATGAAACAATTGAATGTTGACCCATTGCAACCACAAATTATCATTTCGAAGTTATAAGGGAACTGTGAAATTGAATTGTAAGGAAATGGCCAAACAAACAATACTGCCTGATATTGATTACTTGAAAAATCAATTTGAGACCTATGTTAATAGGTTAAAGGAAAAGTGGGAAAGAGAGAAAGAAGAACTCATATTCTAGCAAAAGCAAGAACTTGAGGAAAAGGATAGAAAAATTAAAAGGCTAAATAAAAATCAAGAAGAGACAATTCTGGTGGCCCATGAGATATTCAAATGCAGTCTTCATCTAATGTTTATGTTATCTTCTTAAAGGAGCAGATGTTGCAACTCAAATTAACCTGCATCAATTCTGATATACCATATGATATCAGTGCAACTAGGAGCTTCTTTAGGTTATATCTGAAGAGCACTCATGAAATTTAACTCCTATTATATGAACTATTCTTGTACAACTATGTTATTGAGTATGATAGCGATTGGATTTCAATCCTATACATTGGAGATGCTCAAAACAAATCTATTTGTTCTCATTTTTAATGAGTTGGATAGAGAAAGAAAAATGAAGGAATAAAGGCATTTGAATAAGTTATAACCACTGATGGTTCGGGATGAAGCTACAAAAACTGAAGAAATTGTAGAACAATATGCAAAGTACATGAAGAACATGGTGATTAGAAGGTAAGTATGTAAAATGAGGAAAGAAACACATGAGGAACTCAGGAAATTCATTAGGTACTAGGGAATACATGTGGTACAAACATGTAGGATACACTTTGAAATGATAGGTCTCTTGAACTACAAAAGAAAGAGATGTATTATTATCCTCATATCATGCCAACTCTAAGAAGAGTGAATGCATACATTGACATTTCTACTAGATGTGTAGATGTTTGGCTTCCAATTGGTTATCATCCTCAAATATTCCACTTTCCAATACCATCATGGACATGTGATAGACCACTAAATGAAGGGATACAAAGAAAAGTTATGCACAGGTTAAGGATAAACAATGGTTACTTCTTCATAGAAGAGGAAGGGACAAAGACCCCATTTGACTTTAGGCATTTATGTTATTTTCAATAGCAAGAAATTGAACCACTTAAATGAGGAAATTTAAGAAATTAAGTTTGGGGGTGTGATGAGTCATGTAAATTCCCTTTATAAACACCTCATCATCTATACTTTTGTTAATCCATTGAATCTATGTCCTTGTATTTCCCAGATACTATTAAACACTAACATCATGACTTGAACTTATTAGTATAAATACTAATTAATATAGTTATGAATAATTATATTTATTTTGTGGTATTTTGAGTATGAATTTATTCTCTTGATTTCAATAAGTTGTTTGAATGATGATTTGTGTGATGCCACTCTTGTTTTCAAACAACTTGTTATATATAGAAAAGGACTTATCTGCAACAATTCGTCCACAAACTAAAGGAACTCACCTATAGTTAAGGAACTATATGTAGAAACTCATCCGTAGAAAAATAATATCACCTATGAAAAATAATCCATGATTATGAATATCTCTTGAATGTGAATAATGACAGTCCAAGTTTGTTCTTGTCATTTAAGAGGTAGTTATAATTGGAACATAAATATTTGGGAGATAACTCAATAATAGATCTGATTACTCATTGTAACTCACTTTGAAGAACTGATTGATCAGTTCACACATGATTTAAGGAACTTGTTGGCTACTTGGGTTATTTTTTTAATATCTAAACACCTACTAATTATTTTTATTGCATGCGTTTAAAATCTTCTTGTTTTTTTATATCTTCCACTTGTTCCATTAAAGATCTCTCACTTAGTCTGTTTGAACTCCTAGTTGATCTCTACTTCTCACGTTTTAATATAATTGAGGAGTATAAAAGAAAATGGTTAATGATGGAAATCTAGATCTATATGGAGAATTAGAGAATAAAGGGTAAGAAGACACATAATTTGTTTTGTTCCTAAAAGTAATATTCATTCCAATTCAAGAAAGAGTATGAGTTATATTCAATAGTTTTTAGTTACAATCCTTAGGATGGATTAACACCTAAGTAAGGTCCCACTTGTGGTTTCATAAACCCCTCCATATTTTTTTCTCTATTTCATTTCATGATTAGGTTAGGAAGAAATTTATCTCTTTATTTACATTCTGAATTTACAAGATTTGTTTTTAGTCATAGAGTTAAGAGCCATTTGTTTTAAGTTATGAGTTTTGTTTCAAGAATTGTACTTTCTAGTTTTTTTATTTTCATTATATTAGTGAAAAATATTTATTTACATACCTCCTAATTTATTTTTAACTGTGCATACAACACTAGCATTATTGAAAGTTAACGTCCCTTGGTTTGATGAATAAATAACTATGAATTAGTGAACAACATATTAATTACCGCAAGTTAATTTGCATCACCACAATATATTTCCATTGATTTTTTGCCTCCTAAATCCTTTTGGATCTCCCAAAATCATCTAGAAAAGTTAGTTTTCATTGTTTTATCCTTCATTCCCGTGTCCGAAAATCACCCAATGTTTCACAAGTTGTTCTTAACTTAAATTTCTTCCACCAAATTTTCCTAAAATATCTTAGATGACTTCATTATTATTTGAAACCACTCTCAAATGTTTTTAATATTCCATATAGGATTTTAGACGGTGTTTACCAGTTGTAAAATGGCCAATAATGGCCCTTTCTAGGCCTCTCGGGGTAGTTATTTCTCATTGAAACATAGTGACTTCTCAATAATCTTAAGCACACATCCCTACACATCCAAAAACACTTGAAAATATTATTATAACATTACTCTAAGCTATAATGGGCATGAAACTGAGGATAGGATGGCTAGAGGAAGGGACCACAGTGACTAAGTGAGGAAATTTACAAGTGTGGGTTTAGTTGTCATGGCCAAATTTTTGAATTTTACATGCTAAACATTTAGCATGAAAACATGATGGTTGGCTAGAGATACTGATATTAGAGAAAGTGTATTTTAAAATTTATTTTTGTATGAGAAGATAAAAAGAATCCCACATTGAGATATTGACCATATATTTCTTCATATGATCAAAAATATTGAAAGATGAAGGACTAACCTTATGATGTACTTTATTAACAAACGTACCATATTGCATTGGTGACATAAAAATCAGAATTTATTGTTGATTTTTAACTCTTATATAATGATTATTTTGAGTTCTTTTCTGATTAGAAATTGAAACAACACCTTGCAATATTGGAGAAGGCTGAGAATTAGTCTTACCAGTTGGCTGATCCACTTCTATTGCTCTTTTCTTTAATATTTTTTTGTTGCCACAAAAGTAGAGGACTGATCTAGCTAATTTACTCCACAAAAATCATCCTCTTGCCAATTTAGAAGTGTAGCATCATTATGCACCAATTATTAAGAAATATCCTACTATGGTGGGGTCTCAACTGATGAGTTTTGAGATATAGAAGCAGTTTGCACCATAAGTGCTTGATTTAGAACACCATTAGGGAAAGAGTTCTGGTTATGAGATAAATTACAAAGATAACACCACTCATAGTCTTGCAATAAGTTGTTTTAGATAGGTACAATTTATTTGGATGAACTTATAACATTAGAATTAAATGGTTTAGCATTAGAAAATTGATTTTGGCCTTGTAAATTTAGTTGAAAAGGAAACATATTCTATTCATAGGGTGGATAGTTGGATTTATAACTCTAATTTCATTGTATTTTAAGGGAAACTATATCATTCCCAAAATATTTCATCCCATTCCCAATATATATTATCTTGTTCCTCAACTCTTTTAGTTCATTTTATTGCTAGGATCTACATTAATTTGAATTAAAGGTTGAGTAATAGGCATTGGTGCTGGAATAGTTACTATTACATGTATTTGAATTGGAATAGAGGATTGTACTTCTAGGAATATTGGAATTGGGGGATTGGTGTAGTATTTTTTTCTTGTATAAGATTATTTTCATCTCCAATTATTATGTCATAAGCATTAGGAAGTGTCTCTCTACCCATTAATTGTATCATCACCTGAAATAGTATAATTTAAAGTCGTTAAGTAATACAAAAATCATTCTCATGATTATGCCTTTGCATTTGAGGAATTATCTCCCAATTTATTTGAAATTTATAGTTGAAATCAGACATGAACTCTTATCATGCTCTCTTGATGGTACTCAATTGTTCCAATAGTGAAAGATGATTTGATTTGTCTTCAAACTGCCTATAAAAAAACTTCTCCTGATTGATCCCTTATACTAATTGAATTTACTTCTATTCCATTGTACTAATGAAATTATTTTCCTTTAAAAGAGGCTAGTAATGACTTGAATACAATATTCTCTTGAGTAACATGATAAATAGAGCATATATTGGTCACATATTTAATGTTTTATATACATGTAACTTGATTTTATCGTGTGAAAAATGGAATTTTCTTAAGGGAAGACACAAGGATGTTATCATGTTGAACAAGTTATAGTGGGATTCCATCATTTAAGGGAATAAAAACTAGATTTCTTAGGAAGGCCATATTGATATTTATATTGGATATGGGGAAATTGGGAGGTACACTCTAATTTTCTGGGATGGAAGTAGATTTAATATATCTTTTTGACCTTAAAAAAATGTCTCTTTATTGAATTCAAAGGTAACTCAATGAAATAAAATAGAATACCTTTATATGTTGATCTATTTGTAACTTTTATCATGAAAATTACACAAATTTTCTATCAAGAGGTCTATTGAATTTATGAAGCCTCCAAATACTTGATGAATGTGTTTGAAATACTGATATTTTCTAACAACAAAATAAAATATTTATAAAATTATTATTTTTTTGGTCCCATTAGGAATGCCAAAAACTATTTTCATGGAGGAATGCACCCTTTGGGGAGTGGTTTTATGTATCCCTTCCAACTGAAAAATAAGAAACACTCCTAGGCTAAGGGTGACCTATATGTTAGAGTGAGTATCCAAAGAGGGTTGACTCCCTAGTGTAACACAAGAATAATTCTACTCCTAATACTACTCTATTTTATTAAATCAACAATAAAAAGGAGAAGGAATTAAGGGAAAAACTAAAAAATATGGTGATACACCATAATGTTTGAGGATATCGAGACTCGTTTTGAACCACACGAGATGGACCAAAATAATCACACATACCATACACAACTTATAAATAGATATGTCAAAGAAGAAGTGTTTTAGAGAAGGGTTTGAAGATATGATAGAATAAATAAGGGAAACAAATGGCTCAAAAAGAGGGAAATTTGGTAAGTTTCACAACAAGATCTTGTACACACTTGTTAAACACAATATATGACCTAAAAATTAACATACAATTACATAAAAGAATGGAAATTAAACTATAAATTAGGGATAAAATAGTATCATGAGATAAAATCAGCTTAAAGACACAATATGATAAACATGTTGTAAGAAGGTAAAAATAGATCCTTTATTGATCCAAGAGGTGAAACTAGTACAAAAATCACTCATGATCCTTGTTCTTCCACTTAGAACTCTAAATTACTCTAGAAGATGAATAGAAGGTGTAGATATCATTTTTATAATGAATAATTTGGAGTTTTATAGAGAATGAGGAAGAAAGAAGAGGAAAATAGACTAGACATATACGTCTAAAGCTCATAAATAGAGAAACATGTGAGTGTTACATGTCCATTATGTCCTATTTCTCTAGAAATAGTTGATCTTGCTTGAAACTTGGGGAGATCTATGCAAGAAATAAGTAATTTGTGCCCAAAATAGGAAATCCCATATTCAAAAAATTATTATACATGCCTAAAAATATAATTTTGTGTCTCTTGCATGCTCCATGTTTTTTTTTATCCTTTTGTGTATGATTTGAAAGATCTTCTTGCATGAAACCATGATAATATTAACCTTCGAATGATAAAAATTGAGTCTTGGTTACATGATCTTTCCATGGTTAGCCTCCTAATGATATATATTCACATTGTAGGTGAATAAATGAGATAAAAATAGCTTATTTTGATGTTTTATGAGATGTGTATGCCTTTTGTTGGGCCTGCCCGATAATTAGGAGCACAAATAAAATGGTGGAACATTCCTCATTGACCTTAATGATATGATTTAACCCTTTGTTCCTTCATTCCCCAATCATCTGAATAACTAATTTCAAGTTCAAATGACAAATGTGGGCATCTGAAAAACAAACAAAACTCTTGAACAATTCCTTGGGAACCTTATTCATCGATTTGGGGTATCGAGGCACTAATCAAAAGAGGGAACTATTCCAAAAGGTTTGAATCAAGTCTAACATCATTGATATCAATTACTTTGCAGGGTTTGTAGATATGCGGGAATATGAGGAACAACGGTATTGTTTCATTTGTGTCGTGGTACCCTAAAATTCCCGACTATAATGATGTATTCCCTATTGTTTATTAATTTTGTGATCAAATAAATTATTGAAGTTTATCTTGTTTCATTCAATGCCAAATTATTTTCTTGTTCCAAGTTTTACTTATTTAGTCGAAAAGGGGTGTGAGGAACTTAGATAACAAAATAATTATTCTTCCAACCTCAATACAACCCAATATTTCTGATTTTTCTTGGTTGGTAATGAATTCGGAGGTTCCAAGAAATTAGAGAATGAGATATCTATTCCATAGGTGCCAATACAACTCAACATGTCTAATTCTATAGTGCGTTTGGGCTAGAGAGGTAAAGAGAGAAACATGATGAACTCAAGAAAAAACCCTCTTTTTCCTCCATAGGGTGATTTTTTTGATTTCATGGAAAGACTAAAAATCCTCGTAAGGTGGATGAATTACCAAAACATGATTTTTTCCCGTAACTTGTAAAATTTTGAAATCCTACTAATCCAAGTAACTAAAAATCACTACATATGACTTTTCAAAATATCAAAATGGCTCAAGGGTTGATTTTGATAACAAGAAGATAAATTTTATGGTAAGAAGATTCAATTTTTGAATATTTGAATCTCTCTAGTCTCAAACAGAGTTTTTCACTTTCACATACATGACACATTTCTAGATTGGATAATGTCATTGCACAAAAAATTTCCTCCTAGATAGAGTTACCTCATTTGGATAAAGAAATAAAATCATTTTGGAACATGAGGAAATTATTAAGATGCACATTAAGAGGCTAGAAATAGAGTAATTATTGAGTATCTAATCAAGTAGAAGAATCAAGAAAATGAATTTATAACATGGAAGGAGAAATATTTATTGTACTAAAATCTAAAGATCACCAACATTGAGCGGTATACTTGTTTGTGAAGCCTCTTAAATGGTGAACATTGGGGATAATGTTTCTTTGAAGGGGAGTTACATGTTAAACATGTAGTCATTGGTCATATATCAAGATATGTATAGCCAATATGTGGCTAACATTATTTCCTAACATGTCATATAATATTTATTTATGCTTTCATATACTTATTCGGTCAACCTTGTTATTTATAACATATTATGGTATATAGAGGAGTTAGTAAGTGGTGGTATACAAAAATCATTCACATATGAACATTTTATTATGTCGTCAAGTATGTTGTTATATGCATGGATATTAAGTGAGAAAAGTATTCATTGGTGACACACTCCTTGTGCATCCAATCGCTTTCATTTTTCTATTGTCTCTCTCACATTTGTCATTTTTGTATCAAGTTTTGGTCAGGTCATAAGGATCCCTGTCGAATGTATTTTCACATATGTCATCATTTATACCAGGACACCAATGCCCATTCTAGACACTAGCACAAAGGTGCTCCTATCCATTATGTACAATTATGTCCTATTTGTTCTTGTTTACTTTTTTTTTACATTTGTGGTCAGACTTTTTAGTTTTCTTATCCTTATCCTAAGGTCATAGTTGGCATGGTGTGTCACTAGTGTCAAAATACAAACAAGAAACTAATATATACACAACATACACACTATTATTTTAGCAAGAACTTCTAAGGGGAAAAAATATCATCTACATACTATCACTATCATCAAAGGGACTACATGGGATGCATACATTACATAGGAAGGTGAAGTTCTAAATTCCATATCACACATTTGCATCTTAGCTAGTTATATCCCAAAATATTGGTGTCATTTGCATGAGAGAACCCCCCAAGAAATTATTTCGAGACAAGAAAAAATAATTACTATATAAGTCTAGAATGTAGTGTAGTGTTAGGTCATAAGTTCACTCATAGGGTGACCACTAGGGTCGATGAATTCACATTCTACATATTTCATTCCAATTTTATGTGTTTGTGAGCATGTGCAGGGGCTAGGTGTTTCTTTCATGTTATAAGTACCTAAAAAATCAAAGAATAAATAGGAGGAAGCTACCAAAAATTAGTATCAAAACCCTAGAAATACAAAAAAGTAGATTTCAAGCTTCATGCAGTCACTAGTTACCGAGAGCAGTCACGGTGCCTAACTTCCCTTGGCCAACACTAGGCACCCATGTCAGCATCGTTCTTAGGTCCCAGAATTTGCAGATAGCATTTTTTACACCTTTTCAATCTAGTTCAACACTTTACACAGTCCAGACCAGTTCTAGATTGTACAGGTCCTAGCTAAGTCATCGATCTCTCTCATTTTCTTATAAATTTGCATTTCTTGAGTGCTTAGCATTTGTATATTTACTATATTTTATCATATTAGTTACTCTATAATTAGATTTAATTGAAATTTTATTAAATCATTTGGTGTACCCAATATTCTTTGAAATCCTTGCCTAGGATATGAAAAACCCTCATGGTCAAGAAGAGGTCCTCATCCCCAAGCATAATATTCCCGACACATACTTACAAATTGTTTTTATGATGCTTCGCTAAATTTATTTACCTCTACCGCAATCCTCATTGTGATATTAATGTCTTATAAAAGCTTCTTTATTTCCAAGATACCCTTCCTATTGGCCTTGATATCCCTAACATGTGCATAGTCTCCCTGGAAAAAATATTCACTTCATATTATCCCTCACCTTCTGTAGTCACTTATGTTTTTATGCCTTATTATCCTCCTCTTCTAGCACATGAAATTATTTATGTAAATGCTTTGATTTTTTTTAGATAAGATAAAAAAGGTTTGGTTTTAATCCAGGGACCAAAAAAACCCCATACATAGAGAAACAAGTATTTCAAAGACAAAAACTATAACAAAGCAATAGAGGCAGAGTCAAAACCACTTGAAAATAAACCCCCAAAAAAAACGGGCCAAACTACAAGAGTTTGAAACTTAAAATAAAGTGTTTTGAGGTCCCAAAGGGAGAGAGACAAGTAAGGTAAAGAGAAATAAAAATAAAAGGGAAAAAATAAGTACACAATTTGTTCTTCATAGCTCTTCTATGGGATCTGGTTCTAAGACCACCATCTCTCTTGTCATACATCTTGATGATGACCCTTTTCAAATGGTTAGATTCCTATTTCTCGAGTCTATTTCTCAACCTTTTCATCCTTCCGATCCTTTCTATGATTTGACTCTATAATCATATCCAAGATGTGACCAGATTTGACTCCTCACTATCGAAGAACTCAACATCGAGCTTCATTTTGTTTTTTTCCTCCTCGGTAGCAACTTGATCATGCGGAATAGAAATCCATAGCTCTTTCATAACATAATTGGCTTGGATACCCCTAATGGCTCTATTCTGGGTATCATTCCTTTGATGGCAATATTTCAACTCATGTATGAGGTTTTGTTGACGGTGATAATGGTGTCGAAGTGGACTTAGCCCTCATCGGTCCTAGCCTCCCATTCAGCAAGGTCCTATTCCTTTTTAATGGAATTTTCATCCAAATTCTTGATCCCTTTTTTAAGATTACACAAGGCATCCGTGATACCCTTATTAGGATCAATAACTTTCTATTTCCTAATTTTATTAAGGTAGGAAGCGAGGGTTTCGTAATCAAAATCATGGTCATTGACATGAAAAGGGATGGTTGGTTTACCTCTTTAAACCATGAGAAGAATGATACCCTTGTGGAGGGGGATATCTGTCTTCTCTTTCTTAAAATCCTCAATGGTCGAGAGAAGTGACCGATAGAGAAAATAGGAAAGACTCATAGTCTAGTCTTGACGAAAAAAATTGAGGATAGACAAATGATGAGTAAAGATTTTTCAAAATTTTCCTTCAAGGGTTAGATACTTCATAATAACTAGGAAAACATCAAATCACCTATCTAGAAGATAGGTGTGAGTAATACCATCATCATAAGCTATGATTTTTCCCCAGCTTTAAAAAAGGTAGCAATTTCATGTTTTTCCTAGTTCTGTCTTTAAAATTTTGAGGCCTTTATTTTTTAACCTAGTAATCTCAGCAATTGCATTCTCAAAAACATCAATTTGAACCCCATGAAAAAAAAACCACCATCCATCCAGGATTCAACAAAATCAACAGACAGGGTAGGGTCATTACCTTTAAGCCCGAAAATGAACTTGGTAAAACCACCTTTATGCAGTAATTTCCATAGACCCATGTCATTTTTGAGGTGGAGAAAAATATAAGGATCCATTCTCACCCTATCACCCCCCATGAAACCTATACTATGTTCACCTTCATAGACCCGAGAGATAAAATAGGTGAAATTGGGGAAAAAGCAAATGAATTTGATAAGGCTAGTTTTCCAAAAAGGGAAGTCCTTTCGAAACCCAAGCATGTGATCTAGGGGTGTCATCATAACACTTCCTCCTATATTATGTCATCATTAATGAGCTTGTTCACATGACCCCAAGGAGTACGTGTCCCAATCCACGTCTCCAAATCCACCATTACAATACCTTTTTGTCCAAAGACATCCGCTAGTTTATTGCCCACCCGATAAGTGTGTTGAATGACCACTTGATCAAATGAAGCAAGAATTGAACATGCCTCCATAGTCAAATTATTTAGTTTTAAGCCATATTTTTTTATCCTTGAGGGAATTTATGACACATATCGAATAACCCTCAATAATCATACTTTTATACCTAAATCCCGACAAAATCTAACACCCCAAAGCATAGCTTTGGCCTTAGCAATGTTGTTCAATTGGTTGCCTATGGGCCCCATATAGGTATCAATGCATTTTCCATTATGATAAAAAACAAGACCCCCTCTATTAGCCACTTTATCATTCACATGGGCTGAGCCGTCAAAGATGATCTTGTGTTTACCATCCGGTGGTTTAGTCTATTTGATATTATGGTTCAATTTTTCCTTAATGGTGGTGGTGGGTTCAACATATAAGTTTGTAAGAATTTTCTTTTCCCACTCCGGGTAAACTCTAACCTATTTGGATTTAAGGATCCTAGATTTATCCTTAAGAGTGCATTTCACTTTATCAGACACCTTGCTCAAGTTGACCGATTTGTTCTTAAAAATCCTATTATTGTGTTCAATCCAAATTCCCCACAAAACATGAGGCAGGGCCAACTTCCACATTTTTTTAACCATGTCATTCTGAAAATTGAAGTTCCACTGCTCAGGTAAGAGGGCCATGTCTCCCAAAAGGACCCACTACACATTGAAGATACATAGGATTGCAGTGAAGACTTGAAAAAGAAGGGACATTCCAGAAATAGGTGCCTAATGGATTCTTCATTGTCCTTACACAACCCACATCTATTTATAATGATCATTCCCCTCCATCTGATTCTATCCATAGTAAGGACCTTACCTTTGACAAATTCAAAAAAATGTTGATCTTACGGATAAGATGCTTATTCCAAGCCTTCCTTCAAATGATATTTGATTCGAAATGATCAAAGTTATCAAGTATCTAGATTTAACCTCATACTCTCATGTGTCCGTAAGTCTCCATATTAGCTCATCCTCAACATTGTTAGTTGAATATGAAGATCCTTGAGTTTCTTATTTAATTCATGAAAATGTTGAATATCCCTATGAAATAAAGGAAGGGGAAGGATAGGAGACCATCTTTGTTCCTCATCCCAGTAATTTCACACAATATATCCCTTCTCATTAGAGTATATATGTCAAAGATCACTCCATGGACTATTCAAATGTAAAAGATTTGATTGATCATGTTCTTTATTTTAATAATATGGATACCAATAATGATTTTTTAATTATTGGTAAATAGTTTTGAAGGGACTATACCTGTTATTAAAAGGGTGCAAAAGATAGATACATGAGTAGATAATGTAGTCAATAGTTTTGAAGGGACTATACTCTGTTACAAAAAGACTCAAAATCTAGATAATGCAGTTAATACAACTATTATGGATCAACATCTAGATAATACATGAGTAGCCAACTATAGTTTTTTGAGAAACTATACAAAAAGGATCAAATAAGAACAAAAATACAACAAAGTAGTAAGAAAACAACATCCTACTAGCAACAAAATAGTAAACCAAAAGTAAGAACAACCTTCATTTGTCAGCTCTGTCAATCTTTGTCCTCACCTTCTGCAGAGAGGTGAAGAGTGCTAGAGTTGTGATGTGGGAGGGATCATTTTTTCCAACTAGGAGAGAATCAGGTCACATTCTGGTCCCACCTCCCAAATGGCCGCTAGAATGTCACTAAGCATGCAAACACTTTTGACATGCTACTCCATGAAGTTATAAATAGCCTTGATAGTATAAATGGTGTAGTCATGTTAGAATTTTGCATTTCCCAGTCTGTTATCCATTGAATTGAGCTTCTTGTAAACTTCCAAAATCTGACCATCATCATCTTGCATCTTCCTTTTTCCTTCTCTCTTGGAAACTTGTTTGAGATCTTTTTTCAAAGCCTCTAACTCCTTTTCCAGTTTTTCAATTCTATTTGTTAGGTCTTCCTTCTTCTTCATAGCAGAGGCTCCTTCATGGTTCATATATGTAGTAGATTTTTAGCTTTCTCAATATATTTTTGCTATAAATATTCCTTTGGGAGGGGAAAGGATGATTTAGAGGGTATAAAGGGTTCTTTAAATTGATATTCCTTTAGTCAAAAGGAATCTTTGGGGGTAGTGGATGGAATAGGGTTAGGGGAGGTAGGGGTGGTGGGAATGTGAGGGTATTGGGAAAGGCAGTGGTGGTGAAGTAGCATAATGAGGCCTTGATGGAGGGTAGCACGGGTATGATTATGGAATTCAAGAACAAAGTGTTCCAGGAGTTGAGAAGATAATGAGGAAAAAAAATTTACATATTCCTTCTAAAGTGGTTCAAAAAAACTAGATGTTTAAGAGGTACCATGACATATCATCCTTCCAATGTAACATACCGACAATCATCCTTGCAATTTCATTGAAAGGCATTGGAATGGAAGTTACTTTAATGTTTGTTGTAAAAAACTTGAGATCTTCACCTTCATCAAGGAATTTCTTGGCTTTGGTATTCTTATCAATCCTTTTGTTGAAGAACCTAGCACCTTCTAAGCTCAGACCCGTCACTTCAACAATCAGCTCCTCAGTGATCTTCATGTTGTGCTCACCATATTCAACCATCCTCTTCTTCCAACCAGCCGTAAATTGAAGGGAAATATCTAGATCATGGCCCTACATTTTTTCAATGAGGTTTGAGACCCCACCCATTTGTAAATAATTCCATAGAGCCTCATTTTCTTTCCAAGTAGGATCACAGGTGGGTTCAGTTTGGCATGGAGCTCCACCCATTTTGACTTTGTTTCTGCTAGACCTATTTCTTCTATTCCAAATGGAAATGTTGCTTCCCAAAACCACTTCTTGTGAGCGAAACCTTTGCAGACCCAAAAAGCATGTGAAGGATGATGATAATTATTAACCCTGCGTGAGATGGTAATCATCCCCAAAATGATAGAGGACTTCTTAATGATGGTTTTGGATTTCATACTTATCATTGATGATGTCATTTTGTACCTTGCTAGGAAGTATGTCATCACTAAACCAAGTTTTCATGTTATTGCTAACCCCATGATTAGCAAGACTATCTGCCACTTTGTTACCTTCTCTATAGGAGTGAATAATTTGACAATTTACAAGGATTTACAAATATTAATAGATTCATGAATGAAATCTCTAATGGTCCAACTAGGGGGTTGTGCTTGATTTAGAAGATTTACTATATTCATAGAGTCCCCCTCAATTATAATATTTGAAATGTTGCAATTTTTGCTAGCCTAATCCCCATAATGTTGTTAAGGCTTTAACATAGTGATTTGTCTGATGACCCATTTTCCCAACAAAATTAGTAACTAAACAGCCTTTGTGATCCTTGATCACACCTCCTCCTCCTGATGCTCCTGGGTTACCCTTAGATGCTCCATCAAAATTTATTTTATACCATAAGTTGGGTGGTGGAATCCAATGGACTAAGGATCTGTCAATACTATTTTGATCATTCCTATGAAAATTTCTAATATCAATCTTCCAAGCAAGCAAGAATAGGTTCTTCTTCCTTGGGGTATGGCTTATTTTTTGGAGGCCTGAACCTCTCAAGATTATCTTTGACAACAATGACTATTTCCTTGAATATATTTTTGCATACCTATCTACTATCCCTGAAGATTATTCCATTCCTTGCTTTCCACAGTTTCCAAATGGTGTGAGGTAAGACCAAATTCCATAGTCTTCTTACCATGCAATGTTTATATGGTGGATCCCACTATTCCCATGTCTACAAGAAGGTATTAGGAAGAGCCCAATGCAGATTAAAATTAGAAAAAATGAGGCTCCATACCTTTGAGGCATAATCACAATGCAAAAGAAGATGTTTGATATCCTCAGCCCCCTTTTTGCACATGCAACACATATTAGGCATAATGAAACCCTTTTTATCGGATTTCATTAGTAATAATCTTTCCTTTTATTACCAACCTAAAAAAATTAACTTTTGGGGTTAACTCAAGCATCCAAATTTTGTTCCAATTCATATCACATTGAACATTCTCAAAGAATGCATTGTAGCCTAATTTGACAGTATAGTCCCCATCAAAAGAATTAACCCAAATGAGCTCATCCTTTGAATCTGTTTGATTTAGAGGAATGAGTGCAAGTTTTGTTGCATAGAGGAGACAACATGTTCTAAATTTAAAATATCCACTTTGAGTTGCTTCCAAGTTCTCTTGTTTCCATCCAAGTCAATGTAGTCTTTCACTTTATTCCCATATTTATCACTTAGAATGTCTTTGATGGATCCAAATTTGTCACTCAGGTTGAAATCAGTCCAATTTTCATGCCAAAATTGTATATCCTGACCATTACCCACTTTCCATCTACAACCTTTAGCAATAATGTGCCTGATTTGAAGTAAGTTGTTCCAAAATATAGACCCATTGGGAAGTTACTCTTCAAAAATAAAAGAATTCATACTTTTCTAAGCCAAGTACTTGACCCTAATTAGCTCTGTCCAAGGTTGTTTTTCCTTAAGTAGTCTCCATCCCATTTTGGCAATCAAAGCAACATTCATTTTCCTAATATCCTTGATACTAAGAGGCCACCAATTTTCTTAGGAGTACATACCTGATCCCAAGCAACCAAATGATACACTGAATATTTCTTCAATTCCATGCCATAGAAAATTATTTTGAATTCTTTCAATGTTGTCAATAACTACTGAAGGGATGTTGAACATAGACATTATATATATGGGCAAGTTTTGTAACGTGCTTTTAATTAACAAGCATTTTCCAGCACTAGAGAGAACACCTTTCCATCCAGCCAATTTCTTATGAAATTTGTCTAACAAGGCATTCTAAATAGTATTAGAAACTTTACTAGTACCCAAGGGTAGACCAAGATAGGTAGTGGGTAAAGAGATGATTTTGCACCCCAAAATGAGTGAAATTATTTTTTGTCTATCCAAAGGAGTATTGAAAAAATAAATTGATATTTTGTCAAAAATTACTTACTATCTAGATGTTGATTCATAGAATATGAGAATAGTCTATATAGCTATAGCCTCAAGAATGGAAGCCATCAACAAAAAAATTGTGTCATCAACAAATTGTTGATGTGAAGTTGTCTGATTAGTGGAAGTAGGTCTGAACCCTTTTAACATTCCAACATTAACATCCTTAGTTATGGATCTACTAAGGTTGTCAACCATTATTATAAAAAGAAAAGGGTATATGGGATCTTCTTTCCTTATACCCCTACTGTTGGAAAAGAATCCCACCAGAGTACCATTGACAACAACTAAAAATCTAAAAGTGGATATGTAGGCTTGAATGATTTTTTTGAATTTACTCTGAAAACCAAATTTAGACAAGACCTTATCTAAAAAGTTCCAAGATACTCTATCAAAGGCCTTATGCATGTCCAATTTGATTTCCATCCCTAATTTTTTACTTTTTCCATGGAATGAATAGTTTCATGAACCATGATCACTCCATCTTGAATAATTCTTCCTTTGATAAAGCCACTTTGTTGTTTAGAAATCATATCAGCTAGTAAAGGTTGTATTCTAGTAGCAAGTATCTTAGTAAAAATTCTGTAAACAACATTTACCAGGTTGATAGGCTGAAAATCCTTGAAGTATTTAGCATCCATCTTCTTAGGAGCAAGAACAATATGAGTATTTTTTAGATCCTTCAGCAGATTACCTGTCCTATAAAATTCATTGATAGCTTTAAGTAGATCTTTTGAGAAAATATCCCAAAAAATTTGGAAGAAATTTGTAGAGAAGCCATCAGGCCCTAGTGCCTTGTCCCCTTCAAGAGTAAAAACAACCTTCTGCATCTCCTCAATGGTGACAAATTTGGTAAGGATTTTAAATATCTCATCAAAAATATTGCTACTAGGGATGGCATCAAGAAGAAAAGAGGTTGCTTCTTCATTGCAAATATTGTTCTCAGTCAACATATTTTCATAGAACTTAAGAGCTTCTACCTTTATATCATTTTGATCCTTGGTGAAAATGCCATTTCCTTTGGAAACATTAGTGATTCTATCACCTTCTTTTAGCCATATAGCCTGAGATTTCAATCTCCAAAAAGTTTCCTCTCTATTATTAATATTATGAAAATCATAAAGTAATTTATTTTCAAGATGTTGATCTTCATAATTCATACCTTTGGAGGATATTCTCAGCTCAAGTTCCTCAAGATATTATTTTAGCTCTTTGTTTTAGCTACCGATCTTCATGATTCATAGCTTTGAAACCAATAATGATAGTTTTAATGTTAAAAATATAAATGTACATGATACTATTTCTATTAGTAGTCAAACTGAATATAAATCTATATCCCCAAATTTTTATACTTTTGAAAATGCATCTAATGATTACATTGCTAAATCCGATATTAGTATGCCTACCACTTATTTCTATATTTTTGATAGTCTTGATGAAATACTTGCTTGTGAAAATATGAATAATAGTGATGATGTGTATGCTTCTAATCATGAAAATGTTAGTGATAGTATTAATTCTCTTAAGGTTGTTTAATATGAATTTACTACTCCTCTTTCTTCTACTTACGAAGTTGTGGCTCATGATGATTCCACTCCTACCATTAGAAAACCTCTTATCGTATCTACTGAGCCTATATCTAGCATTCCCATAGAATTTCTATGTTCCTCTCCTCCTCTCCCACCACCTTCTCCTCCTAACACATCCACTCCTCCTTATCATGTTCCCATGGTCACTCATAATGGCAATATCCAACCCTTAAATATTCCTCTCATCTCACCAACCATTCCTTCACATGATATTCTCTCCTAATTCATGTTGTTGGAACTTTGCAATCTCAGGTTCATATACTCACTCTTGAAAGTAAATCCTATTATGCTTCCATTGACCATAATTATCTGCATGGAAATCACATCCCTATAAAGATTCACAATTCCTCCTTCCCAAAAGGCTTTATCAAGCCTACTTTATCTTGTTTGAATAGTAGTGGGAATCCTTATTTTCATTTAAGCATTATCGTTTAGCCATGTCTACTTATTCCAATTATCACTTGTTACTTAAATAATTTTTTCATAGTCTTGTTGATCATGCTATCCAATGGTATACCCATTTTCCTTATGGATACATTAATACTTATTATGATATGAAGGATACTTTTCTTAGGATATTTATTTCTAACAATTTTCCTAAAGTTAAATTTGAATGCTTTCCTTCTTTACATCAAGGAAATAATGAACCTATTGTAGGTTACATTTTACACTTTAATTATTGCATGAATTGATTATTATTTCAATTCATTGATTTAGAAAATAAATTTATCTTAAATTGTTGTGGTTTAGTTCTGTATTGAAAGAAAAAATATTATATGATACATGTGAATATTTTAATCTATTATGCTATAAAGTCATTAATTTAGAACAAGATTTAATTTTTGTACGTATTATATCACACCCTTTTAATTATTCTACGACTACATAATCTAATCCTTCTACCCCTCTTATGCCTTCTAAACCTTCCCCTCTTGCCACCTATTGATGCTCATGTGCATTCCCCATCTCCCTTCTTGTAAGAATCTTCCTTCCACTCCATCACTTTGACATTCACCTACATATTCTTCATCTACCACTCGTGAACAATTGAAATTATCATAAAATTCCAAGCCACATGATGTTTTACGAAAATTACTTGATAAGTGGCTCATCTACTTACATTCTACTCAAAGCATCATCCACCTCACTACTTACAACATCAAGGTGTGACCACCCTTTCTACAACTTTCACTTCCTTAATAGCCATCACGATAATGATTGTTATTCTCTTCATGATCGATTACAATAACTAGAAGTTAGAGGTGTCATTTCTATCCGCTCTATCTCTCGTGAGCACTCTCTCACACATATTCCCCATAAGCGAGATTCCCCCATTATTCAATTTTCTCCTTCACCTCAATTCAAAGTAGTCATTTTCCCACATCTTAAGGTAATTATCCATCCACATCCTCCATCTAATCCACCTATGATCACCTCCTCTCATTCCTCTCACATTTCTATAGTACCTCATTGGATTTCTAAGACCTTTGCTTCTATGCTCCCTCCTACCACATCTTCTATTCTTGGATCCATTCCATATAGAATCCCATTTGGCACATATCTGCATACCGTTGTTGCTTCACATGTTCCATCCATGTATTTCAATCCATTTAATCTCTGTAACTGGAATATATTTTCCATTTCATTACCCTATGAAGTACTTTTGTGCTATGGTTCACACTTTACTATTGAGGGAATACTCTATCCTTTTCACTTTGTGCTTTATGACATATCTTCTATAACAAATACTTACACATGAAAAACCCATTTCCCAATGATGTACTCTTGTTCTTAGGTTCATTCTTGACTATTGAGGGGTTACTTATAAATGAAACCCATTATCAAAGTGGGGGAAATCACTCTTCTTCCCCCCTTCATCCTCATCACACATAATTACAAACATTATTTCACACCTTATTATTATTCATTTATCAATATATAATTATTACTAATTTTATTTCTCTATCAAATTAAATAGTTATTTCAATAAATTGGGACTTATTCCATCTGATAAGCTAAAAATTATATCTAAAATTGGAATCCAATATTAATATTTATGGATTCCAAAATGTCAAATATTGGAATTATCTGCACTCCAAAATCACACATATTGGATTCCAAAATCACACATATTGGATTCCAAAATCACATATATTGGATTCCAAAATCACATATATTGGAATTAACTGTACTCTAAAATCATATATATTGGAATCCATTAATTCTTGTTTTGAATTCCAATATATTTGGTCATGATTTAAATTTATGAATATGTGAAAAACATTTAATGATTTAAGGAATCCAAAATTGATCTAAGAAAAAATGCCTGGTGGCCATTAGCCCGTATAGAACAAATACATGTTTTTTATAAGGGCTAACAGATGCTAGGATTAATGATTGCTTTGGAATAATGCTCTTATCAGTTTTAAGATTTTTTTAAGATTAAACTATGCAAATTTGAATATTTCAAATGCCATTGAGCAAGCACCACTAGGCTAATGACATTCATGAGATGTGAGACACTTCCAGATTCAATTACTATGGTTCAATTGAACCTTGGGGAAACCAAAGAATTACCAAAGATGTTATGAAGAAAATTAAAGAGGGTGACGATTCAATTTAGGAGAATGTAATTAACTATAAAACCATTCTAGATATATTTTCATATTTAAAGTTAGATCTCATATTTACTTCATTTATTATGGTGTGATTGAACCTCAACACAACCAAAGAATTTTTGAAGATGTTATGAAGAAATTAGCAGAGGGAAACAATCCAATGTAGGAGAATGTAATTAATTGTAAAACCATACTAGATATATTTTCATATTTAAATTTAGATATAAAATCAACTGTAAGATACATGGCATAAAAATTTTCATATTCAAATATGGATATGAAATTATTTAAAATTAACTTGTAAAATATCCCACATATATATTTTTATTTAAATATAGCTATGAAATAAATTGAAATTCCTTTACTAAAGGTAGGTAGAATTATAGTAAAACATTTGATGAATAATTTGAATTTATAATGTAACATTATTCCCAAAGATGGGCTTCCAAATCAACAATACAAAACATAGTAAAGCTCCAATAAAAATATCCCTATAATTGTTTTTGTGATCTAATATAATCCCAAACATCTTCGATGTCCTTCAATGGTTGCAACAAAGGCCACAACACATCTAACAAGTATGTGTCTTCTGACTTATAATCTATGTTAAATGTTTTAGCAATTATGTAGTTCGCAACATCATTGAACTTGTTTTTCTCTAAAGAGTCATCTAGAAGCCTTTGTATTTTTACAATTGTACGATGCATTAAACCATGAAAAATAGAGTTAATATTATTGAGATATAATTTGAGATTCCTAGAACCTTCATAATCGAGCATTTTTCTCGACACAATCTTCATGTGTAAATATGAACTCGAAGCTTACAACCTCCAATCTAATGTTTTGAAGGAATTAATGGATCATGTCATCAACATTTGACTTTCTCGCTAAAGTCCATATTTCTATGTTGAAATGTTTTTGTAGCGTTGCAAGAACTCTTCCACATTAGGTCTGAGAATTTTTTTTTTTTTTGAGATTTATGCCACAGTTTATTTAATTGTTTAAATGAAGAAGATGCCTTCGGAGGGTGTGTGCAAAAACATTGTTTATATCAAATATGATTAGTTTCATGTTACATGTGTTCATATACGCAAAAGAAAAAAAAAATCAAATCGTTGAGGGTGGTGAATCAATTAAAAAATAAAAAAATTCCCTTTCAATATTGTTATATCTAAAATCAAATGGTTGTAGGTTGTAACAAAGGTCAAACCTAATGATGTTCCTCATTTCTTATTGTTATACTAGGAATATGTTCTTGTGTAAAATTTATTTGAATAGAATGTAAATTTTCAATTCAAAGAGTCTTTACATACCGTATTGTAGCTATTTTATTGCATTAGAAAGTGGTATACATTTTCTAATATTGAAGCAAAAACTAGTATTTAAGCATGCTCAAAATTAATTTAAGAATATATATTTCATTAATAAAAAATGCTTAAATATTTGTTACATTAAATATTTTCTATTAATTTATATTTGTAACTTATACTCGCACATTATGAACTTATAATTAGCAAAAATTTAAATTCCCAACTTATAATCATACAATCGTAATTTAAATAGTTACGCCAAAACCATCACTAAAACATATGAATGTATTTTATTTACAATTTTAAGTTGTATCATCACAATAACATTTTGAAATGCTAACTTTTTATTTATCATTTACTCTCTCCAAATATTTGATGCCCTTTACCACATTCGATCCTTTTGACACTATTAGTGATAATTCTTTGTAGAAAGTGATCATCAACCACCTATATTTTGAGAAATTTTCTCCTCTTCTTGTCATCCCAACCATAAAATTTGTTGGATGGTTTACCTTTGCACATAATGTAATACAAATTGTACCTTTAGAATTATAGGGAACACCATTTCTACTCCAAACCTTTTCTATATATTTTATTGCAATTACATCAACTATTTTACAATGTTCTTTTCCCCAAGTGAGTACTGGATTCAAGTCAGTTGATAATTTTTATTGAAGGCCTTTATCAGCTTTTCAACATCAACTGAAGTGAGTTTTTCTAACCAGAATCCCATTTAAAATTTTGTTGATGATGACTTTATAAACTCTTTCAAGCCACATCACACATTGATAGTCTCCCTGCAAAACTTGAATGTGATGTACCCAGAGGGTGATTGGTTTTTCTTATATAGCAAGCCTTCCATATCTAAAATAAGTAATTCATGTGGCTAACTATAGGGAAGTAAATATTTTTTAAATCGGTCTCATATAAATTCTAACAAATGGAAAAAATCAACATTTTAGCTTGTAACTACCACTTACCAGTGGTCCTTGTGTGTAGAATTGCATCTTCTTTACTTACAATGAACCTTTGATGCGAAATTTGTTTCAAAAAAACATCAATCTATTCATTATTAATATAGCTATAGCTATGGAAAATGAAAGCGTATTTGAAAAAAACATGGTGAAATAGGTGGTAAAATGGTAAATTCAATATTAGCACTTTAGGTAGATATTAATTATCGACTAAGCTTTTGGATTCACTTACATAGACCTTAATAGCTCTTTGGTTGTTTTATGCACAATGTATTATAAACAAAAATAATCAATTCATAATCCATTTCATGCTATTGCTAATGAAAGCATACTTGAAAATCATATTGGTCTTCATGGTAATATGGTAAGTATAAACCAAAATGTTCTCTGTCTTATGAATGACTTATAGTTCCCACTAGGTTCATTTATATTTTTGAACCACCCATTGGTGGATAATTTTTTTGAGATATTGATGTGGATTAGTGACTGCTAGGCTATGCCATCATTGGCTGGAATAAGCATATATTCTAATGTTTGTATTGTTATGTCTATACTAATGGTTTATAAACAATCAATAACCTAAAAACTATGTAGCGTTGGGTGCCACCATGAAATTTTGAAATAGGTTATTTAGTAATTCCTTCTTTGAAAATGGTTATGCTTCTATAATTCACTTATATCATTTTCTATAACTTTTTGAACCTTAGAAATGGTTATGTTTAAAAATACGCATGGCTAATATACTTGGTTCTATTTGTATATTCATGCCGATTACCACCAAGAACTCCATTGTTACTTTCTCCAATTGTTGGTTGTTTGCATAAACCATTAATTTTTTTATAAATTTTTGGGGCTTAGTAGTAGTTCTTATTTATAAATACACATGACTAACATACCGGGATTAACTTACATATTCATGGATGATGTGGATGAGTTCTCCTTATCTTTGGTCAGAGCTGGTGAGCATAGAGTATTGTCAAAAAAATAAGAACAATGGAAATTGAAAATAGAGCTCATTAAACATATTTATAAAGCAATTGAAGTTCAATCACCATGATGAGTTGGTTGTGTAGCATCAAGTTGAGAGGTTTGTACATCGATTCTTATTTTTCTTTGGTTTTTTACGTAAATAAGAAATGTGTAAGCAGATTTTTTCAGTTTAAGTACTTTTAACATAATCACATGTTCGAGTTGTATCTTTGGTATGAACCTTTCTTTGAGAATATTAATGTTTCAAAGCATTTCATGACTATGTGCCTCAAAAATAAAAACAAGAGATTGATTTGATTCAACTAATGCATGCAGTGCGACACTTCCACCATATAACACTAATACTATAGAATCCTGGGAACAACATCAAGTGAACATCTCAGACCAAAACTCATATGATTGCTCACAAGGAAAATGATGTTTGTTTCCTTTTAGGCCAATTTTTCTTGTAGTTATCAATTGTTGTGGTAGTTTTTCCATCCAATCCCTAGTAACTTCTTCTCTTTTATCATTGTTATCATCACAGTTATGCACTCTAGTTATTGTGTACATAAGAAGAATTTTTTTAAATTTCCAACTACTATCATAACATCTATAGCATCCATCAAGAATTGACTCTTCACCTGTCTTTAACCTTTTTCGTGTATTTTTTTGTTTCTCTCAAAAATTTTGAATATTCAATTAGTATGAGAAAATAATAATATTTTCCAGCTCACTAGTTCTAATAACTAATTGTTAGCGAGATCCATTATTTCTTCAAGAAATATCACTAGAGAAATTTTAAAAATCAGAAATAACACATTCTACATTGAAACAATTGGTTGCAGAAATAGCTGCTAGAGTTGAAGAAAGTTGCAGTGCAACATGTATGCAAATTGATAAGTCAATTATTTTGTGTCCTCCATCATTTCTCGGTATATTGCCTTCCATTGACACCACATAGTTGTCTAATATTTTTTGAGCCTCGAAGGGAAGAACTTCTTCTACCACCTGGTCCTTTTTTCGTATAGCTTTTTTACCTCATGCGGGAATCCGATTTTCTCTATCCTTTTCTCTCTTCATCCAATAGTACAAATAATTAGAGGTAGTGTGATTCATGCCATTTAACTTTTTCAATTACATTTAATTCACTACATGATGTCAATAGATCATTATCTGGATGTTTTTCTTGTAGAAATTTTGCTCTCATTTTTTTGTCTCCTTTTATCCTCCGGTATTAAGAATCAAATGTCTTTGTTATTACGCCTACCTGAACAAGTCCATTTAACTAGAAATCCCCTGATTATAATTTATTTACTAGTACTAATAGTTCTTCATCATTCATTCCTCTAGCATCCCTGAATGAATTGGCTATGAATCTTGCTAATGAATTAGGCTGAAAGTTATCTTGATTATCTTTAATAGGTGAACAATCAAGGACAACAAATCTAAACAACTCAAAATTTTTAAGTCCATATATCATCGACAATAATAAAAAGTTCATTTTGAAAATATAAAGGTATTAATTCTCAAAGTTTTGCATTCAAAGGAAAATTATATGTTTTATCTTTTTATATAAGGAAGATAAAAGTTAATAAAAAATGTAATAAAATTAAAATACATTACCCTCCATTCCTCTGTTTTGTTTTTTTTTCAATCTGGGACGTTGAGGACATCCAAGTGATTTCCAAACTAATCTAGCTTTGTACAAAAAATCAATAAACTTGGTTTCTATCCAAGTTTTATTCACTTCATTTTGTTGTTTACAAATATTAGTAATGGCTTCGTTAGTTGCATTTTCGAAAGAATGTGAGCCCTTCAAACCATAGCCTCTTATGTAAAGACTTGTAAGTATCTGAGCCCAAAATATTTTTTGTGCACATATTGTATTTGGTCATCAAGTATATAAAATTTAATTTCATCCCTTTCCAAGTATTTCAGATCTTGGAGCACCACAACCTTATTTGTAGACTCCAAGAAGGGAAGAATAATTGTGTCCCTCATGTAGGAATAACATTTATAAACATGGAGTGCATAAGAAGGTCAAAATTCTCATCATCTACAAGATGATACTGATACTCTGGAGGTGCTACATGGCACTTGGAAACATCAATTGAAAATACTTCACCATTGAACAAAAAGTAATCAAACTTCGAATAGTTGAAGGTTCTATTTTCATGAATATAATGGTTACTTTCTTCAGCAATGCAACTGATTTAGTATTCTTTTTCAACCTATGTAACTTTAATTAGGATGGATTGAGCTCCAATTTAGCCAAATATGTTCTCCTTAGCATAGTAAACAATTTGGCATGCTTGGGGTGAAAGATAACATTTTCTATTCAAAAAATGACAAACGGAAGAGGTTGTATCACCTCTATACAATTTTCTAAGTATTGTAGGCATACCACTGTGAATGTATTCTACATTTAAACTATGAGTTTTGTCTTTATCTACTAACAACCCCAAATCCCAACCATATATTGAATAGGAACATTGTGTTTTTTATTATAAGGATTTCATTTCTCATTTCCTAAATAAAGAAACATCCAACTCCATATCCAAAATAAGACACTTATTATTTTCATAGTCAATGTGTTCGACTTGAACATGCAGTGTACTCAAATCAACAACTGATAGAGGATATAACCATTCCAATTTCCTCACATCTAACATTTATAACATAAAAAACCACATGTAGTTGAAGTAGTTGGTATGGCCATGTATTTCAACAAACCATTCCTCATCTCTTTTCTTCCAACACTCAGCGCCTTTAATGAATGGAATTTCCAAGAATGGATTGCAACCAATGGAAGACATTGTACCTACAATTGGATTAAAATAAATTAAAAATTACTTCACATATCGAGGAATTTTTTATCCCATCATATGCTAATGAATGTAATTATTAGTCTTTGTGATCACCAATCTCTATAAAACATTACTTTTTATCATTTGTGAGTAATCAACGTAAACATTAGCTACTATTACGCTTCAATTGAACATGATATATAACCTTCAAATAATTACTGTAAATCATATTTTTTAGATCACATCATTAATACCAGAAACTATGCAAAAATTTCTTGAAAATTAACATGCAACATATTTTGGAAGGATTATCCGTTGTTTAACAACCATCCACATTGTGTAGATTGCATGAAAGGAACATTTGAAAACATAGATGTTACCAAGAGAGAGGATTTAATTTGACATATGAATTGATCATTTTCAATATTAACCTTTGGTAATTTACACCAATTGAATGGACTAGCTTAAAGGCCATTAAGATTTAATCTCCATAACTAGTAGAAAATAATAATGTAGCGGCCGCTAGGCTCAAGAATGTATTTATTTGAAAATAACTATATAATAACAAACAATGGTCAAGCTTGGTAGCCACTAAGATCCTCTAATTACCAATTTTCATTGTAATCACTATATGTTCAGCTTTGGACTAATATTACTTTTCAATGATAGTAATTATACCGTATTGGCTAGACTTTGCATGTCGGACCCAATTGCAACACTACATTTCAATAAGAAAGATAACAACTTATATATTTCAACTAAAATATATATTTGTAAATTATAATCCATATTAGTTTGTATAAAAGAAAAATCCTAGCGATCGATACAATTTCTTGATTTCAAAATAACTATTGAATAACAAATCATGGTCTAGCTTAGTGATCGCTACGATACTTTCATTACCTCTAGTTGTAGCAATCATGAGATGTACAACTTTAGAATGATTTTTATTGTCAATGACTATATAATTGTATAAAATTAGCCACATGTTACCTGGTGGATCCAATTGATGCACTACTTTCCATCGAGAGGGATCAATAATTTCTCTTCGTATCAAAGGAATAATGTTGTGGCTGATAGGCACAACAATTTCTAAATTTGAGAATAGATATATAATAACAAACAATGTTTTATCTTACTGATCATTGGGCTCCTATCATCATAATTCTCCATTGTAATCACTATCTATTAAACTTTGGATGGTTAGTGTTTTTCATTGATTGTTTAAGTGTAACATATTGGTAGAATTTATATGGTGGACCTGATTACTACACTACATTATGTCGAGAGATGTCTAGTATTATTTTTCTCTTAAGATATATAATTGAAAATTGAAATCCATATTCGTTAGTATCAGAGAAAATGTGTATCAACCGCTATGCTCAAGAATTTCTTAATTTCAAAATAGCCATTGAATAAAAAATCATGGACTAGCTTAGTGGTCGCTACGATCATATCATTACCTCTTGTCATAGAAATCACTATATGTACAAATTTAGATCGATTATAATTGTAAATGATTATAATGTTAACAAATTGTTCACACATTACCTAGTGGAGCCAATTCATGTAATACTTTCCATTGAGACAGATCAAGAATTTATATTATTATCAAATAAAATTGTTAGTGACCGCCATCTTTCATTACTCATTGAAAGGAATAACGTAATGACCGCTAGGCTTAACCATTTAAATTTTGAGAGGATTTAATACTTATTTATTTCTTCTAAGATATATCTTTGTAAATTATAATCCATATTCATTCATATCAAAGAAAAATCCTAGCAATCATAAGGCTTAACAATTTCTCAATTTCCAAGTAGCTATTGATTAACAACTCATGATATAGCTTAGAGGCCATCATGATCCTTTCATTACCTCTTATTGTAGTAATCACTATCTTTACATATTTAGATCAATTGTAATTTGCAATGATTATAATTGTTTTAAATTAGATGCATGTTACTTGGTGGAGCCAATTCCTGCACTAAGTTTCTTCGAGAGGGATCAAGAATTTTAGTTAAGTATCAAAGAAAAGTTTTATCTACTATGAAGATCCATTACTAGTTGAAAGGAATAACATAGTAGCTACAAAAATCAATAGTTTATAATTTGTGAATAGCTATATTATAACAAACAATGGTCTAGCTTAGTGGCCACTAGGCTCCTATCATTATCACTTGTCATTGTAATTGTATCATTTTGGGTGAACTTTACATGGTAGCCCCAATTGTTGCACTACATATTTATCTCATACAAGATATATCTTTGTAAATTGGAATCCATATATACCCCTGAGAGAAAGTGATAAACTTGATAAGATAAATCATTGCAACATATAATTCACATCGAGTTCTTATCAAAGAAAATACATAACGATCGCTAAGCTACTTTATTTATTGATTGAAATGACATATGGTCTGCTATGCATAACAATTACTTAATTTGGAAATAGTGATAGAATAAAAAATCATGATATAACCTAGTGGTCGCTATCTATATACCAATACCTCTTTTCATTGTAAACACTATCTTTACAACTTTGAGGTGCTAGTGTTTTTCGTTGTTTTAATGCAAAAAACACCTTCTGGGATTTCAGAATTTTCATGCCACATGTCATCGTTTTACTAATTTCGATAGTTTCAAAATATTTTATATTCATTTCTTATAGTTTCAAAAATTTCATATTCCTTTCTTTACATTTAACTTTGTAATAAATGTGTCAATTATAATGTTTTCTAACTATTAGGTTCAAAACATGCCACATGGCACAATATAATTGGATAATTATTTTTCATTTGTGCACTACATCTAACATTGTATAGGTTGATTTTGATAAAAATAAAAAAATGTGCCTATACATTCGTACACTTTATTTCATTTATTTTATTATAATATTATTTTTTATTACATTTCAACTATTTTAAGCTATAGCCACATGTCACCATTTTATTGGTTGTTATTTATATTATAATATCATGGTTTCATATTATACTCATTTATTTACATTTTAATTTCATAATAAATGTGTGAATTATAATATTTTCTAACTATCAGGTTTAAATTTACCACATGGCACAAAGTAATTGGAGATTTATATTTCATTAGTGCACTACATCTAACATTATCTAGGTGATTTTTGATTAAATAAAAATAAAAATAAATGTGCTTATAAATTGATATAATTTATTTCTCTGTTTTATTATAATATTATAAGTTTTATTAAGTTTAAAATATTTTAATCTATGGCCAATAACAAAAGGTGTTGTTTTCAATATTGTTTATTTTTTTCAATATCCTACACCTTTTCTGAATGAGTGGCAAATTCAAAATTTGAATTTTGAATTCCTTGCATTTTTGAGAATATGAAATTTCAATACTAACACAATTTTCCCCGCTATAATTTTCAAATTTCCATATCCCGCACTTTTTATATTTTTAAAATTTCTAACATGGAATGTGCCACAAAAAAATATTAAATACCCTAAAGAACTATTTTTAGGGTTTTTGTTTTTTCAGTCTTGAGAAACAACTTGTGAAATCATAGAACAATACAAACAAGCCGAAGATTGCATGACCAAATGCAATAATCCCAGTTATTTTGGCCAGGGGACAATCAAGAAGTAATTATAATATCGTTCATGGATTTTAAAAAGGGAAAAATTAAGGAGTAACAAAAAGGGTGCTCACACATTGGGGAAACGAAAGGGGTTGCGAAAAAATAGTGCAGATAGTTAGTTCATACGGCTGATCGATTGTTTGAACAAAATCACCAAGAATGAAATAATCTCATATCTAAATAAGGTATTTATAAAAAACATACACTATACTAAATATGCACCTATTCAATTACGGGATTCTTCATTCATTCTGTCTTTGACCAGATCCTATCTTTTTAATGTCATTCCAGCCCTGCTTTTCCCTATAAAAATGTGCTTCGTGGCCCAAATCCACTTACTTGGTTCCTTCTAATCATTTTTTCAAACCACCTTGTGCTTACTAGTTCCTGTCTTTTTCATGTTAGTCCAGCCCTTCTTTTCCTATAATAATGTGATCCAGGCCCACTCTGCTTCTGGTTCCTTCGATCGTTTTTCACACCACCTTGTTCTTGAAGAAAATAAGGAATCTTTTGTGCCCCAACTGAAAAAATATAATCCCTTTTCAACTCTGGTTTTTATTTAATTTGAATTCTTCCATGTTTCTTTTGATCAATGTCCCCCTTTGGATTGTTTTTCCCAATAATGATGGCTAACCGCATAATCACTAGTTTTTAAAATTGTAATGTTTAACTAGAACCAAATTATTATTTTAGTATTAGTTTACATCTGCCTTTTTCCCTTTTAATATGATGATAGAAAGGAACTGAGGTAAATATTTCATTGTATATTGTTTATATGTTTGCCACATTGACTTTGTGAGAATATATTTGAGGTTTACAAAATGGTTTTAAAATGTAAAATCGTATTAGGTTTTCAATTGTAAGATTATTTTTTGTGCAATGGAAGCATAAACATATTATATAGACACCTAAATTTTATATATAAAATATTATAATTACTATGTATTTAAATTTATATATTAAATATTTCAATCACTATGTATTTATGTGTGTTAGTCATGACAATAATATTCTTTTAAAACAATATTATCGGTAGGCCACGTATTATTAGTAGAAGATAGAGTTTTTACATATATATTAATTCATTAAGGTTGTTGTGGAAGGCCATGATATTATTAGTCTCTCTCGAAGGCCACAAACTAATACTATTTGGATATTACTTGTTGGTAATATTTAACAAAAACAAGAAAGCTATGACAAAATTAATGGGTGATAAGGTACAACACAATACCATATTTGTAGCTTAGTGATCGATACTCATGAAGTTATATGCCACTAAAAACTACCACATCGTAATATTTGGGACATAGTGGTCACTAGGATTTAACAAAATAAAGAAATATATTGCGAGTCAAGCATCTGCTAGGTATTGTCGTAACATATTATTTGGAGCTTAGCAGTTGCTAGGGTTTCAAAAAATAAATAAAGATATTTTAAGTCTAGCATTTGTTAGTTATTTTGGCAACATATTATTTGTACCTTAGTGGTTGCTAGGATTTCACAAATTAAATTAAGGCAATATGAACTTAGTAGCCTCTACATCTGTAACAACATAATATTTTTAAAAAGATTTCTACAGGATTTATCATTTTAAAAGAAATTAATTTCAGCTTACTGGCCACTAGCCTTTACAACGATATAATAATTTAAGCTTAGCATTCTTTAGGATTTAACACATAATATTTGGGGAATAGCGGTCACAAGAATTTAACACATTAAATTAAGATTCCAAGAGGCTAGCATCCGCTAGAATATGTGTATTCATAATGTTTTCAAGTTGTTAGTGGTATTCTTTAACAAATCAAATTAACAAATTTTGAGCTACATGGCATCCATTTGCATCCACAATATAATATTTTGAGCTTGGATATCTCGAGCATTTAACAAGATGAAGTATGAAATTTTTATCTTGTCATTTCTGCTATCTTATGTTGCAATATTATTTGAAGATATATTGTCATGAGGATTCAACTAAAAACATATCATATATTGCAAGCTTAGCGGCCACTAGGTTATGCCTGGAATTTTTTTCTAAGTTTAGAGATTGGTAATAAACAACGGATATCATGATGTTATACGCCACTAAGACACTACAACAAAATATTATTTGGAGCTTAGCATCTGTTATGATTTCACAAAATAAAAAAAGATATTGTAAGTATAGCATCCGCTAGGTATTTTTGGAGCATATTATTTATACCTTAGTGGTCACTAGGATTTCACAAATCAGATTAAAGTAGTATGAAATTAGTGGCCTCTACGTACATGAAACAACATAATATTTTAAAAATATTTCTATAGGATTTAACATTTTAAATGAACTTGATTTGAACTTAGTGGCCGCTAGCCTTTACAACAATGTAATAATTTAGGCTTAGCGTTTGTTAGGATTTAACACATAATATTTGGGGCATAGAGGTCACAAGAATTTAACACATTAAATTAGGATTCCAAGAGGATAGCATCCGCTAGAGTATGCATACTCATAATGTTTGTAAGTTGTCGGCGATATTCTTTCTCAAATTAAATTAACAAATTTTGATCTACATGGCATCTAGTTGCTTCCACAATAGAATATTTCAAGCTTGGATGTCTCGAGCATTTAACATGACGAAGTATGGAATTTTTAGCTTGGAGTCCACTGTCTTATATTGCAACATAATATTTGAAGATATGTTGTCACTAGGATTAAAATAAAAACCTATTAGATATTACAAGCTTAGGGGCTGCTAGGTTATGCCTTGAAATTTTTTTCTGAGCTTAGAGATCGGTACTCAAAAATGGGCATAATGAAGTTATATGCCACTAAGACACTTTTTGTAACATTTATTTAGAACATAGTGGTCTCTAGGACTTAACAAAGTAAAGAAATATATTGCGAGTCTATCTTCTGCTAGGTATTTCCACAACATTTTATTTGTGTAATGCCTCCTTAATTTGTAAAGAAATGAGATAAAATAAATAAATAAATAATAGATAAATTATAGATAAATAAATTTAAAAGAAATAATAATAAAATCAAAAAGCCCGTAAAGGGGGCGGGCTAGGAAAACCTTTTCCACATTTTTGGAAACAAAAGCTGCGATGCATTGGGATAGGAAGCAAAGTGGTGGTTTGGGGGCACAAAGTTACGCACGCCAAGATGTGAGTTTGTTGAAGAGGCCTTGGAAACTTCCATGCAAATGCAACGATTCGAGGCAAACAAGACTCCACAAAACACCCAAAGCATGCGCCTGAGCCGCCCACTCTCACCGTGTGGAAAATGGTGTAAAAATGAAGGCATTTTGGGTGCATTCTTTTTGCACGCACCCAACACTCTTCCAACACGCGCCCCGGGCTGCGTGGGTTCTAGAAAATCAAGAAAAAACAAAGGAGATTTGTCTGTTGTGGCTGTTGCAAACGCCCTAATGGTTTTTCATGTAAAAACATGGAAAAATGTGTGAACAGTTTGTCTAAAGGCATGGGAAAGAAATGCAGTTCCATGGACTGCAATGATTTCAGGTTATGCACAAATTAGTTGAAAAATGTGAAGGATTTCACCACGCGTGTGAACTATTTGACAAAATACCTGAAAGATGTGTGGTTTCCTAGACTGCTATGATAGCAGGCATGTAAAAATGGGTTAAAAAGGCACACGAACTGTTTGACAAAATGATTCAACGAGATGCATTCTCGTGGACTGCAATGATTTGTAGGGTATGCACAAAATGGCCTTCTTGATGAGGCTTTCAGCCTTTCCAATACAATGCCTGAGAGGGACGTGGTCTCATGGAATGCATTCATTGTAGGATGCTCACAGAATGGGCTTCTTGAAAGGGCCATGGAGATTTTCAAGCAAATGCAATTGGCAGAGGTAAAGCCAAACTCAACAACCTTTGTCAGCTTCCTCCCCGCATGTGCAAAAATAAGAGCTTTAGAATTGACCATGGAAAACCATCAAGGCATAGAAAACAAGATGTTTTTTTACAATGCAACTTCCTTGATAGACGTGTATGTCAAATGGTGGAGCTGTTGATGCTCGTGATCTGGTTGACGAAGTGCCCAAGCACGAGACTGTACCCAAGCCTGCGGTTTCGACCGGCTTCGTTTTCCAGGCATGGTCCTTCTTCCCTTACCTCTCATAATTCTCATGTTTTAGTTCTCTTTTGCAACTAGATAGAAATTTAAATTATTAGGATTTTTAAATACAGTTAAATGTCTCTTCAACTCTTTCAAAACAATAAAGTGTCGTGTCGCAACTCTCGAAGCCATTATAACTCGCCTGCTTTAAACCACGAACTATCACCCTCACTTCGAGATGACCTAGAAAACTCTTACTCTTTTGACCTATTCAATATCATTTTATCGACCAGACAAATTTGACTCTCCATTGATTAAGATGACCTTCTTCCTACTTAAAATAGTTAAATTTTGCTATTTTCAGAGACTCACTAAGTACCCTTCGCAACTCTGGAAACGAGATGTGAAGTTTCATTCGGGTACCTTGGTATACGAGGAGTCACCTTGATTTTTGGTTTGACCCGAAACGATCATGTGACATCCTTTTGATGCCCTTATAGGAGCCCTGTAACACTGGTTTACAACAGTAGAAAGTCGTTAAAACTAGAAAGTTGGCTTTCGTTTTGGATCGCCATTTGAAAACTGGAAAGAGAAATCACTTCCCGTCTTCACAAACCTCTAGCGATTATACTAGATAAATGCATGGGACATTCAGTATAGGAAAGAGAACTTTTCGGGATAGTTTGGCGAAGCCATTTTGTAGGCCTCCGATCGCAGTTTGACGAGGTCAAACTGGTCCATTTTTGTCTTGTCGCTCCAGAAAGCTTGTCGCCGTTTGAACATGGTTTTCTAGTTCTCCTTTCCGTTGACTCTGACGAATTCTCCTTATATAGGGGAACTACTAGGAAGAGTCTCGTTGTGTGCGCATCCGTCGAACGTCGTTTGGGACATGGTTTCTGGGCCATTCGAGCTAACTTTTGTCTCTTTACAACTGGGTGAACTATGACCAGAGGTCCCGGAAAACTAGCTGCCAAATGCAAACCGTGCGCTCTTTTTCAATTCCGTCAGTTGCTATGAACTCTTGGTATATCCGGGAACACGTAGCAAGTTGATCATGGAGGGCATTCTCATTGGAAGGTAACTTTTGGAAGTAGTTTCTTAGCCTCCGAGCTTTGTGAATGTTTTTGTAATTAGTGAGAAAATGTAAAAGTAGAAAGTTGCGGACCCTCGTAGGGTTGCCAAATCCCCTTTGGAAACTTTCATCACACGTAAATAACTGTTTAAAACACTAGAATGAAACTCGTTGGGTGTATTGGAACTTTAGACAAAATGATATTTTCTCTCTCTTCCTTTCTCTCTCTCTCTCTCTTGAGTTTATAAAATGAAGAAAAAATGAAATGCAATGATTACATGTTTCTAGGTTTTATTTTTATTTCGATTGCATATTGTAGTTATTGTCAGATGTAAATGGGAACTGAAAAATGATAATTATGATTGTTTTAGGGTGGATGCCATGCCAGCGATTTATCGCTGATATCATGCTCACGTGGGTTTTGCAGGATGGATGAATGACGACGCAAAGGGCGATGTGTAATTTAATTATTATTATTGTAATTTTTATAGGTCATTGTAAAATGAATGACTGTGTATTGTAGTCTCTTGTTATTGAAAAGTTATAAATGAAATTTGTTAATATGTATGACATGCCAGTTTTAGGGATACTTAGGAAATGTGCCTCTAATCACCAGTTCAATTTGATTTTAGTTGTGTATAAAAAAAAAGGGGTTTGATTTATATAAAACAATTTTGAAATTGAAGTTAAGATATTGTGGTACCTTCTCAGTATTCAATAAATGATTAAATTAATTATTGGGCTACCTTCTTACATTGCAGACACATTAAAGAGTTTTAACGGGAACACTCAACCCTAATAAAATATTCGTGCATAACTTGCCTGTATGTGTGATCCCGTTCTACCAAATAAGAAAATTAAAGCCGAAGAATGACCTTAAACTTTGCACTTGATGAGACCTCATAGGATAGGTAAATAAAACCCCTCATTGGTGTATACCGTCATAGTCCTTTTGACTAGCGACTTTGTTGTGAACCCATATTTAGGAATGTCATGGTCCAACATATATATGGAGTATGTGGTTTCCTTCTAAATTTGGTAGTCGCGAGAAGAATGTACCCTCTTCTGTGTCGATACCAAGTTGAGTGTTGAAGACCACCTTAGGAGTCACCTTATGAGTTCTTGTTTGAAGGATCGACTAAGCGGTGCTACCTTGGTTTCTATCAAAATCATCTTGGCATCCTCTTGAATGTGGTTTAGTACAATTATGTCCACTTGCCTTAAAATCACATGTAGTAAAGACATAGATCGCTAGGTGCATTTTGGAATTAATCTAAACCCTAGTGGTTTTGTCTTTGGCGCTGTGGGTAGAAACGTATTTTAACCCCTTGTATGCGAAATTGAGTGGAAAGATGTTGATTTTGGAGAACCTTAGAAATTGTAATCTTGTCCCTTAATCCCTTGTTATGTCATTTATGGCATTAAGGAATAAAGAAAATTCCTTATGCGGAATCGTGAAGTGTAGTGACATGGGATCTTCGTGTACATAGATCACTTGTGTTCATGTGTAGTTTATTATGCTCCTAGCCTTATACCTCTTCAAGATGGTAGTCAAATACTTATGTAACTCCTGATTTCACAACAATGCTATGAACGAGACCATAGTGCGATGTATAAGCATATCCTAAGATGAGAACGAGATTTAAGATTAGGATGGAGGTCACTCATGAAGTCCTTAAAACTTAATTAAACATAATCAAATGTTTCAAAGAATATGAGTCACCTTGGTGCTACCAAACTATGAGAAAACAAAAGATATGTATATATAGATATATATAAATCTTGTTGGAATTCAATAAGTTTCAAATTATAATAACAATGGTAGAGAAATAAATTCAGTGTGAATCGAGAATCATTTTGGTGCAAGGTTGCCCTGTATCTAATATCTCCGTCAAATCCTTTGATTGCGTTTTGGGCATCAAGTCACTTTCGTTTGAGTTGTAAGGGTAAAACTGTAGGCATCTAATAAACGTTGGAGAAGAATATTTTTGCATAATAATAGGATAATTAAGTACTATGTATGCAATTTGATTTATGCCAAATATGTATGTCAGTTATGGAAATTTATATGAAGTATAAGAAGCCAACTTGAGAAGGTGGAATTGTTTGTTTTTAACATGAACAAAACTTAAGAAAATTTAGGTGGAAAAACGAGGAAATTTATCCTTGCTCGAAATGTCCTTGGAATGTTAACTTTAACCAAAAATACAGTTAAAGTAATGATATGTTGTGGGTTCGCCGTTCCTTTAGACACGTTTCTTGTGGTTGAGTCTTTCCTAGTATTCGTTCGTTGGGAAGAGTGTGGTATCGACATGTCGATGTCACCTGCATGTGTCTATGTGAGTCGATGACTTATGTGATTGTCGCATGTGTGTCGAGTTTTGTACTTGGAGCCCTTACTGTGTTGTGTGTCGTGAGCAATGTAAGTAAAAAAAAAAATTATCCTGGTATTTTTCTGTTGTATTTGGGTGCGTAAAATGTGGGCACTACATATGGTATCAGAGCGGAGGTTCATGCTCTCAAACCTCTAGGATGGATTGGATTGTGATGATTTTGCATGATAGTGATGGTGTTACATGATGGGTTGCATGATAGTGATAGTGTTTCGTGATGGTGATAAATATTGGAAGGGTAATGTGTTTTAAGAGTGATGTGATCTATGTCGTAATTGTGATAGTGTGAACGCACATGAGGTGTATGTCACTTAGTGCGCTTTTGTTATCATGTGGATGTGCTAGGGATGGGAGTATTCTCTCTCCTTCATGTGGATTCTATGAAGAGTCCACGTGTGAATTACTGCTTGTGAATTGCAGAGAGAGTATTGACTCTCCTTTTCGTGGATCCAATGAGGAATCCGTGTGTGATGTACTGCCATGTTTTGTGTGAATGGGATGTGATGATGTATTGATGTATTGCGTGAAAAAAAATGTGGTGTAAAGTGAATTGAATTGTATCATGATGTTTTGCCATGTTATGAAGAAATGTGTGTATCACCTTGTATGTAGCAAATGAATGTTATGTTGTGATGTTACTATGTCCATTGTATGTATGATTTGTGTCATATGTAATGATTCATGTGGTGATATAGGGGCATACAGTGAGGCTATGGACCTTATTGTACAGTGTTTTCACTTTGGGTGCAAGATGTGGTAATGTGATGTATCGTAACCCGTGAAAGTAGTGATTGTGTTATACCCTGTATATATAACCATGTGTAATACGTTACGGTTGTCGTGTGTGAATTACCATTGTGTTAGTGACATAGTTATGTGTATGTCATGGACCCTACACTCGATGACCCTAAGGGGATAAACTGTCAAGAGTGTATGTGTGGAGAGAGGAGGCGTGGACCAGGTTTTCATAATCTTGAGCTAAGTACGAGTGAGGAAGTGGAGTCTTACATAGACTGAAAATCCACTTCTATTTGTTTAGTATACTTTGAGCTTGCTCGGTATAATGTGGGTGCACACCAACTTAGGCTCAATTTATGCAACCTTGTGTCCCTGCTCTTTCATATTGGATTGTTCATTGAATAATCCTATGTGATTTTGACTATGTTGATCCTTGTGGGAGTTTGGAGTTGTGATTCAGGAAAGATGATGACAGTTACATTATTTGACATACTCATTTCTGGTTACATGTATATTTTCACGAGTGAGGCTTTATGTCCGAGTGCCAAGAACTCGATGAGTACCCCTTTGGTGGTGGTATGAGGCCACATGGTGATTGTGATGTGCTATTTTTTTTTCCCATTACGTATTTTATTCGTAAATTAATATTTTTTCTTTTAGCTAGAACCAATCGTTTTCTTGATTGACATGTTCTTATATTTTGGGCATTTATTTGATTGTTGCACTAACAGTTGGATTTTACACTAACCATGGCTAATTAGCCACTTGTTTTCTTAGTTTTAAAACTTGCTTTCATATTTGAGAGACTTGTAGCCCAGCCCAAGGCTTTTGATTTTGCCACTTGGCATTTGAATGGATTGTTATCTTTGGTTCTAACATCGTACTATGTGTTGGAATAGGGTCATGGGATTCACCATGGAGTGGTTGAACCTATGGACCCGCTTCGTTGTATGGGGGTACGCCCCAAGGAGTTACAGATAACTAGCGGGTTGTTGAACCACGAGTTATTATGTCACTTGGGTTTGGGGGTGACGGGGCTCTATGTGTCCAGGGCAATAGGGTGACCGGCCTCATTAAAAGGAGAAAGGAGATTGGCCTCTATGATTGAGAGACCCGATATTATTTCTTATGGCACTCTATGGTTGAGTGACCTGTTATTCTAGATGGGGCTCTATGGTTGAGTGACCCGACTTGGTTTTGACACTATGTTTCTTTCTCTTTGGGAGGTATATGGAGATTATCTGGTGAGGTTTCAAGGAGTATATGGAGTTGCCTTATGATACTTCAGGAGATATATGGAGTTTTACCTGGTACTTTTGGAGATATCGAGGGGTTGTTTCGTGATGTCTTATTATGTGTGGAGTTGGTATAGTGAGTATGTGTCGTCTTGTGAGTTCTGGTTAGACTTGTTGTGATTGGCGGCGTGACTCTTCCCTTGGTTGGTATGGACGGATTGGATATTGGATTGGAACTATGTTGTTATAGTCATGGATTTTGGGGGCTCGTGATACCCATTGTATATGTATCAACGTGTTGGTTTTGTTTGTTAGTCATATGTATGTACTAGGTCTATGTCTAGGGCGTAATTGTTGGAAATTAATGGTTATGTGTTCTACTTGTTGTCATCCCATGGTTTGGTGGAACCCTTGTGATGTGGTACGGTCATGAAAGTATGTAAAAGTATGCTTGTGAAATTTTAGTGTTGTGTATGACCCTGGGTAGGGTGTTGTGACTGTAGTTCATGATGGGAACCCATAGGAATGGATAAACTAAAATTCGATAAAAATGAAATTTTAAAGGCCTTGAATTAAGAATAATGTTAATGGAAAGAGATTAATGAAATAACGAATAAGAGAGAACTGCCAATCTTCACAGAACCTTGAAAGTTAAAATTTCTACCAAATGTTCCTAGGGCCACCCCGTAACCATGATTTTGGATTTGAAATCTTAACCTTAGAGCGTACCTTCGCCACATTCATCCCTTGTTGCGTACCTTTTTCTCTTTCTTCATTGTATGTCACATCGAGGACGATGCTTTCTTAAGGGGAGGAGAATGTAATGCCTCCCTTAATTTGTAAAGAAATGAGATAAAATAAAAAGATAAATAATAGATAAATAATAGATAAATTATAGATAAATAAATTTAAAATAAATAATAATAAAATAATAATAAAATCAAAAATCCCATAAAGGGGGCGGGCTAGGGCAAACCCTTTCCATGTTTTTGGAAATGCAAGCCTGCAATGCGTTGGGATAGGAAGAAAAGCGGCCCGGTTTGGGGGCACGAGTTACGCGCACGATGTGTTGAGTTTGTTGAAGAGGCCTTGGAAACTTCCATGCAAATGCAATGATTCAGGCAAACCAGACTCCACAAAACACCCAGCATGCGCCCAGGCTGCGCCACTCTCACCGCGTGGAAAATGGTGCAAAAACGAAGGCATTTTTGGTCTGTTCTTTTTGCACGCGCCCAACACTCTTCCAACACGCGCCCAGGCTTGCGTGGGTTCTAGAAAATCAAGAAAAAACAAAGGAGATTTGTCTGTTGTGGCTATTGTAAATGCCCTAATAGTTTTCATGCAAAAACATGGAAAAACGTGTGAATAGTTTGTCTAAAGGCGTGGGAAAGAAATGCAGTTCCATGGACTGCAATGATTTCGGGTTATGCACAAATTAGTTGCAAAATGTGAAGGCTTTCACCATGCGTGTGAACTGTTTGACAAAATACCTGAAAGATGTGTGGTTTTCTAGACTGCTATGATAGCAGGCATGCAAAAAAATGGGTCTGTTAAAAAGGCACATGAACTGTTTGACAAAATGATTCAACGAGAGGCATTCTCGTGGACTGCAATGATTTGTAGGGTATGCACAAAATGGCCTTCTTGATGAGGCTGTCCACCTTTCCAATACAATGCCTGAGAGGGACGTGGTCTCATGGAATGCATTCATTGTAGGATGCTCACAGAATGGGCTTCTTGAAAGGGCCATGGATATTTTCAAGCAAATGCAGTTGGCAGAGGTAAAGCCAAACTCAGCAACCTTTGTCAGCTTCCTCCCCGCATGTGCAAAAATAAGAGCTTTAGAATTGACCATGGAAAACCATCAAGGCATAGAAAACAAGATGTTTTGTTTACAATGCAACTTCCTTGATAGACGTGTATGTTAAATGGTGGAGCTGTTGATGCTCATGATCTGGTTGATGAAGTGCCCAAGCATGAGACTGTACCCAAGCCTGCGGTTTCGACCGGCTTCATTTTCCAAGCATGGTCCTTCTTCCCTTACCTCTCATAATTCTCGTGTTTTAGTTCTCTTTTGCAACTAGATAGAAATTTAAATTATTAGGATTTTTAAATACAGTTAAATGTCTCTTCAACTCTTTCAAAACAATAAAGTGTCGTGTCGCAACTCTCGAAGCCATTATAACTCGCCTGCTTTAAACCACGAACTATCACCCTCGCTTCGAGATGACCTAGAAAACTCTTACTCTTTTGACCTATTCAATATCGTTTTATCGACCAGACAAATTTGACTCTCCATTGATTAAGATGACCTTCTTCCTACTTAAAATAGTTAAATTTTGCTATTTTCAGAGACTCACTAAGTACCCTTCGCAACTCTGGAAATGAGATGTGAAGTTTCATTCGGGTACCTTGGTATACGAGGAGTCGCCTTGATTTTTGGTTTGACCCGAAATGATCATGTGACATCCTTTTGACGCCCTTATAGGAGCCCTGTAACACTAGTTTACAACAGTAGAAAGTTGTTAAAACTAGAAAGTTGGCTTTCGTTTTGGATCGCCATTTGAAAACTGAAAAGAGAAATCACTCCCCGTCTTCATAAACCTCTTGCGATTATACTAGATAAATGCATGGGACATTCAGTATAGGAAAGATAACTTTTCAGGATAGTTTGGGAAGCCATTTTACAGGCCTCGGATCGCAGTTTGACGAGGTCAAACTGGTCTATTTTTGTCTTGTCGCTCCAGAAAGCTTGTCTCCGTTTGAACATGGTTTTCTAGTTCTCCTTTCCGTCGACTCTGACAAATTCTCCTTATATAGGGGAGCTACTAGGAAGAGTCTCATTGTGTGCACATCCATCGAATGTCATTTGGGACACGGTTCTTGGGCCATTCGAGCTAACTTTTGTCTCTTTACAACTGGGTGAACTATGACCAGAGGTCCCAGAAAACTAGCTGCCAAACGCAAACCGTGCACTCTTTTTTTCGAATTTAAGTCGATTCTTTATGAACTCTTGGTATATCCAGGAACACGTAGCAAGTTGATTGTGGAGGAAGTTCTCATTGGAAGGTAACTTTTGGAAGCAGTTTCTTAGCCTCCGAGCCCGTTGTGAACGTTTTTGTAATTAGTGAGAAAATGTAAAAGTAGAAAGTTGCGGACCCTCGTAGGGTTGCCAAATCCCCTTTGGAAACTTTCATCACACGTAAATAACTGTTTAAAACACTAGAATGAAACTCGTTGGGTGTATTGGAACTTTAGACAAAATGATATTTTCTCTCTCTTCCTTTCTCTCTCTCTCTCTCTTCTGAGTTTATAAAATGAAGAAAAAAATGAAATGCAATGATTACATGTTTCTAGGTTTTATTTTTATTTCGATTTCATATTTTAGTTATTGTCAGGATGTAAATGGGAACTGAAAAATTATAATTATGATTATTTTAGGGTTGATGCCATGCCGCGATTTATTGCGATATCATGCTCACGTGGGTTTTGCGGGATGGATGAATGACGAAGAAAAGGGCGATGTGTAATTTAATTATTATTATTGTAATTTTTATAGGTCATTGTAAAATGAATGACTGTGTATTTGTAGTCTCTTGTTATTGAAAAGTTATAAATGAAATTTGTTAATATGTATGACATGCCGAGTTTAGGGATACTTAGGAAATGTGCCTCTAATCACCGATTCAATTTGATTTTAGTTGTGTATAAGAAAAAAGAGGTCGATTTATATAAAACAATTTTGAAATTGAAATGTAAATGATTAAATTAATTATTGGGCTACCTTCTTACATTGCAGACACATTAAAGAGTTTTAACGGGAACACTCAACCCTAATAAAATATTCGTGCATAAATTGCCTGTATGTGTGATCTCGTTCTACCAAATAAGAAAATTAAAGCCGAAGAACCACTTTAAACTTTGCACTTGATGAGACCTCATAGGATAGGTAAATAAACCCCTCGTTGGTGTATACCGTCATAGTCCTTTTGACTAGCGACTTTGTTGTGAACCCATATTTAGGAATGTCATGGTCCAACCTATCTGGAGTATGCGGTTTCCTTCTAGATTTGGTAGTCGCGAGAAGAATGTACCCTCTTCAGGTCCGATACCAGGCTGAGTGTTGAAGACCGCCTTAGGAGTCACCTTATGAGTTCTTGTTCGAAGGATCGACTAAGCGGTGCTACCTTGGTTTCTATCAAAATCATCTTGGCATTCTCTTGAATGTGGTTTAGTACAATTATGTCCACTTGCCTTAAAATCACATGTAGTAAAGGCATAGATCGCTAGGTGCATTTTGGAATTAAACTAAACCCTAGTGGTTTTGTCTACTGGCTTGTGGGTAGAAACTGTATTTTAACCCCTTGTATGCGAAATTGAGTGGAAAGATGTTGATTTTGGAGAACCTTAGAAATTGTAATCTTGTCCCTTAATCCCTTGTTATGTCATTTATGGCATTAAGGAATAAAGAAAATTCCTTATGCAGAATCATGAAGTGTAGTGACATGGGATCTTCGTGTACATAGATCACTTGTGTTCATGTGTAGTTTATTATGCTCCTAGCCTTGTACCTCTTCAAGATGGTAGTCAAATACTTATGTAACTCCTGATTTCATGACAATGCTATAAACGAGACCATAGTGCGATGTATAAGCATATCCTAAGATGAGAACGAGATTTAAGATTAGGATGGAGGTCACTCATGAAGTCCTTAAAACTTAATTAAACATAATCAAATGTTTCAAAGAATATGAGTCACCTTGGTGCTACCAAACTATGAGAAAACAAAAGATATGTATATATAGATATATATAAATCTTGTTGGAATTCAATAAGTTTCAAATTATAATAACAATGGTAGAGAAATAAATTCAGTGTGAATCGAGAATCATTTTGGTGCAAGGTTTCCCTGTATCTAATATCTCTGTCAAATCCTTTGATTGCATTTTGGGCATCAAGTCACTTTCGTTTGAGTTGTAAGGGTAAAACTGTAGGCATCTAATAAACGTTGGAGAAGAATATTTTTGCATAATAATAGGATAATTAAGTACTTTGTATGCAATTTGATTTATGCCAAATATGTATGTCAGTTATGGAAATTTATATAAAGTATAAGAAGCCAACTTGAGAAGGTGGAATTGTTTGTTTTTAACCGCGGAACAAAACTTAAGAAAATTTAGGTGGACAAACGAGGAAATTTATCCTTGCTCGAAATGTCCTTGGAATGTTAACTTTAACCAAAAATACAGTTAAAGTAATGATATGTTGTGGGTTCGCCATTCCTTTAGACACGTTTCTTGTGGTTGAGTCTTTCCTAGTATTCGTTCATTGGGAAGAGTGTGGTATCGACATGTCGATGTCGCCTGCATGTGTCTATGTGAGTCGATGACTTATGTGATTGTCGCATGTGTGTCGAGTTTTGTACTTGGAGCCCTTACTGTGTTGTGTGTCATGAGCAATGTAAGTCAAAAAAATTATCCTGGTATTTTTACTGTTGTATTTGGGTGCGTAAAATGTGGGCACTACAATTTGTACCTTAGCGGTTGCTAAGATTTTACAACTAAAATTAAGGTAGTATGAAATTATCAGCATCTACATACTGCAACAACATAATATTGTAAAAACTCTTTCTAGAGGATTTAAAATTTTAAATAAAATTGATTTGAGATTAGCAGCATCTAGCCTTTACAACGATGTAATAATTTAAACTTAGCATTTTTTAGGATTTAACACATAATATTTGGGGCATAACGGCTGTAATAATTTAACACATTAAATTAGAATTCCAGGAGGCTAGCGTCTGCTATAATATGTGTACTCCTAATGTTTTTGAGGTATTCTTTAACAAATAAAATTAACAAATTTTTAGCTACATGACATCTAGTTGCTTCCATAATAGAATATTTCGAGCTTGGATGTCTCGAGCATTTAACAAGACAAAGTATGAAATTTTTATATTGGCTTATACTATCTTATGCTTTCAACATATTATTTGAAGATATGTTGCTTTAGGATTCAACTAAAAACATATCGGATATTGCTAGCTTAGGCTGCTGCTAGGTTATTCCTTGAAAACATTTTCGAGCTTAGAGATCGATACTCAATAGTGGATATCATGAATTTATACACCACGAAGACATACGCAACATATTATTTAGAACATAGTGGTCACTAGGATTTTAAAAGTAAAGAAAGATATTGCGATTTTAGCGCTCACTAGGTATTTTCGCAACATATTATTTATACCTTAACAATTGCTAGGATTTCACAAATTATATAAATGTAGTATGAAATTAGTGGCCTCTACTTACCGCAACACCATAATATTTGAAACAATATTTCTAGAGGACTTCAAATTTTAAATGAAATTTATTTGAGCTTAGCGACCACTATCCTTTACAACGATGTAATAATTTAAGCTTAGTGTTTGTTAGGATTTAACACATAATATTTTGAGCATAGTGGTCGCAAGAATTTAACACATTAAATTAATATTCTAGGAGGCTAGTGTCCGCTAGAATATGTGTACTCATAATGTTTGCAAGTTGTCGGTGGTATGCTTTAACAAATAAAATTAATAATTTTTGAGCTATATGGAATCTAGTTTCTTCCATAATCGAATATTTTGAGCTTGGATGTCTCGAGCATTTAACAAGACAAATTATGAAATGTTTATCTTGGCATCTGCTATATTATGTTGCTACATATTCTTTGAATATTTGTTTTCACTAGGTTTCAACTAAAAAACATGTCAAATATTGCAAGCTTAGCGACCTCTAGGTTATGTCTCAAAAAAATTTACGAGCTTAGATATTGGTACTCAACAATAGATAATATGCTACTAAGACATTTCCACAACATATTATTTGGAGCTTAGTGGTCACTAGGATTTCACAAAATAAAGAAAGATATTGTAAGTCTAGAATTTGTTAGGTGTTTTCATAACATATTATTTGTACTTAAGTGGTCGATAGGATTTCATAAATTAAATTAAAGTAATATAAAATTAGTGGCATCTAGGTACATGCAACAACATAATATTAAAAAAATTCTACGGTATTTATAATTTTAAATGAAATGGATTTGAACTTAGCGGTGGCTAACCTTTACAATGATGTAATAATTTAGGCTAAACATTCATTGGGATTTAACACATAATATTTAGGGCATAGAGGTTCCAAGAATTTAACACGTTAAATTAAGATTCCAGGAGGCTAGCATTCACTAGAATATGTGTACTCATAATGTTTGCAAGTTATTGGTGGTATGCTTTAACAAATCAAATTAACAAATTTTGAGCTACATGGCATCTAGTTGCTTCCATAATAGAATATTTCAAGCTTAGATGTCTTGATCATTTAACAAGACGAAGTATGAAATTTTTAGCTTGGCATCCGCTATCTTATGTTGCAACATATTATTTGAATATATGTTGTCGCTAGGATTCAACTAAAAACATGTCAGATATTACAATCTTAGCAACCGCTAGGTTATTCCTCAAAAACATTTTATGAGCTCAGAGATCAGTACTCAACAATGGATATTAAGAAGCTATACGCCGCTAAGACACTACCACAACATATTATTTGGAACATAATGGTCGTTTGGATTTAATAAAATAAAGAAATATAATTCAAGTCTAGCTTTTGTTAGTTATTGCCGACATTGTATTTGTACCTTAGCGATCACTAGGATTTCACAAATTAAATTAAGGTAGTATGAAATTATCTGCCTTTACGTGCTTTACTGACATAAAATTTAAAAAATATTTCTACGAGGATTTAACATTTTAAATTAAATTGATTTGAGCTTGGTCGCTAGCCTTTACAATGATGTAACAATATAAGCTCATTGTTTGTTCGATTTAACACATAATATTTGGGGCATAATGGTCAAAATAATTTAACACATTAAATTAAGATTCCGAAGGCTAGAATATGCGCACTCATAATTCTTGCATGTTGTCAACAATATGGTTTAACAAATCAAATTAAAAAAATTGAGCTACATGTTTTTAGCTTATCATCAACTATCTTATGTTGTAACATATTATTGTAAGATATGTTATCGTTAGGATTCAAATAAAAACAATTAGGATATTGCGAGGTTAGCATTCCATAGGTTATGCCTCGACAATATTTTCTAAGCTTAGATTTTGGTTCTTAATAACGAATATCATGAAGTTTTATGCCGCTAAGACATTTTTGTATCATAATATTTGGAACATAATGGTAGGATTTAATGAAATATAGTATAAAACACATATTATTTGAAGATATTATGACATGGATATGTCTTAGCAGCATATTATTTGAAGATATGTTATCGCTAGGCTATTATGAACTCTTAGGTTGTTAAGACACTTTGCCACGTCATAATAGTTGGAACATAGTGGCGTCGGGATTCTAAAAAATAGAGAAAGATATTTCAAGTCTACCATGCACTATGTATTACCACAACATATTATTTTTAGTTAATGCCACAACAAAAATTTTGGAGCTTAGCGTATCAAAACAGAAAATGCATGTTTAGATAAGTATAACATTTGGAATATATACCACGATCATTGTATCAATTATAAATAATTTTCTATTAACTTGTTATACATATCACGTGCTTTCCACCCTATCTCATGTACTACAATATATGATTCACTATGGTTTTCATTAACTACGGGGTGTTGTTGATCTAAGACCGTATGAGCGGTTGCTTCCTAGGTTTGTTGCTCTCATTCGGGACTCGTTTTATCATATCGATGTCATGCTTCCTCAAAATATTTTTTGCAAATCTGAGAATATATTTTTATCTTTTCCATATCTAGAATCATGCTTCTATCTAGTACAACAAACTTTTCAAGAAAATCCTTTTGACAACCACATGCTTTTTGGCAATTTCCTTGAGTGTCTATATGTTTTTCCCCTTTTTTGTAAACAATCTCAATGACATGCAAATTTTCTCCTTTGAAAATTAACCATGAATTTCTTAAGGGATGTCATGAAATATTCATCAAAAACCAATTCATGGTTTCCTTTAAATATTTCCATGATCGAAGATTCTATGAAAACATGATTTCCTCTAGAAATAATGTCATCAAATTGTAAATAAAGTTTTCTTACTTGTTCATTCCATTCCCTTAGTATTTTCTTTGTATAATTATCATATTTCTGGCATATACCAATATCATCCATGGTCATAGTTGTAGGGTCTTTACAAATTCCTTTTTCAATGACCTGCCCAATATGTGTTAATTTTTTTGCAATGATGTCATTCATGTAATGATTTTTCATTTTTTTTTGAAGAACAATTCTTCCTACTCCTTTGCATGGATGTAATTCTTTATATTATTGAACAAGCCATATAATGCCTCTTCTACATTAGAAACTATACCGGGAGGAACTGTGGCCTTTAATTGAGTTTCAAGATCTTTATTTCTAGCATGTACTCCCCTCACTACTTCTATGAATTCTTTTGTTGTAGACCTTATCAAGGATTCTTGATCTCCCTCATATTACACCACTTGGGATCCTTTGGCTTTCCTTTTCTTTATAAGAGTGAAGAGGTCTTATGAAGTTTCATGCTAAATCTGGCTTATTGGGTTGACATATTCTTTTTGGTTACCCTTTTCATAGTTCCCATCCTTGTATTGAATTCAATGTTCACTAGGATCCTATTATGCCTCCCAATCTAGATGTTCTTTTTAGGAAATTATGAATTTCTCTACCCAATTGTTTCTCGCTTGTTGTGAAGTGGAGGGAGAAGATTGAAAGGGTTGCATTGGGGCTTTTCTATCTAGAATTTCAGTTTGTGTAGTATCCTCTTCTTCACTTGATGAAGTTAAGGCATATGTGACCAAATTTGGAGATTTATTTGGTTCGGAAAAGACTTCTCGAAACTCAAATCGAGATTCATTTGGTGGAGATAAGGGAACACAGGGTTGTTGTGAATGTCTTGAATACAAATATTTTTTTCTCTTTATAACCTCCTTTTTAATAATTTCTCTTGGAGGTGGAACTACCCATGTCTCCTTCATATTATGTTGAATAAGGCTATCTTGTGTTTGGGTAATCCATACCCAGTCATTATCATCATGCACGTGAGCATACATTATATTTAACTATCCTTTAAGTGAATTAAGGTGTTGGGTAACCCTTTTCCTTTTGTCATATTTCCTTAAAGGGTGTTTGGGGAGATGAAATGAATTTTTATGGGCTGAGGAAGCCTTCAAATTGGCCACCTATTAAATTTTTTTCATCCCACATAGACTAGGAAGGAGGGATGTGTTTTAAGATTCTTCTCCTTACACTTTAAAGCAATATCATTGCAAATATAATATGCAACCTCTTGTTCTACCAATTTTTTTGGCTCATATTATGGAAACTAAATAGGATGTGTAGGGATCCCCTTGATTATGATAATTGTATATTCTGATAGAATAATATGACACCTATTATCCTTATGAATTAAGGATTGCATCGATATTCTCGGTGTTGTCATTTCATGTAATTGTTGGTAGAGAGTAGGATACAAATAAGTGCATATATCTTGAATATGTGATCTGAAATGATGGGCATACAAGTCTGAATATTGCTCATTTACCTTCAAAGGGATCAAAATATATCATATTTTATTGAAATCCATACATTCAATAATACCAAAGACAACATTGAGAAGATAGGAAGCCATGTAAAATGATTTTCCTTTATCGACGAAATTATTTATTTGTCTCACTAAATTGAGACAGAGCACCTGACCTAAGGAGGAATCTTGTCCTCATCAATAATAAAATAAATGGGATCCACGAAAAATCCACCTTAGAGATTGAAAAATTTCTATATAGTGTATTCATGAGTGTCATGCCAATACGAACTCTGATCTAAACCTTTTGATAAGGTTATCGGATGGATTAGAATCATCCATATTATCTAATGGGACGAATTCCCAACTCTAAAAAACATCTCTTACTCTCATTTGGGCCACCCAAGACTCGTGTGTGTTTGAGTTGTATAATAGCTCTCACTTTGGAAGTTTATAATAACTTTTGTATTCATTTCCGGCAAAACAAACCTATTCTCTTTTTCCCTGATTAGAAAATAATGACAAATCCTCGGACTTTGCATGAAGTAGATAGGAAGTAATCACTTCTAGAAATGGAAACACCTCTAGTTTAGTAGTAATTAAATGGAGACCAGCTATTTTTATCACCCTTACATCTCGAGAACCATAGCACTTGGTCTTCCGGTATACTCATTATGTCTATGACATCAACATCAACACTTTCATTCTAAACTACAGAATATAGAGTTGAGTAATGCTGAAATTCATCATGTAAGGAAGATGGATCGAACATGGTATCTCTTATTACTCTATCATCCTCGTTGGAATATAAATAAGTATCTACCATCGACATTTCCCACTCTCTCGCCATGTTGAAAAATTAAAGGGCCATGAATGTTACATACATCATTAAAAAAATTTACTTGAGACAAATGACATAATTGATTTTATGGAAACATTCATATGTCCCTTACTATGAATATTAAGTAATCTTAGAAAATAATTTCCACATAAAATATTGAAGTGTTGATCCTAACGGTCTTTAGGGTTAATAATTACTAAATATATAGAGTTTAGCGGTCGTTATGGATTATTCACGGAATCACTATTAATGGAATGAGAAGAGCGTGGTTGTACATGAACCACCGACGGTTCAAGGTATATGTAGTTTTAACCATGGAATTTGTTAGGTGTCACTCCATTAAAAATATTAGTACAATGATCTAAGTCTCATCAATATAAGCACTCTTGTGGCTTCAAGTACTTACGTAGTTCAGATCCTAGTGATTGCTAAGTTAAGAAACTATGTAAAATTATTCATGACAATAAACATGTAACATATTTTGGAAGGATTATCCATTGTCTGATAACCATCCACATTGTGTAGATAACATGAAAGAAAATTTTAAAAACATATATGTTAGAGAGAGCGAGGATTTAATTCGACATATGAATGGGAATTTTTTAACATTACTTGTTGGTATTTAACACTAATTGAATGGACTAGCATAAAAACCATTAAGATTTAATTTTTTAAATTTTGAGCTGAGTGTGTGAGAAATAAAACAAAATAATAGGTCCAAAGGTTACTAAGTAAAATTTGTTAAACAAAAAAATATGCAGTTGTCCCATAACAAATTTTACAAAGAATAACCTAGGCCCCCCAAAGACCTAACAAGTTTAATTTCAAATCGAGCATTGGAGTATGTCGTAATTCACATTTGTTTATAACAAAAAATTCTTCACAACCATGAATCTCCATTACTAATTGAAATAAATGACATAAAGACCGCTAGGATTTTTGATTCTCAATTAAAAAGAGAGATCAATTAGAAAATCATTATCTAGCCTATTGGCCTCAAGGTTCTTGACATTACCTCTTGTGTTTTTAATCACTATCTCTACAATTTTGAATTGAATAAAAATCCTAGTGAATGCTGTAATTTCTTAATTTCAAAATAATTTTTGAATAAGAAATCACTCTTATTGTACCAATCACCGGTTGTACAAATTTAGAATAATTATAATTATCAATGACTATAATTGTATCAAATTAGTTGCATTTTACCTAGTGGATCCAATTGCTACACTAATTTCCATCGAAGGGATCAAGAATTTCTCTTCGTATCAAATAAAATTCTTAGCAACCACTAAGCTCCATTACTAGTCTACCTTAGCGATCGTTGGGCTCCTATCATTACCATTTTCTATTGTAATCACTATCTATTCAACTTTGGATTGCTAAGTTCAGAAACTATGTAAAATTTCTCTTGAAAATTCATACACAACATATTTTGGAAGGATTATACATTGTCTGAAAACCATCCACATTATGTATATATAATTCTGGTCTAAGTTTGTCAATACAAGTAATCTTGAGGCTTAGGACTTATGTAATTCAGATCCTAGAGATGAATACGCTCATCCACAACTAAATATTTAGAGATTGGCCATATCTATGTATTATCCACCAGATAACTATTATTAGAATGAGGAAAATTTCTCCAATCTTTAAACTGGTGGGGTGTCGAGATATACGTAGTGTTGATCTTATTGGTCGTTATGTTCAACCACAATAAGTTATTTCGAGATTATTTGTATCTATGCTTATTTCAAAGCCCAAATATTATTGTGATGAGTAATAGAACTCCAATCCTTACACTCTTGAGGGTACAAACATAATTATTTATAATCCTAGTGATCTCTAGGGTTAGCCGCAACATATTTTTTTTAGAGTAATAGTTTATAAGAATCATTAACATATAAATACGTACTTCTTATCATATTTGTTACTACTATTATCCACAACAATATACCTTAGCTTAGTGGTCGTTAGGCATCACTAATAAGAAAACTAATAATGCATTAACAAGAAAATATATAAAGCTTAAATGTTCAATAACATCTACCTCGACAAAATATTTTGAACTTAGCATTAGCTAAACACCATTCAATGGAAATCTATCATTGACGTAAGAAAATTTTTGTAATACATGTATTCATAAGGGATTAACATTTACTTATGTCTGATTAGTTCGTTGCAGGTATCATGAATACGTATTATTTCCAAGCATCATTCACAAACTTACTATTAATGGAATGACCGAAACACTGTTGTATAAGCACCACTTAGGGGTCAAGATATACATTTTTAACCATGGTGTTCATTAGGCATCACTCTAGTAAAAATATTAATAAATTGAGAAAATTATTTCAATACAAGTACTCTTGAGGCTTCAAGTCTTACTTAGTTCAGATCCTAAGAGTCCTAAGTTGATTAACAATGAAATATTTCAAGATTGGTCATATCTAGGATTCTATTCACGTGAAAACTATTATTAGAATGAGAAAAATTTCTACATTCTTTACACTGTGAGGGTCAAGATATACATAGTGTTGATCTTAGCGGTTGCTAAGTTCAACCACAATGAACTATTAAAACCTTCTCTCGTATCTAGGCTTATTTCAAAGCACAACAATTATTGCAATGAGAAAAATAATTTCAATCTGATCACTACTAAGGGGTATAGACATAGGTATTTCTTATCCTAGTGGTTTCTAAGGTCAGTAAACATATTTTTTGGAGCTTAACGGTGTATAAGAATCATTAACAAATAAATACGTGCTTCTTATCCTTTCTAATACTACAATCATCCAAAAGGATATACCTATAGCTTAGTGGTCACTAGGCATCATTAACAAGAAAAATACTAATGCATTAACAAGAAAATATATAAATATTAGTTATCAATAATATCCGCATGGATAAAATATTTTGAAATTAGTGTTAGCAAAACACCATTCAATGGGAATCTATTTAATTAATTATAGTTATATAATCTCCTAGGTCATTAAATATCACAATGAGTAGTCAACACATATGAAATTCTATTTGTAGCGGTCTCTAAGCTCAACAAAACAAAATATTTACAAGCTTAGCATCACTTTATGATGATTAGCATTGACAAAATATATTTTGAAGTTAATGTTCGTTGGACATCATTCACTAGACATCTATTATTAAACTAAGTTCCATTACATTTTTTCTTCAAGGGTCACGCATTTCTTAGCTCTCATTAGTTTGTTCCATGAATTATTTTGAGTCAAGTGTTGCACTAGATACCCTCATGAGGGATCAAGCCTTAACTAGTTCTCATACTATTTTATATAATTTATTGAAATGAAGATAAAAATTCCACATTTTAATTATAAATGAAATCTCAAAAGAGATGATGATATATAATTAGTTAATAAATGAAGTCTCAAAGTACATTTTATAATTCTAATAAATATAATGAACACACTCTTTGTAGAGTTAGTATGAAAATACTGAGACTCCAGAGCCTATGTGAAATCTCCCTTGTTATTAAACCTCATAATTTTCATGATATCACATCTCCATATTTCCATATGCTTATTGTCACATTAAGAAAGAAAAGCCATGAAATCTTATAATTTTTAGATGCTGATATATCATTAGCTAATTTAAATAAAACAACTAGAGCCTGTAATTTTAATCTCTAAATTTTGTATATGTCTTTCTAGAACTATTAATTAAGTGAAACATTATTCAAAATATCGTTTAGCCTAACTTCTCAAATAGTATGTTTTATAATTCCCGATTGGTTGTGTTTCAAAGAGGAACCTATATAGATGGTACTCTTTGCATTTTTGAGTTGATAGTCACATATATGTTTTTAAAAATTATTTCCAACAATTTCCTTATGTAATCAAACAATTACTATAAACAAGAAAACAATTATTTATGTTACTATTACTATTTCATCTATTGAAAGTTACTATCATTATTTCATTACTACAATTTAATTTAAAATGAAATGTCTATAGAAACCAACTCCTAACTGTCCAAAATCCTTAAATGATTAACAACCCTAATTAAACAAAATATTTTTTCCTTGGCCTTTTCAGCAACACCCATTTTGTTCACTTCCACTAATCATTTATGTCCATATTTAGTATTTTATGAATCATTTCTCAGTCCTCTTGTCAAAATTATATGCATAACATGTTTTACATTACTCGCAAGTGGGGTACACACATATTTAGTAAATCATTTAGGGATCGGAAAAAGAATGACAAAACAATGTCAAACCCTATCAGTTGAGAAGTGTTTGTCAAAGAGCATTAAAGAATAGAAATATTTGACTACTAGAAGTAGAAAAAATAGGGTTTTGTTGAAAAGGCTATGGAAAATTCTACATTCATAGAATTTCAAAATTTTGGAAGGAGCAAAGGTGAGAATGCATACAAATTTTTGATGCCTTCATGAAAACAAATCGTGACCAAATTTTGGAAATTAAACCGTGATCAGATTTTCCAATGAATTATTATTCTTACGAAGTTTTCCCCTTATGCTAATGTTCCTTCTAGAAGCCTCACAAATTTAAGTGTCCTTGAAATATACTAATAAATGACAATTTATAATTACATTCATCTAACACTTCCAATGCCCACTTTCTTCGGCGCATGAATTACAAAAACATGCGCGTTTTCATTAATTATTAATTTGGTTTATATTTAATGGCTGTCAAATGACACATATATTTGGAATATCATTTTGACTATACTTTGTTTTATTAATGACCAATTAATTTTAGGAGAACCAAAATATTAACCATACATGACACACATAAAAATTATCAATATTAATAACAATATCATTAAAAGAACACCATGCTCATTGTCAATTTTATAATCTTTAAATTACATAGTGAGCATATAAGTATTCCATAATTTGACTATACTACCAATGATATGTGGTTCAATTGATGTCTCACATATTGAATTATCATATTTCAAATATCACACAAACTTTACAATGTTCGGTTTAATGACACTCTCGAATATGAACCGTATATGACACACATGAATATTATCAAAATTATCAACATTATCAACAAAAGAACACCATGCTCATTGGTAATATTATCTTCTATAAATTTCATAGAGATTATAAAAGTATTCCATACTTTGACTATACTACCAATGATATGTGGTTCAATTGATGTATCACATATTGAATTATCATTTGTCCTCAACAAAAATAAACATGTTTACCAACATCATTTTTAAATTATTTTTTACAAAACAATATCTTCAGATGTGTGTGTCAATCATGATCTTGGTGGAACCCATGATGTTGATCGTTGGAATTGTTTTGTTATAAAAAGGAAGAATGTAAAATAGAGAAGTATTAGCTAACTCTAATGCATGATTTTTTCATACACAATGTATACCATCTTTTAAGATGGAGTGAGTGATCTGATACTATATTACTAAGGTTGAAAAAATTGTAATTTACCTAGGTAAAAAGACTTTCGACTTGAAGTTGTACATCCAATATTTTTTCCATTAGCTTTCTCTCTTGTTGCATTCTTTCACGCGCATGTTGAAGCCTTCCCTACTCAATTTCTTTCAATGTTTGACACAATAGATGCATGCTATTTTTATATTACCTCTTTCAAATCTCCTTAATAGTTTATTTTTCTCTTCACACCTTTGATTTGAAATCCATTTTTATTCAAATGTATTTCTATCTTTGCTCCTTCCAAATATTCAATGTTCATAGAAGCGATTTATGATTGCCCTCTCATGTATTTTATAGAAGTATAAGTGGTTATGTTAACCCTCATTTTCCATTAAAACCAATAACCTTTTGTGTTTTTTGTAATGTGATCCATATATTCATTAAAATTACATGTCCAATGTGTTTCCAATGTTGTGTTATCCAATTGTTTCTCCTTCTTTAGGGTTTTCTTCAACCTCTTCATCTTGTATTTTCATTGCATACCAATGAATGTTTTTCCACATATGTGATTCAAAGCATATGTTATATCATCCCAATGTTTCTTTCTGAGTTTTCCACAATTTAAATGCTTATACACCTATTCATATTTTGAAATAAATGTTTTCACATCATATTTTGACCACAACTCTACTTTTTATTATTTCATCAACTCCTCGTTATTTCTATCTTTTTCATATGCATGGGTTATTGAAAATATTTCTTCTAATTTTGAATCATCAACAATATATAGAGAATTTAGATCAATTTGTGAATGTGGAATGCAAGGATCCAATTTTTGTGCACCACTTGTATTCTCTTACAAATTTGAGACACTATTTCCATCTAAGTTTGGCACACAGAAGTCCTTTACATGATAGTTTCTTAGCTATTTGTTGTGTTGAAAAACCCATATTGTCTGCATAGTTTCTTGGAGTTGATTTGAAAACTTGGGATTCAAAACGTGAAAAAAAGGAAAATGGTGATATTTACATGTCCTAAAAATTTATTAGTTACTATAAACAATCATAAATGAAACAATTTACATACTTCATCTTTTATGAAAACTTAATTTTATTTTTCATTTTCTAAAAATAAATATACAAGGGTTCCTACGCTCTGTAAATTCATAGAATCAAAACATGTGGAGAAACATTGAAAATTGGTTAATTACCTACTAAAAAATGTAATATTTATAATCACTATGAAATGGGTGTATAAAATGAAATTATTCAAAATAAAATAACAATGTTTTACCTCTTTTAATTTTTGTAACTCTATTCTTCCCCCATTTGTATATGTGCTCCTTGTTTTTGTGTTGTCGCCTTTGAAATGAGTATAATTTTTTCATTTTATTAAATTAAATACATACGTTAAGAGAGTTTTGTGGATTACAATTTAATATTGTACCACTTAATATTAAATGCAATATAAAAAATAAAAACATACTCTCAAGTGGCGGATTTTACATTATATAGTTTAATGACCATTTAATGTTTAGGGAAGCACAATATTAATTATGCAACATTTGACCTTAAAAAAAATTTAATTGTTATTGGATTATAAAAATCTTAATCTTTCCCTACACTGTGTGGTTTATGGATAAAATTATACACACAATAGCAAGATCAAAAATTAAGGTAACATTTTTATAACAAATTTTGTAATGTATGAAACCTAAAATTTGACATTGTATGAACTTAAATTTGACATACATATATTTACTTAAAATTAAGTCTTTAATATTGATAATTATTAATAAAAAACTACGTAGCATGTGTTACTTCTACTCAATATTATATACAATTATTAAAAATAAACTTATATTGTTAAAAGATTATGTAAGATATAAAAATCTTAGAAACAATTAATACACATAATTGAATCAAAGCATATACCACCATCATTAATCAAATAAAGACTAAACTTGAAATCTATACCATAAAATAAGCATAGCTATATAATTAGAGAATTAAATACATGAACAATTTACTTCAACATAATATTAATGGCCCTAAATTTAAGTCCAAGAGGTCATTAGGCTATAGAAATTTTTTTACTAGAATGGCAGGTGAAAATATGCCCTTCAATATGCGAGTGATCGTTATTCCAAGTATGAATTCTCACACTTCATCTTGAGAATTCTCTTACTTTGTCATGCAAGGTATCGAATGTCAACGTGCGAGGTAAATCACACTTTATCATGTGATCTCCCTCACACCTCTTTGTGCAAGGATTACACTTCATCATGTGAGGAATCACACTTGGTATATGTACAATGCCATGACTCTCTCACTCTACAATGAGTTATCACTGTCACGTCCAAGTGTGAGTTTTCAAACTTAGAGTTGTGCTTTGCGCATTGAAATGTGATCACTAACTTTTTGCCTCCCATTCTAGTCAATATTTGAATTTTAGGATGGAAAAAAAAATTACGTCATGATTTACTGCTAGGCTATAAAACTCTTGAAATACATAGGGGAAAGAAGCCAATGACCGTGCATAATCTAATGACTATGAGTGGTAATGTGTTGTATAGTACCAATAGTTATAAAAATCAATGTCAACATTTATAACTTTTATACTAAGAATTTAGAAAAAGGGTAGCCAATAACACAAGTAAAATTGAGTCACATGTACAAATCAACCAATAAAAAAGGTGACACATCAATTGTCCCAAAAAGGTGATTTCATTCACAAGTAAGGGCCAATATTAATTTTCTATGTACTAAAAAGTACCTATTTTAAATCCCTTAGAAATTTTTTCAACAAAATTTAAATGCACAAAAGAAAATTTGTGCATTATAAAAATCTTAATCTTTCCTCTACACTATGTGGTTTATGGATAAAAGTTACACACAACAATGAGATCTAAGGGTGTAATATAATTTGTCATATGTTTAAATGTTTTGATTAAATGAGGTTTTAAAGATGTTTATATAAGATGTATATTTGTTTTTCTCATTGTGATTTCAATTCGCCATACTAATGTTAAAGATTTAAGTGTCCTTAGTACTAATTTTATCTTTTTATTTGTGGATATAGTTGAAAATTAAATTTGGTTTTGAAGATGGAGCACATGTGGATTTAATATCCAAAGGTGTGAAAGTTGTGGAGGGACTAGTTTATCCATCCAAATATACACTCCATTGTAGAGATGTGGGGTCTATCTTATTCATTGTCACAATAAGTATTGTATTCAATGGCAAAGTGAGACTGCCATACAAAATTGATGATTGTGAAACCCTGACAAAAATTCAAAACAAGGGATACTTTATCCCATAAGAAATAAGGAAAATGATTAATCTTGTTATTTAAAATGTTTCACATGTGGGGGTGATGGCATTCAAAACATCATGAGCAAGTGACTCATAGGATACATTTAATGAGGACGAGGGTTTGAATTCTAATAGTGATAGCCATTGTTTCACAAATCCTAAAGACAAGGATGAATTTTCTACAACCTACGTGGTGGTAAAATATAAGTTTCCTCAGAAAGAAGGTGACATAGCTGAAGGGTTTATATTCCTAGTACAAGAACAACATGTGATTTTTGGAGTGGTGTTGGGATGCACACATTTTAGTGTTTTTGTGGAGAATGTTATAACTACATGCAATGATTGTTATCCAAGTCTACAACAGAACAATGAAGTTGCCTGGCCAATCAAAAACTTAGTTTATCTAGAAATAATAACTGCACTTCATGTGAATGGAAATTATGAACTCCAAGAAATAAGTTCCACATCAAACAATTACTTCAATTTGAAGATCAAGGAGGTTCTTGCCAAGTTGATACATGTTTGTTCAAAAGAACATAAATTTGTTTGAAGCAACAATTACGAATGTCTATGAAGGATACAAGGTGCACTTTAGAAACTTGAATGGCAATACATTTGGGGTGCATGTTGATAATTTAATCACACCTTTTTTCAAGGGTTGCTCTATATCGAAAGATCTCTCTCCTATCAGCTAATTGTGCCATCAAGATGGTTCCATTACGTAATGTAAGGAGAAAATGAATTCTAGAAGAGTTATCGGTAAAAATTTGGAGTGCATTTAAAGATCCATTGCCTCAACTGGTATACCCAAATTCATGTGAATCCTCCATATGTAGTAGTAATGAAAACTTGATAAAAATACCTTACAAGATGCCTAAAAAAGCCAAAAGGTAAATTCTTCTCCATCTAGTATAGAAAAGGCAAGGAAAATAATGAAAAATCAAGAGAATGCTTTTGCCTTTTTCTGAAGTTGAGAAAAAACTTTTGCAAGGAAGGATGTCTCTCCAATCTATCTCTCAGTGCTTTCAATCACGGTTGGAATTTAAATCTAGGTATGAATGAACCTACCATAAACACTTTTCACTTAATACATTCACTTGAAAATGCTATCATTTGTGATCAAGGTCAAACTTTATAACATACAATACATAAATTGAATTAATTTGGAAGGGATGTATGTCAGAATGCATGGTACAAATGTCATGGAATCTTGAAAAGAACATATTATAGATACAAACAATCTTAGATTAATGGTGAGAGGAGGGAAATAAATGGAAATAAAGGAAAACAAAAATAAATTCCAAACATTTTCGTAACTAAAATGGTGGAAAATAATTCTGACATATCCCCACATATGTCTCGTTTAGTGGGACAAGATGGTACTAAAGTAACAATGAGACTACTACCTACATGTTATACTTTTTCTTACATGCTAAAAAAGTGTAACGTGGCCCTTTCACTATTGGACCTTCCTCCAATGTCACAATAAAATCTCAGTAAAATATGGGAAGAACATTTATCCCACGTTTCAATCAACAAGAACAACTTCTTCACCAAATGTGATGAGTGCATAGAGCTTAAGAACAAATGTGCAATGACCTCATGTCCAGAAACACTGACACAAATAGATCAATGCCATAAATGGAAAAATGATTACATTAAAAGTTGTCATGTAACTTACTATGCACATATATTGCAAGCGCAAAAAAATCCTAATGGTTATTTGAGAATTGTGCATGAAAAAATGGATAAGATGAAAACTGAAATACCAAGGATAGGAAAAAAAGAAAAATCAATAAGAAAATTTATTATGTCCCCATCACCTTGACTGGTATGCTTCCTATAGTCATTTTTATGACCTTAAAATAATAGTCTAATCCAATGGGTGTCATCATATCACCTAGCAGGTGCCGGGTACTCACCGAGGCATGTGCGGGTGTTGATCCCCTCCTTTATGTGAGTCTTGTGAGAATACATTGCTATGGATAGAAACTTAGATGCAAAGGGTAAAAGAACCATGCATTCATTTTGAGAGCTTAAGATGAGTTATTATATCATTATACCTATCTTGATAACAAGAGAAACATCATATGAATAATAGATCTGATCCATACCATAAAGGAAATGCACTAGGTTTTACACCCATGAACAATACATATTTAGAACAGAACCATATATTTAATATTGATCATATTTCAACAACCATATTACATTCACCAAGGCCATGATAGGCCAATATATCAATGCAGATAAGATTCATGCATCAGAATTCCTAACTATGCTTCCCATATTACAAAGAATTTATCATAGCCCCATCCCTCTAGGAAAGCTATCACTCCTACAGTCCTCTAAATGAGAACCTCAACTCTCTAGAACCTCTTACTATTTCTGTAGAGCTTTACCCTTCCATTCTCTCTAGTCATGTTCTCTTCCTTCATAATGTCTCCTTTGTTTACTGAGCATCCATATATATAGTTGTATTTCCCACCGCCATGCCTTTCTGAAGTAGCAGATCGGTCACCAAGTGTCAAGGAGGTCAGTAGGCCGGAAAAGTGACAAGCGAGTGTGGGAATCTACAGGTAACTCTTCCGCGTACCCGACCTCCCGAGGTCATGCCGAGACAACCGGTGGGGATGGAATATGCGTGGGATGCAAACGAACTAGTTAGGCAATCTAATGTCTTCGACACGCACTAATGGAATTTGTGAATCTAAGGCAAAGAAGGCCCTTCTAACTTGGACTGGTGTGATAGATCGATTACCAGGATGGCTTTCGAAAGGCTCCAATCAATATCGAGCTCTAGCATGATTCGATCTATGGGTTGTGGAATACATGGAAAATGACACAGGATAGTTTCGTGTATATCTCCGGATAAGGTCATATGGCGGATAATGAATACAATTGACTCTACGGATAATTCTCGGCCTAGTCCAGAATTCTCTAGCTTTGTTAGCTGCTATATCTAGTAAGGATAGTTGTTCGATGATGATGGGTGGAAGTGGAGTGGATTGGAATACTAGTGTGCATAGGCCAGTGTCTATATCTGATTGACTTATGGATTCGTTAGGCTATGGGATTTGGGGATCATAACCGTAGATTCTTGGTTGTTGCGGTCTGCTTATGGTCATGTATGAAATCAAGTCCTAATCCCTAGTATCCAGTAATCGTATGCTTTCTCAGCTTCTATGTTTAGACTCAATAACTATGTGATTTTCTCGGAATATCTTACAGGTGTTCGTGCAACCTGGATTCTTAAACTAGTATCTATGTCTGTGAGAGTGTCTCCTGCATTTGGCTGTGGGACCAAAGGATCACAACCAAAGGTTTGTTCTCTCTCGAACCCTTCTACAGTCATGTGAATGTTTGCCTAGGGTAATCTGTAGTTCGGTTGATTTGACCAAAACGTGTGTGCTTGGTCGTCTTCTATATTTAATCCTCTCAACTGAGAGCTAATCAGTCGTAAATCTGTTGTTGTTTGGAAGACTTGTATTCTAAGGTTCTGGTCTATGTCAACTATTGCTTTGTGACGAGGTTGGGTTGAGGCACGATTGGCTCAAATACGTATTCTCTGGTTCCTGGGGTCCCGTGATTGTCATACAAAACAAAATGTAAATCTAACTGTAGTAAAGAAAATTCTAACTATGTGGAATAAATCTAAAACATATATAACTTCTATTTCTCTATGAGACTTTCTAAGAATTTAAGAAAAGTAGCTATTTAAACGTATCTAGAAATAACAACTAAATAACAATTTAAAACAAACAAGATAACCGAGTGTAGTTATTTGCCTGTGTAATTTGTAGATTTATTCTAAACAAATAAAATAGCTTATCTAATCTATCTGCAAGATTCTCGATCCTACCTCAGAAGTGAGGAGTGAATCATAGTTTCTCAGAAACTATCAATCCTCACAGCTTCCCTGGCAATATCGAGAATAGAATTTACTGAAATGAAGCAATTATCTACTCTATTTGATATGATTCTAACTAGAACTTTGAAAGCTAGAACCTGGATTCCGCAGAACAGTGGCGAATCCGATGGTGTGTGTGATCTTGTCCCCTCAGTGTGATCTCCTCGTTCTTTCATGTTCACGTGGATCCAGAAAAGCGTGTAATGCTAGCATCAACGGAAGTAGATATTGGGACAAAGGCAGCTCAGAATGCAGACTGAATATAATGCGAGTAGGAGAGGGATAGCGCAAGAGTACAGAGCTTGGCTTATGTAATTCCTAGTGGGATTTATTGCGAGTCATGCAACATAAAGCGTCCAGAACCTGAAACTATCCTGTTTGAGGAGCAAAACCTACAACTTTAATGGCTTCCTAAGCTATTCTACTCCAATGGATTGGATAAAACAACAACACTATTTGCATAAGCTGGATATGTGGCTTACCAACAGCTAAACAATGCTAACTAAGCATTCAAAGAATTAAAACTATGGCTCTAAACAGAATAAAAGACTGAACTGTGAAAATCAGAGCATGAAAATGAATGAGGGGCCGACCCTTTGCTTGTGCACAAACCATTTACTTATAGCTTTTCATTCACCCAAAGATCAAAACCAAACTGAACTCTAAAATAATAAACAATGGCCAAACACTATTCCAGGGACCAAAAACATAAATGCAAGCCTAAGTCGGCAAGGAAAGCTGGTGAAAACGTTGATTTTTACGTGAGTCGCGTTAAAACACTTTCTGGAAAATGCGTAAAGGACCGCCACTCTGAGCAGGGCGGTGGTTACAGGACCGCCGCCCTGATTAGGCGGCGGTCACGAGACCGCCGCCCATGCAGGGCGGCGGTTTCGTCACTGAAGAGCAAAAAGGCCAAGAAAAGAGAGGAAAAAGGAAAAACAAAGGACATGGGGGCTAAGCGGGGCATGTGGGATGTTAACGCACACTCGGAGAGCTTTTCCGGATCCCGAACACCTTGCGAGGAGACCTGTATCATCATTGGGGCACTTGTTGCCTTTGTTCGGTAGTACAGTACCTTACAATTTTGGGTACGTACATATTGCCCCCTCGGAGAAGTGTTTTAGCCATGAAGAGGCGTAAAACGGTGGGTCCGAGTATGGCAGTCCCAAATGGGAAATTAGAAGTTATACGACACACGTCGTGTGTTGAAATGACGCCATCCAAATTCCCTACTCAAAATGAAAAGAGAACTCAAGTGCAGATAGATACAATAGTTCGAAAATAAACACTAAGAATAACAGGGAATGAGAACGTACCATTTGTGCGGGGATAGGAACTTACCTCCATCAGCGCTCCAAACCTGTGAAAAATTCATTTTAAAACAAAACAGAGTGCTATATATATGAAAGTGGGCCCATTTTCCTATTCATTTGCGTGAGTTGATTTGATTGATTTTGAGCTCTAGGACCCACGGTGACGGTTTCTTGCGTGAGTAGAGTTGAAACATCCGCAGCAAGATCGTGATCATGCCTCCACGTGTGGAACATCGACCTCAGCGATCACAGGTTAGTTTTCTTCAGTTTATTATTTTTCCCCCTTAATTTTGAAATGCTAAATTCTTTGCTGATGGGGGTATTTTTGAAAATGCTAGTGTTAACAGGTCCACCTAGGGGGCGCCTACTGGGTAGGTTTTATTTTTAGGTTAAAAGGCCTTTTTTGCACTTTTTAAGCCTTTTTAGGTTAAAAACCCGCGTGGGTTTTCGGACCACGACCGCCGCCCTAGCCAGGGCGGCAGCGGTTACATGACCGCTGACCCTGTTTAGGGTGGCGGTTACACGACCGCCACCTTTAAGGCGGTGGTTACAAAACCGCCTCCCTGCTCAGGGCGGCGGTTTTGCACAGAATGCAAAAAGAACTTGTTTTTGAGATTGTGTTTGTATTTTTAGCATTTCTACGTGTTTTTATGACTTTCTCAGCATTGCCTGGATGCTAACTTACTTTGTTTTGTGTGTTTTTGGGTGTATGCAGGCGAGAGAGGAGTACATCCGATGGAGCAGAGAGAGAGAGTGTGATTGGCTCTCAGGGGTACTAGATGCCCTCTCACAGGACGAGGAGGACACACTTCAGAGGGCTGGTATACTGCGCATATCGCGCGTGCCCCATGTTGCACCATCTAGTCACATCCTTTGTGACTTATTTTCTTACTGGGATGCAGATCGGAACACCTTCCGATTGCCAGGGGTCCGTGGTGAGTGGACCATTACATTGGAGGACGTCTACCACATTCTGGGGGTCCCGATTATTGGGAGGCGACTCACTTTGGAGATAGCAGGCTCACGGGCACAGATTGCACAGTGGGTGACTTATATGGGAGATGCAGCCATCTCCACGGGGTCGAAGAAGGGGGTGAGAGTTTGATCCATTCCTTCTTTGCCCATCCCCATATTTCGACAGGCCATCATGGGGATCCTTGCCTCGAGATTGATCGGGGACAAGGGAGGGGACACATTGTTATCTTCTTTGGGCCCCCATTATTGCACAGATAGAGGGGCACGGCCGGATATACGCTTGGGGAGCAGACATTCTTGGGACCACCTACCATGATCTATATAGGGTGGTCCATTTACAGGGACAGTCATTGAGCCACCCGACTCTAGTCATGAGTTGGGTTTATGAGCATTTCATCCCTTATGGCAGGGGTGTGGAGGTGGCAGATCTGGAGGCTGTTTAGGGCAGCTAGATGGGCCGGACATGTCGGTGTTTAGAGCACCTCATCAGCCGATTGCCTCCTGACTACTACCGACATGGAGGTGAAACACATATCAGACCATGGCGGGCATATGGGGCGAGGAGACTCTTACCTTGATCTCCTGCTCCACCACAGGGCAGCTTATTGATCGAGTGGGACGAGTGGAGGTGCACCCCTTTGGCCGAGTTCCTCAGCAGTTTGGCCTACCATACACGGGTATGCTTCCCCCAGTGGCACCAGTTTACAGATCAGTTCGCGAGGCCAGAGGGGGGCCTAGAGGCCGAGGTTGGACAGTGATTACTCCTGGCGTTCCTATTGCAGCCAGGAGGATAGTTCGTGCTAGAGGGAGAGCCGGTGCGCCTCGGGCACCTTTGCTTCAGATTGCTGCGGGTCCTGCTCATAGCAGCGATGACCCTATTGATATCGACTCTGAGTCTGAGGAGTTCACAGAGGGAGGGACAGAGGAGGAGACCGAGGACAGCGATCCTGAGTGGCATGACACTCAGGACATTATCCGAGCGAGAGAGGGGTGAGCGAGGCGCGAGAGAGGATACTCTAGTTTCAGAGGAGCCCCTCTCCCAGGGCCATGGTGGAGAGGATGAGTCCGTTGCGGGGTGACATGTTGCTCCTGCCACAGGAGTAGCCCCTCAGTCGGTAGCGGCATCCGTGGCAGGTGCCGGCCCCAGTGACCCATCCTGGAGGCCTGGTGATCCGAGTAAGTTACCCTTTCTCCTTTTTAATGTTTATTTGTAGGCTCTCCTTAGTTGCTATTTTGTATCTTTTAGCCTCTTTCTTAGTTTCTAATTCATTTTCTCCTTTGTTTGTAGAAGGCTGTTGATGAGTGGCGGATTTGATCCGCGGGTATGTCTGATTCCCCGATGATCCCCATGGATAGGACACATGCGAGCTATCCGTAGATCTTTGAGCCTTCAGCAGCCCGGTAGGCATACCGACGTTTTTGCTCCAGTCTGGCATGTGGCCAGGATGGTATCGACCCTTCGCACCGAGCTAGCGGGCTATAGGACGGCTGAGCATCTTATGAGGAGCCATTCTCACGGTGAGACCGCGGCTGCTCCTCGGGATCCTGAGCCCTCCATACATTCAGAGCGCCGGCGTAGCCGAGTCCTAGGCGTGGGCGTGCACCTTCGGAGGGGTCGCGTAGGGATTGAGAGGCCACTTGGCTCTCGTGTATTTTGTATTATATATTTCTTTGTATATCATGGGCTCTTTGAGCGTTTTGACCATGCTTAGTGCATGATGGCATTGTATATAAACATTGATCATTTATATATATGCATTCATTTTGGATCAAAATCTTGGCACTCATGGTTTCCTTTCTATTTCCAGTTTCTTTGTGTATACTACGATGTATGTTTATATGCTTTTTAGAATGTATGCAATGGAGAACAAATGATGCAAATGTTTGTTTCCTTTTGTATTTCATGATGCTGATATATGATAATGTAGATACAATGTGATTTTGAATCTTAGCTTCCGTAAGCAATTTTTGATATCTCATGTTTGTTTTGCAAAGTGATGAATATAACCAGTATGATGAACAGATTAACTTGCCCCACTCCTAACTCCACGCAACTAGTAAGATGCGAGGGCTCATCACCGAGAGCTAGAAAGGGCACAAGTTATGAGGTGTAGTTGAAATGATAGTGATGAAAGACAGACAAAGCTTTAGTGGAACCAAATTGGAAGCTACAAGCTTACTCTACCCGAGTGACTTCATAGTTTAGAATGCAACTTACTTTGCGGTTTATCTAGACTTAGATCCGTAGATGGCCACATAGTAGACAAAATCTGGTTTTTAGGATTTTAACTCTCTTGGAATTTTGAACATCTGATTCATTTGTTTTTGACTCAAAGTTTCAAAGTTTTGAATTGTTTTCATATGATCATTTGCATTTATTTGTCAAGAGGACCCCCTACACTTTGCCCCATGCTACTAGTAAGAAGCGTGGGTTTATCACCGTGGGCAAGGTATAGGTGAGTAAGGGCATTTCCATCCCTTCCCAACCCTACGTCACTAGTAAGAGATGCAAGCTCATCACCGAAGGTTGGTGGGGCAAGGAAATGTGTAAAATTAAAATTTTCTGTTTAATCACTTTTTGACTTGTTTATTTGAGTAAAATGTCAGTATGCGTTTATTTCCAAAGAGATATACATATGGGATAGATGTGACACCATGAAGCTTCTAGAATAGACCATAGGTAAGACACCTGCCCTAAGAAGAAATCAAAGCGAGAATAAACTTGCAGATCTTGGTATGGTTACCGTTAAGACTTTGTCATGTCTGATTTATTTGATAAAAGATTCTGAGATAATTTGATGATATCATGAAAATGGAGAGGTATGATTAAAGAGTTTATGCCAACAACATCATGAGTTTGCTATGAATTGCTTTGAGAATAGATTCCTTGATCACCATTTATGTAAGAAACAGGTGGACAAAATGATCTTAATCTATATGAAGATGCAATGTAAATATATATAAGTAGTGCTAGCCGCTTATGCGTAGAACCGCTTGAGGTGAAGGGAATTGATTGTTTCACCAAATTCCTCACCTTCTAGCATACATAAGAGGTATGCACCATTTCCGTAGTCCTTCATGACTCGGTATGGGCCCAACCATTTGGGCGGAATTTCCTTCCTTCGCCGGTCTTCTTGTCGATCCAGCTGTCTAGTCTTAGAACTAGATCCCCTTCGTATATATCGCGTTCATAGACCTTCTTGTTGTACTGCCGGCACATCCGGTCAGCATAGATTCTATGTCGCTTGTTCAGCATCTAACCTAGTTTCATCTAGGCTTTCTAGTTGAGAAAGACGTGCTTCTCTGTAAGCGTCTTCATCCAGAATCCCTTGTAATGAAATGCGGAGACTGGGTATTTCAACCTCGAGTGGGAGAACTGCCTCTGCCCCGAATACTAGTGAAAAAGTTGCTCCCATGGGTGTTCTTATTGAGGTTCGGTGGGCCCACAAGGCCGGATATAACTTCAAATGCCAATCTCGTTTGTTTTCTTTCACAGTTTTAAGAAGAATGGCTTTCAGTGTCTTGTTTGTCACTTCAGCCTGTCCGTTGGCTTGAGGGTAATACAAGGAAGCCGTATGATGGCTTATCTTAAATTTGTTGCATAGTTCGCGAACCTCTTCATTCTTAAAAGAAGTTCCATTATCGGAGATAATGATTTGCGGGATACCGTATCTGCAAATGATTTGGTTTAAAATGAACTTGGCGATTACAGAACCAGGTACAGTAGTAAGAGGCATAGCCTCTACCCATTTGGTAAAATATTCAGTGGCCGTGATTATAAAATTGTGGCCATCTGTAGACGAGGGAGAGAATTTCCCTATCAAATCCAGGCCCCATGTAGAAAAGGGCCATGGAGTAGCGATTGGTTGCAGAGCTTGTGCCGGCATATGAATCTCATGGGAGAATTCTTGGCACTTATGACACCTGCGTACAAACTCTATTGCGTCATGTTCTAGAGTGGGCCAGAAATAGCCCATTCGATGTATTTTTCGAGCGGTGGCATGGCCACCAAAGTGGCCTCCACATATTCCACTATGGGATTCATGGAGAATCTTCTTGGATTCTTCTGTGTCGACACATCTTAGGAGCATTCCATCGAATGCTTTTCGATAGAGCACTTGCTCTATAATGATGTACTTGGCTACGATAATACGTAACCACCTTCTTTGTTGCGGTGTAACTCCTTCTGGGTATGTATGGTCTATGATATAGTTAATGATATCAGTGTACCAGGGACACTCAGAGATAGAGGTCGGGTTTCGATGTAGTATACGCACTCATCTGGAAAATCTAAATCTACTAAATCACCTCCATCTAATGGGTTATCAGCTAACCAATCCGCAATGATTTGTCCCTTAACTGACTTCTGATTTACAAATGTTAATTTGAATTCTCCCATTAAGGTTATAAAATGTCCAGCCTTTTTAGACAATGACCCTTGTGTGAGGAAAGTTCGTAAGTGGTCCGTTTTTACCATGACCCTCGTTTCTTGATTCAGCATATAGTGTCTTAAGCGTTTAGTAGCAAAGACTATGGCAAGGCATTCTCGTTCTGCCTGTGTATAACGTGTTTCATAGTCAAGTAACGTTTGACTAATGAAATAAATCACACGTTCTCTTTTGTCATCGTCCTCTTGGGCCAACATACAAGCTAATGAGACATTGGTAGCTCGTGAATATAGAATTAACGGGTGATCTAGCTTAGGTGGCATTAGCGTAGGTGGTGACAACAGGAAATGCTTAACTGCATCAAAGGCTTCATTGCAGTCTTCGGTCCAATCAATGCTATAGTCTTTCTTGAGTAAATTGTTGATTGGATGAATGGTGAAGCTCAAGTCTGGGATGAATCTTCGTATTGCACCCAACTTTCCGAGAAATGACCTGATTCCAGATTCATTCGAAGGTGGGACCATTTCGAGGACAGCCCAAATTTTGGTTGGATCAACATCTATCCCTCGTGACGATATGATGTAACCTAGGAGCTTTCCTCCTGTTACGCCAAAGATGCATTTTTAGATTTAGTGTGACTCCGTATTCTATTAGGCGTGAAAGAATGATGCGGAGTACTTCTGGATGGTCACAACGCTTCTTGGCCTTAGCCAACAAGTCATCTACATAGGATTCCACGATTTTATGAATTAAATCATGGAATATATATGTCATAGCCCGCTGGTATGTAGCACCGGCATTTTGAGACCGAATGGCATAACAGCGTAGCAATAGGTTCCCCAAGGAGTTATAAATGTAGTTTTAGCTTGATCTTGCTCAGATATTTTGATTTGATTGTATCCCGAGAATCCATCCATGAGAGACAAAAGTTCAAATCCAGCTTGTTGCATCAACAATGACATCGATAGATGGTAACGGGAAGTCATCCTTAGGACATGCTTTGTTGATGTCTCGAAATCTATGCAGATGCGTATCTTTCCATTCTTCTTGAGAACGGGAACGATGTTCGATACCCATTGGGAGTAGTCGACTGGCTTGATAAATCCTACTTGGAGGAGTTTTATTACTTCCTCCTTTACCATGAGAGCTACCTTGGGCTTCATGGGTCTTGATTTTTGTTTAACTGGCTTTGCATCTGATTTAGTGACGAGGTTGTGCACCGCAATGTGGGGTGCGACTCCTGTCATCTCCTTATAATTAAATGCAAATGCCTTCTGATGTTCTTTGAGGATCCGAGTGTGTATCTCTACTTCTTCTGGGGTTAAGGATGATCCTAGTTTCAAAATCCTTGGTTCATCTTCTGTCCCGATGTTGACATCGATTGTTTCCTCAATTAAAGAGGCGTTACCCTCTTCAAACTCAGGTGGTGCTGGAGGCAAATCCAAATCATCCCCATTTTCTACTGCGTATATGCTAGGTTCCATTTGTGAGGGGAGATCCATCATGGGATTTCTGAAATAGGAAGACGAATGTGGAATCAAGGACAAATCTAGCATATGATAGGAGAGATGTAGTGCTGCATAGGTGTTTAAGTAATCCAAAGTGGCCATGTCACTATCAACATGGTCTAGGATGGTAGATTCACTTCCGCTTGAAAGGGGATTTGTCATTGTTTTTATCAATGATTCATCACGAATGGACACCGTGAAATGAGTATCTTCTAACTCATTGCTTGGAGTAAAACGCGATGCTGAAGTTGCTATTGAATCGGCGAGAAGATTTTTCTCTCGCGGGATTGCTTCAATGGATATGAAGTTAAACACCTTGCTTAAATCTAATACGGCTTCTTTGTAAAGCTGCAAGTGTTCGGCTTTGGTTTCGTATACTTCAGAAACCTGGTTTGTCACTAATTGCGAGTCTCCTAAGACTCTGATGTTATCAATACCAATTCTTTTGGCTAAGGTGAGGCCAAGGAGGAGGGCTTCGTACTCAGCGCCGTTGTTTGTGCATTCAAAATTTAGCTTAAAGGAAAATGGTAGGACTTTCTCTTCGGGTGAAGTAAGAATTATACCTGCCCCCGCTCCATAACGACATTTAGCTCCGTCGAAATGGAGAGTCCAATACTTAGCGGGAGTATAGATGTTGGGGTATCTGCTGCGTTTGCGCACTCCACTTCTACCATGCAGAGATCCTCTGATGGAAGGGAACCAACACCTAGTGAATATCCTATGCCTACTGAATCAAATGGTAAGAACATTGGTAAATCTTGTTCTATTAACTCAACGATTTTTGCAGTAGTCCCTAATGACACCGTTTCTTTAGCCTTATCTTTGGGGGTTGGGGTTGTTTTGGCTATGCTGATAGTTTCAAGATCCGTTGTAGGTACCAACTTCTCCTCTGGTTTTGGGTCAGTGGGTTTATTAAGTTGGTTTGTTGGAAGTTCAAATTCTGAGTGCACACCTGGTCTTTTCTTTAAGTCAGCTAGGTGTATATCGAAAGGTTTTGGATCACCTTTGGCTACAAATACCTTTCCTAGATGCAGGAATCTTACTTCTTGGAATAAAGTAGAAGGGATTGCCTTCATTCGGTGTATCCATGGTCGGCCGAGGATCATATTATAATTAGTTTCCCGATCTATAATATAAAACTCAGTCAGGATTGTTTTGGGTCCTAAGGTGACCGGTAGTATTATAGTTCCTATCGAAGTGGCTTTAAGGCTATCATAGCCTCTCAATGTATTTCGAGTGGTGGAACAGTTTGTTTCCCCATATCCTAGTTTTTGGAGGAAAGAGAAGGGGACTATGTTAACTGCGGCCCCATCGTCAACCATTGCCCATTTTACGTAGTTATTATAAACCCATACTTGTAAGTGTAAGGCTGGATCACCTCGGCGTGCAATCTCAGCATCTGTAGGCATTTTACTTATTTCGAATATAAATTCGACATCCTTGTCCGGCTGCCCCGGAGGGTGGATATCAAAATCTACGTGATTTACTTGTGTTTCAGGAGGTGGAGTGATGTTAATTAGATGACCTAAACCTAATGCTTCTAAAAGAGCAGCTCTGTGAGTAGGAGAGTTCTTTAGTAAGTCCAAAAATGAAATGTGTGAGAAGGTTTTTGTTAGGTCATTAATTAAATCATAGGCACCTACGGGTTTTTCTACTATTTGTTGACTCTTATCTATTTCTGGCAGATGACTTGGGCTTGGTTGAGAGAAATACTCTCGTGTTCTTGTTATAGCTTCGATAGGTAGTTCAGCGTCTAGTTCTACCAAACCGACTATCTTGGGTCTCGGTTGATTTCCTAATTGTGGCGCAACTGATGGATTTAGTGAAGTCGAGGCTTCATGATCATTGTTTCCCATCATTGCACCCTTGTTCGTCCCAGTTAGATTCAGCCTGTTGCTATCATGATTTGGGAGTGGATCGTTAAAGATTTTGAGGGGAGCATTCTGAGGGGAAACTACCCCTGCGAGCGTGTTTGGTGGCGGTGACACGGGATCTGCCAAAAACAAATCTGTGAAGAACTGTCTTTGTTCTTAAAAAAATGTTGCATGAATTTGTTGTAGTCACGGCATGTTCTAGTATCGTGACCTCGAATCTTGTGGAAACCACAATATGAATTGGGATTGTAATTCCTGTTTTGTTGGTTTGGTGTATATTGTGGCCTAAAATTCTGATCAAATGTTTGCTATTAGGATTAAAGTTTTGCATTTGTTGTTTTTGGTTTTGATAACCAAATGAGTTTTGGCTTGGCCCTTGTATGGGATTTCACCGTTGTTGTTGTTGTGGATGGTTAAAATCCACTGTATTGATTGTCGGGGTGAAGTTGTTGTTTCGTTGGTTGTTTGTTTGTGATGGAGTATTGACAACATTTACCTTCTTGGGCTGGTCGGTTACTCCATCCGTTGTTACACCCCGATTTTTGTTAAGGATTTTAGGTCCCTGATTGACGTTTGTGGTAGTGGGATAATTTGTAGTGTTCTGATTGGGGGTGATTAACCTCCCATTTGCTCCATATGTTTTACGGCCACTATCTATCGCTGCTTGATCTATTCGAAGAGCGCTCTCGAGTACTTCATCGTAAGTTTTTAGTGGGAACTTCTGGACTTCTTCCTTCACCTCTTTGCTGAGAGAATGAAGGAATAAATCACATAGTTCCATCTGATCCATATTTGGAGCACTTGCCGAGGAATAAAGGACTGTACGCCACCTTTGGATGAAATGGGTGACAGATTCGTTGTGTTCTTGTTTGATGTGTAAGAATTCCCTGATTCCTGTTCTTAACAATTTGTTCATGTCGAATGCCTTAATGAACTCTGATACGAGTTGTTTAAATGAATGGATGGAAGCCTCAGGTATTCTATAATACCAATCAAGAGCGATGCCTTCCAAGGTTTTGGGGAATATTTTAGCAACAACCCCATCCCAAGGGAGTAGTTCGCGTATGGCTGTAGCGTAAGCTTTGATATGCGCATTTGGATCTCCCTCGCCTTTGTACTTGGGTAAATCGGGAAGAGGTCTTGGAAGCATGATGCTTCGTATGGTGAAGTCTAAGGGCTCTTTCAGATATTCTGAATAAGTCCCTATCGCATAGGTTTCGACCATTGATGGTGGTTGCTGAGGGAGTGGTGGTGGGATGGGTTGTTGATACGGCGCGTATGCGTTGGCAGGGGCATAGGGAAGTCCTGTGTTTGAGAAACATGCTTCTGGGAGAGGAGAACATATCTCCTTGTGGTGATTTGGAGTACATGTTTAAGTATGACGGGGTATTGTCTAGTAATGGATTGTTTGATACTAGACCGGGAGGAAAATGGTGTTAGAGATGATGGGCCTTGTTGGCGTTTGTTGTGGATACTGAGGAGGCATGCCTAACGTGCCTACTCCTGTGAGGAGATCTACTTGGCTAGGGTGGTATGGAGGATTGGAACTTCCTGCTTGCATGAACTGAGAATTTTGACTTGCTTGAGCAAGTTCTAACCCTCTCACTTTTTCTACTAACGTTGAAATGACTTCATTTGGTGAAGTCACGGTGCTTTGCCTTAGCGGCGTTTGTTGTATACCCTGGTGTTGTATAGGCATGTGATATCCTGCTATGAACTGATCGCTATCTTGCCAAGTTTCTCCGAGAGTATTTCCTATATGTAGTGGCATAGAGGTATTTTCTTGAAAAGAGACCTCGGGTTGTATTTGTAAACCTCCTATAGGTGGGTAGATACCCCGGGAGCGTTGTTCACTCCTAGGATAACGTATTGACTGTTCATCATCTAAGACCAGGTATGGGTCTGATTGTCTACTAATTTGTGGTCTAAACAATACCTGAGGAGATGATCCAGATTCTCTGGTGAATGTCATATTATTCGAGCCTGAAGGCTCTGTTTGTTGCGTTCGAGGGGTTTGATCTAACTCCTCAGTTTGAAAAGATGAATTATATCTGATTCTTGGAGTTTGTGTTGACAACTGATTAGTTGAGTAGTTGTCCCCCCATACCGAGAGTGAGGGTGATGATTGCCTATTTTGCTGGGCGTAGTATGCCTCAAGACCCAAGAGGGGTCTGCCATATGCATCGAATCCCGACATATTCGGGGGGTATATGAATACCCGCAGAATAATGGGAAGGAGCGAAGGTGATTTGTGAAAGGCTAAAGAGGTGGAGAAGATGAAAAGTAAACTAAACTTGGAAGAACACGTGATACTATGACTCCGAATTAGAAAGTAGGAAGTTTACGTCAGCTTCACTAATTTTGTTTGTTTCACGTCGGGTTCACCAATTTTGTACGCGGAAAAGTGACAAGCGAGCGTGGGAATCTACAGGTAACTCTTCCGTGTACCCGACCTCCCGAGGTCATGCCGAGACAGCCGGTGGGGATGGAATATGCATGGGATGCAAACGAACTAGTTAGGCAATCTAATGTCTTCGACACGCACTAATGGAATTTGTGAATCTAAGGCAAAGAAGGCCCTTCTAACTTGGACTGGTGTGATAGATCGATCAGCAAGGATGACTGCTCGAAGGCTCCAATCAATATCGAGTTCTGGCGTGATTCGATCTATGGGTTGTGGAATACGTGGAAAATGACCTGGGATAGTTTCGTGTATATCTCCAGATAAGGTCATATGGTGGGTAATGAATACAATTGACTCTACGGACGATTCTCTGGCCTAGTCCAGAATTCTCTAGCTTTGTTAGCCGCTATATCTAGTAAGGATAGTTGTTCGATGATGATGGGTGGAAGTGGAGTGGACTGGAATACTAGTGTGCATAGGCCAGTGTCTATATCTGATTGACTTATGGATTCGTTAGGCTTGCGGGATTTGTGGATCACAACCGTAGATTCTTGGTTGTTGCGGTCCTGCTATGGTCATGTACGAAATCAAGTCCTAATCCCTAGTATCCAGTAATCGTACGCTTTCTCAGCTTCTATGTTTAGACTCAATAACTGTGTGATTTTCTCGGAATATCTCACAGGCGTTCGTGCAACCTGGATTCTTAAACTAGTATCTATGTCTGTGAGAGTGTCTCCTGCATCTGGCTGTGGGACCAAAGGATCACAACCAAAGGTTTGTTCTCTTTCGAACCCTTCTACAGTCATGTGAATGTTTGCCTAGGGTAATCTGTAGTTCGGTTGATTTGACCAAAACGTGTGTGCTTGGTCGTCTTCTATATTTAATCCTCTCAACTGAGAGCTGATCAGTCGTAAATCTGTTGTTGTTTGGAAGACTTGTATTCTAAGGTTCTGGTCTATGTCAACTATTGCTGTGACGAGGTTGGGTTGAGGCACGATTGGCTCAAATACGTATTCCCTGGGCTCCCTAGGTCCCGTGATTGTCATACAAAACAAAATGTAAATCTAACTGTAGTAAAGCAAATTCTAACTATGTGGAATAAATCTAAAACATATATAACTTCTATTTCTCTATGAGACTTTCTAAAAATTTAAGAAAAGTAGCTATTTAAACGTATCTAGAAATAACAACTAAATAACAATTTAAAACAAACAAGATAACCGAGTGTAGTTATTTGCCTGTGTAATTTGTAGATTTATTCTAAACAAATAAAATAGCTCATCTAATCTATCTGCAAGATTCTCGATCCTACCTCAGAAGTGAGGAGTGAATCATAGTTTCTCAGAAACTATCAATCCTCACAGCTTCCCTGGCAATATCGAGAATAGAATTTACTGAAATGAAGCAATTATCTACTCTATTTGATATGATTCTAACTAGAACTTTGAAAGCTAGAACCTGGATTCCACAGAACAGTGGCGAATCCGATGGTGTGTGTGATCTTGTCCCCTCAGTGTGATCTCCTCGTTCTTTCGTATTCACGTGAATCCAGAAAAGCGTGTAATGCTAGCATCAACAGAAGTAGATATTGGGACAAAGGCAGCTCAGAATGCAGACTGAATATAATGCGAGTAGGAGAGGGATAGCGCAAGAGTACAGAGCTTGGCTTATGCAATTCCTAGCGGGATTTACTGCGAGTCATGCAACATAAAGCATCCAGAACCTGAAACTATCCTGTTTGAAGAGCAAAAAACCTGTAACTTTAATGGCTTCCTAAGCTATTCTACTCCAATGGATTGGGTGAAATAACAGTACTGCCTGCACAAGATGGGTATGTGGCTTACCAACAGCTGAACAATGTTAACTAAGCATGCAAAGAATTAAAACTATGGCTTCTAAACAGAATAAAAGACTGAACTATGAAAATCAGAGCATGAAAGTGAATGAGGGGCCAGACCATTTTCTTGTGCACAAACCATTTATTTATAGCTTTTCATTCACCCAAAGATCAAAACCAAACTGAACTCTAAAACAATAAACAATGGCCAAACACTATTCTAGGGGACCAAAAACATAAATGCAAGCCTAAGTCGGCAAGGAAAGCTGGTGAAAACGTTGATTTTTACGTGAGTCACGTTAAAACACTTTCTAGAAAATGCGTAAAGGACCGCCGCTCTGAGCAGGGCGGCGGTTACAGGACCGCCGCCCTGATCAGGGCGGTGGTCACGAGACCGCCACCCATGCAGGGTGGCGGTTTCATCACTGAAGAAAAAGGCCAAGAAAAGAGAGGAAAAAGGAAAAAAAAGGACGTGGGGGCTAAGCGGGGCATGTAGGATGTTAACGCACACTCGGAGAGCTTGCCCAACATCACCCCACACTAAGCTTGTTCTCCATCCTTGGGAACACCTTTTCTTCAAAGAATAAAGAATGGTGGGACTCTAGAAAGTTTGGAATAAAGAATGAAGGAATGAATAATGAGGAATGAATGAATTAAATAATGGGGGAATGAAGAAGAATTTGTTTATTGTTGAAGGAGGGGAAATCCTTCCTTATATCCACCTCAAGCTTCTCCCAAGCATCTACCTCACTCTGCTGCTTACTGAAAGAGGTCACCTACTAGGGCACTTACCTCCTCAAAACTTATCTCATCCCCTTTGGTACTCATCGTATCAGAAATAACTTATAGTTTTTTTCCAAAATCATCAAGCTTATCTATCCTTCGAGTGATCCGGGAATAATTCCTTCAACCTGGTTTTGATCGAGCCCCACAAGGTCTCGATGGCTTCTAATTTCTTCTCCACCTCGACCAAGATCTTATCCCGCTCTACTTTGTTCCCCTTATTCTTCTCCTAAAACTCCTTGAGCTCTGCTTCATGTGTAGAAACTAGAATACTTGATACCCTATCTTTTTAGCACAATTACCATAAACGGCTTGGTAATTTGTGCGGTGGACTTTACATTAGCAAGGATTTTTCTATACCAAGCCATAATCTCTACAACCTTTAGCTTTTCCTCTTTTTCATGGTGTGCCAACACCTCCTCTATGGACTCTAACATGAGTTTCTACCTTTCCATTGTGAGGATGCGAGTCAAATCCTCCATGAATGACAAGGTTGATTCATACTTTTGCTAGGGCAGCACTAGGTCGGGATGCTTTAAGAAAATAACATTTGTAATCATCTCAATTTTATTATATACTTCACGCACCCTTGCCTTTTCCTCTTTCAATTCATGCCTTAATTGTGTGCTGATTATCTCTTCTTGCTTCAGGTCCTTTCTCTTCTTGAGGAGCTCCTCCTCCTTCTCTAATTCCCCTTCTAGGAATCTCACCTTGTCATTCCTCCCAAAAATTCTGGCCTCAACCTCAACTGAAACCTTATTGAGTGCATTACAGACTTTCTCATCTGAAAACTATTGAGCATTCACTAAGGGTTTTATTCCTTTTCCTCTGGCATCTTCATTAGCACCCCTTGGCTCACTTCAAACTCAGGCTCATCAACATGGGACTCAAATGCCCAAGATAGCATCTTCCTGGTCCATGGGTACACACCTTCTTCGTCAAATGAAGACATGGCTAGGAGTTGTTCTATTGGCATGGTGCTTTGGAAGCACGTGCATAACACCTTACTTAGATCATTGATATAACCCATTCCTTGTTTGTGTGCTACAACCACACCCTTTCCTCCTATATGCATGCCCTTCATAAATCTCACTTCTAGGTTGGGATCCCCTCCCATGCTCCCGTACTCCTTTCTAATGCTCTCGTCTTCTATTTATTTGAGTATTTCATATGCGCTCCACTCCACCTCTTGCTCCACTAATTTTTTGATAATTCCTTCCACTTCTCTCTTCATGGCCTCTTCTACTTGCTCCTTGGTGAGGCTTTGGGTCTTTTGATCTTTCATGTTCACCTCTTCACTCACCCCTCTTGCCTTAAGCATCAATTTCCTCTTTGCCATCCTTCTCTTCATTTCATTGTTCTTTTGAATTGTGTATATCATACATGGGATGATTATGAACTTCTTCATCCTCATCATTGTCCTTCTCACCCTTAAAGGCCTCCAAGCCCTCCATCTCCTCTGAGTCTACCTTATCTACCACCTTCTACCTCTTTCTAACTGGTTATTCCAAAGTATAGGAGACTCTTCCTTTTCTTCCCCTTCAATAGGAGAATTCTTCCTTGGTGATTCTTCTTGTGTAGGAGGCTCTACTTTCTCCAAAACTTATTCTTCTAGGGTCTTCTCCCTAACTGGGGACTTCTTCATGCACACATAAGTGCTTGACTTAGCATTTGTTTCGGTGCGCCCCGCAGTTGTGTTGTTTTTACACTTGGTGCCTTCTTCTCTTGTACTTATTCTCTCTCCCTCTTCTTCGGCACATCCTTCTTCCTCCATGTGGGGTCTTATCAAATTGAGACATCATTTTATAGGTAGGAACCCTTCTCAAACTTTGGCCTGATGCACAAGTATACTCTCGTTGCAGTCCTTCCGCCAATTGGCAATGTTAATGGCTTCATCATTTGCATTTTGTGGGAGACATACTTCTCCACATATGCATGATTCTTTGGGTATACGATATTTTTGCAGCTCACGGTGGTCTTGGTCCACTTTTCTTAGGTCAAACCTTAGCCTTTTGGCCTCCTTGAAATGGTTGACCCTTGCCTAGAAATATTGTGCGGTGAAAGAGAACAAAAATTTACACCATGGAATCTTAGTCCCATCCGTTAGAGTGAATCTTCCAATGTAGAAATGTTGATATATAGAAAACTCAGCCTCTTCATCTACAAGCATAGGAATTTTCTTAGGTATCCTCCACTCTGCCTCGAATGTGTCGCATATTTTCTTATACCATTTCTCCAAGTGCACCTTGTGGGTAGCCGTCATGGTATCACAAGTATACTTCTCAAATATTTTCATGGGAAAGGGATCTTCATCTAGATACTCCCATATGAACTTCTTTGGCCCATCGGGCACTCCAATCTCTAAGAAGACGATGGTGAGGAGAATATTTTCAAACATTATCTTATCCCCCTCCTTCACGCTGCTAATGATTTCATTTGCAATAAAGGTGGAAAAGTTGTAGATGGTTCCTTTTGAAACTTTCCAAAGCATTCATTCAACCATGCCTTGTTTACTTGTGTCCACCTTTCTTGACCATTCAGCTTGGTAATAAAGCACGTAGCCATCCTCATTACAGGGTCAAGGATATATGTGATATCGAAGTAGTGCAAAACTTTCTTGTATTCATAGGCTTCCAAGTTGTCATCTATGGATTCCCCTTCACAAAACATGCCAATAAATTTTGATATGAGATGAGGGGTTGTGCACATTTTGTGGCCTGTAAAATAGAAGTGGTCTTCATGCATGTGCAACATCGACCATTGGCATAACCTCTCAGACTTTCCAAAATAGGGAAACTCATCTAGTTACATAAATACATGCTTACACAACTTCACCTTAACCTCATCGTTGTAGATAGGAATTCCTTCTGGTGTCCTCATATCAATTAGAAGAACCAGTTCCAATGCCATATCCTTCTCTATGGTACTCGTGTAATGATTTTACTCACTCACAGTCCAACTTCCTGATGTGTGATACCCATTATTTCCCTAGCAACACTCCATCTGGGTACTACATCTCTACATACCACTCCTCATTAAAACTAGTTACAATAGTTTGTTTCCCTTTTCCCTTCTTCTTCGGTGAAATGGTTGCCTTCTTTGGTGCCATTTTTACTTTTCAGGTTATATTCTAAACTCTTCTTGCTCCTCTTCCTTGCTCTGCTCAATCATGTGGCTTAACTCCACGGAAGAATCCTTCTACTCCCGTGCCCTAGCTGTAGAACCCTAACTTGGAAAATATCTTCCACAAGACGGTATACTCCTCTGAAACTCTCTTCCCTACGCCTATGTACTTCTTCCACTCTAGTTTACAGATCAACCCTAGTCACGTACTTAAATCTCTATGATTCTTTCTTCACATAACTCTATTTTCATGGATTCCCTAGTTCATAAGAGCTCTTCAATATCATAATAGAAAGGTAAATAATAACGTGCCCGACTTCATACTTATAGCTTTTTCCCCTTTCCAAAGAATAAATGCTACACCACCTACCAATGTACTTAGTATTAAATATGGATTTTCCCATAAATCTAGCCTTAAGCGCCATTACCCACACGCCGAATCCTACATGAGAAACTTCTTCAATGTTCTAGCACATAAAAAAAATCCTTACTGAATGAAGAATCTTACCCACGCGTCTGTAGCACCAAAGGCACTTCTTCTGTCATTTACCTAATTTTTACCCTTACCTACCTCATATTGTTCCTATACTTCTTATCCTTTGTACGTGGTATTTTTTAAGCTATCTTGACACCAAAATTTCTTTTCCATTGTTTCCATGCACGTTCCTTCTTTATGCACTTTTTATCCTTCAACTAGGCCATTTAACACAACTTCCACCACCAGCTAATCCTTCACTTCACACTACCCCACCCCACACTAAATCGATGTGTGGTCCTCTGTGCATACACAACCTTTTTTAAAGTAATAAGTGGTTACTAACACACAAGGCACAAAACAAAACAAAAATAAAGGAACAAGAAATGAGAAAGGGAAACATAAGGAAAGGAAATGCATAAAGGGAAATCCTAAGCTACTGGAAATACTTCCTTATTTACAAACACAAGGAAGACTTATTTATAGTAGGGCTTTAGCCTACTCCCATTGAAATGGCCAGTAACCTGATCTCATCCAGTAACATAACTAGAAGGAACTGAATAAAGGATGTACGAGATGATGTAAGGGCCCAACCAATGGATGTTCAACTTCCCAGGATGGCACAAAAACTTGGTTTTATACAAAATAACCATCTACCCGTGACTCAAACTACTTATTTTTTATATGACAATCATGCCATGCCTTTTGTTTGGACTTTTCAATTCTAACTCCATCTAATAAGTGATCACCTTTCGTCAACCGCATTAACTTATCAATCCTTTCCTCGAGTGCTAGTCTATCATATAATCCTCCTATGTGCGTATATGTAGTGATGGTAACATGAATTCAAGTGGAAAAATAGCCTCCGCACCAAACACCAATTGAAACAGTGTGGCCTTGTTTAACCTCTTGTAGGTTGTTACAGTATGCCCATAGAACTACCGATACCTTTTCATTCCAATATTTTCTTCCAACATTGCAAATTTTGGTCGGGGTATGACTTAGTATCTTGTTAAATGCCTCATCTATTCCATTCACTTGAGGGTGATAAGGGGTAGTCTTGTGATGGGCCACCATAAATTATGCTAATAGAATCCTAACCGTTTCATTTAGGAAATGTGTACCCCTATCACTTTTCAAGCTCAAATGACATCCATACCTGCTAATTATGTTTTCCCATAAGAATCTAGTAGTTATCACTGCAGTGTAATCCTTTGTAAGCGTTTTCTTTTCCCATATTGTCATGTAATCAAGACAAGTAATGATATACCCTAAACCAGATCCTTCAAGCGACTAGTGAAATTGGTCCTAAAAATTTAATTTCTAATTTCTCAAATGGTTTTGTTATTGTGATAGGTATTAAAAGCATCTCATTTCTTTTTCTTGGATTTCAAAGGTGTTGGCAATGGTCATAGGCTTTGTAAAATTCAATACAATCCTGGTAGATACTTTCCCACAAAATCCCCGTGAGTAGAATATTTTGCGTGTTTGCATTTCCTACATAGTGTCTTCCTATAATACCACCATGTGCTTCCTCCATAATTGCCACACACTCATGTTCTAATATGCATCAGAGTAGAACCTCATCACGACCTAGCTTGTTAAAATATCCACTAATCAACATGGAGGGCATGGCGCATATTGCTAATTGTTTTCTCTCCAAATCCTTCATCCTGTCCGATGCCACACCTATTTTAATAAACAACTGCAATATCCCCAAGTCGGAGGGTGCATGTTGAAACCTAAATAATTACATGTCCGGGCATGATAACCTCAATACTTTGCGCGTCCTCTCCTGAGTCAATCCTTGATAAGTGATTAGGTCTTGAATTACTTTTTCCTAGTTTTACCATAACTGAAAAGTTGAATTCTTGAAACAACATGACCCAAAAACATATGCGCCCTTGCAAAACTAGCTTATTTACAAAATACTTCAGTGTCATGTGATCTTTGTAGAATATAAAATGGTATTTCCAGTAGGTACTTCCTGAACTTATGTAGTGCGTAGATCATTGATAGTGCCTCATGCTCAATAGGTCTGTAATTATGTTCTAATTGTGTCAACTTCCAACTTATAAAAAAAAGGGGTGATCAAAACCCCCTCATTTGGTTGTGCTAGTAATTCTTAAATTGATGTCCCGTGAGGCATAAACATGAACACGGAAAGGCTTATCCCAGGAAGGGAAATGTAGTATGGGCGTAGTAATAAGCTTATCCTTCAAAGTGTCAAACGCCTTCTATTGCACTTATCCCTAGTGAAAGGAACTCTTGTGCTTAAGAAATTCTTCTAAGGGTGTGGAGATCTTGGCATATCCTTTGATGAACTTCCTATAGTACCTCGTATGCCCAAGAAATCCATGCACTATGCACTTTGACTAGTAGGCTCTCCCAATCCCACAATAACAAAAACTTTGGTGGGATCCACTAACAAGCCTTCCTTACATATAATATGTCCTAACAGGGTTCCAAATGGAGTAGCAAAGACACACTTCTTAATGTTGAGGGATATCCTCAACTGCTAACATCTTTCGAACATCAGCCTCAAATTGTCACAATGGTCTTTTACTAACCCATACATAGTCTAGTCATCCAGGTAGACTTGAAGAAATTTATGGATGAAGTCACGAAATGCTTGTACCATAATGCACGAGAACACAGTAGGCACATTTTTCAATCCAAAATGCATGACAGTGTAGGAAAATCTTCCCCACTCAGTGGAAAAAAATTTCTTTCTATGGTCTTCCTTTGCAATCCTAACTTGGTGATACCCTGAGAACCCATCTGTGAAATAATATACCTTGCACTTGGCTACTCCTTTGAGAATTTCTTCAATGAATGGGGTTGGAAAAGGATCAATGACACACATTGCGTTCAAGTCCCTGTAGTCAATGTAGATCCTTATCCTCCCATCCTTCTTGATATTGATGACCATTGGGCTTATCCACTATGATTCCTCCATAACTTCAATGATGTCTGAAGTGATCATATTTTCTATCTCTTCTTGGACCCGCATGCGCACAAGTTAGGATTCATCTAATAGGGTCTCTTCAATTGGATGTGCACCTTTCTTCAACTTAATCCTCATTTCCCTAACGAATGGTGAACGTCTTTGAGCTCTTGCTACCCATGCGGGAATAAGTCCTGAAATTCACGCAATAGATCAATGATCTTTGAAACTTCTTTCTCGACCAATAATCCCCAATGATAGCTTCCAGAGGTACTACTTCGACTGATGTTAACATTATTTTTTTCAAGGGCTTATGGTAGGCATGTTGGGGTTAGCACATTGGTTATGCAAACAATATATCATATCTAAGCATACATGTAAATAAAAGTATATATTCTACCGTAAGAAATATACAAAACAAGAGACATAAATCAACACCATATTTAACATGGTCCACCCAGGTGTGGGATACGTCGACCAAGAAACAAGAAAATCTATTATCCAAAACTTTGACAAGATATACAATGAAGATTTACAATCTTTCACACCTCTCATATGTACAATACTTTCTTTCTCTCAAGCTTTTACTTCATAACCAAGAATTCTCTCACTCACCAATTTTTAAGTTCTTTCTAATTCTTGTTAATCATCTCTTCTAAACCCTAGATTTTATGCTTGTATAGTAATTTATAGACTTAGGGAACTTATCCATGCAATTACAATCAATAGAAATAATTTAATGCTAAAAATAGATCTAATTTCCAAGATTTAATTAAAACATCCTCGCACAGTAATCGATTCTGTTAGACCTAACCACTTTGATTCCTCCCTTTCTGACCGATGCTTTGGTCATACCTAACCGATGTTGGTCGTGGGTGGTGATGTCGATTCCCCTTAACCGATGATGGTTACTTTATTTTCTAACATGTTTCCATTGCATTCTAAACTAAAGTAATTAAGCTCCATAACTCAACAATCTCCCACTTGGCAATTAATTACTGCACCATACCTATACAACATCATTCTTGGATCCTTCCTTAGCTTTTTTTTTTATTTTTCAAGTCTCAAACTCAAAGACCAACAGAAGTGGAGTGTATCTCTAACTTCTCCTTTGTTAATGGATTCGTTAGCATATTCGCAGGGTTCTTGATCATATGAATCTTTTCTAGATTCAACTGTCCATCCTCCAATACCTTCCATATGAAGTGATACCTCAAATGAATGTGTTTCATTCTCAAATGAAGCACTGAGTTATTTGCCAAATGAAATACACTCTGACTATCACTGAATAGTTTACAATCACCTTTCTCCTTTCCCAACTCTTCCATGAACCTACTCATCCATATCATCTTATTTCTAGCCTCTATAGCTGCAACATACTTTGCCTCTGTAGTAGAAAAATCCACAACCTTCTGTAATCTTGAAATCTAGATAATTATGATTCCACCTGCTATGAAAATATATCCAGTAGTGCTCCTCCTACCATCCGGATATCCAGCCATATCCGAATCAACATAGCCACGTAATAAAATATCTCGAACCTCCATAGCATAACTACATGTTAGATGTCCCTTTCAAATACCTAAGTATCCATTGGATTACTTTCCAATACTCTTTACCCGAATTAGCCATATATCTCACAACTCCCTCCGATTGTGCAATGTCTAGTCTAGTACAAACCATAACACACATGAGACTTCCAATTGCTAAAGCATATGGAACTTGTGTCATGTATTTGACCTCCTCATGTGATGAAGGACACTGATCTTTTCTCAATTTGAAGTGTCCATCCATAGGTGTACTAACAGGTTTTGCATTTTGCATGTTGAACCTTTCTAACACCTTGTAGATATAATCCTCTTGAGACAAATATAATTTCTTATTTTTCCTATCTCTATGTATTTGCATGCCAAGGATTCTTTTTGCAACTCCTAAATCCTTCATAGCAAATGTGTGAGTTAGCTTTCTCTTAAGCTCACTAATGTCCTACATACTAGATCCTATAATAAGCATATCATCCACATACATTAACAAAATAATATAGCTCCCATTTCTAAGCTTCTTGAAATAAACACAATGGTCAGATTCACATTTCAAGTAACCATGCTCATGCATAAAACTATCAAACCTCATGTACCATTGCCTTGGAGCTTTCTTGAGCCCATATAGGCTCTTTTTCAACCTGCACACTAGTTTCTCCTTACCCTTGACTTTATACCCAAGCGGATGTTGTATATAAATCTCTTCATCCAAATCACCATGAAGGAAATTCATATTCACATATAGTTTCTCTAAATGTAAATATTCTACTACAACTAAACTCAATACAAGATGCGACTAGAAGTCATCTTAACAACAAGAAAATATTCCACTAAAGTCAATACCTACTTTCTATGCAAATCCCTTTACTACAAGCCTTTCCTTATACCTTTTATGTACACCCTCTTCTTCCTTAATTCTGTAAACCCACTTGTTACGTAATATTCTCTTACCTACTAACAACTTAACCAAATCCCAAGTCCATTCTATTCCAAGGATTCCATCTCCTCATCCATGACATGCTCTTACTTGAATGTGAGTCTTATCCTCGTATTGCTTCTTCACATCTCTCGGTTCACCATTATCGATCAATAATAAATAAAATAGAGGTGTAAATCTTTACGGAAGTTTACTTACCCTTTGTGAACTTCTCATAGGAGTTTGCGGTATCGGAGGCTCAATATGGACCTCCTCGACATTCCTATTCAAATATGATAGTGACCAACACCGGTCACCTCTAACAAACATTGGTTCTGCTAACCAATGCTAGGTTGATCCTCTGTAATAGATATCGGTTTGTTTGGTGGTGTCGGTCGGGGTTAATCGACATCGGGGTAAGTGCAGCAAGTTGGGGGACAATTAAGTGGACATCAAATCCCGAATTTTACAAACTGCAATTGCGGTTTATAAACCACGATCGCGGTATTAAAAACCATGATCGTGGTCAATTTTTTCTAGGCTTGGGAAATTCTGAACCTAAAAGCACGCTTGCGCTTTATAAACCACACTCGCACTTTGCAAACCGCGCTCGCGCTTTATAAACCATGCTCACACTTTGTAAAAAATCTCGATCATGATTCTCTGATACCAAAAAACATCTATAGACCTCATTTTTCCCACCATTTTAGCAACACAATCATGGTTTACAAACCGTGATCACGGTTCTTACTATATCATCAAATCCGACCCTCAAGGTTTGGGAAATCTCTGTTTTTCCCCAACCAAAGCTATGGAAGGTCATTATGAAGTGTAAAAGGTCAAAAAACCTCAAATTTTCTCTTCCGAAACTTGAACCATGCTAAAAAACTAAAAAAATTCACAAAAATGGTGCCATTGTGTAGGGGAGATTGTTAGCTTCGTAGAAATATTGATTTTAAAGTGAATAGAATAAGATAAATATCATTTTATAATTTTTTACTAACAATAGGTCTTTAAGACATTTTTTCCCGTGAATGTTCATGTCTACGTTTAAGATCAGAACTTTTGTTTCACTTATCAAATGTGATAAAACTTATACCATCCCAAGCGTGGACAAATTCTATACACTTTAAAAAAAAAGAATTTGATTTCAAAATTTTTTTGATATAGTTATGGTGGGCAAACAGAAAGCGCTCCGTTTTCTAAATATTTTCATACCACTTTCACGGAAAAAATCATTAAAAAAAATATTGCTCAAAAAAATACAAAATAAAATCAATCGCAAGATAGACAACTACATGTAACGTTTCACCAAAGGAAAAAAAAAAAAAAGATTTGGTAATCCAAAATGCGGTTAAACGAACTACAATCTTATAAGTTTTTAAAAAAAAAAACCAAGTCATATAATTTTAAGTGTTTGATATAGCTAAACTTGTCTTTTTTAAAAAAATTAGTATTTTAGAAACTAGATTTCAAATGCTACGATTCATATTTATATAATTGTTTCTAATTTTGAGTGTGCGTATTTCTAATAATCCCTACAAGTTTAGATTTTGTTGTTTTTGCAATATGATGTCCACGGATGACCCCATATTTGTCCATCAACTTCCCGCACTTACCCATCGGTTATTTTGTAACCTTATTAGTAATTATTTTAAATCTGAGAGTTCATTTTAATTCACAAACTTCTCAACCAGTTCATCCTTGGGTATCAAAATTTGATCCCTGTACATTCTCTTTTCATTCCATTCAACATCATGACTCCTAATAATTTTATAATTCTCTAAATCCCAAAAACGGAAACCAAAATCACCAGATCCATAACCAATGAAAGTCCACCTCTTGTATTTTACATCCAACTTCTTTCTAGTTTCCCTATCAACATGCACAAAAGCTTCAACCAAAAACTTTAAGAAAATAAAGATCTACCTCTTTTCTACGTCCAGGTTTCCTCTGGTATTCCTCCATGTAGTGAACTTGAAGGCTCACGGTTAATCAAATAAACCCTTGTATCAACTACTTTTGCCCAAAACTCTAAGGTCAATTTATAATGTATCCTCATACTTCTAGCACATTCCATAATTGTCTTGTTCATTCTTTCTACAACACCATTCTCATGTGGTGTTCTTAGAACCATTATTTCTCTACATATCTCATTCACTAAATAATAATCATTGAAATCCTTACTACAATATTCACCACCATTATCAGATCTAAGGAACTTTAACTTAGAATTTGATTCATTCTCAATAAGGGATTTCCATCTTTTAAAAGTTTAAAAACATCAGATTTACGTTTAATACAATAAACCCATACCTTTCTTGTATCATCATCAATGAAAGTAACATAATACTGGGATCCTCCATGAGAAGCTACCTAAGCTGGTCCCTACACTGAGTGTACAAGTTCCAATTTCTACTCCTTAGTTGCCCCAACTTTGAGAAATCTCACTCTCTTTTACTTTCCAAAGATACAATGCTCACGAAATCAAGATCTAAATATTTCAAATCTAATAACTTACCCTTATACTTTAATACCTACATTCCTTTTGGACTCATATGACCGAACTGGGTATGCCACATGCATGCATCTCAATCAAGTAGATAATGTAAAAATGAATTAGTAATACAAGTAGATAAATATAGCGTTCCTACCTTTTTACCTCTTTCCACAATAAAAGCACCCTTGGTAACTTTCAAGAGTCTCTGTAAAAGTAACCATGCAACAAGATTCACCTAGTTTCCTTGCAAAAATAAGATTCCTTCTAGGGCTTGGTACATGCCTCACATCTTTCAATACCCATGTATTTCTATTACGTAATTTTAGATGAACTTCCCATTTACCAGTAATACTACAAGGTTCATCATCACCCAAATAAACATGCCCAAAATTTCCTTGGACATAATTTCTTAAATAACCCTTATTATGGGTTGCATGGAAAGAAGCTCCTAAATCTAAAACCCATGATTCAATTCTATTATCTAAAGAAATAATAAGATCATCTTGCATTACCTCTGATGCAAAAAGATTTGTTTCTTTACCTTTTTCTGGTTGTTGGTTCTCTTTATCCTTTGACCAACAATATTTCTTTATATGTCATTTCTTTCCACATTTCCAACAAGTAATTCCCTTACTTTTGGATTTAGATCTGCTATCCCTTGAATTTTATTTCCCAATCCTCTTACTCTTGGATCCCTCCTTCTTCCTTTCCATTCTTTCTACATTCAAAGCATTTCTAGATGAAAATTCTGTGTACTCTTCCTGCGAATTTATTCATTCAAGATTATACTAACCACATCATTAAACTTCAAAATATTAGTAGTAGATGTTGTATTACTAACAACCATTACCAAGTTATCCCAACTATCGTGCAAAGAAAATAAGAATAGAAGTGCTTTTAATTCATCATCAAATGGTATAGCAACCGATTTTAATTGATTTACAATAGATCAGAAATCATTTAAATGACTAGATGTAGATCCACCTTCATGCATCTTAGAACTAAATAGTTTCTTCATGAAATAAACTTTATTTGAAACATTAAGTTTTTCATATAAATTAGCAAGATATTTCGTTAACTCTATAGTAGAAGCTGCTTCTATAATATTGGAAGCCACGGATGCTTTGACAGGATCAATCTTATAGATCCTAAAGCCTTTATGTCAAGAATATTCCATTCTTCATCAGTCATCTTCGTAGGTCTAGACTTCTCATCCAACGGTAAATACAAATCTCTTTGATATAGATAATCATCAATTTGCATCTTCCATAATTGATAATTTCGGCCGTCAAATTTCTCTACCTTGTATTTGTTTTCTTCTATCATTGTTGTAGCTCCCACTCAATCAGAAAACCCTCTGTGAGTAAATCTGTCAACACACAAAACCCTCAAACAAATCTCTGATACCAATTGTTGGGGTTAGCACACCGGTTGTACAAACAATATATCATATCTAAGCATACATGCAAATAAAAACGGATATTCTACCAAAGAAATATATAAAACAAGAGACATAAATCAACACTAGATTTAACTTGGTGCACCCAAGTGTGGCTATGTCCACCAAAAATAATTCACTCTATTATCCAAAGCTTTTATAAGATATATAATGAATAATTTCAATCTTCCACACCTCTCGGATGTACAATACTTTCTTTCTCTCAATCTTTTTCTTCATAACCAAGAATTCTCTCTCTCACTAATTTTTTCAAGTTCTTTCTAATTATTGTTAATCATCTTTTCTAAACCCTATATTTTATGCTTATATAGTCGATTATAGACTTAGGGCACTTAGCCATGCAATCAAAATAAATATAAATACTTTAATGCTAAAAATATATTTAATTCCCGAGAGTTAATTAAAACATCCTCACACATGTAACCAATGCCATTTATACCTAATCACATTATCGAGTTCCTCCCATGCTTGACCACTTTGCTAGTCATACTTGGCTGATGTCGGTCCTGGGTGACTAATGTCAGTTCCCCCTTAACCGATGACAATTACTGTATTTTCGAGCAAGTTTCCATTGCATGCTAAACTAAAGTAATTGAGCTCCATAACTAAACAAGGCGCGCACTCACCCATCAAAAATATACATAACTTCACATGTACCTTCAGAATGGTTAACATCTAGACTTTTCATTTCTTCACCATCTATTACATAGACCATTTTTCCTTTTTCCTTTTCAATGCACACACACTCAAGTTGTATCTCTTCTGATTCCTCTTCATCGAGATGCATCTCCAAACTAGGTTCACCCAAAAATTATAGTAACCTATCTTCTGTCATAGCACTATCTCCCATTGTAAGGCACTTGAAAACTTGCAACACCTTATCTACTGATGGCTTGGTACTTCGGTACTCAAAATATTGAATGAGATCAGTTGTTAACTCCTGCCAATTCCTTGTCTGACGGTGCATCTCTAAGTGAATGTACCATGCATGCGTGTAACCTTGTAAGGTGGAATATAACTTATGCACCCATAATGAAGGTGGTAAATCTTATTTTCCTTCCATCTAGGCCTTCTCACATGCTTGGATATGGGAAGAGGTAGGTTCTTTTCCATGGTAGTCTTGGATAACAATGGGCGCATTGCTTCTGTATAACCTTATAGAGAATGTGACTCTTACCTCATGCCACTCTATAAGAATCTCATGATGTGTTTCCCACCAATGCGTTAAATTTATGAGCAAGTTATAACTGAGCATACTTCTCATTTCATCCTCATTTCTCCATTGATCTTCCATCTCCCATAAGAAATCATCAGGTTTTATCCTCTAGAGTAACTTGGCAACTTCTTCCTTCCCAGGTTCTTGACTGAGTGTTCCTTTATTACTCTTATTACAGATCCCCTCAAGTATCACCCAATTAATTCATAAGTCATGTGTGCCCAATTGTTACATGCTATGCTAGTTGTATCACTCATCAAATGAGTATCTTCAAATTAGATAACTCCTTCTATAGGATGAATTATCTCAGGGTCTCTGATGGAGCACACATAGATTCTGTCAAGGACTTCTTCTCCCAAGGGCTCAATATAGGGTGTTGATTTCCCATCTATTAAAGGGATGATGACCCATTATTCCTTGTTCTTGAAACTGATATACCCCTTGTTAAATCATAGGTTGGTGTTGTTTTTGTAACACCAAGGGTGCCCAAGTAATGTTGGAAAGTTATCCACCTCATCTAGTGTCAAGACTTCAAAGTCCCCAGTGAACTTGGCCCCTTGAATAGTGATAATTGCATCCTTCAAGACACCAATGGGCATTGATTTTGTCTTGTTTACCATATACATCACATTTTTGGATAGATATAATGTGGGCCTTCCCATTTGATTCCGTGCATCCAAGGTGAGTACATTGACTTCTGCTCATGTGTCAATGAGGATATTACTCAGAAGCCACCAATCAACAACTACATTCAATGTGATATCTTTATCATATTCAAGGCTATGAGGAGGAAGTTTGGCATACAGAACCTTCCTTTTTCAATATCTCCAGGAACATGGTACCTTCTCCCGTAACCATTCTCCTAGAAAGAAAATGATATTCTCATGACTTAACATTTTGCACACTTCCTTAAACTCATCCAGATCCTTCTGCGGAGCCTCAACATTCTTCCTTTTCTCCAACTACCTTGACTACTCTTTTAGACACTGGATCTCTCATTGTAATCCTCGAATCACATCCATAGTTTCTTGATACACCTCCTTTTGATGAGTAGGGTCTGGATACTTCCCATGTACCACTTCTTCCCTAATAACTAGTTTTTGTCTTGGCATCTCCCTTACATGCACAACCTCTACTTGAATTGTCACCATTATAGGTTCTAATCTTGAATCACGTGCCACTTTGTTGACATCTCTGTATGGGTCGACTTCTTTATGCTTACCATGCCGAGATCCTTTATCCTTTCGGTGTTGTTGGCTCATGTGTTAAAAATCTCAGACACTCCTCATACTTATGCTTCTTTCCACACCACGAGCACTACAACAAATCAAGAAAATCACGTTTATAATGTTATGTGGATCTGTAATTGTAACAAGTTCCACGTAAGAACTCACTTCTCCCTCCACCGCATTACTACGACCATGAAATCCTCTCTACAAAAACCTCTTCCACATGCCCCTCCATTTGCGTGCCCTTCATAATGGCGATCATCATCCTTGGAACTACCTATAAGGCTAGTTTAGAGGACACCAAAATAAATGGCATCATGAATTTGGTCAATCATCCTACAATCTTTGTGTCATGGGTCATAGATGTATAGATATTGCAATAACAAGACACATTCTTATGGATCGTGTGTTGTAGTAGAGGACACCTACTTGCATCATGATCCTCGTGGAAAATTTCACAGTCTACTACCATGGCACGTACCGATTTCCAAGGGAAACTATCCTTTCTATGCCCTTCCACTTCATAATCTGTGCACCAAATATCACTATGAACCTCATGCACTGAGTTCATAAACAAATTAACTAACTTTGCTTGGCCATTATATCAATGCTCCCAATAGCCTCAACATGTAGGTAAGCTTCTAATGGCTCATGCGGGTCCGTAAAATTATTGTGTGAAAAATCCCTTCTAAACGGTGTTATTAATCCCCCAACAAACCATTGAGCATGTTAAGAAGGTTGTACGTAATAAGATAGTTTTGATAAGAGAGTTTTGAACTCGTGCATTGTACTCTTGCACACTCTTTACCATTCTTTGTTAGATCTCCTTGAGATCACCGATGCTCTTTTTCTCAAACTTAGGGATATGGAACTATGATAGGAAGGCATTTTTCAATGCAATGTAATCCTTAACCATCTAATGAGGGTCATACTTGCGGCACCAACTATGTGTGCGCCTCTTCAACGTTATTACCAACTGACTTGATTTTATCTCTCGGGGTAATGATCCCCTTCACCCATCATATCAATTCACACTTGTGCACATGATCTATAGCATACTCAATACCTCTTTAGTTTGGTAGTTGCAAATAAATATCAAAAATATTTGTGGTGGTGGATGAGGCCCTTGTCCACCTGACCTAGAACCTTGGTTTCCTCTAGTGTTTCCTCCACCAATAGATATAATGGACCCACCACATCTTTCCCTCTCGACCCACCAAATCCTCTAAACCCACTAGGTCCACTGGTCCTCTGGCATTTACACCAACAAATCCACCTCTCATAGCCATAAAATGCCCTTGAGTGGTCGCGCCTAGTGTTCCCAACATCCTACTAAACTTTGTGTCAATGGTTTGTGATATTTCCCCACTACTAGTTATGTGTCCTGTGCCACTCCTAGATGCGATACCCAAAATTTTTGTATTTGCAATTTGTCCAAAATTTCTCCAAATATGGGAATGGTTTGTGCAGCCATAGATGTCCCAAACAAGAAATTATATCTCCTAGGCATAGATTGGTTACTCCCCATGATACCAACTAGATTAACAATACTTATCTCTTGATATAGAAAACTAAGTTCCGGTATTTTTCACTAAGTGGTTTCATACACATGTCAACTTCTCTCCTTTATCCATGCAATGAAATCTCATTAGAAGCTGAAGGGACTTCAATTCGACTTGCCAAGATGGGGTAGCATAGACTGCTCAGGGTTCCACATCCTCTCGAGTGAACCTCAACTCCTTCCCACAATGTCTGCCTCCATAAATCCATCACTCCCACAACCTCACATTGTCTAGCCAACTCCCTTACATGTGCCTTATTGTACTTAAGTCATCTCTCTTCCCTTTTCTTTTCAATCGTAATAACCACCATCTTCTTCCACCCTAGATTCCTCACCCAACACTCAAAGAAGTTTAGCCACCATAAGGAATGCCTCCAATTTTAATGTAATGATCAAGATGTTCATAGCCAATGGGATAACATGTAAAAAAATATCCTCTGACTCGTCCAAGAACTCAATCTCAAAGAACCTCTAGACAATAATACGTATAAATGGCATATTCTAGCATATAGCTAGTCAAGCACTCCTCTCCACCAAAGGTGGTCAACAACATGCATCCAAGTTAGTTCTCGCATCCTACAACTTCTCGTAATCACCTTGGGTCTATACATGTAATTTATAGTACTAACTCGATCTGATGCATATGCTAAAAGCCATTCATACAGTTCCACTAGAAAGCAATAGAAAAGGTTTCATATAACTCATGGTATAGGTGCTCTTCTACCCATCTATGTGTATCAAACTCAAGTCCAATGTTGAATCTTTGAGCAAACTCATTCTCCATACTCTTGAACCATGCTTCAACACTTTCAAAGGTCAAGTGTTTTGTCATCAATGGAACCGAGATGTAGCCATTTCTCACAACAACTTTGAAAATAGGTCCCAACAACGGAACCAATATGTATTCATTTTTATGCCCTTAGAACAACAATCAAATCCCATGGGTTTCGGCCTATTACCTATTGGGAAGTGGGCACTCACCTGAGGCATGCGTGGGTGTCAAGACCCTCCTTTATGTGAGTCTTGTGATAATAAATTGCTATAGACATAAACTTAGATGCAAAGGGTAAAAGAACCATGCATTAATTTTGAGAGGTTAAGATGATCTATTATATCATTATACTTATATTAATAACAAGAGAAACATCATACAAATAATATATTTGATCCATACTATAAAGTAAATGCACTAGGTTTTACACCCATGAAAAATACATATTTAGAACATAACCATATATTTCATATTGATCATAGTTCAACAACCATATTACATTCACCAAGGCCATGACAAACCAATATATTAATGTAGATAAGATTCATGCATCGAAGTCCTAACTATGCTTCCCATATTACAAAGAATTTATCACACCCCATCCCTCTAGGCAAGCTATCACTCCTACAATCCTCTAAATGAGAACCTCAACTCTCTGGAACCTCCTACTATTTCTATAGAGCTTCACCCTTCCATTCTCTCTAATCATGCTCTCTTCCTTGATAGCATCTCCTTATTTTACCTGAGCATCTCTATATATAGTTATATTGCCCACCGCCATGCCTTTCTGAAGTAGCAGATCAGTCGCCAAGTGTCAAGGTGGTCCTCTAATGGAGCATGCTTATTCCCATCTAGGCTCTCCACTCTCTGTAATGATGTCTTTCTAGATCCTTCCATCACATGGAATATTCCTTTCTTGACCACCAAGTTGCCAAGTGACACCTTATCCACTCTGCATGCTTAGTCGGGTCATGTTGTTCTCATGTGCTCCCGAAATGTGAAATATGGCTATGTCCTGCAACCCTTTATTTTTCCTTGTGCACATGCCATGGGTTCTACTAAAACCTTCTAAAAACCTTGATTGTGTGCCTTTACCCCACATGTCATTCTTCATATTGGTCTCACATGCCCATGCATCTTCTTGTACTTAGCCAATATTATGAGGCCCAACACTTCCATATGGGCACAAAATGGAGGGTTTCTAGCACTTTGGTCTCCCTTTTGTTGAGCGAGGAGAAAAATTCACAATATAATCATTAGCACTATGTATCCTTAAGTTAGAAGAACCTTTTCTACAGATCATTATGGTGATTTATTTTTTTATAGTAGTGGGACATCAAAACACCCATTACATGATGCACTCTTGAAAAATGATGCATATGACAAGTGCAAGGAATACAAGCAAAAAAATGAGGGTGCTCATACAACTAATATTGTAAGAAGATGTTCAAGTTCATTTAGAAAAAAACCACCAACTCTCTACTTGCAACTAGATAATGTTATAAGTGACAACAAAAATTAGACATTATTTTTGTTTGCATCCATGCTAACAACTAGAAGGGTTTTCAACACATTATATGTGAGTTTCCTTCCAGTGGGTCACACGCATGAAGACATAGATGGGACATTCGATCGATTATCAATAACATTGTGAAAATTGGATACATTCTCTTTGCCATAAATAATGGACACTTACAAAACATGCAAAGAGGATTCACTCAAGACCTTTTCGAGGAATTCTATGATTTTAAGGCCTTTGTGGAACCCCACATACTAGATGGTAACCACAAGATCGTGGTATCAACAAACCAAATATGTTTAAATTCTATGTTAAATACAACAAGCCCTTCATAGATTTCAAAGCATAATCATGGAGCTCGACTAGTTTCACTCAATTGAGATCTGGAAAATAGTGGATGGGAAACATTTCTTTCTTGAAGGGGATCCTCCATTGGCACCATTCAAAGAACTCAAAGAGATAACATATATGCATAGAGGCATTTAGGCATACATCACACACTGGGAAAAAATTTCAACAAATGGTGGAGAAGCATATTATGTTCCAAATATTGCATATTGAAAAAATGTTCTATGTTCCCTAGAAAATCCATTTGTCAATTGTAGCATGATAAAGAGATTTTTTTTTGGCCAAAAAAAGGTTAGGATAGCACAATGTATGATCAAATAGTGGGTGCACAAAGTCTTGATATGGATAGTTACTATAGTCAAAATTTCCTTTCAAATAAGGATATATATGTTATGCCTATTTGTGATAGACCTCAAGAGGAATTCAACCCAAAGTAGTGGATGTGAATGTTGGGTAGATGATACTAGTAAGACCAGCTGATGATAATATACCTATATGGATGGGCAAGGCACAACTGAAAATAATACACGATGTTCACACAAACACTCAAAAGATAAGGGTACACTAGTGGGAACCGACAGGAAAGTAAATATAGAAAAATATAGATACCAGGGAATGTTTAAAGAAAAAGCATTGTTGGAGAAAATCAAGGGATGCATCGGATATAGATATAAAAAGTGTCATCGGGGCATGGATTCCAAGAAAAATATGGAAATTAAATAAAACTAAAATACCAAATCATGGTCATGAAGTTATCCAACAATACCTTACACAAATTCAAGAACAATAATTAATACCTTTGCGAGGATCAATGATTATGTAATTTTGAACCTAATTTTTGGAAGGATTGATTTTCTATGGAAATACATTTTCAAATCCATTTCCTCAAAACAACTTATTTAATGTAATTTTTAACTCTTTGTTGTTCCTCATAATTTACTGAGAATGGAAACGCATAAAAGTAGTTGACTTTATCACACGTAACTTGCATATTTACAATATCACGATCATTTTTATATAGACTTATATAAAAATTATATCAATATATAATATAAACAAAATATTAAATAAATATAAATATGAAGTATTTCAATAAATACTATTTTGTATTTTTTAAAGGGAAATATTATAAAATTACCATCATCTAAAAACTATTTGACAAGCATAAGTGGCTTTCAAATTTAACCCCTTGGTTGTTGTAACTTTGTGGTGCCTAGGCTTATGTAACTTAGCGGTCGCTAGGATTATGTAGCTTAGTGGTGGGTAGGCTTATGAAACTTGTTATCGGTAGGCTGGTGTAACTTTCCATCAACTAGGATTATTTCACCTAGATGATTATACTCATGTGTAAATTTGCGGCCACTACGCTTATGTAAGTTAACAACCTATACGCTTATGTGAGATAGTGGCTACTAGGCTTATGTAAGCTAATGGCCTATATGATTATATAATATAGCAACCGTTAGGATTATCACCCTTTTATATAACTTAGAAGCCTAAAGGAGTATGTAACTTAGTGTCCACAAGGAAAATGTAACTTAGTTTCCACTTTAGGCGATGTAACTTTGACCCCACTAGGATTATTTCACCTAACGTTTGTTTTCATCATGTAAGATAACAACCATTAGGCTTATTGAAGATAACGGCCGCGACACTTATGTAAGATAGTAGCCGCTTGGATTATGCGAGGGATTCAAATAATAACAAAATAGAAATCCTAAAATAGTGAAACTAAAATCCAAAAATTAGGATTTACAAATTGGATTACTATAGTGGTGAAATTGGAATGCAATAATAGCACTATTGGAATACAATATTAGCTAAATTAGAATCCAATACTAACGATATTGGAATCCAATAATAGCGAGATTGGAATATAGTAATAGTGAAATTAGAACTAAAATTAGTCTAATAATGACAATATTGGAATCTAATATTGCTACTAATGGATGCCAATAGTTGAAATAATGGAATCCAAAGATAGAAAAAAATGGAATCCAATACATGCAAAAATGGAGATGGATTTCTTCCAATACTTGAAATACTAGAGTGTAGATTTACTGAATATGTCATAATTTAGTGAAAGAAGCGTTATTACATCACATCTATTCATTTATATCTCTCATATGATATACCACTCACACATGTTGCATACATTCTCTATCTAGTTTACTACTTTGTTAGTCTTTCCAAATAATACTACATTCCAAAGTTCATCAATAGAAAACATCTATTTCAATAATGCACATATAATTTATCACTTTACACATTACAAATCATAATCATCACATAGAATATAATGCACATCAAAAATCAATACAACATCAAAATCCATCTATATATATCATAAAAATAATAAGTTTCAAAATACAATCACTAGGGAAGGTCCCATGCCTCAATACATCATATATCATCATCACTATCACTATCTAAAATTGTGCTAGCTCTATAAATAAATGATTCACCACTCACTCGATGTCATCTATCTCGAAACTATGCCTCTCTAGATGACCTTGTATCACAAAGAAGCTCCGCATGATTTGACCTTAAGCCTCAACAACAGTGTGAGGGTTAGTAATTTTTCCCTTCTATTAAGGATGTGCAAGGTATAAGTAAAGTAATCTAATTTGTGAGAATAAATAACGTGAAATAAATTAATAACCTTTTCTCCAAACATCAATTTTTATTGATATCTCAAATACATTACATTAGTCTCATACACACATATATAATCTCTCTATTTTCTATATCTTATATATTTCTATTTTGTGGCACGCATGTTTTATCTCATGAGGCATACATCTATTGTCTCATGTGGCACACCATATACATTTGATTAAGTACAATAAATATATTTCCTATGAAATAATCAAAACATACTTCTTTTTGTCACACCTCTGTCAAATTCTATCTTTCTCTTTTTTTCTCGTCTTTTATCCATGGATTTATGTTGGATTCTGTGACTTTGTCCTATGTAACGTGGCTTCTTATTTTTATCTCATCTTTCCTCATTTATCTACAACTTTCTGTAATCCTCGACAATTTCTTTTTTTATGTTGTGGATTTTTCCAAAACCTTATGAAGAACCCTATCAACATCATCTCCCGACTTCAAATGTTGCCTCATCCTTAAGACAACCAAGATATGAAGAACCCTATCTTCCTTCACAAAATTTACACAAAATTATTTATCTTATCTTAATTATACATAGGCATCAACCCCTAGAACTTTGACATCTAGCTTAAGGAAAGGTTCCCTCGCTTGACTCTCCCGAATAGATTTATGGATCGCCACCTTGAAGAAACATATACATCAACCCCCATAAATTAGACATCTAGCATAAGGAAAGGTTCCCTTGCTTGACTAGATTTATGGGATGCCATGGTTTCCTAAAAATATTCTCACATTCTTCTTCATGGTGGATTTTGGGGAATGAATTTGTAATCTAAGGAGTGGTGTTCTTCTCAAACTTGTACCACAAATATAGATGGATGTTAATATGTTGTATCCATTCTTGAAGCTATGCATTTTCTTGAATCAAGTAAAGGTTATTTGAAGGGGGTGGATTTTCTCATATTTTTATAAACCTTTGTTGTGCATTTGTGAACTATTTTTGCATTCTTATTAGTGCCCTGTCCATGGTGGTGCTGTTTTTTTCATGTTTGTGATATTTTTTTCTGCTTCTTTATTTGGTTTGGTATTGTTCTATGAGTTCCATAAGTTATCTTCACTGATTTCCATTCTTGTCTTTATATATATCATATTATATAGATTCTAGATGCAACTATTGTTCTAGTTTGTCTAGTTATTATTTTTCTTCTCGAGTCACACTTGGCCACCCTATTATGTATACATAATATGTAGCAGCATTATTGAGCTATGTCTCCAGTTTATTGAAATCGTCTTGTATCTCCTTCCTTTGTTTTTTATTTTCTAAGTCTCGTGGTTGTAGAATTTATTTATTATATTCATTGATGGCTTACTCATGATCCTTCTTCTTCTCTTGTTATTTTATTGTATTATTTTCCCTTATCATTTCTTTGACATCATGTTATGTTGCAACTTATATTTGTAGACTAGAATCAATTTTAGTGTGTGATATTCCTTTCTCGGATAGATGAGAGTATCATATGCATTGATTCTTCCATGTATATGCATCTTTACATCTACTCAAATTTTGCACTTTGATCTAATAACTTACTACAACTAGTCTCATTGAAGTTGTGAGAGTTTATTCAAGTGTACAAGTGAATCCTTCGATGATTTTTCTTCCATCCCTTGTTAAAAATGAATGGATTAATATTTCTCCATTCTTTTGGATGGTGCTGATGGTGGTACCTGTATTTGAATTTTCTCATTTGCTTTCTATTTTTGTCTCTTTTCTAACTCATGTCTTTCTTCTTCCTCTTTTTTCTTTTTTCTTCCTCATTTTTTTCTTTGTTTCTTCATTTTTGCTTGTTCTTTCTTCTTTTCTTGTTCTTGTTTTGCTTTTTCACTCTTTTCTTATTCTTCTTTTTGTTTTCTTATTCTATCTTCTTCTTCTCTTTTCTTATTCTTCTTTTTGTTTGCTTATTTCTTTCTTCCTTTTCTTCTTCATCTCTCCATTTTTTCTTCCATCTCATTTTTTTTAATTTCCTTTATTCTTCTTCCATTTCCTTCCTCTCCTTTTCCTCCTTTTCTTTCTTTTATTCTTCTTCCACATTCTTCCTCTCTTTTGTCTTGCATCTATTCTCTTCTGATGCTTTCTTATGTTCTTCTTCTTCTCTTATTTTCCTTTTCTTTTCTTCTATTTCCCTTTTCCTTATTTCCTCCTCCTATATTTTCTTCTTCTCTCTATCCTCTATTTTTCTATCCTCCTCTTGTTATTTCCTTACTTCTTCCTCCTTTGTTTCTTTTATATTTTTTCTTTTATTTGTTCACCATTTGTTTCCCTTGGCTCTTCTTTGGTTTTGTATTCTTCTCTAGGTTGTTTGGCCTCTTTGTCATTTTATTTTCTTGTTTTGTTAATGATCCTGATTAATTATTCTACCTCCTCTATGCGGTTTTGATCCTTGGTGGTCTTTTTCTTTTTTGTTTTAATTCCCTTCTTTCTTGCTGAAGAGATACTAGTTTTTTCATTTCCTCTATATCTATATGTGCTTGGATGTATTTTAATAATTTATGGGGAGCAGGTGAATTATATCCTACTACCAAAGAGAAATATTCCATGTAATAAATGATAGGTTTTACTATAGCCACTTGTTCTGTTCATGTACTTCATATTGTTGTGCCACCTGGGAAACACTACCTTTAGTTAAACATATCTTGTAGTATCGGTAAGAAATCTTTGATAATGTTGTTTCATCTCATGGTTCAACTTCTCCTAAAAATTATGGTATTGATTCCTCTTACGGTCTTTTTGGCGGTAAAGATGAGGGACACGGAGTGCATTCTTCTTCTAATTTAGATATTTTCTTGCTTAATGTGAATCTTCTTCTTCCGCCTCATTGAATTTTGTTTCTTTCATTATTTTCTTTGAGGCCATTGTATTTTTCCATTTTATAGCTAGGGACAAAGAAATTCCCTTTATTTTGTCATCTTTTATATGTTATGGGTTTTATATCACTAGGTTCTTCTTTTCTTGTTTTTATTTTCCATATTATTATGGATACTTGTTCCTATATTCTTCCCAAGTTTCTTTAATTATTTCATTAATATTTGGTGGCACTAGTTTTCTAGGGTACGTAGGAAGATTTATTATTGCTCGTATAGATGTGGCCACAAATTCATCAAAGGATTCATAGGGTAGTGGGCATATATGTGTTATATGTGTAATAAAGGGTATGAGAAAGGTCTAATCTATGTCAGCAATGAAGATGAATTCATTTTTTGTATCTTGCCACAATTTTTTTAGATACCGTAGCTCTGTTTGCTACTAGATGCACGATACTATTTTTCCAACCTATAAGGATTTAATTTGGAAAACCCCATCCAATGTGTTCATATGATCTAAAATTTGTTTGACAATAGGTGTATCTAGCCACCATATGAGAAAGGTATAATCTATGTCGGCAATGAAGATGAATTCATTTTTCGTATTTTGCCACAATTGTTTTAGATACCCTAGCTCTATTTGTTACTAGATGCCTGATACTATTTGTCCAACCTATAAGGATTTAATTTGGAAACCCCATCCAATGTGCTCATGTGATCTGAAATTTGTTTGAAAATAGGTGTATCTAGCCACCATTCAACATGTTCTGTTTGGGCTGGGAGGGTTTTAGTAAAATACATGCCAAACATAATAAAAGATACCCATAACAAAAGGTATGTTTTCCCTCCTTGATTTTCCTAGTGTTCTCATGAAATTCAGAGGCCAATAGTTCACAAAGATTGTATTCTGAGTGTGAATTTACCATATCTAGGGAAATATGGGCACTAAGTCCATGAGCTCCATCTTCACAATTTGTATGATAATTTTTACATAAATGGCCTTGGTGGCATACTTGAGGCTATGAGTTTTTATATATGCAATTTGTACTCCTATTGTTTCTTGGTTACCCCCATATCTTGCATTGTTTCATTCATCAGGGTTTTCTTCTTTGTGATGGTTGAACGTCCTGTCGCTCAAAACCCTATAACCATAGCAATGAATTCCATGTTAATTTGATACAGCTGATCTAGATATAGGATTTGGTTATGTAGCATTCAAAGCGAGAACCCTAATTGTGTTATCGACATTGATGAAATAAGGAATATGGTTCCATCTATATATCTTCATCTCGCATATGAATTTTTTAGTCTATTTATATTCTAGTTATTTGGTAGTAGGGTTCTATTGAAGTACCAATTGTGTATCCACTTCTAACTCCATGTTATCAAATTCTATAATCAGGGAATGGATGTACTTTTGAAGGTTGCATGTATGTGCAAATTTGAATGAAATGTGTGAAAAATCCCCATTGGATCATGATTAGCTGATTTGATAGAGTGTTTTGGAACTTAGGTTGTGGAAGATCTTCTTGTGTAATAAAAATTGGGGTATCCATATTTTATGATTCTCCTTAGCATGCCCTAGTTTGTTTCTTCTTCACAATTTTGTTGGTTAGTTCTTTTCTTTTACTTCTTCCCTCTTCATGTATTAATTCCTTATGGATTGGTGCTTTTATAACTTTTACATGTTTACCTACCACATTTATTATCTTTTTGTGGGAAGCTATTTTGGCATTTCCATCATGATTTGTTATCCCACGGATTTATTTTTTATGTTGCACAACTTCACCTTTTGTCCCATTGTTTCTTCTTTATTTTTCGTAGCTTTTTTACTTGCTCTTGCGTTTTCGTGGGTTTTCCCTTTGTTTCGCATATTTTTCTTTGTGTACGTGGGTGGTTCTCCTTGTCTATGTGGATTTTTATTATGTGGGTAATTTTTATTTGTTACACGGGTATTCTTCCTTCGCAGATTTTTCTTCATTATGTGGGTATACTTCCTCCACGGCTTTTTCTTCGTTACATAGGTATGCTTCCTCTGCATATTTTTCTTTGTTATGTGGATATTCTTCCTCTGCATATTTTTCTTTTCTTATGATTTTTTTCTACTTGCTTGGTTTTGTTAGAGTAAGGATTCCCTTGCGGGTTTTAATCCTACTCCTCGTCCTATTCATTGAATTGTCAATTTTCAAATAGGGTGAAATTTTTTATTTTTTTAAATTGTGGTACTTTTTTAGTTATGCTCTATTGATCTAGCTTTGACAGTTCTTTGGGTTGAAAATTTTGAATTTTTGTGGCTATTTATGGTGATATATCCTTGATAATGTAAGGTCCTAACCATCCAACTTTGAGTTTTCTAAAATGCTTCAATTTACTATCATATAACATTGCCTAGTCCCCTCTGTCAAATTCTTCTCTTTTTATATGGTATTCATGCCATGCTTTCTATCTCCTTTTCTCTTGAGTTTGATTATATGTTGTTATAAATCTTTTTTCATCCAATTTTTCTAATTCAATAAGTCTTTCATGTACTGAAGAGTCTTCATTCATTTTGAATGTCACTACCACTCTTAAGCTTGGGAGGATGAATTCTATGGGAAATGCAACTTCAAGTCCATATACAAATTTAAATGGGAGTATTTGGTCAACCTTTTGTAGGTAGTGTGGTAATCCCATAGTGTTGTTAGTATCTTTAGGTCCCAATCTACTTTTTGGAGTGAACATATTTTTGTGAGTACCTTCTCTAAGACCTTGTTGAATGCTTCCATTATCCCATTAGCTTGTGGATGATATGGTGTACTATGGTTATGATTTATCAAAAAGTGGCCTAACAATTCCTTAATAGTGGCATTCACAAAATATTTTCCTTGATCACTTGTAATGCTTAGGGGACATCTAAACCGAGTAATGATGTGTTCATAGATAAATATTGTTGTTGTCTTGGTAGTGAAATATTTGGTTAGAATGGATTCTTCCCATCTTGTTAGATATTTTGTCCCTATAATGATGAATCTATCCTGAGAATGCTTTTGTGGCGGGTTTAATAGGTCCAATGAAATCTATAGCCCACTTCTCAAATGAGGCTAGTGCTAGGACTAGTCTTAAAGGAATCTCATCTATTGTATTCTTTTTCCCACCAACTTTCACATGTCACAAGATCTTTCATATGTGTGTGTGCATCCTTAAATAGTGTAGGTCACCGTAGTCCATCCATAATTACTTTCCTAGTTTTTTTCCTCCTCCATTGTGTCCACCAGCTATGCCTTCATGAGCTTCTGCTAATATGTTATTTCTTTTATGTTCTAGGAAACCTTTTTGAAAACATCATCTTGTACTTTATTGTTTAATTGTCCTTGAATTAAGGTGAACAAAAATCCCGACTTACTAATTTCTTATTTTTTTGCTTTGTATATTCACTAGGGAATTCTCCTGTAGCCAATAATTGTGTTATGTCATCAAATTCTTTTGGAATGGTATTGACTCTAAATAGATGTGCTCCAAGGAAGTCATCATTAATAGGTCCTTTATCTTCCCTATTTCTATTCATGATAGATAATTTGTCCAATTATTAAACTTATTCATGAAAATATCTTTCATCTTTGGTTGTGTTAAAACTGAACCAATGGAGATTTTTGATGCATCTACATGGACATGGACAGGGAACTTCCCATTCTAGAAATATTAATATTGGTGCATGTAATATTTTATCCTTAAGAACATCAAAAGCATCAACACATGGTTTAGTCCATTGTATTTGTTTGTTGATTATTTTCTTCAACAGTTCTTCCAAAGGTACACTAATATCCACATAGTTTCTTATGAATTTTCTATGATAGCCTATATAATCAAGAATTTGAGAGGTGGTAAGTTGATGATAAACGAAGTTTTGACTTGATCGATTAATAAGCCTTATTTGAAAATCACATGACCCAAAAGTGTACCAAAGGGGGTCAAAAATATACATTTATTCAAGTTTAGGGATATCTCAGGCTTTTACATCTCTGGAACATAAGTCTCAATACTTGGATATGATTCTTCAATAGTTCATACATGGTACAATCATCTAGATACACCTATAACAAATCTTGGATAAATTATTTGAATGCATTAATCATTATTTTGTTGAATACAACTGGTGCATTATTTAATCCAAAAGGCATGATAATGTACATGAAAGATCCCCATTATGTAGCAAATGTGGTTTTAGGTTGATCTTCTAGGGAAATCTGGACCTGATGGTAACTAGAAAACCCATTAGTGAAGGAATAGACCTCTCTTCCTACTACATTTTCTAGAACCTCTTCTATGAATGGAGTAGGAAATGGGTCATGCACACATGATTTATTGAGCTCTCTATAATCCACACATATTTAAATTTCCCTTGTTTTATTATTCTGAATGATCATATGACTTACCCAATCTAAATATTTGATAGCTTTGATGATGCATGCATTCAACATTTTGTCTATTTCTATTTTTACCTTAACCTTGAGGTTAGGGTTTAATCTATAAGGCCTCTTCTTTAATGGTTTGATTCCATCCTTGATTTGAATTTTCATGGTTCCAACTTCTTCCTTTATACCTCACAACTCCTTAAAATATTTGGGAATATATCCTGAAATTCTTGAAGAATTTCTACTAGTTTGACCACTTATTCCTCTAATCAATAGTCTCCTATCTTAGCAAACTTCTTCTCTCCATTTATGCTAATATTTTCACTCCTTATCTTCTGAGGATGATAATAATATTTTTCCTCTTTTTCTTTGGTCTCTACTACTTCTCTTTCTCCTTTTATTGTCTTATATCTCAAGTTTTTAGGTTTTTCATCTCTTTCTTGTTTCTCTACTATAAAATAGTAAACCATCTCTAGAATTTTATTTGGATGTTCTTGCTTTTAGGGTTCTTTAGGTTTTAAACATCAATCTATGGCTTCTTCCAAAGTTTAGAAAAAAAAAGTCCTTATCTTTTGTAATTCCCAAAGGATATTAAGATTTGCATCCCAAAAGTTAAAGGTATGGAAAAAATATTTCACAATTTGGTCCTAACTTCTTTCCTTTCTTTTTTACTTGATGCATGTACCAAGACCAGGTAATGGGTCCTAATGTCCATATGAATAATTGAGTCCATACCAAAGGATAATTTTCACCACATATTTGCCAATGTATTTCACATGTTTGAATGTGTCTTTGTGGATTACTTTCACTTGTGTACTCAGGTATGGCCACATAATAACCTTCACTTTCCAAATATCTTGTTTTTAGTAATGTGGTCAAAGAATTCCAATGAGAGATATTAGTTTTATGTGTTTCCCACCATCTTGCAGCATTAAATGTCAGGGTATTGTCTAAGGCTTACATTATATCTTTCTCATTCAGGAAGATTCTCTCCATTTGATCCAAATAGCCTTCTAAGTCTCCAAACCCTAGAGTATTTTGGTAGAGTTTGGTGGGATGCCCCGTGACTTAATCTATATAATCATTTGATTGGTTTGTCTTCTGGTTCTTCATTGGTGGAATAATATCCATCTTATTCTTCAAATTTGTCTCATGCAGGCTAGAAAATGTCATTTGTGGGATCTGCGGGATCAAGGTTATCATCATCTAGGGTGATTACGTGGGGTGGCACTCTTCTTGCGTAATGCAAATTCCTTATTCTTGATTCTGGGAAACCATGTATCCATACCTCAACAACGTTGTCAAAAATTTCATTCGTAGATTCATTTTTGACTGAGATTTCTCCTTCAAGAATTTGGTTCAAATTCTCTATCGATATTAATATCAGTTTAGAGCATATACCCCTTGTATATCATCGAAATACTCTTCTTTAGTATCATGTCATACTTCTTTAGACCATATGGAACTCATTCCTACATGTAACACACATGGAAAAAAATCCCATCTAACCGTAATGTGGTGATTCTTCATCTAAATTTAACATGTCATTGCAATCAACGAACCATTCTAAGGTTAGAATGGCATTGTATGTGGGTTTTAAAGCAACATTCTCTACAACTTCAAAATTGACCATCTCTTTAATTCCCATGAAATTGACGTCTCGTTCTTCGATTGCCCTTATAGGTTGTTTTGATGAACCATCTATTAATCTAATGTACGATCTAGAAAGTTCCAGGAGGCCTACTAAGCTTCTCCCATGTCATTTTAGACATCATGTTTACAGTCATGTTGAGATCTATAAGTACTTGGTAATAATAGTATTGAATATTTTGGAAAATCCGTTTAAAAATATACCCCTTGTATATCATCGAGTAATCTTCTTTAGTATCATGCCAAACTTCTTTAGACCATGTGGCACTCATTCATGCATGTAACAAGATTACATGGAAAAAAATCCCATCTAATTGTAATGTGACTAATTCTTCATCTAAATTTAACATGTCATTACAATCAACAAACCATTCTAAGGATAGAATAGAAATGTATGTGGGTTTACGAACATTCTATACAATTTCAAAATTGACCATCTTTTTAATTCCCATGAAATTAACTTCTATGTTCTTCAATGCCCTTATAGGTTGTTTTGATGAACCATCTATTAATCTAATGTACTATCTAGCATGTTCCAAGGGAGGTCTACTAAGCTTCTCCCATGTCATTTTAGACATCATGTTTACAACGGTCGTGTTGAGATATAGAAGTACTTGGTAATAGTAGTATCGAATATGTCCATATCTAAGTATATGGCGGACTTGTGCCATGTTCGTTGTGTTCTGAAGATATCTCTTTTTTCTTGTTGTTTCCAGCTTCAATCCTCTAGACATGAAATTTCTTTGCTACGTTATTTAAATATTTTCTAAAAATTCAGCTTATCTACAAGGCCACATTTGATGGTTAATCTTGCTATCTTTTGATGCCACTAATATCATCTTCCATAAAGCAATGCTTTTATGTTTCTTCTTGGGATTATGAATTCTTAACTATTGCCTTAGTTTTCTCCACTTATTCATCATGAAGGTCCAATCTGATTTCCTTAAATTCCCATTCTTCACTACTGGAGGAATCTTCCTCGAGGTAGCCTGATTATCTTCTTATTTCCAAGTGTAGATTCCCTTACTGCTATACTTCTAGTTATTCTTGCAGCTCTAGATTTTATTTTGAAGTAGTTTTGTTTTTCCTCTTCCTTTTTCTTTTCTTTTTCTAGTTTTCTTCTTGAGCTAGATGCTTTCTCCTTGTCTTCTCATGTCTCTTCATCATCCCATGGTATCTTGGTAATGTGTTGGACATTTTTCGGTGTCTCTTCCTAATGCTTCTATTTTTGTACTTCCATTTCTATAAAATTGAGAAACTTTGGGACAACTAAATGAGTCATGTCCTCATTCATGTCATAAACCATAAGGTTCGGCTCTGTACAATTTCTAGCTAAATGTCCATCTTGTCCACATTTGTAATAATGCATGGGTCTTTTATCTTGGTATCCAGCCCCTGAATTGTTTTGGTTATCTCTTCCTTGGTATCTATGATACCCTTGATATCCTCTTCCTCCTTGATAATTATTATATCCACCTCTAAATCCTCCTCTATAACCTCCCCTATATCCTCCATGGTATCCTCCACCATTGTATCCTTGATAGTTGGGATTGTAGTTATTACCTTGGTAACCACCTCCAAAGTGAGGTTTTCCTCCTTGTTGATTTTGATATTGTGGAGCAGTAATTATTGGATGTGAAGGTGGTGGGTTAAGTGTTGGTCCTAGTTTTTGTTTTGAAGGCAAGGGGTAGGCCATGTTTTCCACCTAGCTGCCATAACCATGTTGGTATTATAATCCTTTAATTATTCAAGTGCATCTACTTGAAGGGTAGGTATGGTGGTAATGATTATAAGATCCACAAGTTGTGTAATACATTAATTGGTTGGTAAATTCTAATAAAGGGAAAGTATCTTGAGTATGTTGATCCCATAACCTATAAATTCCACACCAAGTTCTTTTTATTGTGGTATGGTACTTTGAAGGAATCTTTTTGTGATGAGTGTTTTCGACAGCCACAACTCTCTTTGCCTTCTCTAAGTAAGGAAAGTTTGTTTTATTGTGTCCTTCTACACAACACACTGTACACCAAATTTTAGGTCTAATGTTATTTCTTGGTGGTGAGCTATTTCTAAGATCCTCTTTTCTCTAAATTTCTTGTTGGAGTTTTAGTTTAGCTAACTCTAATTATACTCTTTCCAATTCTATTTTAAGTGAAGTATCTCCTTCTCTTTTCCAAGGTTGAGCCTCTAACCTAATGGCCATATCTATTTCCTCTAAGAGGGTTTTCCATCCAAAGATGCTCTAATGTAAGGTAAAAGTCCTGAAGTAAACCATTCAATGTGTTTCTTGTCTATAAGTGGTTCTTCCAATTTTCAGGGTTCCATTTTTAAATCTATGGCTGAATTCTTTGATTGTTTCATCTTCTTTCTAAACAAGTTCTCTCATTTTGCTAACTCCTTCTGAAGGTGCTTCTGGAAAGTGAAAGTATGTCTTAAATTCCTTCTCAATTGTATCCCAATCTTTAGATCCTTGTGCATTTTTTTTCATGTACCAACGTAGGGTGTCCTCTCTCAGAGTGCCTATGAAGTCATATAAATTTTTGTGTCATCTGTAATATTATTACTCTTCCAATATGAATCCAAGATGAATAAGTTCTCCTCAACATCTTTGGTGTCTTTTCCAAATACAAGTAGCTTAATTTTTTGAGCCATCTTTCTAGTTGGTTGGGGATTTAGTTGTGGCTGACTAATTGGTTGTTTCTTCAAGGGTTTTACTTTCTTAGATTGGTTATGAGTTTTTGTCAAGTTACTCTTCCTCCCTTTGTCTCTGGATAATTCAATATCAAAGTATAAATCTCCTAATAGTTCTCTGAACTCTCTTACAATTTCTTCTCTCTTCTTACTTTCTTCTTGTAATTGTTGGTATCTTTCCATCAAACTTTCTCCTTTTTCTACCTTTCGAATAGGTGTGTTAAGTGGCACATGGAATGATGACTGATCTAGGGGGTCATCTCCTTTGGGCTTGTGTGGTGGTTGGGGGACGCATATTTTCTTGACGTCTTTTCATAATCATTTTCTTCAACAAATAAATTTCTACCTTTAACATCTCTTAATCTATAGTTTTCTTATAATCCTTTGTTACTTCTTATTTTCTTATTTTATCTTTCTTCTCTTTTATCTTGTTTCTCTGAACTACTTTCTCCTTCATTCCTTTCTTCTATTATGTTTATCTTTTCTATGAATTCTTCAATTAATTCCTTCATACTGATGACTTCCTATTCTTCTTATCCTTTTTCTTTAATTAATAATGAGACTTCTCTTTCTTCCTCTTCCCAATTTTCTGCTCCTATTACCTTCTTAAAAGTCAGTTCTAAGCCACCTACTAACTACTGTAAATCTCTCATTAGGATAGCTTTCTTTGATATCAATTGTTGAATTGGATTGTCTATGGAATATCTTACCATGGGTTCCACAAAGTTAACTAAAATGGGTTGGTCTCCACCTAATGCTGAAATTATATCAAGACTCTCGTGCATTTTCCTCCATCTTTGGGATAGCCAATTGTTGGCCTCCACTTGAAGTGGGTTTTTCTTTCTTTTCTATTTTCTGAATTTTGTTTAGTTTTTATTTTCTTTCATTTAACTTCTTTTCCCTTTCCTCCCTTGCTAACCTTTTTTTTTTTTTCTCTAACTCCTCTGAAGTTATCCTAGATCTCTCTTTGTCCTCCTCATCATGATTTCTTTTCTTAAAATAATAACTTACCTAATTGTCTTAATCTCTCCTTGTCAAGTATGTAATTTTTATGATTTTTTTCTTCATGTTGTCCTAACTAATCAAAATTCATGTCGGTTATGTCTCTCTGATCATCTCCTTTTACATACGTCATCCCATTGTTCCTATCCCCACAAGGAAATTTTCCATGCTTATAATTAATCCTTTTTCTACCAACAAAAATTTGATTAAAAATGGAATTTTTTTGAGAAATCTACCTCTTTCTCCACTTAAAACTTCACCTTTCTTATAATCAAAGCTGGTCCAACCTTGTATGGCCCAAGTAATTATATAAGAATCTAATGTGGTCTCAAACTAGTAATCAATTTCTCTAGTCTAGGGTTCATCAAGGTTTCTAAGTATATTTAACTTCTCCTAAGTCCACTCAAAAGGTTTTCTCAAATGTAACCGTGACCACTCTATTCTTTTAGCATGTGCCAATATGTAAGGCCACAATAAATGTGGGAATTGAGACCAAAATTCCTCTCTGTATTCTCCAAATACTTCTACCTCAGTTTCTTTATATGATGTTTTGAGTCTCTTTGCTTCTCCTTTGAAAAATATATTAATTTGATTCTCCCACCAATCCTCAATCTATGTTAGTGTTGGTTTCCAATACCCTAGTGGTGATATTTTTCCTAACATCTAGCTAACAAAAGGAACCTAGGCTCAGACACCAAATTTTGACCTTAAGCCTTAACAACAGTGTGAGGGTTAAGAAGTTTTCCCTTTTGTTAAGGATGTGAAAGGGAAAAGTAAACTAATCTAATTTGTGAATAGAAAGAATGTAAAATCAATTAATAACCTTTTCTCCAAACATCAATCTTTATTGATATCTCAAATAGATTATATTAGTCTCATACACATGCAAATAATCTGTATTCTCTATATCTTATATATTTATCTTTTTTGGCACACATGTCTTATGCCATGATGCATAAATATATTATCTCATGTGGCTCACAATATACACTTGATTAATTACAATCAATACACTTCTACCTTTCTCTTTACTGCTTTCTCTCGATCCATGGATTTGTGTCAAATTTCGTAGATTTTCCCTATGTACTACGACTTCTTCTATTTATCATGGCTTTCCTCCTTTATCTTTGGCTTTCTCTAATCCTTGGAATCTTCCTTCATTTTTCTGTAGTTCCTTCCTTTATACTATAGATTGTTTAAAAACTTGATGAATAACCCTCTCAATAGCAGCTCTGCTCTGCATATCGACCATGTAGCTCCACATATCATGAAAAATATCAATATCTATGCCTCCTCTTACTATGCCCTATCTCGCTCACTCTTCCTCAACATGAGCCTCATCGCACTCATACAATAACATGATATATGTGGTTTTTGCTATAACCACTTACTCAAACAAATGGGCATGCTTGCACTGTAATAGAATAAACCCTCTCTAACATAGAACCTCGCACTAGAAAATTTGAGGACACATTGCGAGTCAATGTACGTATGGAGGTGTTGAAAATTAGTGACCAATAAGCATCACTTACAATCCCACAACCAACATTAGTTATTACACATATTTACCCACATAGATTATATCGTAGAAGATACACTAAATGAATAACATATAAACAATTCTCACTCTTTGTTCTCACCACTACTACATCCTATACCTCGTAGATAGGTTCCTACCACCGTACTCCTCTAACTATCGGCCCACCAGGTCACATCTACGTCATCTGGACCATGATGCATTAGTTGTTCTCCTATCAGGCATGGCCTCGCACCTACTCGTTTAGCCGGTCTAGTAGATCTCAACCATATATATGGCTCTGGGGCACATCTTAGGCCATGCCAAACTGTCTTGATACTTGTTCATCCTGGAATAACTCTTTCACCCCTAGGAAGTGATCCTCTAACCACATGGTGTGCCAAATGCACCATAGGTCAACACCATCCTCTAACTAACCTCCATAGTCTCTATATGGCCTCCATATAATGGCCCCAAGATCCATCTCGATCTACCATCAACTTGTAGGTGGTGGCTTCCATCCTCCTTCTACATATACCCACTCACTTTACTACTAATATATTAGTCCTATCCCAATTGGCCCATGGCCCACTCAATGGCCTCAATATCACAATGTGCTCATATACCAACACATACAAGAATGTAGTAGCTCCTTGTTCACCTCCATAATCGTTACGAGTGAATATATACAAGTCCCTATACAAATGGGCCAATACACACTTTGTGCCCATCAATGTCTAGTCATTTTCTCCTCTATCATGTAACAAATATCATACATATTATACAACATCCCAACTCCACCATCCTCCACTACCAACAACAAAGAAAGAAACCCTTTAATAAACTTCCACAATTATGGAACACTAGATTTCAATATCACATCGATATAGATATGAGTCTCTTCCTATACTTTTGTTCTTATAAAATACCACCTCGCTACCATCATTTGACTCTAAGCATCCAATATAGTCATCATCTGCACCCTCTCTCCTAAAATAGGTAACTGTAATATCTGATACATATCCTCTAGGGTCACCATCATCTCACCAAGAGGGCAACCACAATGTACACGTATCTACACACCATATATCTCAAAAAGAAGTCAACATCATCATATTATGGGGTACTTCCTGTAATCTACCAATGTGTTGCAAGCTAGCATGGTATCATATATCCCATTTTGCATCCGATAAGCCCAAAATAATCAAAGTATTCAAATGATGGCCTACCCAAAATTATCTCCAGTGTATAACCCTTTGCATAACATAAACAAAAACAAAATTCTCTTATTAGTGCATCATAAATATTACAAAAATCAATTATCATACCTTCAAAATGATCAGCATATCATAATTTCACAACATAGTTCCAAAACCTTCTCTAGGACACTAATACCTAGGAACAGGTCATGGGCACCCTAACCCTAAGTCACTAGTGCCTAGAATCGGTTTGGTTGTTGTGTCTGAGGACAAAAATTCTCTCGTCCACCTCTTTCTAGGTCAAAACACCAAAAATACATTAACATAAATTTTTAAAAACATGAAAAAGGCATATTCAACAATATTTTCAAAAATAATTATACTTACCAACTCATCGGTCATCTCGAGAAGCCACAAACGCCACTATTCTCTAGAATCTATTCAAACTCATTTCTCTAACATGTGGCATCCTCACACTTGAGCTCTAAATTTCACTTAATCTTGATACAAATGAAATTACCATTCACTTTTCCATATTACTACATATAGTAATTCATATTTACTATAGTCACTATTCGCACCTACTTCTCTAACTAATACAAGTTACACGGTTTCACTCATATCTTAAGCCTCGTAACTCCATTTATCTCGCCATTTGTGTTATACATATCATAATTACTTTTAGCATCATATGGTACAAATTTCAACATCTCATATTCACATATGGCATATTTACTAATTCATTTCTACTCATAATTTGGAAACACCATCTCATACTATTTCACATTCATTGTTATAATCATGTGATACTTATGGCTTTCGCCCAATGCTCATTTTTCCATGCCTCCCCTTTTTAGTATAATCAATCAACACTCGACACTCCTAACATATTACTATCAAAATTTTATCCTATCATATTCAAACAAAGGAACAATCATTCTATATGACATTAAAATACTTTTTCTACCAAAATTCTACTCCCTCAAATGACCTAATCTAGGGGAAAAGTAAAATTCTCTCTATGAGTTTTCTACTAAGTACACATTATATCAATCATATATCCTATGTCTCAAATCAAGTCAATCAATCGGTATAAGCACATTTACTATCTCCCTCATATAACCTAACTTAGGAGTCACACTACATTACCATAACTTCCAGTTGACCTAAATTAGAAGCCATCTAGAACTATTCAATTAGAACACCCGTTACTATAGGAGTGGTGGAAATTACACGTCATTTCCTTTCATATAATTCTCCTATATGGGCTCTTTAACTGGAACTAAATAAGAAGAAATCAAAACTAATCAAGACTAAAATTGGTCTTTATTCATCTACAGTAGTTTGAACTTTTGGGGATGTAGTCATGGATGGAGAGTAAAACTAGATGTATCTCCCAATACACTTCCTCCGATGGCAAGATTCCTAGATCCTCCCATTTACAAAAAAATAAGTTTGGAATTGGTCACTTCCTACCTCTTCAATCTACTTTGGCAACAATTTAGAATATCCAAAATCTTCAAATAATTTCAACTATTTCTCCAAGTAATCCTTACGATGGTTTTCTATCTCCACTTACATCACATGGATCAAAATATTGATCCATGGTTCTCCATGATACAAGCTCTTACATTCTATTGGCACTTTACAACATGTCTTCTCTGTATTTTTACAAGTATGTTCCTCACTTCCTTTACACCACTTGAATTTCATTCAAATAGCATAAATGGGTGGAAAATGTAGACACAAAATAATGCACATACTACTATTTTACTATGTCATCAAGTATGTTGTTATATGTATGGATATTAAGTGAGAAAAGTATTCACTGGTGACACACTCCCTTGTCCATCCACTTGCTTTCATTGTTTCTATTTATTTTCTCTCTCACATTTTTCATTCATGTACCTAATTTTGGTCATGTCATGGGGATCTCTATCAATCTATATTTCACATCTTTCATCATTTTTCCTAGGACACCAATGCTCATTCTCGGACACTAGTACCCTATCTATTCTAGGTGTTTCTATCCTCTTTGTTCTTGTTTACATTTATTTGACATTTTTGGTTGATATTTTTAGTTTTCTTATGCATATCTTGATGTCATAGTCGGCATGTCATGTCACTAGTGTCAAAATTCAAATAAGAGATTCATATATATACATAAAATACATACTATTATTCTGACTTGGAATTCTAAGGTGCAATCTCATCTACATACTATCACTACCATCAAATGGATTACATTTTTGGGCTTCATAAACTGCATAGGAAGGGGAAGTTCAGAATTCCATATCATACATTTTCATCTTATCTTGTTATATAATGTTATCTTGGCATCATTAGAGCGATGTAAACCTAAGGACACTATTTAACACACAAGCACAAATAACTACATGGATTCTTGAATGTAGTGCATCACTCCATTATAAGTTCACTCATCAAGTGACTATCGAGGTCATTCCGATATCAAATTCTACATATTTCATTCCAAATTGATGTGTTTGTGATCTTACACAAATATCTAGTGTTAGTGTTATAGGTTACATGTATCCTCAATGGTGAAAGAGTGAGTAGTGGGTGACTAGGAGAAAGTAACATCAAAACCCTAAAGCAACACAAGAAAAAGTAGATTTTATGCAGATCACGCACACCTAGAATGCAGTCACTAGCACCCTAGGCACCCTTATCCAACACTAGGTGCCCATGTTTAGCATCATTATCATGTCCCATAATTTACATGGAGCATTTGAGAAATTTATTAAATAAGGTTCAGCACTTTACACTACCCAGATTAGTTCCATATTGTGCAGACCCAAATAAGTCATACATTTATCTCATTTACTTATAGTTTTTCATTGCTTGAGTGCTTAGCATTTGTATATTTACTATATTTTATCATATCAAGTAACTATGTAATTAGATTTAATTCAATTTTATTAAATCAATGGTAGATGACCATCATTTTGAGCACTTGAGTCATATTATATGGTTTATAGATTGCCCCTTGTACAAGATAAGTTATTATACTTTCTTATTAAGACCATCTCTCTATTTTTTTAATTTGGTGTTCTATTACTACTGATAATCAAATCTAAGTCCTTAATTTACACTAATATTAATGACTTATGACCATCTAGAACATTAGGTTTTATATAAAATGTGTTGTGCTTATTTGGATAACCTCTTAAGTATTTTATGTTTCTTTTAATAAATGTAAAAAAATTAGTTGCATCTCTTCAAAAACAATAATATGCATGTCCTTTTCCACATTTGGAATTTGGTACCACTACACAAGTCACTTGATCTCTCGATAACTCCAAAATTTTCCTTCTCGCTCTATAATTATTTGGAAATTGTGTGCTAGCAATTAGTGGTAAAGTTTATGTATATGCTAGAAATATTAACCCCGGAGGAAAGAGGAAATGACACCAACAAGCCTCACTATTTATATGCATAGCATAGAGCATGGGTTTTGGCAACTTGGGCCACCATCCATGGTACATTTATCAAAATATTTGTTAATCATCCCGCATGATAGCCTATTATAAACTTTGACAGCTACGATCTTAACTAGCACATACCTCCAACATTTGTAACAAATTATCTCATTAATGTTTATTGTGTGCACTAAAAATATACTACACACTTGTAGTTACTAATGTGCAGATTTATAGCTTCCAATGTTCTAACTTTAGCAACTTTAACTTCAATTCTTTGATAAACTAGTCTAGGTCAACAATATTACAACTTATAATAATATTTATACACTATTATACAGATAAATAATTTTTTTTTCTTTATACCATTATTTAAGTAAATCAATTCAATTCCAAAAATTTGAAATGATTTTGGACTTAAATTTTTTTATCTCATGGATAATGGATTCATGTCACAATTTTAATGTCTTGTACGATATAAGGAATAAGAAAATGATGTTGATACACCCTTTGGAAAGATACAATATTAATCAATATTCAATAGTGATATAGGTTAAGCCTTGAGGAGTCTCATGAATACCATCAAAATTTGTATCTTGTGGGATGTAGATTGTAGTTTCCAGCTACCTAACACAAGTAGAAAGAAGCCTAAGTTGGTGCCTCGCCTACAACAGGCCAAGGTCAAAATACAAAAAGAAGGATCTTGCATAGGGGTGGAAAATTATAACGCTCCTTCTCGTCACATCTATTGATAAATATTCAATGGGAATCCATTGATAATTAGGACTTTAAAGTGAATATTATTTTTTCCCACTCTAAAAATATGGAAGAAAAAGTGTAATGGAATAAGGTTTAGATGAAAATATTTCATAGTCAACGACAAAAAAAAGTACACTGAATGACTTGTTAAAATACATAATCACCGCACTTTTTTATTTTGAATTCAATGATGATAAATTCTATATTCTTACCGCATCTAGTTATATGATTGAATCTGTTGAATTTAATTTTTATATCTTATGATCTAAATAAATAATCCTATCCTTTATGGTTAATTTATTTTGGTAATTAGACTAACTATCTAGAAAAATTGAGAAAAATTGAATATAAATATGAATAGAAAAGTTTGGTTCCAAAAGATGGGGTATGTCATTGTGGAGACTTAATATTTTTATGAAGGAATGTTGTGGAAAGCAAAAAACAATAAAATTCAATCTTTTAAACATGATAAGACAACATATTTAAGAATTTGGATGGGAATTGATATGTAAGAAGCCCATTTTTCATGGCAAAAAGTAAATGATATAAAGAAGAGGGTATTGGGAAGAGGAGTACATTTCCTATCTTCAAAGTAGGTAATTTTATATCTTCAATGTCTAATTTGGGGGTTTTGATTTATTTTAAATCAGTTATAAATATATAATGCACTATTGAAATGTAGAGGTAAAAAGAATATAAAAAGGAAAAATTAAAGCTACAAAGAAGTAAGTAAATGAAAAAATTAAACCTTCATTTGAGTCTTCTTGAAACCTCAAGATGAGATAGTTGTACTCTAACTAAACTTGTTGTATATCTTGGGATAGTTTGATATTAGATGCTCTAATGTTGTCTCCAAGTGAAGAGGAATGCTATAATCAAATGAGTGATCATGAGGACAACCTTTTATTATGAAAATTTGAATGATAAATGAGAAGATTTATTATTAAAATGCTTAAAGCTTCTAATGATGGATTGTGAAGTATTGAGCCTCATATTTATATATGAAGGAGGGGCCATGGAATATGGATCAAGGTTTGAATGAGTTGCATGATCATGAATGCATTTTCATTAATCGAAAGTTGATTTAGCTTTGTGTATTTGGATCGCTTAAATATTCATTTAAGGGTAAATGAATTTTTTTTTTTTTTTATTTGAGAAGGTGTTGTGCCCCATATTATAACACCAAAAATCTTCCCTAGTTTACCCATTTAAAATATCGTTATAAATGTGATTAAAGAATTTTTGTTTGTTTTGTGTGTTGTCAATCATGTCATACTAATATAACGATTCAACCATAGGTCATCACGATGATTATATTTACATTATTGTTATGTTTTATAATGGGACATCATGTTAATAATAATATTATTAATACTCATCTAATTACATCATTTATGATTACAATTCCTTCACCACGGTGATCTCTAATTATAAGGAAGAAAGTTTCATTTTCCAAAAACCTATTCATTCTATAACATTTACTTAGATAAATTACCCTTTTATCAAAGGTTAATTCAATTAAATGAGAGAATAATTAATCCTAAGTTCTTAATTTAATTAAGTGAATTTGTAAATTTATCCCCGAGGTATTAATTAAATGGGTCCCCAAGACCCATGCACATTTATTTCAAGGGAATTATCAAATTCCAAATACCCACATCTAAGTGGGAATTCTCACCATGCGACCCACTTGCAAGCACAAGCTCTAGGTTTAATAATAGAATTTGGATGGAAATTCTCTCTCCCCTAGATCTTAGTATTGGTTAGGAAACCCTAAGTTTATTTATGGAAGGAATTCCTACCCTAGTTACATTTTATTATTTCATTTATCATTTCTCTCCTTTTATTCTCTAGTTTTTTTCTTATAAATTATTATAAAGGGGTCATAAGAATGGTGGAAGAAGATTAGTTGGCCATTTCTCTTCCATTATTACAAATCCAATTTTTTATGCATTTTTATACCACCAAAGTTATTCTAATACCCATTTTATTTTGTGGGGAGAATTTTCTTATTTATTTTTAGATCCAAATGCACTATTAAAAGGGTGTGTTTGTTTGTTTGTTTTTGTTTTTGTTTTTGTTTTGTTTTGTTTTTTTTTTTTTTTTTTTTGTGTGTGTGTGTGTGTGTGTGTGTGTGTTTATAAATATATTTATATATATACAAGTGTCCTGGATTTTTAAATAGATATGAAGGATGATTTATTTCTTTATATATATATATATATATATATATACACACACACACACACACACACACATATACATATATTATGATAGAAAATAAAACTCATCACATTTTCTTGTATGGTGGATTGGTTGGTTGGGGACATGGCACAGTTGAAGGGTAAGGATGTAGGGCATTGGGTAGGGGTCGTAGCCGTGATCACAAAACCTCACTAACCCTTTTTCTAAGTATGGGGGTAGGGTTGGGCGGGGTTTACGGCCATGGCCACAACCCTCCCCAAACCCTATTCCCAATCTATAACATTTATCCAAATTGACCTTTCGACCATGATTTTAATTGGAGTCTATTTCATTTTTATATGAGTTACTTAAGTTAGTTCAATATAATTTTTCCAATATAATAATATATATATGGTAATCATCTTTTGTATAAGATTACTTTAATAATTTAATTCCCTTTTTTTTAATATTAGTTTAAAACTTTATTTCTCTTATTATAATCATTAATATATACATATAACTAAATCAAGTGTTCAAGAGGATTGATTTAATTATTTAATATCTCTATTACAACTGGTTATAAAAAAATTAAATATAAGAGATTATACACGAGGAATTGAATGTTTAAAGAACCAAGGAGAATTTATTTTTATATCTATGTGTGTGTGTGTGTGTGTGTGTGTGTGTGTGTGTGTGTGTGTGTGTGTGTGTGTGTGTGTGTGTGTGTGTGTGTGTGTGTGTGTGTGTGTGTGTGTGTGTGTGTGTGTGAGAGAGGATATAAGAATCTAGAATTATGTTATAAGAATCTAAGCATTTTCATGATCAATATTCTTATAACTATCATGCCTTCCATTAAACTTTAATTTTCAAAAGTATTTATCAAAAAGAGATAATATTTATCAAATAAATCCAAATTTCATTAAGTTGGGGATGTAGGGGATGCACTACCACAACAAGGATTTCTTTCACACACATTTAAAACTAAAAAGATCAACAACATGTTTAATCACCCAAACATGATTTTCAAATATCTTTATCCAACTCAAAAACCTATATTTCACTTAACCTTTCTCATTTTCTCACGAAAGAGAAAATACCACACAAAATAAATTTTACCATAGAATCAAAATGGATATAAAACCTTTATATGGATAACAAATAACAATTCATTTCAAAAATAAGATACTACTTCAAACCCACATTTTATTACATTTCAAGAAAGACTCCCAATGGTAAATACAAAAGAAAAATCTTAGACCAACATTCAATTCTCCCTTAACATTGCTTCCCCAAAATAGGATTTCCCAATCCTTACAATAATTATCAAAGAGATCAAAAGAATTCAGATTTACTTTTAAACAAGTATAATAATAAAATACTAATAAAATTCAAGTATACAAGCCTCCCACTATGTGGGAACAACATGCTCAAAATTTGAAATTTTAACCAACTCCAACTTTTCAATGCTCCAAACACTACCAAGAAGAAGGCTTAAAAATATGCTAACCATAGGAATCATTACATGCATTACTCTAAAGATAAGGCATGTTAACCTCCCCAAGTGCATGGGAAATAGGGGTATCATTCCATCAAGATGCCAAGAAAAACAAAAATTCTCCAATATAACCAAACAAGAAAATAAGAGGGGAGAAACCAATTCCCACCAAAAACAAGTTGACTTAACACCAAATAACCAAAAAAAAGGAAAAGGGAGAGGGTAATAATGGATCCCAAAACCAAGAGTAAACATGTATGCCAAGATCATCTTCCAAAGATTAAAAATGCACAAATCTATATTAACCACCAACTAATTATATCTCCTTGCCAAGTCTTTTCAATTCTCACATGATTCCTTGGAAATGATAGGTGGGGATTTCCAATATAAATGGAAATGCTTCCCACCTCCCCAAGAAATGGATTTGAATACAAAATCACTTTCTGGATTCCCCAAGATTCCATAAGAATGAAGAAATGATCCCTTCCCCTTCCTAAATCCATTCCCAAATCCACTATCCATTAGGGGTGGAGGGAAAAACAAAATAAACCACAAGAATAAGGAAAGACAAGAAAATACACTCTCATACCCAAAACAAAAATATAAACCATCATCAAATTCAACAAGGGTTGCATGCATACATTAACAATTAAAATCAAATAAATGGGTGAGGCTTAACACACAATCAAAACAAAATCCTCAATCTTCCAATGATCCTATTGACTCCACCAAATATTTCCCAATCAAGTCAATAATCCTCCTCTCAAACCCCTTCCAAAACTCTCTAAAGAAGTCCCCCAAATTTTGAAAAAATGAGATAGAAATATAGCAAGCTATCCACATCCACAAGCCCATGGGAGGGTGACATGTGTCACCCTTATAACTAGGCACATCCTACTCATCCAAGTCCCCATTCAAGTACCCACACAACAATAAAGGCCAAGAATTAAATTTTCAAAACGCAATCCCCCAATAGTATGCTACCAAATCTCAAATTCAATCAAAGGAGGCAAAAGATAAGAATGATGGTGACTTTAGAGAGAGGATTTTAAGAAGGAAAATATTTTTGGGTTCAAAAACGCTCCCTCCATCCATAGGTTAGGTCTAAAGGGTCAATTTTAAGGTAAGAGAGACCCCATACTTTCCCAATGAGCCTCAAAACTCCACTTTTTTCTCAAATACGAGATTTGAGAAAAAATGGAGTATCCAATATGCTTGGTGGTCCCCAAAAAACAAGGTTAGGTGATCCCAAGGCACCCATAAAAACAATTAACACAACAAAGAACTCAATTACCAAAAATAACATCAAATGACTAGAAAGAAATAATAATTCAAAAAAGAGGTTTAATCATCAAGATCAATTTAACAATGTGATCAAAGGTAGAAGAGTAATAAATGGGACCAAGACTTAAAAATAATGTGATCACACTAGTTAAACATACTTAAAATAAATGAAAAGGTATAATGAAAAGGTGAGAATGGTTTTGGACTAAACAGACTGGTGCATTTTGGTAGTGCTATCACTGAGTTGCATGCTATTATGTATGAGAAAAATTTACTATCATACATATATTCAACCTTTGAGATTTTACACAACATAGCTTCACTTGGTCTTCACAAAAGAGGATCCACCATAAGCCCATAAGGCTCAAAAACTTGTAAATTGACAATTTTACACTTACAAGGTTCCTAGAAAGCATTCAATTGTATTACTCCAAATTCATACCCCATTCCACTTCCAATGTAACCACCGAGCTCATCCAAAACTATGAAACTATTCTTTGTTTTTAGCTTCCTCTATTCTTGCCAACTTCTAGTTTGCTTTTTTATTTTTCCAGAATGTAATTTTTAACTTCTTTCTCCTTTAGTGCTCCTTATCCGTCTTCCCATACTCATACAACTCACAAAATAGTTAGAGTGACCATATGATGCACACAAACAACCAAACTCAATTGACCCCTTTGTTTTTCAAAACTAGCCTCCTTATGCCCTTAAGATGGGTTAGTTTTCAACAAAAATGTATATATATTTCTATAGGTGTTCCGAAGACCTCATAAGCTTAAATTGTACTCTCTTATCATCCCTAATATGCTCCCAAAATCTCAAACTCCAACTCCTTGTGTAACTCCTTCTAACTCACTTTTTGTATTTTAGTTCTTAAACCCTCACTAGCCTTGTGAAACTGTCAAGTATATTTCATTCATCAAAGGTATCAAGACAAAAAAATTGTGTTTATGAGAACCATTTAATATATTTATCCTTCCATAGAAGTTTCACTACCTAACTTCAAGTTAAAAGTATAGCTTCGTGTTAGTTCGCTCTTCCCACTAGCCTCTTGACTTGTGATCCGAACTCCCTTCTAGATTGTAACAAAAATACAAAACACTAATGCTTATTTCCTCAATCTCATTACATAATATATTTCTATAATCCCTTGGAAACTTATCTTGAAGTTTTTACTTTGAAATACCCTAGTTAGGGTTCTCAAATCACTAACACTAACTCGACACCCCAAAACCCCTAGTTGAAGCTCGAAAGGAGTCATTTTAATATTACTTCATTAAAAATTTGATTAAAAGATAAATATTTCATCACAAGGACTATATATATTATTCAATGGTTAGGCTTACGGTGGATGAAAATTAGTACGTTAAAACCTTCTTTGAATCACTTGTTCCATGTCCTTACCGAGTGAACATCCAGGTTCATAGTTTGCAAAAAGATCTTTATATCTTTAAAACCAAGGCAATACCTTCACACATATAAGTATATATTTATTTAAAAACTCTCATACACTAAGTATTTAATCATTTCACCTTTTAAAGGATTTATCGAATTCACAGATCTGAAGGACTCACATGCATAGTTATAAAATACTTCATAGTTATGAATTTTAAAATTAAAGGTCTTATTATGGATTCTCCCGCATCATATTCCCATGGTGGAGAAAAAGTGTTCCCACACTTTGTTCATTGATTGTGCATGCTTCCATCTTCATTGCTCTTTTTTGTCTTCTTTCCTTACTCTCAATGTCATTTTCTTTCTCATATCCACCTAGGTCCTACATGGTAGTATTTTTCTTCCATTTTCTTTGACATTACTCTCTTGTTTCTTGATCTTCATCCTTTCTTCCATCATTTTCAAGTTTCATTTCTTTGTAACTCGTACATACAAACACAAAAATTTAAAAAATGCATTTTCTCTCTTCCCTTAAGTTGCTTCTCATCCACATATAGTCCATGTAATCATCATTTAATTTTTCAAAACCTCATATCCTTGCTTATTTTCACTTTCCACCTCTTCAAGTTGTCTTAAATTTTCATTGTCTTGTTCCTTTCTTTCAATCACATCATCACATGCCCAAAAATCTTCTTTATCACAACTCGTGTGCCTACATATTTCTTCTTGTCATCCAACTCATCTAATTTTTTTACAAAACATAATCAATCTCATTCAAAAAGATTCATTCCATTATTTCTCATCATTAGGCTTATTGATTTAAAATGCACAACTGAAGTCATTTTGAACAATTTCAAGGAATTCACTCACCTCATCTTCAATATTAATCAACAAGGAATCAACTTTACTTACCTTGCATTCTTTTTTTTCTAAGTTAACCTCTAAAATTTGATTGCTTTTCTTGAGTGTTTCTTCTTTTACCTAGTCCTTTCTTATCTCCTTTCTCTTCCATACCATATGTAACTCCTTTTTCTTTTCTTGTAGCTTCAAGAAGTCAGATTTGTCCCTATTTTTCTACTCTTGTTCTTATATGTTTTCCATCAATTGATTTTTCTTGTCATCTTCCTTCATTGCTTTTGGTTTCTTCCACCATGTAGGAATTATATAACCATGACTTAGTACTTGGTCTCAAGGTTTATTCTGTATTCTTTTATTAATTCTTCTTCTAATCAAATTTATATTCTATCTTTTCCTATTTTCTCAAATTTTCCTCTTCATTCTTGATCATCCTCTTCAACTGCAACTTCTGATTTCTTCTTACAATCTACATCATAGGCCATTAAGCTTTCTTTTTCAAGAAAAATTCAATTTTATACCTTGGAAACTCCATAATTATCTATTTCAACTTCTCTATATCTGCTCTCAACTTCTTCATCTTTACTTCCATCCATTCTTCATGCTTCCTCTGCTTCTCTTTCTTTGCTTCATCTCTCTTCTTCTTCTCCGATTCTTCTGGTATTCTCTTATGGCTAAGAAGCTTCCACAACTCTACTGTTGATTCCTCTTAATCCATCTGTCTCTCTAACAAATTTGTTTCCCCTTTCCTATTCTCTTCCACACCTCACCTTGGCCTCACTAGGTATTTTGGCATATTCTTTCTCTTCTTAACTTCTCACTTCTCTTCTCCTCAATCTTCACTTGTCACTTCATTCACTAAATATACTATTAGCCATAAAAGAATGCATTAAATCTTCAAAAAAAAATCACAAAAAAATTCATGATTTAATACCAAATTATGTAGATAAAATTTACTATCATGCATATATTCAACTTTCAAGAGTTTACACAACACAACTTCACCCAGTCTTTGCAAAAGAGGATCCACCATAAGCCTACAAGGATCAAAAACTTGTAAATTGATAATTTGACACTTACAAGGTTCCTATCAAGCATTCAATTGTCTTACTCCACATGCATACCTCATTCCATTGCAAATTCAACCACCAAAATCATCCAAAACTATGCAACTATTCTTTGTTCTTAGCTTCCTTTGTTCTTGCCAACTTCTAGTTTCCTTACTTGTTTGTCTAAGAATAAAGTTTTTATATTATTTCTCCTATAGTTCTCTTTAGTCATATTACCATTCTCATACACCTCAAAACACAGTTATAGTTACCATATAATGCACTCAAACAACAAAAATCACTTGACCCCTTTAATTGTCAAAACTAGCCTCCTTATGCCCTTAAGATGGGGTAGTGTGAAAAAACCATGTATATATATTTATATAGGTTCTCCAAAGACATAATAAGTTGAAATATTACTCTCTTACCATCCCTAATATTATCCCAAAATCTAAAATTCCAAATCCTTTTGTAAATCCTTCTAACTCACTTTTTGTATTTTAGTTTTTAAACCCTCACTAGGCCCTCCTTAAGAAACTTTTAGGTATATCTTCATTTATTAGAGGTATAAAGACACAAATTAGATGTTTATGAGAACCATTTAAGCTCTATATCCTTCCATATAAGTTTCACTACCTAACTTCAAGTTAAAATTATAGTTCCTTTGTTAATTAAGTCTTCCCACTTGCCTCTTGATTGTGTTCAAGCACCCCTTCTATATTGTCACAAAAATACAAAAAAATAACCCTTCGTTACTCAATATATTTATAGGATCCCTTGAAACATATTTTTAAGTTTTTATAGTGAAATAACCTAGTTAGGGGTCTCAAATCACTAACCCTAGCTCAAACACCTTAAAAACCTCACTCGGAGCACGGAAGGAGTCATTTCGATATAACTTCATTAAACCTTTGATTCAAATCTTAATATTTTAGCACAAGGACTATCTAGATATTATTTAAGGTTTATGATTATCAGTGGAGGAAAATGAGTACATGAAAAAATTCTTCTAATAACTTTTTCCATGTCTCTTGCTAAGTGAGTATCGAGTTTACAGCTTTGTAAAAAGATATTTATATCTTTGAACCCGAAGAAATAAATTCACACATCTAAGTAACACCTTCCTTCCACACTCTTATACACTAAGTATTGAATCATTTTACCTTTTAAAGGCTTTACCATACTTCACATTCCTAAGGACTCACATGCACAATTATAGATTGTTTCATAATAGAGTATAAGTTTCCAAACACATGTTATCCATTTATCTAAAAGGAAGTATAGTCTCATTCAATCATTATACACTCCAACGCATTCTTGACCAAGTGAAATCAACTCATGAACTCAACCTTAACCTATGCACATCTTTCCACCATCATATTCATCGCTCATGTCACTCAAGGAACCATTCACACAACAAAACAAAGCATTAGTTTATCATGTCAACCTAGAAGTAAAGCATGCATTCCACTAATAATCATCCAAGGATTCATTAAAGCATCATGAGAAGGAATTACCAGTCCTATTTTCATACTCATAACTAATCTTCTAAGAAATATGGATATGTAAATGAATGTTAGATATATCATTGAACTTCCTCACATAAATTGTTGAGTCATTTCCATTACATACTTCTCCTACTCTTCCATATGAGGAATGACCTCATAATTCACTACCACCCTCCTAAACTCAAACTAACACATGCATCTAACTTCCCCCGACAATGAAACTAAGATTGACATTTTGTTACTTTTGGACTTTCATTCACCTCCTAGACTCATAACTACTACTCTTTGCATTATTGCAAGCATCATAATGATGAATTATCACACAAAGGACTCAATACACACCTTACAACCTAATAAGACACTTATAAGACCTTGAAAAACACATAATAAACTTGAACACACTTAAAACACCTTTTACAAGTCCCTTTATCCATTACATTCCTTTGAAAGTTCAAATCCCTTTTTGGAGGGGAAGTACAAAAGAAGGACAATTCAAATTTCCCATCCTCATTTCTTTCCTAAATGGACTCATATGAACCATTAGAACCTATAAAGCCTTCCCACAACTCACATTGACTCCAAGAACCATGAATTTTGAAATTTAAGGTCTTCTTATGGATGCTCTTGCATTAGATCTCCTCATGGCACAATCTGTAGTCATACACACTCAAGGAAAAAACTCATACCTACTTTATCTAAAATTAAATAAAAAAACCATATGAATAATCATGATATTCAAAAAATTTTGTGTGAGGTGAATATAAATAAAATCGCCTCTCTTGATCTAAATATCCATTAATATAGAAAATCACTACACCCTCCCGAATGGACAAGCTTAAGTGTGATTGGGACACATGGGATCATGTCACCTTCACCTATTGCAACTTAGAAAGGGCACAAAATACCACAGACCAGAAGCATGCGTTCCTTTGTTAAACTTGAAGTATACATAATAGAGAGATCAAATTTGATTAACACACAATTAACTAATCATGAGGATAGAGCACATGCACATGTCAAACATCTATTTCACTGATTACAACTAATGATAATGCAACTTTTAACAACAGAAGGAAAATAATATTTCCACAACTGACATAAAAGATGGTTACATTACTTCCTCATAACATAAAATAGATAATCTAAAATAAAGGTAAGCTAACCACTTACACTAAGGAATTATGCATTCACAAAGCATATACTTGATCAACCATTAACACAATAAATCAGGTTCTTCAAGGCAAGATATCACTCTGAATATAATTAAAAGGTTTTAAAATCTCTGAAGCACTCTTCCAAGCTTGAAGAGAAACTTCACCAAAATGATCTATCTATCTCCCCAAATGACTCCATACACCTAACTATTTATAAGTTCTTTAGGCTGAGCCATTACAGTTGGGCCTTCAACTAACATTTTACTAAAAATAGAAATGTCATTAATTCAAGGAATAGGCTCCCATAAAAATAGAAAGTTTTTTGCAAGGGTTTGACTCAGTCAACCCTACAAACTTTGACCGATCCAGAGCTTGGATCTATCCTTTCATGGCTGCTCATCTTTGGCCTAGTTCTACAACGCCTTCTTCTTCCAGGTTTTTGTTGTGTTTCCTCCCACACAGCCATTCGATGTTTATATTCGATGAAGCATTGATTCCTTGAATTTCCTCATCCCATGGCCCACATGCATAGTGATTTACCACATCATCTGTTTTTGATTTCCCTGTGATCTTAGCTGAATTCTTCTAAGTTTACTCACAACTTTCTTTAATCTTCTTATGAAATTTTGGCATAAAACCAACCTGTCAATAGATTCACTTGCTGAAAGTTTTGGTAACTTCATCATCACACTTCACCAAATATTTGAAATTTTTCTTGATTTGATCCTCTGGAAGAGCATCGATGTTTTCGTTGAAGAATTTATAATTAACAATATCAAATTCTTCTGATATATGTCATTCAAAGCATCCATAATTTCCACTCATTTATCATCCAACTTCTTAATTAAATCTTGTAGCACTTGACACCAAATTCCATGGCCTTTTGATATTCAAAAAACTTTGAAGCATCATCGATTACATCCTCCTGAAGGAGTAGATCTAGATCTTCTTCTCAATTTCACTCCATGTTTCCAAATTCAAATTCAAATTATTATTGTCCTCAAAAAAGCTTCATCCATTTTGTAAATAGTAGTTTTCCCAACCTACAAATCATTATATATCTCAATAGCTTCTTTAATTAAAGGGTTAGCTTCTTACAATATACATTCCATCCATCCATCTACCGATCTCCCTTTCTAGCCTATCTTCTCATCTCATGATAAGAAATGTCATCAATGGTAGATGAAAAATTGTCATAGCCAGTAGTTGAGACTTCAGTAGATGGAGTTGGCTTGTTACTTTTCATAGCAATGCAATGAGCTTTGCTTGACCTTGGCCTTAAGCTCATCCTTAGAAGCTTTATCCTTATCATATTTCTCTAGCATATTTCCAAGAGCAGTGTGTACATCTTGTTTAGCTCCTTCATGAGTGGCTTTTCCCAGTGAAAATCTAGAAATCTGATAATCTATAGCTGTAATTGTTTCCTTAGTTTTTCCCTCAATGGGAGTAGCAACCTCTACAACTCATTCCCCAGATGGATTTACTATCAGGATAGAAACAATATTTGGCCTCTTGGCCTATCTCTTTGGTGTATGCTCCAATATGCTTAGATCTATTACATCCCCAGAGGCACTTTCTTCTTTTTTTTTGGAGTCTTCCGAAACAACCATTCTAGAATGGTGATGTTGATGAGGATAGAATGGTAGATTCAGTACTTGAAACATTAGTCACAACAAGAGTACCAACAACATTAGTTGGCATTTGAATGGTAGTGGTAGTAATGGATGGGGTGGATGTGAGGACTACCATAGGAGTTGATACAATGATGTTAGGAGATGAGATGGAAGGAAATGGAAGTGTTAAGGGAAGTGAAGTAGAAATGGGTGACCCAATAGTTTCCCCAGAGAGAACTAGAAGGGATGAGAATACTTGGGCCATGGAAGGAGATGGGAAAGAAGAAATGATCATAGAAGTGGAAGGAACTGATGTAGGAAGTGATAATGGAAGAGAAAAAGGAAATGATGGGTCTTGTGGGACACTTGGAGAATCACTGACTTCAACTATTTTTATCACGGGTGTTGTAGGAGGCATGACTTTGGAACAGGAGCCTTGGAGAGAGATGAGCTCCCAACAACAAATGAAATATTTTTGGAACTATATGGGCCTTTTGAATTGACCTTTTCCCTTTTGGGTGTTGATTGGCTCATGGTTGATGGGGCTTTTATATTTGTAGGTTGATCTACCCCCTTGGGTGAGATTCCCAAGGTAACCAACCAACTGTAGGTTCTCTACAGAATGGGCCCCACCTCTCCTTTGTATTGCAACATTCTTCCACATACCAATCAATCCATGGTAATGGTTGATTGGAAACATTATTATTTTTATATGCTACATCCAAAACCTCATCATCATCTTGCATGTCTTTTTAGGACATCAACTATACCAAACTTCCAACTTCATCCAAGGTTAACCTCTCATAATCCCTTTTTCGATGATATATTCATCCCAAAAATGAATCCAGATGTCTTCTAACTAGGGGCACATGGGAACTAGACTAACTGTTTCACTAAATTTACCCCAATAGTCAAAATTGGTCCATGGATGAAAAGTAAGGTTACTTCTGCCATTTACATCCACATTCTTAGCCTTATAAATATTTGGGCAAGTGTATCTACCAATTGAAATAGGGAATTAAACTCCCACTTTGTGTCATTTATTCTGATCTTATGGTAATCTAGAAATTTTCAACCAATTCTAATAAGACCCACTTGTCAGTGGGACATCTTGGCAGCTTGTTGGGAGCACCTACAAAACTAGGGATCCAAATGTAGGTAAATGTGGGGAACTATAGGTAGATAGCTCCCCATTCACACTTCCTTGAAGGCTTCATCAGAAATCCTCCGATTATACAACTCCTTATCAAAATGATAGAGAATAACCAAAAAAAGCATCATTAATTCTGCGGAAGTGCCTACTTCCCTCATCTAGTGTAAGTTGAGGATAGAAATCATAGATTTGGGAGGTGCTTCAATACCCTTAGTATTCAACCCAGTGAAGTCTCCCATAGTAGCTATGGCATAGACCAAAAAATATGTCATGTAGAAACTCTTTGAGGACAACACTCTACTCAATTGATAGCAAATGGAGCTACTTGATATGCTCCCCCATCTGATAAATTCTTTATTCTTCTTGATGGTAGCGATATATAAGAACATCCACTCCTAAAATTCCTTCATGGAGGGAAGACCTGAGACTCTTCTTAGTAGCACAATAATGTCACTGACCTCCTGAATGAAGTTTGACCAATACATGGTCTTTGGAATTTGGCAACACTCTTGGCCAGATAAGTTTTCAACATGACCCTCATGCACAACTCTACTTCTTTGTCCCAATGTTCTACCACTGAACTCTGGTGAAATTTTCACGTAGTCCTCGATGTCAGGAGTTTGAGAAAATCCTCAAGAAATCTATGGATCCAAGTGGATTACAACCTTTCCATCGACATCCTTAACTACCATGGATTCTTCATCAAGTGGGTTGTGGCAGCTAAAATGAACTCTTGGGAAATGCATGGATGAGGGAAAACTAGTAGCAAGAGAAAGCCCACTATCATATATGGCTTGCATCTCAGGATTTCTTATTTGGGGCCTTCACCCTTGCCCTAGAAGTCTGGAAAATCAATTTTTCCAGATCGGTGTCTCCTATATTTCCCAAGTCTAAAGACAAGCAAAGAGTGAGGAGAAACTCCAAGGAATGAATATTTCATCTTTTCTTTGCCCTTGGATGTAGAAGTAGACATCAAGTTTTGAATTTTGGAAAAAATCTATGACTTTTTTTTCTGCTCAAGAAGAGAAGTCTGAAAACCCAAAAATCCTTAACCTCTGAAAACCTGAATTGGAGAAGTTCAAATTCTTCAAAATGAGAGTTCCAAATTCAAACCTCCAAAAACCATTCTTAAAAAAGTTCCAAAATGACAGGTTCTGAAAACCCAAAAAGTAGAGTTTTGAAAAACTCAAAAATCTTCTAAAAACCAAAAAATATTCAACTTCCAAAAATGAGAGTTCTAAGAAATGAAAAGCTCAAAAACCAACCAAATCTCCAAAACCCAAAACCAAGTTCCAAAGTAGAATTCCAAAAACCTAAAAATTAAATTCCAAAGTTCCAAACAGGCACATTCCCAAAAATGAGAAATTCCAAATAGTCAAAACCTCGAACTCTGAAAAGAAAATCTTCTCAAACTCTAAAAAATGAGAAGTGTCCAAAGGAGTATATTTTGAATGCTTAGGAAAATGAGGACTGTGATGAGATCCTTCCTAAATGCCTATAGAAAATTAGATCATGGAACCATTAGGATCAAAAATATAGTCAAAAGGGACATGGTGGGAAATGAGATCTTCATCTTCCAAGGCATACAAGGAGGAGAAAAGAAAAATGAACAAGGAGGAAAAAAAAAAAAATCTTAAACCAAAAAGAAAATAACCAAAATAAAATACCTCGAAAATGACATCAAAAAGTACAAAATATATAAAAAAACCCAGTCGTTGTCGAGAAAAAATGTCAGATGAAAATGATAGTGAAAATGTGAGTTTAAATAGAAAAATGACATTAATGGCCAAATTTTGATCCATACGAAAGTAGGTAAGAAATTAAATGCACGAAGGACTCAAAAGTTTGAAAACCCAAAAGTCTTGAAATTATGAAATTTTAAATTTTGGGGTTTCAGACTTCAGAGATCAAGAGATGAAAATCGTGAAATGGCGAAAGAGTTCAAACACTTCAAACCAAAAGTCCAAAATTTTGGAAATTTTGGACTTTTGAAACTTTTGGAAGAAAAATTGAAATCTAAAAGTTTTGAAAAACCTCAAAATGGTGGAGAGTTCTGAAAACTTTCAAACCCAAAAGTTTCAAAAAAGTTTAAAAACTTTCCCAAAATTCTAAATTTCTTTTGACTTTCAAAAAATCAAAGTAATTTTTCAAAAGATGTGACCTAGAGTTCGAAACCCAAAAACCCAAAAGTCTGAAATTTTAGACTTTCAGACTTTCACTTTGAAATCGAAAGAATTTTCTCAAAATTGGACTTAGAATTCAAACCCAAAAGCCCAAAAGTTTGAAATTTTGACTTTTGGGATTTTAACTTAAAAACTCTAGGCTAAAATTGGTAATTTATCAAAAAAAAACTCTCCAAACTCCAAAATCTTGAAAGTCTGAAATTTGGAAATTTTCAGAGGTTTTGACTTTGAACTTGAAAAATAATTTCAATTCCATGTCATTTAAACTCCGAAAGGAAAATCCCCAAAGTCTGAAGTCTAAAATCTTTTTTGGATTTTTGGGACTTTGGAGAATTTTCAATTTTGTAGAAAACTTCCATGTGAAGGATTTCAAAAAAATTATCTGATTGATTTCAACATCTATTTCTCAAGGTAGATTAAAATGTTAACATTTTTGTGACCTCTAGGGAATGCTTTCCTACTAAGATTTTAGATCAGTAGCCTTATACAAACCATTGGGAAAAGGAGTCTTGAAAGAAAAACAACATTTAGAGGACACCCAAAAAAAAAAAAAGAAAAAAAAAAAAACAATGTGCAAAGCACTTGGAGGAAAAGAAAAACAACATTGTACAAGGGTGAAACAATCTCAAAAGAAAGCTTTGAGATGTATCCCATTCACATGAATGGGAAATTCTTCTCCATTGAGTCTAGATAGATGAAATGAATTCACCTCTTTGTAACTTGAGATAATATACGGTCCACTCCAGAGAGCGTCAAACTTGGCATGCCTGCCTAGTTTGGCTCTGTCTTCATCCCACTTGAGAACCAAATCTCCTTCTTGAAAATGCCTATCAAAAGCTTTCTTGTCAAAGGATTTCTTAACTTGAGCTTGATGTTGGCCTAAATTTTTCATAGCCATGTTTCAAACTTCTTCCAACTCCATGAGTTCAAAAACCTCACCGTTAAGGAGTCATTTTCCATAACTTCAAGTTGATGAGCCAACTCCAAAGAAGGTAATTCCAAGGAGAGTGGGAGTTTTCCTCCCTCCCATATACAAGCATAAAAGGTGAACTTCCAATGGCTCTTTTAGGTGTGATTCAATCTACCCATAAAGTAGTCTTAAGTTGTGTATGTCAGGTCCTTTTGTTAGCCTCCATCGTACATTTGATGATCCTTATAAGATTCTTGTTACTAGATTCAACCAACCCATTTCCCTGTGGATAGTAATTGGATGAAGTCTTGAGGTAGACTCCATTCTTAACCACCCATTCACTCAACTTAAACTCGAGGAAGGCCATTGCATTGTCGGAGATAACGGTAAATGGAACTCTGAATCTTGTCATTATATTTTCTAGGAAATCAAGAACCTACCTTTTCATTACTTTCCTTTAAAGCTACCACCTCTTGTCCATCGAGTGAAATAATCCATTGCAGTAAGAACCCATTTATGTCCATCACTAGAAGGTGGGTTAATCATCCCATAAAATCTAACCCCATTGAACAAAAGGTTGATCTACCCAAATGGGGTGCAGGGGAAGTGCTTTCCAGCTTTTGTTTTCCTACAAACAAGGCACATTCTTTACATTTCCTCACCCAGAGATGGGCATATTTGAACAAATCAGCCAATAGTAACTGCACATGATTTTGGTAGCATTTGTTCACATGTAAGTAATGCCCCTAGACAAACCATTGTGGAATTCTTCTAATATCTTACTTACCTATTCGGTTTGATGCAACAAAAAGAACACCATTCAAATATTTGCGGAAAAGAATATTATCGACTGAGACATATGGAATAGACTAGAGATGAAAAAAATTGTGTCTTTGGAATTTGTCCATATTTGAAGGATATGCCCCTGAGAGGAGGAAATTTTGCATTTTTGTTAACCAATCAACTTGACCATCACCTTCATCGGCATTTAAGAGCGTAACATCTTCCACATCCTTGATCTCTAAGTCTGCAGCCAAACTTGACACATAATCCTTTTCCTCTACAAGTTTAGTGACTTTAATGTGCACATCATACTCCATTACTTTTGTGATCCATCCAACGTGCTTTCTCATTCATCTCTTTGTTAAAAAAAAAACTCCTTAACACTAGGATGAGAAACCATCAGGTGAATTTTGTTGTTGGACAACATGTGCCTAAAATTTTTCAAGGCTCGAATGACTACAAAGACTTATTTCTCAATGAAGGAATATTTGAGCTCATATTCCTTGAGGGATTGACTGAAGAAGGCAATTGGTTGTTCCATCAGATTTTTTTTTTTGGGTGAGAATACCCAAATACTTTCTGAACCTTACGAAAGCATAGAGAATGAAATATTTTTCAAACCTAGGGTTTACCAGTGTGGAGCTTGAGAAATGGCCATTTTAATAGCCATGAAGCTCTCCCTTCCTTCCTTCATCCATGAGAATGGAATATTATTTTTCAGCATGGTGGTTAGTGGTTTAGCCAACGTTACAAATTGAGGAATAAATCTCCACACAAATTTATGGTTCCCAGAAAACTCTGAGACCTTTCTTGTGACTTGGAAGAGATAAGGACATAATTGAATGAATTTTAGCTGGATCAATAGATAGTCCTTCCATGGAAACAACATGTCCCAACAATTTTCCTTCTTGAACTACAAAAATGCACTTCTTAGGATTAAGGGAAACTCCAAATTCTCTACATCTTTGAAAAAATTTCCTTAGATGTGTGATATGATCTTCGACATGCTTAGAATATACAGTTATATCATCAAGGTAAACCAAGATGATATCATTGATTAGTCCCTTAAATGCCATGTCCATGGCTCTTTGAAAGGTAGCCCCTACATTGGACAATCCAAATGGCATTTTTTGTAAGCATAAGTGCCCCACTTAGTAGTGAAAGTTTGTTTTGAATTGATCAAATTCTTGGACCAAGATCTGATTATATCCCAAATATCCATCAAGCAAGGAAAACCTTTGAGCCCCTACCACTTGTTTGAAGGATTTGTTCCATTGATGGAAGAGGGTAGTGGTCTTTCAACGAGGCATGGTTTAAATCCCTAAAGTCTACACAACCAAATCTCTCTTCTTCTTTTCCTTACAGGCACCAGATTGGCTACCCATGAGGAATGCTTGATGGGAAAAATAATGCAGGCCTCAATGAGATTTGTTAGCTCCTTCCTCATCAATGGCTCAATTTTAGGGTTAATTGGCCTCTGTTTTTGATGAACTAGCTTGGAGTTTGGATCCATCTCAATGGTGTGTTGAGCTAGACTTGGATCAAAACCACACAGTCTTTGTAGCTCCATGCAAAAATATCATGATATTCTTGACATAGTTCAATGAAATTCCTTCTCTTGAGCAGTACATACTTTTCCAATCTTTAGAAGCTTTTCACTTGCTACCTCGACTTCTTCAAAATCTTCCTCTTTGATTACCATGTTGGTACCTTGCCATTTGACCTGGTCATCTATATTGAAGATGGATTCAAGAGTAACTAGGCCTTTTGGAATTTTATTTCCTTTCAACTGTATAATTTGATCATCGTAGGAGTTTTGTAGTTTATCTTGGTGTTTGGCAACAAACTCTGCTTCTTGTTGTAGGAAAAGGACAATCTGTTGGTCACTATCGAACACCTACCAACTACTTACGTTATCCGGTATTGTAGGATGGACCACCATTTTGACCATCTCTTCCCTTCTTTCATAATGTCCATAGGTATATCATACTTGCGAGCCAATGGTAGCCAACCTCATCATCTCTTGATTTTGTTTTCTAGGAACTTGCATGAATTCTAAAAAGCTTCAAATCTTCTATCAAGTCCCAAACCCATTCTTATATGATCTCAATAGATCATTTTTTGATGCACTGCGGGTTGTTACCTGATGCACAACCAATTCACTATCACCAAAGACCATCAAGGATTTGATTCCTCTCTTTTGAGCCAACTGAATTCCTTGTATGAGGGCCTCATATTCAGAAACATTATTAGTACAACTAAACTACAACCGAAAGGATGAGAAATATTTATTTCCTTCTGGAGAAATCAACATAACTCCTACACCAGATCCATTTCTACTCCTCGAACCATCAAAGAATAGTTTCCATAGTCCCTCACAACTACCAGATGTTTTGACCAACTGAGGTATGATTGCACCTTCTTCGTGTATGCAGTATGTACCTAATCCAGTTTCTTCCAAAAACAATAGACTAGATTCTTCATCTACTAATAAATCAACATAGGGATCATATTGATGATTGATACTTACCTCATCAAGCACTTGTGTCAGGAACTTCCTCTGTAAGAGTAGTTGGCTCATGATCTGCATCCTCCTCCTCTAGGTCACAAATGGCATAATTCCCATTTATGGGTTTAGCGGTGTAAGGCTCCACATGATTGTGACAAATAGGTTCTACTCTTATAGTCACCTTCATCCCGTACCAAGTTCTAAGGATCATATGTGACTAGTCTGATGAAAATAACCACCCATCTTGGCAGTGAAATCACGTGACAAGAAAATGGAAAAGAGGGGAGGGAGATCAATAACAAATATATGTCTTGTGTGAATGCCAAGCTAGGACATGCATGGATAGTAAGTTGAAGCCCCTTAATGACTCCCACAGTTTGGACTGTAGTACCATCTAACTAAAAATCCTTTTGAGATTGGAGTATATGGGATTCCCAACACATCTAATTTTCTTGGGCATCACGGAACTACTGGCTCTAGAATCGATCATACAATTGTGCACCAAATGATCACCATGATCAGAGAGATATAGAATGGTGGTGGTTTGTTGGCCTTAGAAATCACTTTCATTTCTAGTTGACACAGTTGGTTGTTATTATTATTGCTTCATGACTTGATGATCTATCAGTAGTACCAAAACTGTTCAAAGCCTCCCATAACAAGTTCCTTTGAGAAGGAATTGAGAGTGCATCCCACATCGTGATGCTCAAATTGGTCTTCTTCATTTTCTCCACAATGTTGAATGGAATTGCCCCAACTTTTAAATACCTTTTTGGGCATTAGAGTCTTCTTTTGGGAAATGCCTATTGGGCATTGTGATACTTGAAGTTCCACCTTTCTTTGTAGATTGATCCATGGATACTTCTAGTGATTTCTTTCCTATACCCTTATCAGCTGATATTTGTGCTTGAGGCTGTGAAGTAGATGCTTGATCAGTTTTGGGAGATTGAGGATCTATTTCCCTCTTCTTGGAATGTGTGTTTGATGCTATAGTAGAGGGTCATATTCAAACCACAAAAATCATCTATTTTCCAATTTAGTAGTGTAGTTTCATCAGAAGGTTGGTCTTGGCTCTCTTGGGTGGATGGTCCAATGACTGATGATTCAGGTGGGGGTGGATATGCTTTGGACCATAAGGGCTTGACTCAAAACTCCATTTGGGAAAATATTCTAGTTGTGAGGTTGAGAACAAGGATAACACCATTCATAATCTTGAATGAGGTTATTCTGGACCGTACTATGGCTCTGGATGAACTAGGCGGTAGAAGGGTTCCAAAATTTAAAGGCTTCACACTTGCGGCTTGGCTAGTGACCTAGTTCTAGGGCCTAATTATTTCCTTGAAAAGGAGGATGACTTGCTGATATATTGGGATTGGAATGGTGAGCATATTGGGACTGCTTCCTTTTAATCACTACAAGATCATTTCCGAAGGTCTATAGCAGTGATTTGACTTCAAATAGATCATTTGAAGAGGTAGGGGTAGATTGAGCTAGTTGATTAGAGGTTGCTTGGAATAGGAGCAATGATAGGTTGATTATTTGTAAGATCTGGAGAAAATGGCATTGGTGGTCGAGGAGCTATCTTTCCATCTTGAATTAAGGAATTTTCCTACTTATGGCTATGTCGTAGGCATCGGTAATGTAGCCCCTCCCATGGATTGGATCATAATGGCTACATCACTATTCAAAGCTCACAAATAGTACAAGAATGCATTATTTGGAGAAGGCTTAATGAGTTCCGGAATCCTATTCCAAGTTCTGTGAAATCGAAGTTGAAATCACTCATGTACTCTTGGGGAGCTCTCTTTATGGTAGTGAGTTGTTCCAAGAGTGATAGGTGATCACTCTTGTCTTCAAACTATTTACAGAGCTTCTCTCCTAACTCATCCCAAGTGGTTATACTACCAACACATAACCCTCGAAACCATTGAAGTGCTTTTCCCTTGAAAGAAGTGGCCAAAAGTCTGACAACAACATTATCCTCCATGATGTTATGTACTACGCAAAAATGTTGGCTACATCAAGAATGTGTTCTACTAGAGTAACATGAGTTTCCCCTGTGTAAAAGGGTAAAATTTTGAGTGTTGCAACTGGTATAGGGTCACGTTGAGCCAAAAAAGAGGACTTGCTTGCATTGAAAGGGGGAAAAACTTGGTTCCGCACCATAAAAAAGAGGTTGATTGTTCTTTGGTGGAGGAAACCTTCTATATGGAGGAGTTGAATGACCCTACATGAGATAAAGTTGTAAAGCTGGTGGAGTTGAAACACCTTTGCTTCTTCTCTTTGGAGGAGACAAGGAAAGTTTGATATGTTGATAACTTCCTTGCTTTGAAGAAGCTCTTGTCTGAATTCTTTGCATAAGTTAATGCACTGAGATTTGGAATCCAGAGATATAGAGTCACTAAGTACTTTGACTTGTGCAAATGAGAAGAGAAGTACCAACTCTCCCATCCACGGCATGCCAAAAATATTGTCACCAAATCACTACACCCTCCAATGGCCAAACTATAAGTAGGACATTTGGTGTGATTGGGACACATGGGATCACCTCTCAAGCTGTGGGACTTGGGCTCGAGGTGAACCTCCGAGAAGGCTTCACTTCCTTTTCCTAAACTAAGTGTTGTACTACTCCTAGTGTAATAAAATGATTATCCAATCCTATACTAACATTTTCATGGGTTTTAAGGAAAGAGGTTTGCAAAAAAGGAAACTATACTAGGGATGGTGATGCACCAAATAAAAGGATATTTTAAATCTCAGGAAGGGTTAATGTGAGTAGGATGCGAACACCATTAGTCACCTTCACCTATTGCAACTTAGAAAGGGCACAAAATACCACAGACCAAAAGCATGCATTCCTTTGTTAAACTAAGAAGTATACATAATAGAGAGATCAAATTTGATTGAACACACAATTAACTAATCATGAGGATAGAGCACATGCACATGTCAAACATCCATTTCACTGATTACAACTAATGATAATGCAACTTTTAACAACAAAAGGAAAACAATATTTCCACAACTGACATAAAAGATGGTTACATTACTTCCTCATAACATAAAATAGATAATCTGAAATAAAGGTAAGCTAACCACTTACACTAAGGAATTATGCATTCACAAAGCATATATTGATCAACCATCTAACACAATAAATCAGGTTCTTCAAGGCAAGATATCACTCTGAATATAATTAAAAGGTTTTAAAATATCTTTGAAGCACTCTTCCAAGCTTGAAGAGAAAACTTCACCAAAAATGATCTATATATCTCCCTGAAATGACTCCATATACCTAACTATTTATAAGTTCTTTAGGTTGAGCCATTACAGTTGGGCCTTCAACTAACATTTTACTAAAAATAGAAATGTCATTAATTCAAGGGAACAAGATCCCATAAAAATAGCAAGTTTGTTGCAAGGGTTTGACTCAGTCAACCCTACAACTTTGACCGATCCAGCTTTGGATCTTTCCTTTCATGGCCACTCATCTTTGGCCTAGTTCTACAACACCTTCTTCTTCCATAGGTTTTGTTGTGTTTCCTCCCACGTAGCCATTCGATGTTTATATTCGATGAAGCATTTAATGATTCCTTGAATTTCTCATCCCTTGGCCCACATGCATAGTGATTTACCACATCTATTGTCTCAATTTCCCTCATGATCTTAGCTGGAACTTCTTCTAAGTTTACTCACAACTTTCTTTAATCTTCCTATGAAATTTTGGCATAAAACCAACTATCAATAGATTCACTACCAAAAGTTTTGGTAACTTCATCATCACACTTCACCAAATCTTTGAAATTCTTCTTGATCTGATCCTCTAGAAGAGCATCGATGTTTTTGTTGAAGAATTTACAATTAACAATATCAAATTCTTTTGATATGTCATTCAAAGCATCCATAATTTCCACTCGTTTATCATCCAACTTCTTAATTAAATCTTGTAACACCTGACACCGAATTCCATGGCCTTTTGATATTCAAACAACTTTGAAGCATCATTGATTACATCCTCCTGAAGGAGTAGATCTGAATCTTCTTCTCTGATTTCACTCCATGTTGCCAAATTCAAATTCAAATTGTTATTGTCCTCCAAAAAGCTTCATCCATTTTGTAAATAGTAGTTTTTCCAACCTATAAATCATTATATATCTCAACAACTTCTTTAATTAAAGGGTTAGCTTCTTGTAGTATACATTCCATCCATCCATCTACCGATCTCCCTTTCTAGCCTATCTTCTCATCTCATGATAAGAAATGTCATCAATGGTAGATGAAACTTGTCATAGCCGTAGTAGTTGAGACTTTAGTAGATGGAGTTGGCTTTGTTACTTTTCATAGTAATGCAGTGAGTTGCTCGACCTTGGCCTTAAGCTCATCCTTAGAAGCTTTATCCTTATCATATTTCTCCAGTAGATTTCCAAGAGTAGTGTGTACATCTTGTTTAGCTCCTTCATGTGAGTGGATTTTCCCAGTGAAAATCTAGAAATCTGATAATCTTAGCTGTAATTGTTTCCTTAGTTTTTCCCTCAATGGGAGTAAAACCTCTACAAACTCATTCCCCATAGATGGATTTACTATTAGGATAGAAACAATATTTGGCCTCTTGGCCTTCTCTTTTGGTGTATGCTCCAATATGCTTAGATCTATTACATCCCCTAGAGGCACTTTCTTCTTTTTCTTTGAGTCTTCCTAAAACAACCATTCTAGAATGGCTGATGTTGATGAGGATAGAATAGTAGATTCAGTACCTAAAACATTAGTCACAACAAGAGTACCAACAACATTAGTTGGCATTTGAATGGTAGTGGTAATAATGGATGGGGTGGATGTGAGGACTGCCATAGGAGTTGATACAATGATATTAGGAGATGAGATGGAAGGAAATGGAAGTGTTAGGGGAAGTGAAGTAGAAATGGGTGACCCAATAGTTTCCCCACCGAGAGAGAACTAGAAGGGATGAGAATACTTGGGCCATGGAAGGAGATGGGAAAGAAGAAATGATTGTAGAAGTGGAAGGAACTGATGTAGGAAGTGACAATGGAAGAGGAAAAAGAGATGATGGGTCTTGTGGGACACTTGGAGAATCACTGACTTCAACTACTTCTATCACGGGTGTTGCAGGAGACATGGCTTTGGAAATAGAGCCTTGGAGAGAGATGAGCTCCCAACAACAAATGAAATATTTTTGGAACTGTATGGGCCTTTTGAATTGACCTTTTCCCTTTTGGGTGTTGATTGGCTCATGGTTGATGGGACTTCTATATTTGTAGGTTGATCTACCCCCTTGGGTGAGATTCCCAAGGTAACCAACCAACTATAGGTTCTCTTGCATAAATGGGCCCCACTCTCTCCTTTGTATTGCAACATTCTTCCACATACCAATCAATCCATGGTAATGGTTGATTGGAAACATTATTATTTTTATATGCTACATCCAAAACCTCATCATCATCTTGCATGTCTTTTGGAACATCAACTATACCAAACTACCAACTTCATCCAAGGTTAACCTCTCATAATCCCTTTGTCGATGATATATTCATCCCGAAAATGAATCCAAATGTCTTCTAACTAGGGCACATGGGAACTAGACTGACCTGTTTCACTAATTTACCCCAATAGTCAAAATTGGTCTGTGGATGGAAATTCACAAGGTTACCTCTGCCATTTCTACATCCACATTCTTAGCCTTATAAATATTTGGGCAAGTGTATCTACCAATTGAAATAGGGAATTAAACTCCCACTTTGTGTCATTTATTCTGATCTTGTGGTAATCTAGCAATTGTCAAACCAATTCTAACAAGACCCACTTGTCAGTGGGACATCTTGGTAACTTTTGTGGGAGCACCTACAAAGCCAGGGATCTGAATGTAAGTAAATGTGGGGAACTATAGGTAGATAGCTCCCCATTCACGCACTTCCTTGAAGGCTTCATCAAAAATCCTCTCGATTATACAACTCCTTATCGAAATGATAGAGAATAACCACAAAGAAAGCATCGTTAATTCTGTGGAAGTGCCTGCTTCCCTCATCTAGTGTAAGATGAGGATAGAAATCATAGATTTGGGAGGTGCTTTACAAATACCCTTAGTATTCAACCTAGTGAAGTCTCCCATAGTAGCTGCAGCATAGACCAAAAATATGTCATGTAGAAACTCTTTGAGGACAACACTCTACTCAACTGATAGCAAATGGAGCTACTTGATATGCTCCCCCATCTATAAATTCTTTATTCTTCTTGATGGTAGCGATATATAAGAACATCCACTCCTGAAATTCCTTCATGTGGAGGGAAGACCTGAGACTTTGCTTAGTAGCACAATAATGTCATTGACCTCTTGAATGAAGTCTGACTCGATACATGGTCTTTGGCAATTTGGCAACACTCTTGGCCAGATAAGTTTTCAACATGACCCTCATGCATAACTCCACTTCTTTGTCCCAATGTTCTACCACTAACTCTGGTGAAATTTTTCATGTAGTCCTCGATGTCGGGGAGTTTGAGAAAATCCTCAAAGAAATATGATCCAAGTGGATTACAACCTTTCCATCGACATCCTTAACTATCATGGATTCTTCATCAAAGTGGGCTGATGGTAGCTAGAACAAACTCTGGGAAATGCATGGATGAGGGAAAACTGGCAGCAAGAGAAAGCCCATTTGTCATATATGGCTTGCATCCAAGATTTCTTATTTGGGGCCTTCACCCTTGCCTAAAAGTCTGAAAATCAATTTGTCCAGATCAATGTCTCCTATATTTCCCAAGTCTGAAGACAAGCAAGAGTGAGGAGAAACTCCAAGGAATGAATATTTCATCTTTTCTTTTCCTTTAGATGTAGAAGTAGACATCAAGTTTTGAATTCTGAAATCTGATGACTTTTTGAATGTTGAAGAAGAGAATTCTGAAAACTTGAAAATCCTTAACCTCCAAAAACCTAAATTTCAAAATCCAAAATTCCCAAAAATGAGATTTCCGAAGTACAAACCTCCAAAAACCCAAAAATAGAAAGTTTGAAAAGACAAAAGTTCAAAAACCTCAAACCTAAAACCCGTAGAAAAGTCCTCAAAAACTCAAAAATCGAGTTCAAAACTCAAAAATCTTCAACTTCCAAAATGCACAAAGTCCCAAGAAATGAAAATCTTCAAAACCAAAAATCTGAAAACTCGAAACATCAAGTTCTAAAGTGAAGACATCTAAAAACCAAAATTAACCTCCAAAGTTCAAGAAGGCACACTTCCCAAAAATTGAGAAATTCTAAACAGTCAAAACCTCGAACTCCAAAAAGAAAATCTTCCAACTCAAAAAATGAGAAGTGTTGAAGGAGCAGATTTTGAATGCTTAGGAAAATGAGGACTATGATGAGATCCTTCCTGAATGCCTATAGAAAATTAGATCGTGGAACCATTAGGATAAAAAATACATAGTCAAAGGGACATGGTGGGAATGAGATCTTCATCTTCCAAGGCATACAGAGGAGGAAAAAATAAAAAAATGAACAAGGAGGAAACAAAAAAAAGATCTTAAACCAAAAATAAAATAACCAAAATAAAATACCTCGAGAATGATGTCGAAAAGTACAAAATATAGTAAAAACCCAGATTGTCGAGCAAGTGTCGTGAAAAAATGACAGGTGAAAATGCGAGTTTAAATAGAAAAACCTAACATTAATGGCCAAATTTTGATCCGTATGGAAGTAGGTAAGAAATTAAATGTGTGAAGGACTCCAAAAGTCTCAAAACCCGAAAGTCTGAAATTTTAAAATTTCAGAATTTTGGGTTTCAACTTCGAAGATCAGGAGATGAAAATCGTGAAATGGCCAAAGAGTTTCCAAACCCGAAAGCTAAAAGTCTAAAATTTTGGATACTTTCTTTTGGAATTTGAAAGTGAAAAACCTTTAAATGGTTAGAGAGTTCTGAAAACCCGAAAGCCCAAAAGTCCAAAATTTTAGACTTTTAGACTTTGGAAGTCCTGAAAGTAATTTTTCAGAAACCTAAAAGCCCAAAAGTCTAAAATTTGGATTTTCAGACTTTCAAACTTCGGAAGTCCAAAAGGAATTTTCTCAAAATTGTGACTTAGAATTCTAAAACCCAAAATCCCAAAAGTCCAAAATTTTGACTCTAAAAAAAATTCATAATTGCCAAAGAAAACTTCAAACTCAAAACCCTCGAAAGTCCAAAATTTTGGACTTTCAGGGTTTCAGACTTTGGAATTTGGAAATCATAATTTCAATTCCATGTCTTTTAAACTCCAAAAGGGAAAATCCTCAAGTCCAAAGTCTGAATTTTTCAGATTCGAGACTTTGGAGAATTTTCAATTTTGTAGAAAACTTCCGTGTGAAGGATTTCAAAAAATTTATCTGATTGATTTCAACGTCATTTTTTCAAGGTAGATTAATGTAATAATAAACGATCAAACTTTGTCAACAAAACATACAAAAAGTATTAAAGCTTGTGAGCACTTTAGAAGGTGGTTGTATGTGAATTATTGTTATTTCCACCTTTTTATGGTCTATATCTTAAGTTGGATGGTGAAGTTAAGCTAATGGGATGGTGAGTGGATAATAATCTATTTATTAACCTAAATAGCTAATTAAATTAGCCAACGGATATAAATGTATGGTTTTAGTATGATAGAATTAAGTAAATTAATTTTGAAGGGATAAGAGTGAATTCTAGTGAGATGTGAGAGGATAGTTCTCTAGAATTTATTCTAGAGCTCATTTAACATATTATGAAAAGGATAGGGATAATTAGGAATGACTATAAATAGGTATTTATTTTTAGGGTGTCTACATTTTCCCCTCTTTAAAGTGTTATTATGAAGTAATAGAATTTTAAAGATAGTAGAAAGATCTAGATTAGTGAGTGGATGATAGGGAGTCATGGTGGAACTACTTGATATACCCCAGTGAAGCATTTGGATTACCTAGTGAGTGTGGATTGTAACACCCGCTAAAACAGCCCACTTGAGACCCATGAACAACTTAGGTTTAGTTCGAAAATTATGGAATAATTTTTTTTGTGTAATCGACCAAAGTCTCAAGGACAATTAAATTCAACTAATAACTTTTCCCATTATAATAATTATTAATTCCACAATATAAAGCAACAAGTGTAATAAGCCTACACCTATCTCAGAACTCCTTTGGGATTAATTTAATCACCGACTATATTGACATTTTAGCTAAATATTCTCTTAATAAAATTTTAGGGTTAAGGGACCAAAATAATAAAATACCCAAGGTATTTAATTCCACAAGATCTAAATCAAGAGTAAGGTTTAATTATAGTGGGGGAAGGAAAACATATTTAAAATCATCAGAGTAAAGTCTTACTTACCCACTCCCAGAACTCGGTTAAGAGTGTCTACAACCAGGTTACGAGACAACAATTTGTCACTAAAAAGTTCTAGAACAAGTCTAAATTACACTAGAACATACTATTCTTTTATTACCAATTATCAGAGATCACAAGGTCCAAATTTTAGGGTTATAAGATTCATTTAGGTTCACAGGATAATTTATCACCATACCCACTCTCTAACAGGATCAGAGTTTCAAATTGATTTTTCTCACACTTAACACATTAAAAATTTCCCTAAATCATTTTCATTGGATAGGAAATTTTCTCACCTTTCCAATGATATAAAGAAGTCCTCCTAACTCCTTGTAAAACTCAAGTTATGGGCCGGTGGGCCTTGGGGTGAAAATTTTCCCCCAGGGCGTAGGCTGCGGCCTAGGGATGAAATTTTCCCAAAAGGGACACATGTCGAATGGGGAAGAAAATATATTTTTTTTTTTGGGTTGGTGGGTTGTGGGGAGATGGTTGCAAATTTTCCTACATGGGGAAAAACTCACTTTTTCGCCCGCACATCCGTTGTCTTTGCCAGGGACACGTGTCGCTCAACAAGCCAAAGTAGGGAACGAATGAGGGAAGGGTGGGGCAGTGGAGAAGTTTTGGGAGATTTATTAAAGGAGGGGGAGAGGGTAAAAAAACACGTGTGGGCCCATGCATCTATGGAGGGGATAAAACCAAGGTGAGGATGGGAGTGCAGGGCATGGGAAAATTAAGGAAAATTTTCAAAACAAAATTCCAAAAGATAAAGTTACGTGGGTTTCTCACCACCCCGTTGTCACCCCAAGGTGCCACGTGGAAGCCTCTAGTTGGATTTGGGCTTTTGGGGTGGCGTGGGAAATTTTAAAAATTTTCCCCAATTTTTTTCCCGATTTTTCAAAGGGAAAATTTCGGGCCGTGGGCCCGCCAGGGAAAGTTTTCCCAAAAATTCTCGCCTAGAGAAGGAAAACTTCAGAGGGCCATAACTTTTGATAGAAAGCTCAGTTTTTGGAAAACAAGGACTTTATGGAAAGATCTCGATGCCATATATGCATAGGAATCATTAATTTTATCTTTTCATAAATTTTAATGGGTGAATCTTAAGAAAACGTTCTGCAGGCTTTTAAAAAGCCAACTGGTAAATTTTAACTTATAAATTTGGTTTAATTTGATCTTCTCCTTCACTCAACATGCAAAAATGACATGGAGAAATATTCTAGGAAGGATTTAGGATGCATTTTGAAGGTAAATTTTGTTTGATTGACTTCCAATTTGAATTTTCCAACATTTGATAGGAAAAGATAGTAGAATTTGCCTTTGTTCAATTTGAAAGGTTTCTTAAAGATTTCTCAAGATTTTTAGTTTGTTTGGGGTCATTTTGGTCATACTAAGTTCAATATAATATTGCATTTGTCTTTTATAGCTTGCAGGGTCATTCTGATTAATATTTGATAAAATTTTACAAGTATAGTGAAGTAAAGGAACTTATACATTTCAAGAAATAAAGATTAAACTATCTCTTTTGGCATGCAATGAAACATTGAATTAATTCCATGCTATCCTTAGATGCTTTTCCTTCTTCAATCAAACATTAAAATAACAATTCAGTTATTATCCTTTCCAAAATCATATATTTTAAGCAAGGCAAAATGATATAATTTCTTCTCACATGTTTCTTCCTTTTCCACTTTCCAAACAGGGATTCCAATCACAATTTGATGTTACAATTCAAAACAACAATACATATGAAGAAACGTATTTCAATCCTTTATTGATTTTAAAAGAAATACATCTTTACATTTTTTTCAATTCCTTGAATGCAAATAACAGATTTCAATTTCCTTCTTTCAAATGACTAGAACAAAATATAAATATCTTTCACATTTCAAATATACAACTTTCATAACCAATTACAAACATCTTCTCTTCACAAAATACGTTAAAATTTCATCCACTTCAAAGTGGGAAAGGTTACAAAGGAATTTTTTTCAGGCGATTGTCAAACTATCTTTCTCCTCTACTCCGAACAACAACATGCAAAGTTTCCTTTTTCTTCCAATTTGATCACAACAAAAGTGGGGGAAAGACAATGCTCTTCACCCAACCAAGACATCCAATGAAAGGAGAAGCCATCCTTCTTCATTGGCCCCTAAGCCGCAACCAAAATGCAATAGAAGGTTTTTGGTTGGATATTTTGTCAAGCCAAAATATGAGGTTCAACCACAGTACATGGGATTAAATCCCTCCTCAAAGACAGGTGAGGCTGAATGTTTATTACTAATCTAAAACACAACAGAAATAATATATACAGTATTCACACTAATCTAACCATTGGGGTTGGGATAAAATCTTGAAATCCATATCCACACTAGGTGAAGATGCTGTTGTTTTTATAAATGGAATGAATCGAAAAGGAAATTATTATTATGGAAGAAACACAATGGAAAGGAAATGAGAGGAACGCATTTTCTTTCGAGTAAACACAAAGCACGAAATAGTCATATGAGCTTTAGATAAAAAATGTAATTTAATGTTTGAAAGAATTAAAATATTCAAGAATGCTAACCAAAGAATAGTTTAAGTTATTGAACATAAGAACAATATCTTAATAGAGATGAATCTCACAACACAAAGTTTGCAAAAATAGCATCGATTTCTATTTTAGCTCATCCTGCTCACCTTTTTTTCCTTCATCTTTTGTCATAACACATTGATGGCATCTTATGCATCTTTTTGTGCCCCTTCTATTGTTACCTTTCCCAGATCCACCCTTGTAATATGATAATCGAAGCTGCTATGTTCTCCTTGGTTTTTTTGGCCATAGGAGTGGAAATCTCTGCAAACTTATGTCCTGAGGCATCTACTAAAACCCTTGAAACTGTTTTAGGTTTCTTAGCAGATTTGGTAGGAGAGACCTTGAGTGAACTAAAATCGAAGGCTGGTAGGGGAACTACCACCTTCCTCTTCCTCGAGTTTGGTCGACCAACCATTGAGGTACAGTGGAAGAAGTTGCTCCTATTAGAGGTGTCATGGTTATATCTTTGGGTGGAGGAAGATTTGCTTGCAGAGTCGTGATGACTGCAAGTGTAGTGACTATGGGAGTAGACTGAGGGAATGAAGGTGTGGAAGGAGGAGGCATTTCTATAGCCAACGTAGGCCCAATGGAGAGAGGTGAAAGTTCAGAGAAAATGTTGGTCATGGCTGATGAAAGTGGAGTTGAAATATGTGGTGAGGAAGATTGGGGAGAGGGGGTAAAGACTCTAAAGCCAAAGCTTGGGAAGCAAGGGCAAGGCTTACCTCTAATGAGAAATCAAAAAAGGAGAAATAAGAGGTTGGCTAACCTCAATTTTTGAAATAATTTCTTCTTGTTCTAGCGAGAGGAGGAGGAGAATCCAATACCTCAACTATTGGTGTGGGAGTAGATGATTCAGCCCTCTGCTTTTCTTCTCTTCTAACAAATTTAAACTTTATTTGTCTCTTAGTAGGGATTTTATCCTTTTCCTTTTCTCCCTTAGAGGGTCCCACTTCTAGAGTAGCTATCTTTGAAAAGCTCTTTTCTTTATAACTCATTCCCCAAGAAATGAGCCATGCCTTAGTGTGAACAAGGGTTTGAGCAGCTCTCTCAGCGATAGAAGCCTTTTCAGCAATGGACCAGTCAATGGCTGGGAATCCAAGTTGATCTCCATCTGACTGTTCATATCTAGGTTCCAAGACACTTTCATTATCTATGGTGCCTTCTGGGATATCAGCCAGATCTAATGCTTGGATTTCTTCAAGAGTCAACCTACTATTGTCTTTTCTTCAGATGACAACCTCATCCCAAAGATTAACCCTGGATGTCCTCTACATGGGGTACATGTAGATAAAAGGTTCCATATGACTTAAGGACTCCTCGAATATCAAATCCTTCTCTGAACTTCATATGCTTCTTCAGTTTATCCTAAATTTTGTGCACCACATTCTTGGCCTTCACCACTATAGAACATGTGTACCTTTTGATGGAAATTAGGAAGGAGACAACGGCCTTGTGTCTGCTTTGTTAGAACTTGTGGAAATACAACATTTATTTGACCAACTCCATAAGGATGAGTTTGTCACTGGAAACCTAGGAAAACGGAAAGGAGTATCATGGAACCTTACTACCTAGAGATAGGTAAAATTATTGAATTGCAAGAAGATGTAGCTCCATTTTGCACCTCCACCCATGCCTCATCGAAACTCTTCTCTTTCTCAACTTAGGGTCCACCTACAAATAATTTCATAAAAGAAGGCATCTTTGACTCTCCTAAATTGATCTTTAGATCCTTTTATTATCAACTGAGGGAAGTACCGATATATGTGATTAGTTGTTTGGTTCCTTTTTGTATCCAACCCCGGGTAGTTTCTCATACCTGCTGCTACATAGGTAACTTACGACATCATGTAGAACTTGCTAGTAGACAAGACTGTTTTCATTTTAGATTCTATCTCATCACTTATTAAGGTGCCCCAATCAATCCTTTGGACATTCTTCTTAATGATGACCATGAACTGATACATCTACCCTTGGAATTCCTTTGACTTTGGTAGCCCAAATAACCGGCTCGATGAGGGTGCTGATATCACCGACTTCGAGTATAAAATAACTTCTAGAAACTATCTTAGGAAACCTAGAAACAAATGGCTTAGCCTTGATCAAGAATTTCTTATTCACGTGCTTGATGCTATCTTCTTGATCTTTGTCCCGAGGATTTCTGTCTTTGACTTAAGATTTAAATCAACATATTTCATAAAGCTAGGAAACTTTAGGAGTTGATCAAAGTAATCTCCATCTAATTTTACTATAGACTCTCCTGGTTAAATTCTCACTAAACGGGAGGTGAGTCATAGTTAGAAGCACATCCCAAGAATGAATTCGGGCACTTTGGGCTGATATTGGAGACCATAATGTGAGTGGGAGACCACTGTTGGCTATTGACTTCATCCATGAATTCTGAGAAGAATCCTCGATCCTTTTCCAAAATTCTTCCATGTCTATATTGTTGAGCTCTGTGTCTCGGATGTCATAATTGCAACTTATATAAGAAGAAGAATCTGTCTTATGATATTTGTACTTCATCTTTCCAGACTTAGAAGGGCTCGGTCCAACATGAGGAGTCTTGAAAATGACTGAAAGAGAAATTGGGTTTGGATGTTTGTTGAACAAGTGAACAGACCCGCCCTACTATTCGAGATGTTGAAACTTGCAAAGTAGCCTCGAAACTGACAGATGAATTTTGTTTGTTAGGAAATAGAATGTGTCAAGCACCTTGAAAAAATTGAAGGAGTGGTGAAATTTGGATGATGTCGAGTAGGTAATAATCTCTGACACACTATGTTAATTGGAGGATGTCAAGCACTTCATGAAACCCGACACACTGTAGTGTATATCAAAAACTAGGTCGTGTCAGACACTTTGTGAAACCCGACACGAAGGTGGAACTTAGGTGATGTTAAACACTTCACGGAAGCTGATACAAGTGGAATTCAAATGATGTTGAACACTCTACAAAACTCAACACAAGCAGAAGTTGGAAGATGTCGGACACTTGGAGAAACCTGAAACTCTATGAAAGTTGGGAGATGTCGGACATTTGGAGAAACCCAAAACTCTACGGAAGTCAAACAATGTCGAACACCATGTAAAACCCGAAACAAAGGCATCGGGTTTCTGGGATGTCAGAACACGTAAAATTCCCTCCAAACTTGTAAGTTAGGTTTTTTTTTTAGATTCTTCTCAAAAATCTAAAGCATATATCCCACGAGAAAATAAGAAAACACCCAAGATGAATTTTAAACAAGAGGTTTCATGGGAATACAATAGTAAATGAAGAAAACAACCCAAAACCCTAAACCTAGAGGGAAGAAAAAGAGAAGAGGGAAAAACACCAAATGAACACTTCAAAAACAACCCCAAAGACCCCAAAATGATAAGAAGAGAAAAATACCTTCAATAAATTTAAAAAATGGTCAAAGATGGATCACAAAATTGATCAAGAGATTCAGTCGGGTTTGGAGGTTGAAGGAGCATGTACGAAAAATCCACACAATGAAAATATGCCAGGTAAAAATGACGTGTAAAATTGAACTATTTATAAAGCCCTAGCATTAATTACACCTCCTCCGACACGTGTGCCAACTAATAGACAACTCAACATTAATGCCATGTCATCATGCTTAGCACGTCTAAAAACCCGATACAAAGGTTTTCTTATCAAATCAGGTTTCAGGAACCAACTGACATGAAGCATGAAAAAGACATGTTTGGATGTTATCAAGTTCTGAAAACTCTGATACAAAGGAAAGGTTCGGGTTTCGGGTTTTAGGAAACAAGCAACATGAAGCATGCTTTTTGAAAGGTATGTTCCAATGCTCCTGAGTTCCAAAACCCGATACACTGGAATGTAATCAGGTTTGGGTTTCGAAGACAATTGACATGAAGCATGTAAAAGACATGTTTCCATGTGATGGAAACCCGAAAACCTAAAGATCTCCTTCAAAGGGCATTTTTAGGATATTTTGTCAAAAAAATTCTATGGTTATCTCAATTTTAGCTGAAATCACTAAAAATGAGATAACAGTTGGCTCCAATTGGGGACTTTCTTTGAAACATCAAAGGAAGAGAACTCATATATCAAAAGCTTTATCCATTGGGCTATGGAGTCTGAAGAAGAAAAACCGAAAACAAAAAAAAAGAAAGAAAGAAAAGAAAGCAGACACACAACAGAAAATAAATTATGATACAATGCAAGAGAGCATCTTGCATTACTGGTGGAACATCTTCAAATGTTGGCCACTAAAGGTAGAGGGAGAAACTCTCCATCTAGATACGATAGACATAATATATTTTCACCATTCATCTGATGTATTTTGAAAGGACCTTTCCATAAGGATTCAAACTTGTCATTCATCCCTTTCTTCTCTCTTCTCTTGTCCCAGAGAAGTACTACATCTCCAATATAGAAATCATGTTGTTTTGATTTCTTGTTAAATATCCTTTTGAATTTTCTCTGATGATCTGTAATGTGATCCTCTACCTTGCTTCATTCTTCTTCTAGCCTAGTTAGGTACATTATCCTTTTCTCAATGGAACTTTGAAAAGTTTCATCCTCAATTGCTTTGGCTAATCGTAAGCCTAGAAATTCTACAGAGATAGGTATCTCAGCGTTAATTCCATATAGCACCTGGAATAGGGACATTCCAATAACTTGTTTAGGAGTAATCCAATCGCCCACAATTCTTTCTTCGCCATGTCCTCCGATTCTCATGGACTAACTTTCGATTATGGTCACCGGGTTATTGTTTCTTGATTAAGCCCATTTGCCTTGGGGTAATAATTAGATGTATGAGCTTATGTGATCCCAAAGTCATAACAAAAATTTTCAACTCATGAGATGAGAAATTGGAAGCGTTGTCAGAATGATCTTGTGAGGCACACTGAATCTAACAATTATATTCTCCTTGAGAAAATTACATAGCTTCAGAGGTTACTTGTTTGATTGGAGCAGCTTCCACCCACTTGGTGAGATAGTCTGTGGTGGTGAGCACATAATTATGACCAGCACTAGAGGTAGGGTTCAAAACTCCAATGAAATCAATTCCCCATTGGCAAAAAGGTTCTTCAATCACCACAGTCTTCAATGGAAGAGCTGTCAGCTTAGGATGACCAACAAAATGTTGAAAAGCATAAAACTTGGCCACCCATTCAATTGAATATTGAAAGAGAGTAGTCTAATAGTACTTGGCTCGTAAGATCTTGTAAGCCATTACAAAAGAAGAGAAATGTCCTACGCATGCTAGATTGTGGAAGGACTCTAGTTATCTTACCTTGCTCGGACTTACCAACACAACACGGATTACACCATTGATACCTTTCTTGTATATACCATTGTCCCACGTAATGTATCTTGTAGACTGAGTTTAAGCTGTCCTATTTTATTTTTGGCTTAAATGCAGGGACACTTGCCATAGGTTAAAAATAAAGCAATATTTACATACCATTCATCACTCGTGCTTATGAAAATCACTTTGGGCAATTTTGAAGAGATACCTTCGGTTTCTTCGCATTTTGTCTCAAAGCATTATTTTTGCGATCAATTAGCACATGCCTCTTCCTTGCACCAACTTGGTACGTATTATGTCCAAGTCATACTCCTCGACTTTGGCTATCCAGTTACCCCATTGACTACCCAACTCTTATTGGGTCAGAATGGATTTAACTGTGGTATCAGGAACTAAAACGAGAGTGTGGGAACTCAAGACATAATACCTGAAATGTTTCACCACTCTTACCACTACATAAGCATTCTTTTCAATTTGCGACATCTTCAATTCATGTTCCTTTAGTGGGTAGCTCATGAAAGCAATGGGAGCTTCAATTCCTTCTTCTTTTTCCTACATCAGGATGGCCGATATTGTATGTGCGGAAGCATAGTTGTACATGATGAAATATTTCTTGAAATCTGGGCATACTGGAATAGGGGCGTGAACAATTTCCCATTTGACTTCTTCAAAAGCAAGCTTTCCTTCAATGCTCCATCAAAATTGAGTCTTACCTTTCATCATCCCAAGGATATCTTTGGTTTTATCAAGTAAAGTCGTACAAATATTCTTAGGAAATTGATTTTCCCAAAAAAGGAGTGCACCCCAATTTTGCTTGAGGGTAGGGTAAGGCTTTGGCTGGCCTTCACCCTCTCTAGATTGATCTTGGTTCCTTCTTTAGTCACAATATGACCCAAAAAAATTTCTTCTATCACTACAAACATGGACTTTTTAGGATTTAATGAAATCCCATGATGATCTGCACCTTAAGAGTACTGCTCCAGGTGATCATAATGATCACTTCACTTTTTAGAAGAGATCATCAAGTCATCCAAATACAAAACTATGACCTTGCCCGTTAAATCTCTAAAAGCTAAGTCCATAGCCCTTTGAAATGTGGCTCGGCGTTAATCAAACCAAAGTGCATTCTTACAGAAGAAAAGGTTCCCATGGAGTGGTGAATGTTGTTTTATGTTGATCTTCAAAGCCTACCTCAACTTGATTATAACCCAAAAATCCGTCAAGCATAGATAACATTTTTGATCCGGTGATAGTCTGTAATACCCGGTCCATGATGGGCAATGGATAATTGTCTTTCAATGAATACTTTTTGAGGTTTCGAAAGTTAACACAAATCTAGATTTCACCTTTCTTCTTTCTAACAGGGGAAATGTTCGCAACCCAGTGGAATGATGGCTTGAAAGATAATCCTTGTGTCTAAAATCTTCAATTTCTGCAAGAATAGTCCTTGAGATCTTTGGGTTATAATGCCTCTACTTCTACCTATAGGATTTAACCTTAGGCTTCAAAGGAATGTTATGTTACATCCTTGGGCTTGAAAGACTTTAGATCCATACATGACCATGCTAGGACATCCATATATCTCTTGAGTGAAGAGAATCTTTCTTTCTCCTCCGTGAGAATGACATTTACCGATGTTTACCATCCATGGTTGTTCGGTGGAGCCTAGTTTTACCTGATCTATGTTTGATGAGGAAGCACCTTAAGCTTTCCTTTTACCCTTAATGAAACGGTCATGCTTGTCAAACAGACCTTCTAAAGAAAATAATCCCTTTAGAATCTTATTGCCTTTTAGTTGGATGAATTGACCATCAATTTCTTGATATGAATTAGAGACGGACTCATAGAAAGCTGATTTTTATCCTTCAAAATAAAGCTCACTAAAATTATCATCTTTCTCAAGAAAAGACAATACCTTTTGATCATCATTAAACACTTGCCAATGTGCTGAGTTATCTGGAATGCCTGGATGATACATAATCTCAATGGTATACGTGTCCTGTTTGAACTGTGGGTAGGGGAGAAGAAGAGATGCAGAAAAAACTAAGGAATCATCTTTATCATTGTAATATCTTAAGACTGCCTTAATAGAAAAAGCATCAAAGCATTCTATGTTGTCCCAAACCTTGTTTCTGTAATGTCTTAGGTGATAATTTTTTACCTGATAAATCCCCCTTACTTGATTCAAAATCAACTCGGAATATCCCTATACTTTGAGATTTCAGATTCCTTTTTGTCTTTCCATTTCTAATCCTAATAACAAAGCTTCATATTCAGCTATGTTGTTAGTATTATCATATTGCAACTTGAAAGCAAAGGGAAAGATCTTGAAATATGGAGATATAAGAACCACGTTAGCACCTAAACCAGTAGTTAAACAGCTCCCATAAAACTCATGGGTCCAAAAACATTAAGATCTTCTTCTTTGACTTCTAAAAGGGCACCTCGGATGTCAAGAAATAATTACCCAAGCATGCATCTTCAAAGAGAATTTGAGCCTTGTGATCATCGATTTAGTGACTAGGTACTTTGCTTGCACTTCGGGGTGAAGGACACAAGGAACTCCATTTACTAGAATTTTAGCTTTCATCCAATCCATGTTGATTTCTAATCCAACATATTTGCAAAAACCTCTTCCCAAAATAATCCCATAAGGAGCTAGGATATCAACAACTAGGATAGTCATTTTTACTCTCTTTTCTGAAAATGCAACAAATACAAACTACGCATCCTTGATTTGGCCAATCAAGGAGACTTGTTTAGTTTTCATGGAGTAACACCACCCATAAGATTTAGTTAGTGTGAGTCCAAGGGCATGAGCTACTTTTTCGGGCATTACGTTATCACAGGCTCCTGAGTCAATCATATAATTGTTGAGTTTAAAACCGTTTATAAGTAAAGACAAATAAAATGGTTCAATCTTTCACGAAGAATTAGAAAAGGTCATATTACTCTAAGGTAAAGGCTGAGTGGGGCTCGGAAAAATTCCTTTCGAAGATGGAGGAATAGCATCCTTAATTCTAATGAATTTGGTAAGTTTCTCAAATTGCTCGGGGGTTAGATCAAGGTATTCGACTTGCGACATTTGGATTTTGGTTTTCTTTACGTGATCAATGATGTCGAAATCAGTATATGAAGGAATGATGGAGGGCTTATTTCTAGTTACATTGGTCCGAGTGAGGTACTAGCCTTGAAAGTATGAGAAAGAGATTTGGAAGGTGAAGTTACCTTTTTAGTTATCTCCTTTTTCAGTTTGTTACGAGATGGGAGATCCTCTTTTAGCCATAACCACGGGAGCTTATTTACTTTCCTCCTTAGAGCCTTCAACTATATTTCTAGGGTTCTAAAATTGGGATTGAGTGAAGGCTACAAATGATTTTCCATCATGATCACCTTCATCTTCCTCATACTTCAAGTACCCAATGCTTTGGAGTCACCATCCGAATCGTCAAAAGACTCATCGGCGTATCCCGAAGCTTCGAAGCTTCATGAGAGTCTTGATCTTCTAGTTCTTCACCCTCAATTATTTCAACTACTACATTGATAGGAGGAGCTTCAATGGCTAGCCTGGTGGGAGCAACGATCAACTGATTCCTGTCTCTTGCGGGAGCGCTATTGGCATTGTTGAAATTTCATCGAGGAATATCCCGATAAGGAATGTTGGTTGCTTGTTGAGGCATTTGCTTCTTTAAAGCAATTAAGTCATTGGCCATCTTCTAAATCATAGAATCGGTAGTAATCTAAGAAAAACTCGACTTTTAGGCTTAGATGATTCTCTTCTAATCTTTCGAAAGAATAAGATCATCTTCTATTTCATGGTTATAGCTTGAGCGGTGGCCGAATCGGAGATAATAGATCTTCTCAACAAGAAGATTACATCATGAGGCTGAACGTTGATGAAGAAAAACTTATGATTTTCAAGAGCGGGAATGGATAACTCGGAATCTTAAAAATTAGCTTGTTGAATTTATCTCTAAAATTCTACATGGTTTCATAAGACTCCTTCTTCATATGTGTAAGTTGTGCTAACAAGGCATGAGAATCTTCATCTGGTTTGAACCTTACTTCAAATATGGATCTCATGGCAGATCTAGTTGGTAATGCATGTATTTGGGAGATGGTAAAACCATTCTGCTACTACGCCATGCAATGTTTCAATGAAGAGTCAAACAAAGACGTCTTCATGAGCAACCCCAAGAATGCCGCATACAAAAAATAATGAAGCGATGTGTTCATCGGGATGATGTTTTCCATCACTTTCTGAACTTAGGAATATTCTTTCGTGATCCATGAGGTAGGTCATGCAATGGTGGAGTAAGGGAAAGAGGACCAATAGCCATACCCCAAGGCACGAGTTGTGCTAGCATTCTTCTAAATGAAGTGCGTACAGGGAATCTAAATATTCGATAAGAATAATGCACGAAAAGTTGCAGAAACTTCTTGTTCTTGAGGAATCTGAGTTCTTAGGATGGGTGAAGAACTTCTCGCTTGGCTAGATGCAACACTGTTGGGTGAAAGCCTGAAATTATGCTATTGAAGCAAATCAAAGAATGGATCAGTTTCACCCCATGCTCGGCTTGACTAAGTGAAGATCTTTCTGGCCAGCTTGAACTGGAAAATAAATCTTGTTGAAAATAAGGAAAACATGGAGTCGTCAGACACCAATAGGATAAGCTTAGTCTTTTCAATCCATATTCCCCAGTGGAGTCACCAAAAACTATTGGTTGGATATTTTTTCAAGCCAAAATATGAGGTTCAACCACAGTACATGGGATTAAATCCCTCCTCAAAGATAGGTGAGGTTGAATGTTTATTACTAATCTAAAACACAACATAAATAATATATACAGTATTCACACTAATCTAACCATTGGGGTTGGGATAAAATCTTGAAATCCATATCCACACTAGGTGAATATGTTATTGTTTTTATAAATGGAATGGGTCGGAAAGGAAATTATTATTATGGAAGAAACACAATGGAAAGGAAATGAGAGGAATGTATTTTCTTTCGAGTAAACACAGAGCACAAAATAATCATACGAGCTTTAGATAACAAATGTAATTTAATGTTTGAAACAATTAAAATAATCAAGAATGCTAACCAAAGAATAGCTTAAGATCTTGAACATAAGAACAATATCTTAAGAGAGATGAATCTCACAACACAAAGTTTACAAAAATAGCATCGGTTTCTATTCCTCAAATGATTAAAAGAAAACACAAAGTTTTTCTTCTTCACAATAGTTCTCAATATTCCAAAAATCTCAACCCTTTAAAACGCACAAGCATCCCTTATTTATAATAAAAGGAGTTGAGAGAAAATAGGATAAATCCTAGAAAATAGTCCTTTTAATGAGAGTCCTATTTTGCTTGACTCTCACGCAGGAGACCAAGTCAAAATTGCTTTCTACATAACAAAATGAAAATGAAAAAGACATGTCAATTTTAGGATTGAAATGACATCAAACATTATGCCTATTTTGTTTCATCATTTTTGTCTTCCTCCGTAAAATCCTACTTATCCCAAAATTCTGGAACTTTAGAATTATGCCTTGCATCTCATCTTAATCAAGCGCGGTGGAATGGTCACTCAAGACCTTGCAAGTTTCTTATGTGTCACTTGCATTGCTAGGAAGTTTCTTCAATATCTTACTAAGTTTTCTCAGAGATTCCAAAACATTCTCAATCTTTATAAATTTATCAATGACACTCAGTTAAAGATGGAAGCTAGTTCCTGCTCGATCGATTCCTGAATTTGTTTATAGAAAAAATCAATAGGTAGAATGATTGAGCCTTCATCCAATACTTTGGGAAAGATCTTGAACAACTCTTCTTCGATATCATTGGTGGTGTCAATTAACTGATCTCTGGATTCTCTCAACTTGCTGCAAGCTTCACTGAGAATCTTTATCTTGAACCTGATAGCCTTAGTTAGCTGAAAGTGTTTATCCCCATCTGGAATGATTCCTTCTTCCAATAAAGACCTGAGATGGAATTTTATTCAGTGCATTTAGGGCCTCCAAAGTTAGTTCGAGGTTTCCAGCCTCCTAAGAAAATTCATCATTCATCTTGTCACCATCCTTTTTCATTTCCTCCAAGGATTTGTATACCTCTACTATATCATCAATGACTTTCCTTCCTTGAAGAAGTAACCTCTGAATTCATTCATCCACCACTTTCCCCTTCTCATTTATATTCTCAATAACAGGTACTGATGAGAAGTCAAACCGATAGGAGTACAAGTAGAAGATGACGAGGTTGACTAAGGGGACTTTGAGAGCTTAAGCAATACTTCTATTAACTGTTCCACTTTCTCTGTTAGCTCATCCCTACTCACCTTTGTTTCCTTTAGCTTTTGGCATAGCACATTCATGGCATCTTATGCATCATGTTGTGCCCCTTCTATTGTTACCTTTCTGAGATCCACCCTTGTAATCTAATAATCAGAAACTACTATGTTCTCCTTGGTTTTGTCAGCCGCAAGAGTGGCAATCTCTGCAAACTTATGTCCTGAGGAATCTACTAAAACCCTTGAAATTTTTTAGGTTTCTTAGTAGATTTGGCAGGAGAGACCTTAAGTGAACTAAAATTGAAGGTTGGTAGGGGAACTACCACCTTCCTCTTCCTCAGAGTTTGGTCAACCAACCATTGAGGTACAGCGGAAGAAGTTGCTCCTATTGGAGGTGTCATGGTTGTATCTATGGGTGGAGGAAGATTTACTTACGGAGTCGTGATGACTACAAGTGTAGTGACTATGGGAGTAGACTAAGGGAATGAAGGTACGGAAGGAGGAGGCATTTCTATAGCCAATGTAGGCCCAACAAAGAGAGGTGAAAGTTCGGAAAATTCTGGTCATGGGCAGATGAAAGTGGAGTTAAAATATGTGCTGAGGAAGATTGGGGAGAGGGGTAAAGACTCTAAAGCCAAAGCTTAGGAAGCAAGGGCAAGGCTTACCTATGATGAGAAAGGAGAAATAAGAGGTTGGATAACCTCGATTTTGAAATAATTTCTTCTTATTTTGGTAGAAGAGGAGAAGAATCCAATACCTTAACTATTGGTGTGGCGGTAGATGATTCATCCCTTTGCTTTTCTTCTCTTCTAACAAATTTAAACTTTATTTATCTCTTAGTAGGGATTTTATCCTTTTCCTTTTCTTCCTTAGAGGGTCCCGCTCCTAAAGTAGCTATCTTTGAAAAGATCTTTTCTTTATAACTCATTCCCCAAGAAATGAGCAATGCCTTAGTGTGAACAAGGGTTTGAGCAACTATCTCAACGATAGAAGCCTTTTCAGCAATGGACGATCGATAGCTAGGAATCCAAGTTGATCTCCATCATTGCTCATATCTAAGTTCCAAGACACTTTCATAAACGGTGCTTTGCCTTACGGGATATCAACTAGATCTAATGCTTGGATTTATTCAAGAGTCAACCTACTATTTTGTTTTCTTCGATGACAACCTCATCCCAAAGATTAACCCAGATGTCCTCTACATGGGGCACATGCAGATACAAGGTTCCATATGACTTAAGGACTCCTTGAATATCAAATCCTTCTCTGAACTTCATATGCTTCTTCAGTTTATTCTAAAGTTCGTGCACCAAATTCTTGGCCTTCACCACTGTAGAACATGTGTACCTTCGATGGAAATTGAGAAGGAGATAACGGCCTTGTGTCTTCTTTGTTAGAACTTGTGGAAATCCAACATTTATCCGGCCAACTCCATTAGGATGAGTTTGTCACCTAGAAACACAGGCAAACGGAAAATAGTATCATGGAACCTTACTACCTAGAGATAGGTAAAATTATTGAATTTCAAGAAGATGTAGCCCCATTTTGACACCTCCACCCATGCCTCATCAGAAACTCTTCTCTTTCTCAACTCAGGGTCCAACCTACAAATATTTTCATAAAAGAAGGCATCATTCACTCTCCTAAACTGATCTTCAGATCCTTTTATTGTTAACTAAGGGAAGTACCAATATATGTGATCAGTTGTTTGGTTCCCTTTTGCATCTAACCTAGGTAGTTTCTCATACCTGCTGCTACATAGGTAACGTACGACATCATGTAGAACTTGCTAGTAGATAAGATTTTTTTCATTTGAGATTCTATCTCATCACTTATTAAGGTGCCCCAATCAATCCCTTGGTCATTCTTCTTAATGACGACCATGAACTGATACATCCACCCTTGGAATTATTTTGACTACGGGAGCCCAAATAATCAGCTCGATGGGATGATGATATCACCGACTTTGAGTATAAAATCACTTCCAAGAAGCGTCTTAGAAAACCTAGAAATAGTTGGCCTAGCCTTGATCAAGAATTCCTTTTTCACGTCCCCGATGAAGTCTTCTTCATCTTTGTCCCAAGATTTCTGTGCTAACTTAAGATTTAAATAAACACATTTCATAAAGTTTGGCAACTTTAGGAGTAGATCAAAGTAATCTTCGTCTAATTTTACTATAGACTCTCTGCTTGATTTCTCTCTAAGCGGGAGGTTGAGTAACTTAGTTAGAACCACATGCCAGAATGAATTCAAGACACTAGGATGATACTTGGAAACCTGCTGTGAGTGGGAGACCGCTTCCCTATTGAATTCATCCATAAATTCTGAGAAGAATCCTTGATCCTTTTCCAGAAGTCTTCCATGTCTATATTGCCGAGATCTATGTCTCGGATGTCATAATTACAACTTATATAAGAAGAAGAATATGTCTTTTGATATTTGTACTTCATCTTTCCAGAATTAGAAGGGCTTGGGTCTGACATGAGGAGTCTTGAAAATGAATGAAAGAGCAATCGGGTTTGGATGTTTGTTGAACAAGTGAACAAACCCACCCTACTATTCGGATGTTGAAACTTGCAAAGCAGCCTCGGAAACCCGACAGACTGAATTGTGTGTGTTGGGAAATAGAACGTGTCAAACACCTTGAAAAACTTGAAGGACTGGTGGAATTTGGATGATGTTGAGTAGGTGATAATCTCCAACACACTACGTAAATTAGAGGATGTTGAGCACTTCGTGAAACCCGACACAATTTTGTGTATATCGAAACTAGGTCGTGTCGGACACTTCATGAAACCTAACACAAAGGTGGAATTCAGGTAATGTTGAACACTTCACAAAACCCGATACAAGTGGAATTTGAATGATGTATAACACTGCGAAACCCAACACAAGTATAAGTTGGAAGATGTCGGACACTTGGAGAAACCCGACACTCTAAAAAAGTTGGGAGATGTCAGACACTTGGAGAAACCCAAAACTTTGTGGAAGCCAAATAATGTCGGACACCCTATAAAACCTGAAACAAAGTGTCGAGTTTCAGGATGTCAAAACACATAAAATTCCCTCCAAGCTTGTAAGTTAGGTTTTTTAGATTCTTCTCAAAAATCTAAAGAGTATATCCCATGGGAAAAATAAGAAAACACCCAGGATGAATTTTAAACAAGAGGTTTCATGGGAATACAATAGTAAATGAAGAAAACAACCCAAAACCCTAAACCTAGAGGGAAGAAAAAGAGAAGAGGGAAAAACACCAAATGAACACTTCAAAAACAACCCCAAAGACCCCAAAATGATAAGAAGAGAAAAATACCTTCAATAAATTTAAAAATGGTTGAAGATGGATCACAAAATTGATCAAGAGATTTAGTCGGGTTTGGAGGTAGAAAAAGCATGTACGAAAAATCTATGCAGTGAAAATATGCCGTAAAAAAAATGACGTGTAACATTGAACTATTTATAAAGCCACTCGGCATTAATTACACCTCCTCCAACATGTGTGCCAACTAACAAACAACTCAACATTAATGCCATGTCATCATGCTTAGCACATTTGAAAACCCGATACAAAGGTTTTCTTATCAAATCGGGTTTTGGGAACCAACTAACATGAAGCATGCAAAAGACATGTTTGGATGTTATCAAATTCTGAAAACCTGATACAAAGGAAAGTTTCGGGTTTCGGGTTTCAGAAACAAGCAACATGAAGCATGCTTTCTGAAAGGTATGTTTTGATGCTCTTTAATTCTGAAAACCCGATACACTAGAATGTAATCAGTTTTCAAGTTTCGAAGACAATTGACATGAAGTATGTAAAATACATGTTTCCATGCGATGGAAACCCAAAAACCTGAAGATCTTCTTCAAAGAGCATTTTTAGGAGATTTTGTCAAAAAAATCTATGGTTATCTCAATTTTAGCTGAAATCACTGCAAACGACGCAAACACACAACATTCTTTCAACATGCACATTCCACACAAAACAATAGTTTACAACTGCATTGAAAACATTAAAATAGAACTTAGGCTTCATCATGCAAGCCAAAGGAGCAAGAACTATGGGGAAGTTGCTTATGCCTCCCAATGGGAATTGGGCATCCACCTATAATAAACCACCAATATAAAACATCACACATATCCTTATGCCCCCATAATCCCTCCTTATGCTCCCCACAAGGTAAGAAATGATAGCTATTTCTTTTCCATGGTGGATCACAAACCTAAACTCCCTCCACAAAAATGTGATGCCACTCACATTCTATTATGCCCCCTCATGGATTCCCATATCCTCCTCCTACACCATTCCTATGACATTCTACCATCTTCTAATAACACACAAAAACATGCTAAAACATTCACCCAATACCAATACATTCATAAAGGAAAAGAGTATTTCAAGAGCCAAGCTCTTACCTCTCCATAATGGAGGTTGTCTAAGTTCCAAAATATCAGTCTCTATCCCAATGCAATCACTCCAAACAGCCAAGCACAAACATGAACATTCTTCCCAAAATTCCTCCAAAGCATGAGCTCCAATCAACAAAAAAATTCACCCCAAGGAAGCATTCCAAAGTTTCAACAACCCCCAAAAAAGAAAAGAGTTTCAATTTTATAAAGAGGGAAAGGAAGAGGATGAGGTGGATCCATGTAGGATGCCACTTCACACATCCTCAACTCCAACACAAAAGTCAAATTTCATTCTCCAAAGCACAATAAAGAGGTGGGTGAAAATATGACAAATAAACTTACACACTCCAAAAAGCCCACACCCAAAGGACTGAATTAAATAAAATGTAAGAAGAGTGCAATTAAAACTTACAATTTGTCTTCCCAAAATGCATTATAAAAGTCTAAATTTAACCCTCCAACCATAGGTATGGTTGGTAAATAAAATTAAGAGGCATGGGACAAGTTTTACTTGTCCCACAAGCCTCAAAAATAGCCTCCAAGGACAAATTCGAATTTCCAAGGAGGTGGAGTGTTTCATACTCCAAAATCTGACTTACACAACCCTTACACATACTTACACATCACTTACAACCTTACTTACACACACCTTACAAAATTTAACACAAGGGTCAACAACTTTAATAATTACTTTCTTATGTCCCAATTTAATTAATTAACTTTTAACCATATGTTTTCTCACATTAATCTACCACAATTTAATTAAATAAAGAAAGGGACACATCACTAATAAAACACATACAATAAAACAAGGAACCACATGAAAAAATACACAAAACCCATGGTCACATTTAAAGGTGATTTCCCCCCATGGAAATCCCTAACAACAATGAACATACACAAACAAAACTAGTTGCCATGGTGACCTTGTTGAATTCATCTAGAATTCCAATGTGGTTGGTCTCCAATCCCCGATGTTTGTTGTGATGGTTTAACCTACAAAACATAAATACCTCCTTCAGCCTCGTGGCCATATCTAAAACATCCAAAATGAATATAAATATAATTCCAAAATCATCTATATAAATGAATCACAACAACATCAAAGTAACAACTATATCATTTGTATTTTAATCAACAACTATATCATCATCAAATAATTTCCATTTTCTAGGTTTACTCAAAATATCAAATATCACATGTCCGAACAACATCTATAATATAACCATGTCAAATAGTATACCAACATCAATGTATAAAGTGTCTCTAATAATCATCATGCATCATATATAATCAAAGTCAGTCAAAAATCCATGGCCTCACATCTAACATCATACTAAATCAAAACTATAAAAATTTCCATCATATAGTCTATAGTGTCATGATCAGTATCAAAAGATGTCAAAGGGAAGTGGGCACTACATCCCCCTCCCCTTAGACTCGACTTCCTCCTGGAAGTCACAGGAAGGAGAGATAGGAACAAATGCAACAGAAAAAGGATCACTCCCATTATGGGATTTCTTGCTTCAAGCAAGTGTGGGTCCACATAACCCAAGTTTGGTCTAATGCAATTCAGAAAGGAGAAGGGAGATTGTAAGGGATGAGTTCCAAACTTTTTGCATGCAAGGCTACAACATTTAAATCTAGAGAGTAACTCTATGCTGTCAACCAAGATACAACACATAGCAATATAACATGAATAGTTCAAAATATTCTCATGAGTAACCACCAAGTAGAGGAATAATAGGGAGAATTCCATGAGTTTAGAGAATGACCACATAGTTTCCCAAGGAATACAACATACTACATTAATAAAAGTTAAGGTTTCTTCACGTTTAAGCCATGATTTCAAGGTTCGTTGTCTAGACAAGGCTAGAAAAATCAACTATGACCAAATTAGCATGAGGAACAAGTCTACTCAAGGTCCCACAATTTGAGGATCACAAAAGATAAGGTGGATCAACAAGGACACCTAAATCAAAAAACATTTAAAATCAAGGAACTATTCTAGGAAAGCACTTCTATAATCTTGAGAGGGTACAATTAACTTTTCATGGTAAAAAAGTGAAGCCAAGACCACAAGTTTTCCTATAGTCTGATTTTTTTACACTTTTGTCTTAAGAATCAAACACACCATACCAACAAAATCTAAAGGAAGTCAACCGTTTAGCAAAAGAATAATATATATATATATATATATATATATATCTCCCCTAGCAACTAACATATCAATATAAGTACCATACATTATAGCACAATGGGATTTATTTATCTTATTTCCTACTCAAGCTCGAAATAACCATAAAGAGAGCACAAGAAACACTAAGGACCACTCAAGGTCACTAGGGAGAAGAACAAGTAACACGGGGTCAAGTTACAATCCAAGGGTGCATCGTATCAAAAGTGAATAACATCATATTGCACTTTCCATCCTAATGGGAAAAGGGGCAACAATAACAAGGTGACCCAAGAAAATATGGAGAAAGAAGACTTCCTAAAGTTATTTTATATCCTTAACATATGTTGCCTTAAAATTACAATAACTTAGGTCTCCAAGGACAAGACAACATGCAAGGAGGTTGCTTCTCAAACAACAAATAAGTCTCAATCCAAAAGGACCACAACTCACATTTGTCGAGCTATGGGATGATAAGGGTATGATGATCCAAAAATCCCACAAGAAAGGCACATACATCTATGAATAAGAGTACTAAGCAACTAGAACACATTACTATCCACCGGTGTGTTTTACAATTTCAGGTAGGCAAAAAAACTACATGTTCAACTATACATTGCACTCAATACACATAAATCTTACTTATTTTATAACTCAACTAATTAAGTCAAAAGTTTTAGTTTCATTTTCTAAGCACATTCCTTCCCGAGTTTTCTTAATTAAACTTCCTCCTATTATGACATCACGAGTTTACATTATAAAGAGCACCACTAAGGTGGGTATGATGTCTCACCATTTTGTATAGGCAGAGAGCATTTATTTTACTCATAAGGAAGGTGGATGGACAAGGTTTCCTTTCTATTCTTCTACATGGTTTTTATTTCTTCTATTAATCTACCAAGGGTAAAACAAGGATCACTTCCCTTTTCTATGCTCCAATTTATTTGTTAAGTTCCAAGGTCAAATCTCCTTAATTATAGTTTTATGGCATTTTGGTTGGTTCATCTTATCAATCAAATTTTAATGAGAAGGAAGGTTCAAACATATCACATAATTACTTTTATGGGAAGAGATGTAAATCAACACACCACATTTTTAATTCTAAAGGAACAAGAGACATTCGTCATAGAAATCACATCATTGATTTTTGTAAGAACTAGGAAACAATGAACCAACATGAATCACACCAAGATTTCAAATATTCACCAAATAATTTCAAGCATCATTAAACATTCTTAGTGGGTCTCCACAAGTCTCACAAGAAATTTTCAAGGAAGGCTCATTAAAGAGGTATAATCTTACTTTTACGAATCTATTAAGGTTTAACAATTTTTTTGTTGTTTAGGATGGTAACATTTTACTCCCTAATAACCAAAGAAGGTTTTCCAATCAATTCTCATGTCCCCAAAAGATACCACCAGCCAAGCAACTAGATGACAATGCAAATTTACTCCAAGGACACCACATCCACACTAGAAAGCATCAAATGTAATGGGGCAACCAAATAATTTACCAAAACATGGACTTTACAACCAAGAGTTAAAGTTTTTTTTTTTTAAAGGAAGTACAATATAAGCACCACCGAGATTAACTATTAAGATCTACCAAACTAACATTTCTAAGAGAAAGGTCCAAAAGACCCAAAGCATCCATAAGTGTTTCCAAGTAACCCAAAGATTAATAGGTCATAGAATGTTATTCCTAATAAAGGAAATTTAAGGCAAGGGTAGATGTATTTATAAGTCAAGAGAGAAAAACAAGTATACTTAGTTAAACACACTACCTGAAAGGGCTTAAATCTATCCATAATTACTAAGATGCAAACATTCCACGAGTCAAAACTTTCTCTGATGCAACCAGGAACCCATGATACAATTTAACATGCCATCGATGAAAAGTCATTATCAAAACAAACACTTTTCCACTAACATTTAAAGTCAACTAAAAAGCAATCTAATACTACCAAAATCTAAAATCCCATAATTAAACACTTCTACTTCGACGAGGGTCAAGATCTTACCAGATTGTAATAGAACCACCACTACCACTATCAGGCTTCCATCTAGACCGCACTACACAAAAAACTCTCCTTCTAGCAAGGTCAAGCAACGAAAGGGTCACTCTAATATCTTAGACACACTCAAGGTTCCATGCATCCATAACCAAGGCATAACTTTAAGCACCTAAGAGGACATTCAAGACACCCAAGGTGTACCCCCATACGATAATTATATGAATACAAGAAGCATAGAACCAACTCAACAACATGCAAGAAGGAAACCACGTAACATTTAGCTAAGTAGCCAACTACATAATGAGCTCCAAGTCACCAATCAAAATAAAATATAAGAAATGTCGAAAATCAATGAAAGTGGCTAAGTAGCCACATTGCAAAGTCTGAAAACTCTCACAAAAATATAAATAACTAAAAGATCCTCAGAGCTTCTCAATCCAATCATAAAATAAGATGCTGGTCCTTGATAAAATAACACAAGATTACGAATGGAAAACACAAAAGTTAACACCACATTCACTCCACAGCCCTTCATGGCCACCAATAGGGGTACTCTGTCTCGAGGTTAGTTCCAAGAACACATACACATGATTGGGTCCTAAACGACACCCAGAACTTAGTGTCCACTCTCTCACATGGGTAACAAATGGAAAAATGACAACAAGACCCTCTTTCCTAACCACTTAATGAAGGAAGCTCTAAACAACTTCTAATTAGCTCTTCCCAACCCATAACACAACCACTACTATCCAACTACAAGAATCACACCATATAACTTATCATTCCAACAACATCAATAAAGGAGGGTCTCAACAAAAGGGCTTAACACATCATACAATTAGATCAAGTTTGAGGACTTGTAAAACAACACATTTTCAAAGGGGAACCAAGTTTTCACTATACTAGAAGTTCACCAAAAATCAATTTAATATGACATTCTTAGTTACCTGGGTTTAGACAAAACACCACTAAGCAAGCACAAACAACTCAAACAATTTGTTATTTTATTATGATTTTAATTCTGGCAGTTCAAATGAACAAAGTAATGTAATATTTCTTCATACTTATTTCTTTTTCAATTTTCAAACAAGGTTGTTTTCTAGTTTTAAAAGTGTGCTAGGTTTACAGTTCATGTCTCAAGTTTTCTAGTGTGCCCAAGGTTCCAAGCTTTTTAACCACTTCTCTGATACCAAGTGTAACGCCCGCTAAAACAACCCACTTGAGACCCATGAACAACCTAGGTTTAGTTAGAAAATTATGGAATAATTTTTTTTTTTTTTTTTTTTATTTTTATTTGTTTAAATGAAACCAAAAGTCTCAAGGACAATTAAATTCAACTGATAACTTTTCCCATTATAATAATTACTAATTCCACAATATAAAGCAACAAGTGTAATAAGTCTACACCTAGCTCAGAACTCCTTTGGGATTAATTTAATCACTGACTATATTGAAATTTTAGCTAAATATTCTTTGATTAAAATTTTAGGGTTAAGGGACCAAAACAATTAAATACCCAAGGTATTTAATTCCACAAGATCTAAGTCAAGAGCAAGGTTTAATTACAGTGGGGAAAGGAAAACATATTTAAAATCATCAGAGTAAAGTCTTACTTACCCACTCCCAGAACTTGGTTAAGAGTGTCTACAACTAGGTTACAAGACAATAGTTGTCACTAACAAGTTCTAGAACAAGTCTAAATTACACTAGAACATACTATTCTTTTATTAGCAATTATCAGAGGTCACAAGGTCCAAATTTTAGGGTTAGAAGCTTCAATTAGGTTCAGGGGGTAATTTATCACCATACCCACTCTCTAACAGGCTCAGAGTTTCAACTTTTTATCTCATACTTAATGCATTCCAAATTTTCCCAAATTATTCTCATTGGATAGGAAATTTTCTCACCTTTTCGATGATATAAAGAAGTCCTCCTAACTCCTTATAAAACTCAAGTTATGGGAAAATTTTCTCCTAGGGTGGGCCAATGGGCCCCAGGATACAAAATTGCCCAAAAGGGACACGTGTCGAGTGGGGAAAAATCACTTTTTTTAGGTTTGGAAGGTCACGGGGAGATTTTTGAAATTTTCCCATGGGGGAAAAATTCAATTTGCGCCCGTGCCTCTGCTGCGCCACCAGGGACATGTGGCTCTCAACAAGCAAAAGCAGGAAAGAATGAGGGAAGGGTGGGGGTGGAGAAAGTTTGGAGAAATTTTCCAAGGGAGGGGAAAAAGGAATAGTTTGATGTGGGCCCACACGTGTCGTGTTTGCATGGGAATTTCCCAAGGTGAGGGCGGGAGTGCGGGTCCTCGGGAAAATTAAGGAAAAAAATTTTCCAAATAAAAAATTCAAAAGGACAAAGTTTGTGAGGGTTCCACCCCCTCCACCATGCCACGTGATAGCCTCTAATTAGGCTGCAATGATGGGTGGGTAAGGAAATTTTAAAAATTTTCCCCAAATTTTTTTCAAAAAATTTCTAAGTTTCAAAGGGAAAATTTTGGGCCACGGGCCCGCTGCTAGGGAAAATTTTCCCAAAATTTTCCGCCTAGGGAAGGAAAACTTCAAAGGGCCATAACTTTTTCTAGAAAGCTCATTTTGGGAAAACAGGACTTTATGAAATCTCTCAATGCCCTCTTTGCACAAGAATCATAAATTTTACATTTTGATAAGTTTAAGGGGTCAATTTCATGAAAACATTTTGTAGGATTTTAAAAAGCAAACTAGTAAATTTTAACTTATAAATTTTGTTCAATTTGATCTTCTCCTTCACTCAACATGCCAAATAGACATGGAGAACTATTCTAAGAAGGATTTAGGATGTTTTTGGAAGGTTATTTTACTTAATTGATTCCAATTTGAATTTTTCCAACAATTGACAAAAAAAACTACAAAATGACTTTGTGAAAGGTTTGGGCCCAATTTTGCAATGTTTTAAATTATTTCCTTAAGTTTTTTTGTCAAAATTGAGTTCATTGATATCATAGCATGCCAAATTTTAATGTTTCATTGTTGATTATTGTTTGCAGGTTTGAACTGTGCATTTTAATTAAATTATTTGCCAATTTTAAATTTACAATGATAGGGATCAAATCTTCAGGGATCTATCTAACTTTCATCTTCCATATTGGAAATTTCATTTCTATTCTAGTCCAATACAATTAGTTGATATAAGAAAACCATTTAAAAGCTAAAATGTAAAGTCTAATTTCCAATTATGCCATATTTTCAAAAGGAAAAATAATGCAATTCCTTCATACGTGTTTCTTCCTTTTCCATTTTTCCAAACAGGGATTTCAATCACAATCTGATATTCCAATTTAAATCAACAATGCAAATGAGGAAAGGTCTTGCAATCCTTTATTGATTTTAAAAGAAATACATCTTTACATTTTTTTCAATTCCTTGAATGCAGATAATAGATTTCAATTTCCTTCTTTCAAATGACCAGAACAGAATATAAATATCTTTCCCATTTCAAATATACAACTTTCATAACCAATTACAAACATCTTCTCTTCACAAAATATGTTACAATTTCATCCACTTCAAGTGGGAAAGGTTACAATAAAATATATTTCACAAGGGACTGTCAAAATTGTATTTTCCTCTACTCCATAACAACAACATGCAAAGTTCCCTTTTTCTTCCAATTTGATCACAACAAAAGTGGGGAAAGGCAACGCTCTCCACCCAACCAAGACATCCAATGAAAGGAGAATCCATCCTTCATCATTGGCCCCCAAGCCCCAACCACAATGCAATAAGAAATGTATTCAACCCATGGCAACAATAGGCTTCCACAAACACACACACAACATTCTTTCAACATGCACATTCCAAATAAAACATAGTTCCAAACAAAACAACAATTTACAACTGCATTGAAAACATTAAAACAGAACTCAAGCTTCATCATGCAAGCCAAAGGAGCAAGAACTATGGGGAAGCTGCTTATGCCTCCCAATGGGAATTAGGCATCCACCTGTAACAAACCACCAATATAATTCATCACACATATCCTTATGCCCCCACAATCCCTCCTTATGCCCCCATAATTTCCTTATGCCCCCCACAAGTAAGAAATGCAAGCTATTTATTTTTCATGGTGGATCCCAAACCCAAACTCCCTCCACAATAATTATGATGCCACTAGGCATTCCCTTATGCCCCCACATGGATTCCCCATAGCCTTCTCCTACACCATTCCTATGGAAGTCTACCCATAGCCAATAAACACACAAAACATGCTAAAACATTCACACAATACCAACACATTCATAAAGGAAAAGAGTATTTCAAGAGCCAAGCTCTTACCTCTCCATGATGGAGTTGTCTAAGTTCCAAAACAACAGTCTCTATCCCAATGCAATCACTCCAAACAACCAAGCACAAACATGAACAGTCTTCCCAAAATTCCTCCAAAGCAAGAGCTCCAATCAACAAGAAAATTTCCCCAAGGAAGCATTCCAAAGTTTCAACAACCCAAAAAAAGCAAAGAGTTTCAATTTTATAGAAGAGGGAAAGGAAGAGGATGAGGTGGATCCATGTAGGATGCCACTTCACACATCCTCAACTCCAACACAAAAGTCAAATTTCATTCTCCAAATCACAATAAAGAGGTGGGTGAAAATATGACAAATAAACTTACACACTCCAAAAAGCCCACACCCCAAAGGACTAAATTAAATAAAATGTAAGAAGAGTGCAATTAAAACTTATAATTTGTCTTCCCAAAATGCATTATAAAAGTCTAAATTTAACCTTCCAACCATAGGTATGGTTGGTAAATAAAATTAAGAGGCATGGGACAAGTTTTACTTGTCCCACAAGCCTCCAAAAATAGCCTCCAAGGACAAATTCGAATTTCCAAGGAGGTGGAGTGTTTCATACTCCAAAAATGACTTACACAACCCTTACACATACTTACACATCACTTACAACCTTACTTACACACACCTTACAACATTTAACACAAGGGTCAACAAATTTAATAATTACTTTCTTATGTCTCAATTTAATTAATTAACTTTTAACCATATGTTTTCTCACATTAATCTACCACAATTTAATTAAATAAAAGAAAGGGACACATCACTAATAAAACACATACAATAAAACAAGGAACCACATGAACAAATACACAAAACCCATGGTCACATTTAAAGGTGATTTCCCCCATGGAAATCCCTAACAACAACGAACATACACAAATAAAACTAGTTGCCATGGTGACCTTGTTGAATTCATCTAGAATTCCAATGTGGTTGGTCTCCAATCCATCGATGTTTTTGTGATGGTTTAACCTACAAAACATAAATACCTCCTTTACCCTCATGGCCATATCAGAACATCCAAAATGAATATAAATATAATTCCAAAATCATCTATATAAATTAATCACAACAACATCAAATTAACAACTATATCATCATTAAATAATTTTAATCTACAACTATCATCACATGTCCGAATAACATATATAATTAATCATTTTCTAATGTTTAAAGTGTCTCAAAATATCATGCACATATATCATCAAAGTCAGCAAAATCATGGCCTCACATCTATAACATATAAATCAAAACTATAAAAATGTCCATCATATAGTATGTCATGATCCAACATCAATGTATATGCTAAGTGTCTCTAATAATCATCATGCATCATATATAATCAAAAGGTTAGTTGTTGAAGGAGTATAAAGATTGTATCCATGGCCTCACATATTATCCATGGAAGAAGAATATATCTCACTAATATGGATTGATTGTCATGTATGGTTCTTCTCTTATTACTCTTTTCCATGTAGAATATAGAAATGGTTGCTTAATTAATAAGATTTTCAAGATTGAAATTATCTTATCCTATGTTAATTTATTACAAGGACATGGTGTAAATATTGACAAGGTGTACTAGGTTATTTATATAGCTTTCCAATTTAGGAGAAGCTTACAACCTAGTGAATGTGGGATGAAGGTAATCTAGAATTAGAAAGGGCTAAGTATGATTATAAGAGATTAATTAGTGGATTAGTAACTCATGGGAGTTGGAGGTGATTTACTTAATCAACTATGATTAATTAATAAGTCAAATGAAGCTTATAGAAGCTATTTGAAGATGAATTAGAAGGAAATTAGTAGAATTTGAAGGGTTTAAAAGGTGGATTTAACCAATAAGAAGGTTTATTGATTAAATAGAAGGTTAAAAGGATTAATTAACTAATAATGGTTAATTAATTAATTAAAAGAGGATTATAACTAATGAAGTTTTGTTAATTGGCATCTAGGATGGGGAAGGCTAGTTAATTAATGAAGTGTCATTAATTGACCGAAATGAAGGGGAATGTTAGCTAATTAGAGGGAAATCCATAATTATAATGAAATGATAGAAAATAGGATAATAAGTGTAATTTTAGTATTAAAATTGCGTAGTCATATTTATGTGTCTACATTTTCTCCTCTTTGATGTGGTGTAGCACAAATGACATCACTTCAAAGATAGCAGACAATTATAGAAAATTAAATTTTGAAGGAGTAACAGAGAAATTAGTATAATGGAGGATGCCCCCTTGAGTGTCAATGGGGTGATAGAAGAGGTCAATTGATGCTCGAAAAGAAGAAAGTAAATATCACAAGTAGAAGAAGAAGACACTGAAGTGACTCAGATTAGAACTAGGACTAGTAGGCCATTGGTCAAATTTATTGATTAGAAAATAAATCCCAGGATTCCATGTGTGGAAGAAACAAGGGAGGGTGGGGGATGAAAATTATCCCTAGTTCCCGATATTTTTGGAAGAAAAACTCATAACAATGAGGGGGATTCTAAAGAGGCCTGGTTGGCCATTGTTGGAATTGATAAAAAGAGTAGGATCTCATGCCTTAAGTGGAAGAAGTAGGGGGAAGAATTGGAAAATGATAAGGAGAAAGTTAGTTAGAATGGAAACAAGAAGATATATGGAGAATGGGAAGATCGCAACATAGTTGATGAACCATCTGGCTTGGAAGTAACTATTTATTTGATATAAGCATACAAAAAAATTGTAAAATGACATGAAGAGCCATAATACTAATTTTTTCATTTTTAAAGTAATGACTCAAATAAGAATACAAGAATTAATGCAAAGACGAGAAAGTAAACAAGAAAAAAACATACTCAAACAAACAATGTTCAAGAAAGTTGTACCAATTTTTTTGTTATCTAGCTAGAAACAGAGGAAATAAAAGTTGCATGAAAAAGAAATGTGCACTATGAAATTGCCCCGAGCAATGATATATGCAAGGGAAGATAGACATAGCAAGCAAACCAACTTTGTTAATGAAGGAATATCAAAATGATCCACATGTCGAGCACTAGAACAAGCAAGCACTAAAGTAAGATGTTTTGTAGGATAGTTTTCAATGTTTGAGGATGTTGTGTCCTGTGAATGTTTAGGATGTTTTGATGCTTTACCAATGTTTTTGGATTTTTAATATTTTACCAATGTTTTTGGATTTTGAAGGTTTAACCAGTTTGTTTGCATTTTTATGGATGTTTTTGGATTTTTGAAGATTTTACTAATGTTTTTGGATTTTGAATGTTCTATCAATGTGATTGGATTTTCTAGGATTTTGTGAATTTTTAGGGTTTTTTGAAAGTTTTTGAAAGTCATGTGCACAGGAAAATAAAGATGTAAAGATGACCCCAACAATAGATAGGAATATATAAGCAAAAAATATCTACCCATATATACAATAATAGAATAAGTCAGATCAAGGCCAAAAGGGATAGGTTCAACAAGATGATAAACTCAAAACAAAAGTGCTAGGAAGGAGTGAACATGCACCTAGTATAAGTTGGCCAAGAAAGAGATGATAGAAAGAAGAAAAATATTAGTTATTAAAATAAGGGATAAAGTTTCCTAAAACATGGTAAAAATGTAATCTTACCCACATGGATTTTCTGAAAAATATGAAGAGAAGTGTGAATGAAGGATATGGAAGATACAAATAGAAGCCTCGTGATGAAAATGTTATGAAATAATAGGAAAGAATTGTGGGACAAGATAAGGACTAAAGCAAGATTCTCGAACAAGGTCCAAACAACAAGTGGTAACAAACTAACCATGTTTTCTCATTGATATCAAATGTGTGCATGTGGAAGTTAATTACCTCTTGAAGTGAATATTTAAAGGGGAAATAAGTGAAGACACACTAGCCAATGTGTAGGAATGATTAATTTTGAAAGGTGATTTTTGAATGAAGGGTATAAGGAGATACAAAAATTTCTTTGTTTTCATCCGTGCATCCGTATCCCCGATGAATATGTATCTAATTATAGTCACAAAATTACTCTACTACAAACCGGCATCCAAATCCCCGATAGAGATAATGGAAATACCCTAGAGAGTTAAATATGGATTTTCTTTTTCTTTTGATTCTTGATTAATTTTTTTACTTTCTAAAACTTATTTCAGATATCTCGATTATTTTGATGAGGAGTTAAGAACCACATATGTCTTAATGGAAGGATGTGGAAGTGATTACAATGATGACATTAGATAGTATCAATAAATACGCCTAAAGGTATTCACAAAAAAATTATTAAATGGAGATAGTGAGAGGATCTCTAAGAGGTCAGTCATTCTTTAATTTACAAAGGTGATGAAAGAGAAAGGTAAAAAATATACAATAGAGATCAAATGTTGCACAATGAGTGTGAATAGAATAACTAAAAGATCACGATAGGGATGAAAATGGTGGTTGGTTTCTAGAGGAATGTGAAAAAGGGAAGGAAATAACATCCATATGTATATAATACCTGATTGCAATGTTTGATCTTTGTACCTTTCATTTTTTTGTAATTTTTGAATTATTTCTCTTATTTGATTTTGGATGGTTTTGCGAAGAGAAAACTATGAAGGGATAAGACAATGAAGATGGATGATTGGGAATTTTAGACCAAAAATGTCACTCCATGTGATACAATTCAACAACGATGTTTACAATTTATTTAATGAGGGAGACTAGGAGTTGTTTCTTATCGAGAGTGATATTATCTCTAATCTCAATGATCATGGTGAGATCATACTCAATAAGTGACTACAACTTATCTTTCAACATGGATTTTGTATGTGGGGGCTTGAGTTCCCTATCCATAGATTTTTGCACTTTTTCCATACTTGATGGTTGCGTTTATGTGAATTCTTGAATCACGTTTGATTTTTATATTTGTGGGTGTTGGATTTTCTTGGATCTTTGGAGCTCTTCATATTTTTGATCTTAGATTGATGAAGAAACTGTTGGTGTTTCCTACAAGATAATGTGTGATTTTGTTGATCCCAATAAGTGGGAGAAGAAATTGTATGGTTAGGATTGATGATAGGAATGGTAGGGATGATGGTGGGCTTGCCATAGTTGTTGATAGATGGATGATATGATGGACAAAGAGGATATGGTCCAAGGATTGAAGAGAATGGGCTACTAAGAGGTGAGCCACAGATAGAAGATGAAGGGATAATAGGATATGAACCAAGGATGGAAGAGAATGGGATACCAAGAGAAGATCCATAAATAGAAGATGAATGGCTATAAGGATGTGGCCCAAGGATAATAGATAATGGGCTACTAGGAGGTGACCAAAAAATAGAAGATAAAGGGATAGTAGGACATGTACCAAGTATATAGGATAATGGGATACAAGGAGTTGAGACACATATAGAAGATAATGGGATACTAGGATGTGACCTAAGGGAAGAAGGAGATGGGTTATTAGGAGGTGGCCTACATATAGAAGAATGTGAAGGGATACCAGGAGGTGACCTAAGGAGAGATTGTGATTGAGTAATCTTGATATGTAAGGAAGGATTGAGAGATGAGAAGATAGGTTAGGGATAAATGAAAGACCCGGGAGTTTCTCCTTGTAATGGGGAATGTGAATATGGAAAAAAATAGGAGGATAAATTTTGACGATCTTAGAATCTTCCTTTATTTTCTGACAAAAGGAATCAGCCTCTTCCCCATAATATGTGAATGTATCGAGGTCAAAAGAGAATCCTTTCTCATGATCCTCTAGAGTAATGTCATCATGTAGCCCCATGAATTCTATGATTGCTTCTTCATTCTAAAATAAATCAATTAGTATGGGTGGTTGTTGGTTGATGATAGTAGGTTGATTAGAAGAAAGGGGTACAACAAGTGTTGAAGCTTTAGAAGATGTTTTATGATGGATATGATGGGAAGGTTTGACCTTATTGTGTCCACAAATGAATTGGATAGTGCTTTGAAAAGATATCTTAGCACATCATTTCTTGTGAATGGTTCAAGCATGGACGTAAACATCGATCTTTAGAAGATTAATTAATATATAATAAATAATGATCGAAATAAACAATGGGTAAAAGAGGGATTGAAATTTAATTGATAGAAGAAGATGATGACGCAGGAGAAGAATTATATTTGGATTTGGATGTCTCACAAGTTTAAGAAGATGTGGATTTGGAAAAGGTTAGTATTGGTTTCCTTAGAATATGGCATATTGTAGGTAGAAAAATAGGATCATGTAGAAAGTCAAAGGATTGAGATGTAGGGGTTGACTTGGATGATTGATTAGAGGAATTTTCAGTCACACAGATCTTCAAATGAGGAAGACATCATTATGGTGACTAATAAAGGGGGTCCTATGAAGAAAGGGAGGACAACAACTTTAGAGTCAAATTAGATGAATGATTAGAAGAATTTTGAGTCGCACGGATCTTTAAAGGAGGAAGATTTTGTTAAGGCGACTCGATAATGGGGGTCATGTAGAGAAAGGGAGGACCGTGACTTAGGATTCAAATTAGAGGAATGATGGGGAGAATTTTTGGTGACACAAATCCTTAGAGGAGGAAAATGTCATTTAGGTAACTGATTATTCCTTAGAATAAATTTGATTGGATGAGGCTTAGGAGACTAAGGGGAATCAGAAGAATAACATGGATTAGAATAATCAAGAGAATAGGGATAATGAGAAGGATAATAAGAATATGATTGATGAAGAGGATCAAACTGATACGAATGATTAGAAGAATCAAAATCATACCATGAACTAGAATCATATGAAACAAACCACTTTGACTATGAGATGAAGGTGGGGAAAGGGGTAATAGAATGGGTTCCTTAGTGTGAAGAACCAATCGAGGTTTAGTCATTATGGGAATATTTTGATGTGAATTACAAAACCTAGGTTCACCATTATTATAAGTGTAAAGGACCATGTGATAATTAGTCATGGTTGGAATTTTGGAACTAAATGCATTAACCTAGATTATATGATTGAACTCCTTCAAATGGAAGGAAGTTCCATGTCAATCGGTCATGCAGTGTAATGGCAGAAAACTAGACATTTTGTAAATATGTGGAAGATTGTGTGATTTTTTGATGGTAATATAAGGAAAATAGACATCGTATTGACACAATTTTGACAAATTAGCAAGGTTTTGAAAAATAAGTTACAATTGTGTATAGTCAAAATGGTTGATAAATAGTGCAATATCACAATTTCAACACTTAAATTAATTTTTTGTAAAACAAGATTCAAGTATTAAAAAGGGTTTGATTTGAATTTAACATCGTAATAACGTAAATTAGACACTTAAATCAATTTTAATACAAACAAGCTTTAAGTCCCAAAAATGGTCGATACAAATTTGAGTAGCGTAACAATACAATTTCAATACTTATATCAAGTTAAAGACAACAAGATGTAAGTATTAAAAATATATTAGCATAAGGAAAGTATCTTAACAACGTACTTTGAACACTCAAATCAAGTTTGAAAGAAACATGGTTTAAGTATAACAATGGGTAAATACAATGCGAGCAGTGTGACAATACAATTTAGACACTCAAATCAAGTTTAAGAAAACAAGATGTAAGTATCAAAAATGGATTGATATAATACAAAGAGCATAAAAACAATTGAGATAAAGGTGAGATATTTATACAAGTGAGAGGTCTTAATATTTGTTTTAATATAACTACAAAAATGTGAAAATCGTACCAACACTCTTTCAACACTTAACTCAATTTTACAAAGAGAAATGGATTTAAGTGGGTATAAAAGAGGTCAACACAATTTTGGAAGCAATTTAAGTTGTTTTCCTTTGGCCAATAATGCCAAAAAAGAACAAGGGAATTTATGATTTGTTGTGAACAATACATGGTTAACACTTTGGAAGATTTTCACCTTGTTCGATATCAAGGTAGAAACTAGAAAAAATTACTTTTTAAAATTCGTGATGAAAGATATGCACCACAATTCAACAAAATATTTCCTTGTTCCAAAACACAACATTTTGACTCGAGGAAGTCATTCTTTGTAATGGTTCTTTAAAACTCGATTTGGATAATGGTACAATTGTCCCCAATCCTAAATGGATCCCTTCTCTTTGTTCTCAACACTCACCAATAGCTTGTATAAGAGAAATAAGCTTTTAGAATAAATTCTAAATAAAGGACCATTACCCCGAATCAAATTAATGAACGAAGGCTCATACGAAAAACATTTAGCACTCCTCACATGTTTTTCTAGTCAAATAGTGTTGGTGATAAAAATTTCGGGTGGAAAACTTGTGTATTTGTCGCCAACGCTCTGGGAATCTAAGTCCCTCTACTTAATCGGTGAAGTTGCCATATATACATGTGCATGAAAATGTGGATTTTTGTGGTGGCCTTTTGACTGAATCCAACAGGGACACTCCATTGACCCTATGGAAAATCTTGCAAATACCTATAAGATATAACTTTGTCTGAAGAGCGGGAAAGGGGAGTGAGAAATTAGATAGGAGAACTAATGTTGCATGCAGAAAATTAGATTCCTGTATACATCAATTAGAATTTTTGTCACATGCATTATAATTAGGAGGAAACAACTCTACGCATAGCAAAAAGACCAAATGGAATTTATGATCACAAAGTCTCAATAAACCCCTTAGTCAAAAAAGGCTCAAAACTCCTTCTTGTATTGATTACTTAAACCAAGTTGTACATAGTATGAGAATGGAGGAAAAAGAGAGAATGGGGAAAGGAATAATTTGGCTATCTCCTTTGTTCTCTCAAGTTAGAATGCACTCTTGAGCTTACAAAATTAATGACCAACCCTTTGAAATGGGAATGGTGTTACAATTTATAGAATGAGAGGTGACTTATTGTCTTCCTCATGACCCTCCATATGCCTTATTTCTAACTTTAGACTATTCATATTCCTACAAAATATTTAATTCCTTTTTATAAAATCAAGGCGACTTAATTTACATTATGTTTCTAAAGTCACTTTTAAGTGACTTAAAGGCATATCAAAAAGTGCAAACCTGAATGAAGAATTAGAACATTTGAAGGGAGAGAAATTTGGGGGAGAGGGAAGAGAGAGAAGAGGAGAAGATGTTGCCTGATGAAGTCTGTTGATCCTCGTTGATGGAAAAATCCAAATGTAGTGAAACTCTATATTTTGAATTCCTTGCACACTATAAAACTCCTTCAAATCAGCTCATGAATGCTTGCCAAGTTGAGTGAATTGTTCCGTTAATGACCACAACTCCTAGCCTACGTATGATATACTATTTTTAGTGAGAGGTGATTTTTGCCTCTTCTCAACCATCATGATGTGATGAAATCCCTCATTTGATCCTGCGCACACTACCCTTGCCTCAACTATTTCTTTGGGGTGACTTACTATTTTTAGTAAGCACCCATATAAGGGACTCACTATTTTTAGTAAGTGGTAATTTTCATTGCTTTCTACTTTGAATTCTCATTTTGGATTTCTCGTGATCTTCAATGCCTGCTGCCTTTGTCTCAGCTACTTTTGATGACGACTTTCCAAACATAGAAAGTCTATATAGGAAAACTTACTATTTTTAGAAATTGTGTTTCTAGTGCTCGATTTGTGATGAAACATAATTTTTTTACTCATCTTGTCATTACAATCATACCTCTGAATTTCACATAGTTTTTCCCACTAGAATGATTGGAAATAAATTTAGAAATTTTGACTTGGCAATGGCTTTGGGAACGGAGCTACCATGGTGGCCATTAATGGAGCTTGAAATTTATAGGTATATTTTTGTATCTATTTGTGATGAAAACAAATCCATTACAATTTGTTTTTTATTTAGAGCCCATGTGCAAGTTTTTAATTCATTTCCATTGCGTGAGTGATGGGAAATCGATGAATGTGAACCTAAAGGTGCACGGAGTGAGGATTTTGTTAGATAAAATGTTTTTTGAGAACCATTTGACCTCTTGTTTTTGCATCTTGATTTTCTTGAAAATTTTGAAAGTCTAAAAATACGGCATCTTGGTCCGACTTGTACTTTATAAGATATGAGAATTTTTCGATCAGGTGGCTTCGTAGTTATCTAGTAAAAAATCTTCTTTTCGCCTTTCATTCTTCATTATTTCACTCCATTTTTCTCCAAGGAATACATATTGTTGTGAATTCATGGTATGGAGAGTTTTATGATTATGATGGATCTTTTTTGGATTATAAATGGTGGACCGGCTGTTTGAACAAGCTTGAGCAAAGCCATGGCATGGTGAGGAGTTGTGGAGGAGAAATGAGAGGAAGAAAATGGCTAAGTGCCGAATTTAAATTTTCAAAACATGCACATGGAGGGGATGGGCACATATTGTTGTGTCCCCGATGTCCCTCACCTTAGGGATGTCATGGACATAAAATCCCGTCAGAGATCCTAGTGCTGACACGTGTCCTCCCAAACATTGACTAACTCCTAGACTATCTCCAAGAGGGTGACTTGGAACGATGATAACTTGAGCTCCTAATGGAATTTCTTGGAAAAAATTTATATGATTATGACTGGAAATGGAATTTTGAATCCAATGGTGGGGTCTCATTTCTTTATTCATCCATTTGATCCCTAAAAATTTGAAGTGTGATTTGGTACTCCACTTGTGCCTAAGAAAATCTACCTGTAGACCTTATGCGCCAAAGTTTTTTGATAAATATGATTTCACCATCTTGTAGGGCTTGGCATTATATCTCAGGTGATGTTTGTTTTACTCCTAACCTCATATGGAGCTCCTAGAATCATCTTCTGAAGCCCAATAGTTGTTTTAGGCCTATGTACTACCTAGGCTTGTGAACCCTAATTCTGAAAAACTACCCCATCTTCTCTCGAGACCTTCCAAAATATTCCTAAATCATCTCCATGATGTCCCAAGACCTTTGGATCACCTCCACATCCACTTAGGCTCTTCTTCTCCACTCCATGAGGTTGCTCCATCTCTAGGAAGTCCAGTGATATCCCTTCCCACAACTACCTGTAGTTTGCAAATGAACTCCTAAAATCACCTAGGGGGAATGAATGAACTTTCCTAAATCACTTAGGGGGATGAGATAACATTAATCGGGAGGTCACTTGAAATAACTAGATAGAATCGGGGTGTCTTGGAATGATAGGACTTGAAAACATTAACACTGGGGTACATTTGTCGTGCTCAGAATTGTCAATTTCCTATTGCACATTTACACGACAAAAATTGGCTCTAGCTTGGGGACATGACATGGACTGAGTGCAGAGAAGACATGGCATGAGAAATCTCGAATCTCAACTTACAACAGATTGACCAGTTCCTTATCCATTGGGCCCTATGGAGTCATGTACAACTTACAACAAGAGAAAGAGAGAGTGAAGAAGGAAAACACACAAGCACACATAAAGGAAAAGAAATAGACAACAAGAAGGGAAACACACTTTACGCAACCGAAAGGGAAACACATGCAATATAAAAGAGAAACATACCTAGTAATCACCTATGGTACAAGGTAGGGGACAACCCACTTTCACTGAAGGTCTTTTCATTCCTTAAAAGTTACCCCCAAGTGGGCAACACTGAGTGATGTTGTTCTATGAAGTTGTTGACTAGTTCCAAAAGCATCCTCTTCTCCTCGCTTTTTTATGAAAGTCGGTGTTGTCTGTGTACTTGGTATGAGTGAGTCTACATGAGCTTCTTGATTCTTAGGCATTTTATTAGAAATTACATTGCCTTCATCCTCTTTTAAATTGGATTCATAGTGCCAATTGCATTACGCGCTTATCCAGATAGATGATTCTTCACCGAGCACACTATTGCTGCCTCAAGGATGATTTTAATTCAAATTTCATGAATATTCTATATTACTTTCTTTCCCGGGCCTATGCTCATTGATATCTTCTCCATGAGAAACCTTAGACTTATCCTTTTCCTTTACTCCATTATGAGGTGCTTGAGTACTTGATGAAGGATTGGACACAAACTCATACTTTTATTTTATGTCCATGACACGAGTGAAGAGATTAAGAATCAGCTCGGGGTCTTCAGAATTCTACGCATCCAAGATTTCTTGCACGGATTTATGCTTCGTTATCTTTGCAGCTCCTCATTGTACACATTTGAAGAATCTTTATTTTTCAGCTCAAGCCAACTATATAGAGGGATTACCTCATCATCTTAGGAATTTTTCTATTGTATCACTCCTTTGTCCAGATTTAGCTTCATCTTAAATGGCCTCAAAAATTCTTTCTTTAATTTTTTCATCATGGAAAAATTCTTCCTCTTCAAATGGGAAATAAAATACCTCGATTTCATCATTATATCCACCAACCATTGGCTTGAGAGGGACATCACATTTCTCATCTAGATTTATCTCAATATGGCCAACCTTCACATTGGTTAAGGCTTCCAAATCAGCTTCACACTTGTCTTGCAGATTTATGGCTTGCATTAGGAACTCGAGACCGAGCTCGAATCTTTAATTTATTTTATGGATCTAGGAATTTCTTGTATAGATGGTTCTTCTCCACTATTTCAAGGTTCATTGTGAACTAGGTCAGTTTCTTCCTGGGTGACATGATCAAGGGATTCCTCATCTTCGAATGGGAATGAGAAAATTTCTTCATCACGGATAAACACATAAGCTGATTTTCCTATTTGAAAATCATCAAGAACCATTTCCTCTTCTTCATGGTTTGCATCATTCGGCAATTTAGGGCTTCCCTCTTATAACTTGAATCTCCTTAGTGCTTCTTAAAATTCCAAATCTCTCCAAGAAGGCATGTATAGACCTATCAAGATGGGGATATCCTCTTCCTCCTCGGTTGTCACAAATTGATTCATCCGCCTACTACCCTGGTACAAAATGTTAGCTTCTGGGCTTCCGAATTTCATACCATGTACCTCATCTTCTTCTCGAGAAGAAATTTCTCCATGTCTCCCTTCATTGGTATGGTTGCAAAAGACCAATTCATCTAAATTTTCATCCCAAGTCTCAGCAAAAACTTCTACTCAACAACATTCCGAATGAGGCTAGGATGTCTAATACCAAAATTATTGCTGAAATTTTCTTGCCTTGAAATATGGCTAGAGCCACTGTGCATCTTGGACCTTCCCTATAGGTGAGACCTATTTTGAATCCATAGAGTAAAAAGATCCACTTTGGGTGGAGTCATGGTAATTTTGGGAGCCTTGGTGACCTTTAAATTCATCACGTTGTTTGAGGCACCGAATCTATTATGCAATTGTTCAAGACATATTCTTCAAAAAGAAGGGAGATGTAGAAAGGTTCAATTTTATCAATCTTTGATGCACTCAGAGAAATCATGTTCTATGAGGGAGGTGTAGGTGGGTTTCGTAGTATTTCTTTAGGAATATGAGCTACATCATTGGGTTTTATAGTACCATTCCTAATGTATTCAAAAATACTCTCGAACTATTCAGACGGGTTTGAAAATATTCGGTTTTGGTAATCTACACTTTGGATTTGTTTGCATATTCTATGAAGTCAAAGGAAGTAGATGTGGACAAGGGTGGTGAAGGGATTGCTTTTGGATTTAGGACAAGTTTTTACACAAGAATAGATTTTTGGGGAATAGAGGGTATTTTGAAAGGTACACTAGGAGATTTCAAAGTACTAGATTTTACAAGAGAAGATTTAGATTTAGACTTGGAAGAGACATCATAAGACTTAATTGGGATTTCGGGGAGTCTTCTTACTTGCTACAGGGTTAGGCTCTAACAATGCAGACTTCATGGAAGGAGGGAGTGGTGATCCTCGACTGATTATTTTGTTTTACAGAGTCATCATAGGAGGATCATCAACCTTCTTTTTCTTTACAGTAGTGGAGGGGGGTGCTCCTTTCTTAGACTGAGAATGAGTGAATATCATGCATGAGAAACTGGGTGCATCTTCTTTGTCTTCTTCATAACCTCTAGAATACTCACATAATCTAATTTTTGTATCATTCTCAAACTCATCACTTTCTAGGAAACCACCACCTTCACTTTCTTGTTCAAACTCCTCTTCATTTTCCTTACTCCTACAACTTGCATTGATAGGTGGGGCCTCCAAGGCAAGCCTTTGGGGTGCTCTTACAATCTGATTTTGTTTCTTCTTTGGGAAGAAACTCATTCAAATAATTCCCTCTTCAAATATTCTATCTCATTCACCAACGTTTGCAGCAATGGATTGGTTCTCTCATCTCTAGGATGTTGGGTCTTTCCCTTTGATTGATTTTTCTAGAGAGGATGAGATCATCATCAAGTTCAATGGCCATCCTTTGTGCTTCTACAATGTTACTTAGTTAGGATCTTTGCAGAAAAATCCTACTTCTGATGATTAAGCATTGATGAAGAATCTCTTGACATTTTTTTTGAGATGGCAAATCCTCTTCAGGTATCTTGTGAAGCAACCTTTCAAATGAGCCATGAATTCTCTCATGGTTTCATTTTCTCCTTTCTCTATTTGAGCCAACTGCACTAGGAGGTCCTGACATTCTTCAATTGATTTAAATATCTCTTCAAAGGAATCCTTAATGTCATTCCAACCTCGTGATGGACCGGGCAGGAAGGAGGTAAAACCATTCTATTGCTTTTTCTTGGAGGGACTCCACGAACAGTCTCACAACAACATCTTCATGTTGGACACCAATAATTCCACATGATGTCATGAAGGTAGTGATGTGTTCTTTAGGATGTTTTGCATTATCACCTTTGAACTTTGGAAAGTTATTACGGGAACCCATTGGTAGATCATGAAGAGGGGTTCAAGAGCAAGCGGGCTCTGTATTCCTTCCCCATGGAATAATGGGTTGAGGTCTTTCTTCTTCATCTTCCATTGTTGTTTCTATTTCTTCTCTTACTTCTACAAATTCTTCTTCTTCTGGGAACTCAATGACCAATGGTGGTTGAAAAATGGGAGAATTTGAAGGGGGGTATCAACAAGAGTCTTGAAAGGATTTCCAGTGAACTTCTTGAAGAGCCAGATGAAGAGGAGGATTTAAAGAATAAGTATGGATTATCTCTAATTCATTCTTACTAAATTTGCAAAGCCTCGAAATCAGAATCAACACTTCCTCTCAACTTGTTTAACTTTGGTGTATCTTCCTTCAGCCAGCTTTTTGAAATTCTTGAAGTGGGAATATGAAAAGACACTATGGAATATGAAAGGTCATGTGCAGGATTTGATAGTGTATCTTTCAAAGTAATAGATTTTCATGAACTCTTCTTTCTGATTTTTTCAATATTTGATTTTTTGTATTTTGGGACCTTGTAGTCGTATTTTGGGTGCAAATGCTACTAAATCTGCCCCATGGTGGGCACCAAATACTATTGGCGAGAAAATTTGTCAGGTTGACAAACTTGTGGATTTATTACCAATGCTTTGAGAATCTAAGTCCCTCTACTTAACTAGTGCAACTCCCATATATGCATGCACATCAAAAAGTGGATTTCTATGGTGACCTTTCAACCGGGGATCCAACAGGACACTCCACTAACCTTCTGGAAAAGCTTACAAATACCTGTAAGAGAGAACTTTTTCTGAAGAGCTGGAAAGGGGATTGAGAAACTATATAGGAGAACTAATGTTGTAGGTAGAAAATTAGTTTCCTGCATAAATCAATTGAAAGTTTTTCCACATGCATTATAATTAGGAGGAAAAAAATCTACGCATAATAACAAGACCAAATGGAATTTATGATCACAAAGTCTCAATAAACCCCTTAGTCAAAAAAGGCTCAAAACTCCTTCTTCTTGTATTGATTGCTTAAACCAAGTTGTACATAGTATGAGAATGGAGGAAAAAGAGAGAGTGGGGAAAGGAATAATTTGGCTATCTCCTTTGTTCTCTCAAGGTAGAATGCACTCTTGAGCTTACAAAATTAATGACCAACCCCTTGAAATGGGAATGAAATTTACAATTTATAGAATGAGAGGTGACTTATCATCTTCCTCATGACCCTCCATATGCCTTATTTCTAACTTTATACTATTCATATTCCTACAAAATATTTAAGTCCCTTTTATAAAATCAAGGCGACTTAATTTACATTATGTTTCTAAAGTCACTTTTAAGTGACTTAAAGGCATATCAAAAAGTGCAAACCCCAATGAAGAATTAGAACATTTGAAGGGAGAGAAAGTTGGGGAGAGAGGAAGAGAGAGAAGAGAGAGAAGAGGAGAAGATGTTTCTCGATGAAGTCTATTGATCCTCGTTGATGGAAAACTCCAAATGTAGTGAAACTTTGAATCTTTAAATTCCTTGCACACTATGAAACTCCTTCAAATTAGCTCATGAATGTTTGCCAAGTTGAGTGAACTGTTCCACTGATGACCGCAACTCCCATCCCGTATGATATACTATTTTTAGTGAGAGGTTATTTTTGCCTCTTCTTGACCATCATGATGTGATGAAATCCCTCATTCGATCTTGCGCACACTACCCTTGCCTCAGCCACTTCTTTGGGGTGACTTACTATTTTTAGTAAGCACCCATATAAGGGACTTACTATTTTTAGTAAGTGGTCATTTTCACTATTTTCTACTTTGAACACTCATTCTAGCTTCCTCATGATCTTCAATGCCCACTACCTTTGTCTCAGCTGCTTTTGATGATGACTTTCCAAACATAGCAAGTCTATATAGGAAAAATTACTATTTTTAGAAAGTGTGTTTCTAGTGCTTGATTTGTGATGGAACATACTTTTTGGACTCATATTTTCGTTACAATATTACCCTCTGAATTTCACATAGTTTTGCCCACTAGAATGATTGGAAATAAATTTTGAAATTTTGACCTGGTAGTGGCTTCGGGCACGAGCTACCATGGCAGCCATTAATGGAGCTTGAAATTTACAGGTCTGGTTTTTTCTCCATTTGTGATGAAAATAATTCCATTGTGATATGTTTTTATTCGGAACCCATGTCCAAGTTTTTAGTTCATTTCCATTGCTTTTAGGAGTGATGGGAAATCGCGAATGTGAGCCGAAAGACACAAAGTGAGGATTTTGTTGGATCAAATGATTCTGGGCACCATTTGACCTCTTGTTTGTTGCATCTTGATTTTCTTGCAAAATGTGAAATTCTACAAAAGACAACATCTCAGTTTGACTTGTACTTTGCAAGATATGAGGATTTTTTGATCAAGTGGCTTCGTAGTTATCTGGCAAAAAATATCCATTTTCTCTTCGTTCTTCATCATTTCACTCCATTTTCTCTTAGGCCTGCATATTGTTGTGCATTCATGGTGTGGAGATTTTTTTGATTATGATGGATCTAGTTTGGATCAGCAATGGTGGACTGGGTGTCTGAACAAGCTTGAGCAAAGCCATGGCATGGTGAGGAGTTATGGAGGAGAAATGAGAGGAAGAAAATGACTAAGTGCTAGATTTAAATTTTCAAAAATGCACATGGAGGGGTTGGGCACATTTTTGTGTCCCTGACTTCCCTCACATCATGGAAATCAAGAACATAAAATCTCACTAGGATCCTGGTGATGACACGTGTCCTCCCAAAAATTGACTAACACTTAGACTGTCTCCAAGAGGGTGACTTGGAACGATGATAACTTGAGCACCCAGTGGTATTTCTTGGAAAAATGTTATATTATTATGAATGGAAATGGAATTTTGAATCCAATGGTTAGTGTCTCATGTCTCGATTCATCCATTTGATCCATGAAAAATCATAATTGGGATTTGATACTCCATGTGTGCCTAAGAAAATATTCCTGTAGACCTGATGCGCCAAAGTTTTGTGAGAAATTTTATTTCACCATATTGTAGGGATTAGAATTATATTTTTGGATATGTTTTGTTTTACTCCTAACTCCATTTGTAGCTTCGAGAATCATCTTCGAAGCCTAGCAGCTTGTTTTAGGCTTGTGTACTGCCTAGGCTTGTGAACCCTAATTCTGGCAAAACTGCCCCATATTCTCTCGAGACCTTCCAAAATCTTCCTAAATCATCTCCATGATTTCCCAAGACCTTTGGGTCACCTCCACATCCACTTAGGCTCTTTTTCTCTACTCCATGAGGTTTCTCTAGCTCTAGGAAGGCCAGTGATAGCCCTTCCCATAATTGCCTATAGCTTACAAATGAACTCCTAAAATCACCTAGGGGGAATGAATGAACTTTCCTAAATCACCTAGGGGATGAGATAACATTAATATGGAGGTCACTTTAACTGGATGGACAAACCCAAGGTGTCTTGGAATGATAGGACTTGAAAAAATTAACACTAGGTTATAGTTGTCGTGCTCAGGAATTATCAATTTCCCTGTTGCACATTTGCATGAAAACAAGTAGGTAATGGGACACTTCCCTTTTTGGCAACCAGTTCCCTCAATGTGTTGACTACTTCTAGGTTCATGCGTGTCATCGTCGTAATGATTTTTATGGCTTAAGCCAAGATATTTGTCATAGTTTAAAATGGACTAGTTTTAACCCTTATCTCAACTCCTGAAAATATAGTGGGAATGAATGATGTGTTTTTTATCTTTGATTTAAAATGTGGTTTTGAACTCCTTTGGAAACCTACACATAATGTATCAATATTTTTATTAATTTTATTCTTTAACAAGTGAAAGGTCCTTCAGTCAAAAGGTTAGTTGTTTTCCATAAAAACCATAATGTTTACAAAGAGGATCAAGGTAATTTTTAATTCTCAAGTTCACTCAAAATTTCAAGAAAAGAGCATACACAACATTTGATCCATCGACTAGAAATGGGAAAACTTTAATCAATGAAAATTAAGTGTTTTTGATAGATTAATTTTAAAAACAACTTAAATGATTAATTTTTCCAAGTAAACCAAAATGTTATAACGAGGAGAAATGCCATTTTTGATTCTCAATATCACTCACAGTGCAAGATAAGAGCATATGCGACATTTGATCCAACTTAAGTAAACAGAAAACCAACATAATTAAAGCATTCAAGTGTTAAAATTTGATTTTTAAATAAAAACTCAAATGATTAGTTTTTTCATGTGAACTATCAAAATATCAAGTGTTATCCATATTTCCAAATGAAAACCAAAATGTTAGAAACACATCCAAAATTGTTTCCATTTCTGATTCTCAAGATCACTCGAAAGTGAAAGAGAAGATCATATGTTTCTTTGATGAATTTATAATGAAAATGAGATTTCCAACAAATATTTAAAATGTTAGCACCAATTCTAAACAAATGAAACAATAAGGGAAGTGCATACGTGACATTGATCAAATTAAAATGAATATAATATGCAAAGAAAATGATAAGTTTTATAATAAAAGAAACCCTACATTTTATGTAAGTCTAAATCCTAAATTTATGTGTTCATTGCATAGTTCACCTCAAGACCTTTCCGTCACAAAAAAATGGAATCATTTAGACTTTGGGAAAAAAATTATGGCCTTTGGAAGAGAGGTTACACATATGCTCTTATACTTACGAGTATGCACTTAACTTATACTAAAAATGTAAAAAAAAAAAAATGTCCCAAAATCTATAAAAAACGTTAAATTTTTCCAACCAAGATCTAATTTTGAGAGCAACCCATCTCATTTATATGTGTAAATAAGACTCAATTCTATCAAACACTAACGTACATGCTCAAAAACTTAATATTTTCAACAAATTGACAAAACTAGCAAGTAAAATGAAGCTTAAAATGAAAACATGAAGAAAGCTTAAATTGTTTTCATCAAGATCCAATTTTGACAGAAACCCACCTCCTTAATATGTGCAAATAATACTCAACACTCTCAAACACTAATAAACATGCTCAAAAACTTAAAATTTTCAACAAATTGACAAAACTACCATGTAAAATGATGAAAAATAAAGCTCAAAAATGAAAACATGGAGAAATATTGAATTTTTCCCATCAAGATTTAATTTTGATAGCACTTCACCTCATTTATACCTACAAGGAAGAATCAACACATAAAAACTCAACAAAACATGGTTAGAAACACAAGTTATGTCAATATATTCAAAAAGAGGGTTAGTATGCAAAAAGAAACTTAACAAAAATAAAGAATGTGTGTGAGACAAAGGGGTGTCCCACCAAGCATGCCATATGTATGCATGTGATTGAATTAATCTAAGCTAATGAAAGGAAACTAATAATAATTAGAATCCCAACTTAGTTAATCAATGACATAAACATCATGATAAAGCTAAAAAAGAAAATCTTAAATAACATGCATCAAGCATTAAAACATTAAATGCAAAACCAATCCTTTGATATTTGGATGTGATTTGTAATTTTAGGTACTCCTTTAGTGAGTTGAATGTAGCTATGTGTGATCAAAGAAAAATCTCCATGGAAGAGGAAGAGATCTCACCAATATGGCTTGATTTCCATGTATGGTTCTTCTATTACTACTCTTTTCCAAGTAGAAGATAGAAATGGTTCATTGATCAATAAGATTTTAAAGATTGAAATTCTCTTAACATATGCTAATGTCTTATAAGACATGGTGTAAATTTGGACAAGATGTATTAGGTTCTTTATATAGCTCTCCAACTGGGAGAATCTTGCAACCTAGTGAATGTGGGATAAAGCTAAAGTAGAATTAGAAAGGGATGAGTATGATTAGAAGAGATTCATTAATGGATTAACAAATCATGGGATTTGGAGGTGATTTAATTAATCAAGTATGATTAATTAATAAGCCAAATGAAGCTTCTAGAAGTTAATTGGAGATGATTTAGATGGAAATTAGTAGAATTTGAAGGGTTTAAAAGGGGATTTAACCAATAAGAAGGTTTATTGATTAAATATAATGTTTAAAAGATTAATTAATTATGGTTGATTAATTAATTTAAAGAGGATTATAACTAACAAAGTGTTGCTAATTGGCATCTACGATGAGGGAGGGATAGTTAATTAACGAAGTGTCGTTAATTGACTGAAATGAAGGGGAATGTTAGGTAATTAGAGGGAAATCTAAAATTATAATGAACTGATAGAAACTAGGATAAGAAGTGTAATTTTAGTATTAAAACTTCATGGTCATATTTAGGTGTCTACAAAGAATATGGGAGAGATTTTACTCATAACATGAGATTCCATTTATAGTGAAAATTAGATAAACCTTATTTTGTTATTGAACAATAGAGTTGTTACCGTGATTATTAAAGAACTGTGGTTTTTAACCCATTATGTGCATAAACAAACACACACAAAAAAAAACAAAAAATAAAAAGTAAAACAAACCCAATATACATAGTATATGTATGCACCATGGTTATAAATGAACCAAGATATTAACATAATACTTGTAATTAGTCCAAAGTAAAATAACAGATAAAGAGTAAAACAAAACCCAATATACACTTTAAAGTGTGCACCATGGTTATAAATGAGCCAAGATGATAACGTAATACTTGTAATTTGTCAAGAAATGATATAACCAATCCAACACAACTTGAAGTAAATATAATTAACTATGCCCCTAATGTGTTTCATGGTTGTAATTAAGTAGAGGTAAAATTCCAAGCAAATAAATTGATATGCAAGTGGATTGGATCATAATGAAAGAGCATAGTTAAGAAAATCCCCATAACAATCCTTCTTTGGATTTGCATGGAAGATTTTTCTAAGATTGAAAAGGGTCATTTCCCCTAGAAAGGATACTGACATGCAAGGGAGAGAATGAGAGACGAGATTTCCCCAAGTGAGGATACACGCGAGGGAGATGATTGATTTGAATTGCACTAAGGAAGGGTACATGAAATGGATAAGATGATTTGATTTTATAGTCGTAATATGGTTGGAACGATCACTAGGAAAGGAGTGAAAAGTTTTTATTTGTTGAGTTGTGTTGAGTTTTTAGGATTTTTTGTGTTTTTATAAATTTTTTAGGATTTTGTGATTATGTGAATTTTTGGGATTTTGATTATTTTATTTTTTGGAGTTTTGATTTTCTTTTTGTATTTTTTGAAATATATGAATTCCAACAAGAAATACACGATGCCCTATAATGTATCAAAAGTTATACAAACAAATAAGGTCATTGATACCAAGCAATGGAATACAATGGATGTGGTGAAATATGGTTTTGTAATGCAGGATATACATCGTAACTATAAGAAACTTGTGAAAACATGGTTTGGAATGGTGCATCAAGTGGGAAAAAATGAAGGTATGAAACAAGTGGTTGTGTCAATATGCCCCCAATATGAGGTATACTCATAAAGCATTTAGAAATAGAACTTCTTCATATGAACCACATTCATGGGTTGTTTGAGCTCTTTTCATCTTTTGAAGACAACTTGTATGCACTAGACCCAAATTTAGAGGTAAAAATGTAAATTCCCAACCAATTAGGTTTAAATTTTCCTTATTTTTCACCCTCGTTTGTTCTATTCTTCTTATTTTATTTGAGTACAAGATCTCTGATTTGAAAATCTCTTAGTATGATTAATTTATTGTAGTTATAGCTCATTTGGTTCTGATATACTTTTAAATTATCCAAGGCATGCACCTAATTCTCATATAAGAGTTTTAGTTCTATAAGGTGCATTTTTCTATAATTGTATTCATAAACCATGTGCTCTAATGATATGCAAAGGGATGGGAGCTCAACTTCTATGGGTAATAAAACTTCGTGTTGTACATAAGGGAGAAGGGAGTGGCTCTAGTGGGGGTATAATATGAGGTTCAATAGGCCCAAAGAGTGGGAAATAGTTTTGTATTCCAATTTAAATTGTGCTTATCAATTATCTTTTCCAATATTGATTTGATCATTTTATTTGATGCTTCAACTTGGAAATTATACTACAAATAGTAAGGAGTTGCACACTTGATTTTGATACGAAACTATTTGGCTAACTCTTTAACATTTTTATTTTTAAAAGAGGTACCATTATCTATAACAAGGGAGGTAGGGATCCCGAAGTAGCATATGATATGGTTAAAGATAAACTTGGATACATTTGACCTAATAACATACGTTAAAGATGTGGCCTTGATCCAATTGGTAAAATATTCAATTGTATTCACTATGAAGGTATGGTCATCAAATATGTAGGATTTATTTTTCCTATGAGGTTGAGCCCACATCGAGAAAAATTCCATAGTGAGGTAATATGATGAAGGGCTTATGAGGGTGCATGAATAATATTATCATTCCTCCGACATTCTTGGCACTTCTTGATGAATCTGTATGCATCATAATCCATAATGGGCCAATAATAACTGACATGAGATATTTTTTTAGCTAAGACCATGCCACTTATGTGTGTTCCACAAATACCGCATGTACTTCGACTAGTGTTTGGATAGCTTTGTCTTAATTGAGATATCTTAAGATATTCCTATCGTAACCTCTTTTGTATATGGTTTTAGCAAGGATGGTGTATCGTGAAGAACGTTGTGTTATTACTATTTTATTATATGAATTCATAGTTGGAGGGTATGCTTTATCTAGAATAAAGGTGTATATATCTTGGTACTAAGAATTATCAGGACCAACTATTTCACATACTATGGTTGACTCGGAAAATCATATGTGGGAACTGGAAGGTGTTCAACAATAAAATCATTATGTATTTCATTAATATCAAATCTAAGAAGGGATGTAATTATAGTCATGGAATCTACGGATTTGTTGTGAAGACAAGGAATGTAACACTTCAATATTACGCTTCATCAAACTAAGGATTTTTTTTCATTTTACCCATTAAATTATCTTGATGACTTGATGATTTTAACACACGGTGATTAAAATCCAACCTCTGTTCCTTGAATGATTAATAGCCTATAGCGGATTAATCCAAAATTAATTAATGTTCAAAATCCATCTTGACAACCTATGATAACCATGTGCAACTGTAAGGGTTCAAATCCTACTCGATCCCCTTTTAATTCTCTACATGAGCCAATATACCCAGTATATCATTTGGCTAGACATTTTTAAAGGTATAGAGAACCATGTTCATCTTCTTAATGTCAGCCTCCCACTCAAGAAACATTTTAAAAGAAGAAATGGTGACATAATGCAATTAGTCATTTTTAATACTATGGCCATAGTTTTGACATTGCGTTAACAAACCTGGTTTTGTGACTGCGCATAAGCCACTTGAAACCTGTCCTTTCCAATTCACCACACAACTGTCTCAACATAGTCATCAAGATTATTTTCTATTTCTTACTTATTAAGTTAAATTTATTGTTCATCAACTATAATATTTTATGATCAAGGGTTAGGGTTAGTCAAGTACAAGACTTGAAGCCTTTTCATAGCATTGATTAAACATGATTAATGCATATTTAGTCGATATATACATCTGAACCATTTCATGTGTCTTCAATTTATTTTCGTGCTTTGGTAAATGTCATCGTATATTCATTCACATTGTAGTGCGGTGGAATTAGGTTTGTTCATACGACGTCTATACCTAACTTAAAAATGTATGTTGATGTTATTAAAAGCAACAATATGTATTCTCATTGATACATGTTTATACGCTAACATTTACCATTAGATTTATTTGTCCATAACAAGTACATCACTTATAACTTACTTATTAAGTATAGTTTCATTCATTCTTTCTAATATTACTATTTCGTTATACATTCATATTTTATAACAATACCTAAAAACAATTTATGCTATCACGTATAATCATCAAATTATAATTAAAGCTTTGTTGTTAAAAATGATAATAAAATGTCGCAAAACATAATATTCTAAACCAAAAGCATTCTTATTCAAGATACATAACATCATTACATTTTTATAACTCGATGATCAAAGATAATCCCTTTAATATATTTAACACATATGCCTTACATGAAGGCAATACTTACAAATATTTTAAATGCATTACATTTAATATAACCATGTACATCTCCTTTATTATATCCAAATGAAATAGTAAAACAATAATCAAAAAACGTTTTAAATGAGTCATGTATCCATTTTGTATTCTTTATAACCTACAAGATGAAAATGTTAAAGTACATAAATGTACATGGTCAATTTGCAAAAACTTGCATTATTATATAACTCTATGCCTAAATATTTCAATACAAAATAATGTAATATCCTCTTGCTTGAGATGCTAGTAATAAATCAAGTATCATTTAAGAAATTATGAAAGCTAACATATAATGATCTAAAGATAATAATCAAGTTCCTTACATCAAAATTTGCATCCATTCCTAATTTCTTATATCTCCATACGGAGAAATGGCCTCTACACAAGACACATCTAGCTGGACCCAATATCATTTATCCAACAACCAAGCAATACTACAATACATAATTCCCATAGCCCATAGCAAGATTAATTGATATTAACCCAACTAAAGATGAAGGTTGGTTTCACCTTCATAACCAAAGCTTCTAAGTTCAAATTTAAAGTAACCGATTCTTCCCACAACATACTTTTCACGGATCAAGGTTACATTGCCAAGCTAACCAATGTTATAATTATAGTAAATCACTTTTTATACATATTTCATCCAATTAGTTAAAGCACACAACTAAGGTTTAACATGCAGAAAGAGACAATAAACATATACCCTATAAAATCTGCATCACACTTATAGACCATGATACTCATGAAACTAAGGTAACCTTTATCTCAATCAAATGGAATGGTAAAATCTTGATCACACATCCTATAAGGTCATTATGCATGATTACCAGCTACAATATCACTGAGACTAGTTACATGAGGAAACATTCATTATTTAGTCTAATATATATTCATGTCTTCCTTCTATCAGAGAAGATATTGAATTGATATACTTGGGCTAAATTTTAAGAAAACAATCTTAGATCCTTAAAAAACAACCATGATCTCTTTTTATATATATTTTTCTTATTTTATAAGTTTACTGTTAGGAAGATTGTACAATTACGGGACTGTTGGGATTCAACCAACTAACCCAAGGACCTCAATACAAATTTTCACACAAACTTGTGAACATTACAAGGATACAAAAGGTCATAAAAAGGAGAAGCGTAACCATATCTGTCAGATAACATAGGGCTCACGAGCCTGGGTCAGAAAAATACAGTCAAGGAGATATTCAATCTCACAATTTTCTTTATAATCAAGAAGTCAAAAGATTCAAGCCAAACCCTATCACCCAGATTACATAGTACTCACTTTCTATTTAGAGAAAGGATAACATAAACAGGAATCCACCCAACCTTCTACGGCTCGGGGTTAATTATTCCCCGCAAAAATTATAAGATCATAATATACTAAAAAATTCCAAATGAAGAAGGCAACCCGATTTACTATCTACAAAATTTGTGCAATACAAGAAGATAACAACCTCAACAGACATCTAAAGTTCACACAAAAGTTAATTTACAATTTTGAATTGAAATAAGCAGGAAAGGAGAGATATAATCAATTATCATGCATTTGATTAAGAATACTCCTGTTCCTTCCAAGTCGAAACACCCACACCCAAATTCAAAACGCCCCACTTATTGCCAAAATAATGATCAGTTAACAAATTTCACTCCCTATTTCTTTAACCCGAAAGTTCTATTTAAGATAAACTAAAAATAGAACTCGCACTCTATGCATAACTTGCTCTGCAGAGCTCGAGACTAAATTGAAGCTCAAAACCTCTAATTTCTCAATTGACCGGAGTAAAAATGCCTGCACAGATTTCTCAGGGAATGAGCTCGAATGACGGAAAAGCTCAAAGTAGCAAATGAAAATATAAAAATAGCATAACATACTTGCTATCTCGACAGCTTCTTGGAGAATTTTCGAGTTTCCCACAACTTAGTACATGCATTCCATTCTCTCAGTGCCACATTATGGGTCCATTTAATTTTTAGCAGCTTCCCTCCAACATGGTGGTGGATGGACGATCGAAGATCAAAATACAAACTTAATCCGCCAAATTTGATGTTAATAACCATAAACCAATCAATATCCAAATTTAAATCATTATGCACGCATGGGTTATTAACCGACCTCTTTTCATTTAATAAATAATCAATTAAAACTCTAATGCTTGCATGGTCAATTGACTTACTTGGTTAAGCAATGATCAAATCCTCTATTATGGTCGAAGACAATATTGCCATTATATACATAATATAAGTATATGGTTTAATACCATTCACAATTTATAAACCAAACTTTTAATCATTTGTTTGGGGTTATTTAATACCTCTTACGAGTTAGATAACAATGTCCTCTATCATGGTTTTGGACCATTCAACAAAAAAATAGTTGTAACTAATTTTCTATCAAGTATGGTCAAAGATCATAATAACAATCAAACCATGTACATATCAACCTTGTGGTCTTAAAGAATTTTAATGTGTATTCCAATACCATCACCTGATATATTTTAAGGATTTAGGGGCCAACAATCGTAAATATATATCCGATTAGTGGCCTGCAACAACTTTGTCAACTTGACATGATCGAATTATTAAGTATGAAACAATGGAATCTCCTTATACTATTATGATACACACAATTCAAGATAGAATTTTTATCATCAGTACAATAATAAAATCCCTTTTTAATGTATTACGGTCAATGACCGATTAAACCAAAGAAGGTTAATAATATAACTTAAGTGTAATCATAATGCATGTTTCATTAAAGCTAGAATAACATAATGAATCTACAATGTACATCAAACAACATGATCATCCAACATATGGACATGAATTTTTTTTACAATAATTACAAGATCTTTGTCAATAAGTTAAACATAGAAAAGATATTCATAACAATGAGTAAACAAAATGAATTATAACATTAAACATTTTGTGACGACGTGACAATGGAAGACTTTGCGATGTCACACATATAATTATGCACAAGTTTGTATAACCTTCTAGACATGTGTACGTATGCACAATGGTATACGAGAATAGTGTAGAGGTACTAGTTTCCATGTTACTCACACATAGTTTAATGCTATAATTTATTTTGTGACAAAATAGAAAGAAATGTACGGGATATGACAAATAACTTATTCGAAGGTGATCAACCGAAGTAACCTTTGAGATTATTGACCAAATGTTTCTAGGGGACTCGTTTTCATCCTTAACACGGTATTCACCATTGAATTTATTAGTGATCAAAGAGAATCCATCTCTTTTCTCTTCCTAGGATTTGTTCAGACCACAATCCTCTTCTTTTCTAAATCAAAGATAAAGAAAGGAGGAGAACTCATTTTAGGTTTGAGAAGATGAGGTTACAAAATGAGGAAAATTTTGATCTTATGAAGGAATGGTGGAATTTGAAAACAAAAGGAACTGATATGTTTAGAATTGCAAAGAAACTTGCTCATATTAAGAATATTATGAAAGGATGGAATAAAAAAATCTTTGGTGAAGTTTTTGAGAAAAAGAAATATCTAGAAACGAGTTATCTTCCCTTCAGGCATCTTTGGAAATTTTTAATGATGACAGTATTCAGGAAGGTCAACATAAAGAGAGAGAATTACTGGCTGACTACCATAACATCCTTCTGAAAGAGGAGACTTTCGGAGACATAAATCCAAGGTGCAATGGCTCAAAGAAGGTGACAAAAACACGAAATTCTTTCCACATTTCAACCCTTAAAAGGAGAAGCACAAATAGAATTATGAGTGTTACAGGGAAGATGGAGAGATGCTAACTGATACTAAGGATATTCAAAATGTGGCCACCTCCTTTTTCAATAAACTCCTTTCTACAACCAATTCATCTAACAACAATAAGGAAGGGTACTTTTTGGATTGCATTCCTCAGCTGGTAAATGAGACTGATAATAGAATGCTCACAAAGATTCCTATAATGGAAGAAATTGAATTTATGCTTTGAAAACTATGAGCCCTGACAAAGCTCCGAGGACCAGATGTATTTTTGATTCTCTTCTTTCAAACTTTTTGGGATATTATCAAGGATGATACTTGCAAATCTATTCAAGATTTTTTTAAGAATAAAATGATGCTCCATAAATTAAACATAACTTTTCTAGCTTTAGTTCCTTAAAATCACAATCTTACTAATTTTAGGAATTTCAGACCTATAAGCCTATGTAACTTGTATCTCCAAAATGTGTTCTAAAATCCTGGCCTTAAGAATTCAACTTCTTTTGCCTTCCATCATCTCTGATCAACGGGGGGGTTCGTGATGGGAAAACAGATCCAAGATGGTATTATCACTATCCAAGAGACTCTTCATACAACCAAGCAAAACAAAAGGAAGCTATGTTTATTAAGCTTGATATGGAGAAATCCTATGACCGTGTCTCTTGGTCCTTTCTTATTAAAGTCTTAACCAGGTTCAGATTTGATGAAGATTTTAGGATTCTGATACAGACATGCATTTCCATAGCTAAATTTTTGTTTTGATCAATGGGACTCCTTGTGGTTTTTTCAACAGTTCTAGAGGATTAAGACAAGGAGACCCTATCTCTCCTTTTCTATTTATAATTATGGCTGAAACACTCAACAGAGCTCTTAATAAGTCCATTTATGTACGAGGAATTAAAGGCATCCAATGTAATGTTAATAGTGACAATGTTGTTCACCAACATTTTGTTGATGACACAATGTTGGTTGGAGAGGCTACTGTTCTGAGGCTATAGAGTTTAAACAAATGATGGTTGATTATGAGGAAGCTTCTAACCAAATGATCAATTTTGGTAAAATCTCGGTATTTTTATCAATACCCCTGAAAGAAGATGTGTCAAAATAGTTAGTATTTTTGGCTGTGAGATTAAAATGTTTCCTACTAGGTATCTGGGAATGATTATTGGAACTAAAAAACCAAATATTACTTGACTGAAATTTTTTGATAGACAGATTTCTTAAGAAATTGGAAGGATGGAAAGGTTCACTATTATCCCAAGCAGGTAAAGCTATCCTTCTCAAATGCTCAATTCAAAATTTGCCTGTGTATTCTATGTCTATTTATAGATTACCTTCCACTATTGCTAATAAATTGGAGAGTATCCAAAAATATTTCTTTGGAGTGGCTCAAAACAAAAGACAAAATTCCTCTCCTTGCATGGGAAAAGGTTTGTAAGCCAAAGAAAATGGGGGTCTTGGTATTAGAGATTGGGCTAAAATGAATAAAGCTATGCTATCAAAAATGATTTGGAGATTGGTTAAGGAAGACAGTGTGTGGAATTCTATCATAAGACATAAGTACTGGATAAATCTTCAAGCTAATGAATGGTGCTTTAGCAATGTTGACTTTAATGGTTCAAACTTTTGGAAATCTATAAATTAGGATAAATACATTGTTTCGAGGGTAAAAAATGGATGATAGGTAATGGGAGAATGGTTAATTTCTAGGAAGACAAATGGTTAGGTGACAAACCTCTTAAGGTAACCTATCCTAATCTCTATAAGGATGTTGTGGTTAAATATGGTACTAAGGTTAGAGATTACTTCAATTTTGAGGACCCTCTGTGTCAATGGAAAATAATAGATTTGGTTGGACATAACAACAATGAGATCAATTCTATTAACAACAAATTAAGAGGAGTTATTGTTAATAAAAAGAGTTTAGAGGATGATAGCTTATATTGGTCTAGGGAGGAAAGTGGAATCTTCTCGGTTAAAAGTGCCTACAATGCTTTTTTCTTAGAGGAAGTTGATCCTGAAAGCTTCAAATGGGAAAGTGTGTGGGTCAAAGAAGTTACTCCCAAGATCAATATGTTCTGGTGGTTGGTTCTCCATGATAAAATCCTTACTATGGGAAATCTTAATAAGAGGAATTTTCACATGGTGAATAGGTGTGTTCTGTGTGAAAAATATACTAAAGAATCTTTACATCTATTCCTCCATTGCCCCTTTTTGGTATCGGTTAGAAACACCCTTCTTAATCTATTTGAGATCAAGTGGATTTTCCCATGCTCCATTAAACAACTATGGTCCCAATGGTTTAGTCCTTTCAAGAGTCAAGGACTCAAACATCTTTGGACCCTTTCTATTATGCACTTGGCTTGGGAAATTTGGAAAGAGAGAAATAGGTGGATTTTTAAAGGGAAGAAGGAATCGAGAAAATAAATTTGGGACTCATTGTTTTAATGCTATCAATGCAAACTTCTCTACCATAGCCCCACATAAGAAAACAATTCTTCAAAGTGAGAGTAAATTATCTAAGAATTGGGGTTTAAGTCCTACTCAAACTAACCTCCCTATACATAATCCTAGGCTTCAAGGTTGGGTGAAACCTAACAAGGACTGGATAAAGCTAAATTTTGATGGTGCTTCCAAAGGAAACCCCGGAAAAGTTGGTTATGGAGGGGTCTTCCATGATTATCAAGGAAGATTCATTCTTGGGTATCATTGTAATCTTGGAATTCAATCGAATCACGTTGTTGAAGTGGATGCTACTATTGGGGTGTCTCTATAGCTTGTCAACACAAATTTGTTAGATTGGAAGTGGAAGGAGACTCACTAAACATTATTAACAACATTACTAGCAAAGGTACTACTTCTACATCTATTCAAAACTCTATAACTAGTATAAAGGGAATGTCTAACTTGTTTGAAGAAATCACCTTTAAACATATCTATAGAGAGGAAAATAGTATTGCTGATTATTTTGCCAATAAGGGGGTTAATTGTCATGGAATGACATTAATCAATAATGAGGAAGCTATAGATACTAAGGTGCGAGCACACCTCTAAAAATAACAAAATGGACACATCACCACTGGGTAATAATGACAGGTCATGGTATTACAAGGAAATGATGTATAAGAGTTGTAAGACTCATGTGAATTTAAGTTGGGGTTATGCAAAGATTTGGGACTTAGTCTACTTGTACTACCTTCAAGTCATTATTTCCTTCCATGCTTGTAACATCGACATTGTTGGGATTGTTCATTTCAATCTGGTTAACCTAAATTTGGGAATTTCTGTGAATTGGTGCTCATATTATTAGATGGGGGTGATATTTTGAGAACTAAACCATATGACCTGGATGGAATTAATCCTAAAGCCATGGAAGTGTTCGAGAGAATGGGTTTCTCTCCTTTTCTCAAAATATTTGAAGGTCATTATGAAAATATGAGTAAGGACTTTGTCGAGCTTGGAAGTTGACCAAAAAGAGGGAGTTATGGACCTAAAAGGTGTGCACATTGAGATTATTGTGGAGTCTGTTGCTAAAATCATGGGTTTACCAGCTATTGGAAGGGAGGTTTACAAGCCAAAAAGGAAGCTATGGATGAATTGAAGTTGTTCTTGTAAGGTAATGAAAAACTTACCACTCATTTTGTTGGTTTTCTTCGCTCAACTTTACCCCACCTTTTGATGAAGTGGCCTTAACCCTTATTTAATTTCTTACCCTAGAAGGCCATCACAAGTGTATCTATGCCTACCATTTTCCTATGCTAAATTATCTTCGACATGGCCATAGTTTTAGCTTCCCATATTTTCTGTTTCGCTCTTTGAGTGCTTCGGTTGCCCAGTTTAAAAATAACAAAGTCAATGTCCCCCTTCACCAAGGTTTTATTCTTTCCCTAGTTAAAATAGTTGCTCTTGACATTGATAAAACTGGTTCCCTCACTAAATCTCTTGAGGGTTATGCTGAGGAAGAGGAGGAGGAGGAGGAGGATTCTAGTGAAGAATCAGAGTCTTAGGAAGGTGATGCTTCAGGGGATGAAAAGGATGTAGTGGAAATTGATGCCACTCAAAATCTCAGGGAGCTTAAGTTGAAGAATGTTCCTAGTTTATCTATTAAAACCAAAGGGGATTCAAGCATGCAGGGGAATCAGGTTCCTGTGAATGCCCAATTGGAGTAGCAGATTGAAGTGTTGGGTCAAGTGGGACCCGAGAAAGGGGATAATCATCTTTCCAAGATGGCGATGGATATTGAAGAACTGAAAGGAGACATGAGGCTAATGAAGAGTTTTGTTCAATTCCTCTTTAATGATTGGCACAAAATGAAAATGCAAGTTGAAGATGTGGTAAAAATCACTAGTGGGGGTGGTCTTGAAATCATGAAATCCAACTGCAGCAACCTCTCTAATGAGGTGGATCACATTAGAGCTATTTTACACAGCTATATGGAATGGAGTGTTGTTATTGTGAAATCCACTCTGTAACATCTTCAAAAATTCAGTCAGTTGTAAAATGCTTACAAGAAAGTGGATGAGCATGACAATCTGAAGAAAAGGAAAGGGGAAGCTATTGAATGTGACCTGGCTTCATTGGGTGTTAATATTGAGTCTCTATCAAAGGAATGGGAAAAGTTTTAGATGGTCTGGAAAAGGCCAAAAAGTGATGTTTTTCTGGGTGGCTATTTTTATACTTTATTGTTATTTTACTTTGTTGTTAGTAAGACTTTGGTCTAGTAGTTCTTTATTATTACTCTTTTTTTTTGTTTTAAACTGGTTTATATGCTCATGGAGGAGCTTGGATGTAATATTCGTTCTATATGTATCTTTTTGTATGCTTTGTAATGTCTTATCTACTAATTTTAGAGGTATGAGTTATAAGGGGTAGGGCTCCCTCAACCCTATTTTACCTGTAGTAAAAAAAAAAAAGAATCCCCATAGATCGTTAACTATTTGAGCTTCCAAGCTATAGAAAATTTTAAACCTATATTATAAGGGATTCATTCATACTCAACGATGTTGTTTGTATATGCTAAAAAATTGTGATAAGACTTTGGGATAACATTGCATTATTATGTTCATAATAGAATACCAGATCTTGACCCATGAATGCTATAAAAACATCAAAAATAAATTCCATGAAGGAACTACATCCACATATAATAGTTCTCGATCTAGGAATTCAAAATGATGTGGTTCTAATTTTGGAAATGGTGCTACGATAAGTTTATATGCAAGATCTTTCCCTTTGATCACCTTCTAGTTGACAAATTCGATATCAAAATCACTTAGGAGAATGACCCAAATAGACATTTGACTAGTTAGAATAGGTCTAGATAGTAGATATTTAAGAGGATCTAATTTAGAAATGAGTTTAGTTGTATGATTGAGCAAGTAGTGATGTAACTTTTGAAATTTGAATGCTACTACAAAACATACTATTTTGACTCAGAACATTGGAGGAGTTCATGAGCTATAAGATCCTTAATGAGATAGTATATTGCTTGTTCCTACCCTTTATCATTGTGTTGTGTAACTAATACCCTTATAACATGTTCTATAGTTGATGTACCAAGAATTATAGCATTATGGTGAATATGTAGCAATGCTTGTGGATTTGATATATGTTCTTTCAACTTGGTGAAATAATATTGACATTTCTTGGTCTATTTGAAATAGACATATTTTTGATCATTTGACTAAAATGGTGACATTTACCTATTAGCTTAGATATGAAACTTCGAATAGAATGAATTTTTCTTGCAAATCCTTGTAAGTGACAAGGATTCTATGGGGAGGCATCTCCATGATTTATTTTACTTTAGAGGGGTCAAATTTAATTCCCCTCTGTGAGACTATGAATCCCAATATAACATTAAATACACTTTTTAAGGGTTAAAGACACCTTATACTCCCACAATCATTCAAATATCTGCCACAAAACAATTAGATGATCTAATATAGTTTTTGATTTTCCATGGATTTCATCGACATAGTCTTCCATGATGTTAGGAAGAAAATCATGGAAGATGACATGAATTTCATGTTTATAGGTTGCTCTTGTGTTTTGAAGTTGAAAATTATGACAATATAACAAAATTTTCCTCAAGATGTTGTACATGTTGTTTGATGTTGGTATTATTATATAATAGGAATATGATTATAACCTAAAATTCTATCCATTAGAGATAAAATTTCATGGCCAATTGTAGAATCTATGATCATGTCAATATTGGGCAAAGGAAAATCATCCTTCGACATGCCTTGTTCATATCACGGATCTCATTCCATGTATGGATCCCTAGTGTCTATTTTATGATGGGTACCATATTAGATATCCATTATGAAGTAGTCTATTGATTTGATGAAGCTAGTTTTTAGCACTTTTTGTAGTTCTTATTTAACCAACAATTCCATTTTAGAGTGCATTTTCCTAAGTTTTTCTTAACCCGTTTCTTTGTCTAGGTGAACCAAAATATTGTGTGCTACAAAGGAAGGATCTAAACCCAGAATGTATTTATATGACCATGAAAAAACATCATGAAACTTAATAAGAAGTGTCATGAATGCTTTTATCCATGCTTTTGATAAACTTGCACCAATTTTTAACAGTTTAGGATTCTTATTTATTCCAATATTAATTGTGATAGTATCTTTTACTAGCATTTTGGATGTATTTGTTTCCTAGAGGATATTGTATTTTGATGTAGGTCATATGTGCAATCCATACGTGAGTCTCCTCTCTCTGGTGCCTCAAAAATGTTTTCACTAGGAGATGTATCCTTTTCTTTTTCTTATTTCTTTTCTTTTTGCTTCTCAAATAGCACATCAGTGAGGTTTTCACTATGAGAGATTGTATTTTTATTTTACTTCTTTTTACCATTTTTGTTTATTGGATGAGTGTACTCAAGTTCCTCATGAAAATAAGCTAAAGTGTTAAGGTTTATATCAAATCCCTTCTTGTGATCTGATAGGGAACAAGGTCACAAGTCCTAAAAAACTCTTCAATGGCCTCATCATTCTGAAATAGGTCCATATATATATGATTTTATTGTCCGATGCATAAGGATAGGATATATGATGTAAAAATAAAGGGTATGAATGGAAAGGTTTTTATTGAACATATTGATTTTTTCCAGGTCTTCAAAGAGGATATGTGTGGAACTTGTCTCAAAATCAAATTAAGAATACTCCTCACTAGTCCTTATATCAAATATTACTAACTTCTTTTCAAAATTTTCATAATCGGGACCATGATGATATAGTTTTCCTTCATATATCACGAGGTTTAAGATGTCCTTTTTCATGTGCACCAAGTCCTCTACCTTTCCATTACATGTTTTGCATTATTGTAAGAAAATGATTCATAGTAACTAGCCATCCAGTCATCATATAAATAAAATTTTGAATATCCATGAATGTATTCATCTTCTAAATAAACATAATGTTTCCATATAGTATTGTCAAGATGATAAGTGGGGCCTTGTTTTAGATGGGGAGTGTTAGGTATTTCATAACTATATAGAAATAATGATAGCTTACCAACATGAAAAGCATTTTCAATATCATATTCACCCATACCTCTATGAGAGAATTTTAGTTCAGGTGGCGGATTGAAAGTAGAAATTTGATATTAGAAGATTTTGTTATGATCATATAGTTATCACTACTAATAGGTATGATGTGAGATGCGACTGATCTATTTGTAGATGGACAATATTTTCCATGATTAAACCTTTATTCCAAGATCTTGTAGTATTTGAATATTTCACATCTTCCAACAAGGTAAACTCTTTGTCATTATGAGGACATTTGATACATCGGTGAAAGGTGGAAGGCACATCTTGTATGGCATGTTTACATGTCCCAATTACAAGGATATTTAATGAGGTCTAAACATTGACAACATGAAAAATGGTGTCTATCATTCACAAACCAAGTTGTATAGGTAAGGTGATTGTCCTATAAGATTATCGTTCATTTTTGTCATAACCACGAATAGTCATAACATTAGCTCCTAAACACTCTTTGGTATTTCCAAGACATCTAAAAAAATTCATATAGTAGAGATTTAATGCATCCCCGTTGTTAATAAGGAATATTTTAATTTTATGATTGGTAATTAAATCCTTAATAGACAATGATTTTTTATTTCGAAGGTTGGGGTTTAAGCGGTCCTAAGGACCAAGTGAAAATATAGGACTTGTTGGTGCTCGAATTAATCTCACCCCTATTTGGTTAAGGTTTTCCATCGTTGTCTATTATATTTTTCTATTTTCCTATGAGGAGTGAGTTGGCCTTTTGGTTATTCTCGTATGGATTTTCTTTCCTCTTTTTCGGTCGAAGATCATGTTTGGATGTACATTATTTTGAATTTTCTTACGGGGAACCAATTTTGTTTTAAGATTTAAAATTGGAGGGATCAGCCATTGTCAAATGTTCGTGGGTCTTGTTTTTAGTTGTGTTTTCTCTCCCATTTATTGTTGGTACATGGCAGCACCCAATTAATTTTGGTTTGGGTTTAATTTACAAATTTGTAACTTTCTATTGCATTAACAAAATGTAAAATCAGCCCCGTGACTTGGTAAATATTCTTCGAATATTCAAATCATAAATTAGCATAAGTAATATCTCAATTATCATCCAGGAATGTACATTTTTCAAAATTTGAGCGGAGGCGGGGAAACGACGCATATTTGTAACTTTGCGTATTAAGGGTAAAATTTTAAAGGTGTAAAAAGGTTCCTAAGACCCGTAAGGGACACGTGGCTCCTTTCATGCAAAAGGTGGGGATGTGGGTTGTTGGAGCACTCAGACATATTTGGTCTTGAATTGGAAAAGAAATAAAACTTCGAAAAGGCCCACAGCCCCGCTATCACCCAAATGCGACCACGTGTCAAGCTTGTGTTGAAAGCCAAAAGCGAGATGGGTGGGTCAAGATAGACAAAAGTGTGTAAGTTCTAAAACATTGAAAAACTATGAAAAGTGCCCTTGAGCCCACGTTAGTGAAAGTATTTTCCACGTGGACGACTCATTTTCAAAGTTGAGAATGGTGGAATGAATGGTTACGATACAATGCATTTATTTCTGCCACCATCAATGCTTCTACACAAATCAAGGACACTTTAAAGTCTGTAAATGATTTCATCTTATATTATCAATTTTCTGGATTTTTCTTGATACCTTTTGTGATTTTCATTGAGAATTATCACGATTTTAACAGTAAAGATTGAATTGGGAACCAAAAAAGCTGAAAAGGATATTGATTTGGATTTAAATTGCTTAGGAACTCGTGTGTTGATTAGTAAGAACTTATAAACTCACGTGTTTCTCTTTCATTGGCAAGTTGGTTTAAAGTAAAGATAGGGTTTTTTGAAGATGAAGACCATGCCATCTTTGTTCTCGGTTGTGTCATGGGTCACGAGTAATTTAGACAAGATTACAGACATGGACCTGATGAGTTTTGATCTAAATGATTTTCTTCAGAGTCTGAATAACCCCCATAAGAGTGAATCAGAAAGGCAATTCAAGATAGCCACATTTCTCTAGTTGGTGTTATCCCACCATTGGTTCATTTTCTAGAATATGTGTGGCATTGTGTTATGAATTATGATCCCAAAAAGAGGGAAGTATTAGATGGGAATGGGGATGCATTTTTGAAATTGACACCTACAACCATTAGAATAATGTTAAAATTTCCTATTATCACCAACCTGATCACCATTTCTATCAAATTAGCCTTATGGTTTTATGAATCAAAGAAAAAATATTATGCCAAGATCATAAATTCAAAGTGGCTCATCATGAAAAAGAAAACAACTAGAATCCCTAAAAGGCTACTTAGGGCACAACTTGTTGAAGAGGTTGAAGATGTCATTGTGTTATTAAGTTGAACAACGGGGTTAGAATCAGAAATGAATTTAAGGAATGGATGGTTACTTATATATTAATCATTTTGGAGAAAAGGGGAGCATTTTCTAGGATACTTTCATTGTAGAAGCACTCCATGACCACATGGTCACCTTAGCGAGTGAAAAATTGAGATGGGTGACACTTGAGCTATAATTTTATATGATGACTTACTCAATTTATAATGTTGTTGGGCATAAACGTTTCTGTGTTTGTTACCACATGCAGATTTCAAGCGTGCCAAATGCATGAGATATTCCCTCAGGCTGAAACTCGATCAACTTGAGTGGGAATGTGAGGTTAGTTAATGATGTTTTCTTTTCCCCAATCCTTTGTTTTTTCAAACCGGAGTGGGGACATTATAGAATTTCCAAACAGGGACAGACAAGTGATTTTGGAGTGTGGATGCTACTTCATTCAATATAAAAAGTTCACATACATAAAGGTTAGTGGCTTTGAAGGCAAGCCTTGTAAATTTCCTAGGTATTTAGATGATAAATTGGCTTTATGTGAATTGGAAAGGTACCTAACACCTATGCATAAGTTGATTACCAAAAGGCATAAGACAAATATCAAATTTCCTATTATAATTGGAAGGTATTCATGCCCTTACATCATAAAAGCTAGGTTTATTGAAGATGAAATGCATAAGTTTGGCACGGAAAAGTTTGAGGCAAGGGCCAATTATGACATCAGATGGGTATTTAACAACATTGCGAATAATTTTGATCATGAGCCTCAATTTGAAGATTATTGTATGAATTGTAGAGATGAACTAGAGGTTAGATTAAGGGATTTCTCCAAAATGACCCTTTCATAAATAATAGATTTTAAAATTATAGTTATCCCATAAGGAATTATGGATGATTCAAATACAGTAAGTAGGTATTATGTTTATCAGAAGGTGCAAGAACATCACATAATCCCTCTAGATTGGAATGAGACAGAATCTGATAATTCTTATATAAGGATAACTGATGTAATGAGAAGAACTATGAATTGATTAACTCAAAAGAGCATTGACTTATCAATTCATAATACGAATCTTAAATAACTTTAGGATTTCAGAAACTTGAATGATGATATTCCACCCCGAGGAAGGAAGGAGCAGATAGAAGGGATCCTTTGGGAGGAAAGGTCCCTCGAGTTGCCCTTAAAAATGACCACTCCCCGAACTCATAGATGAGTGAATTCAACCTCTGTTGGAACCGGTACTACTATGTTAGTTCTTAGGAAAAATAATGAAGACATGCTCTTAAAATCTATAGAAAATGCCAACATTACTTTTATAATATAAATCCAAGCAACGGGAAGGGCTTAATGGCCCATGTGCTTTGCTCAGGTGTTTCACCAAAACCTCATAGTAATGAGAAATTAATGAGTGGAGCTATAGTAAGTGGTATTAATAAATATAAGCCGCATAAGGAAGGGAAAAGAGAAGAACTTGATCTGAAAAGGTTTGAAAGGGCACACAAGAAACATAAGGTTACTCATGTACTAGTTTTGGTGAGAGTAGGTGCCCACACGCCCAAAAGCACAAGCATAGAGATGTGGTAATCAATCCTCTTGAGTTTGAAAGGAGTGATGTTTATCAGGCACATCATGCTCCATCACTACCACAAGTGGAACAATCAGAGTCTCTATTCCCACCTCTATCTATGGAGGAAACAACAATGAAAGGCACTCAAGATCAAGCAACCCAGGAAAATGTTGCAGATAGTTCAATAAGAAACCAAATTTTAACTCTAGGTATGAAAATAACGAGATCCTACTTAATAAGGATATGAGTATGTCTTCATTTGGAACATTGTATGAATATACAAAGGCCCAAGATGATGTAATTGATGTTGATACTGGTGAGGGATTTTCTATGATGGATACACTTAAATTATCTATGAGTGAACCATTGATGACACTGGTAGATGACCTCCAAACAATTGAGGAAATAGAGAGAAATACTCATCCATTAATTAACAAAGAAAAATCCCAAGCAACAAATATTACTTCTATAAGACAAGTGGTTGCAGAGTAACATAAACCATGATTTTTGGTCGAGAAGATTTTAATGCAGAGATGTTAATCGATGAGATTATTTCTATTTCTATTAAATTTACTAAAGCTGATGTACTTCCTTGAGAGGGAAAATCTATTTTTGAAGAGAAAGTAGAAGTAGCACAAGCCACAACTATTGGCGAGAAAAAAATTATTGATAAAGACATACAACCTCTAGATGGAAACATGAAGTTGGATTCAAATGAAAAACCTACCATGTCATTACTAGGTACATAATTAGAACATTAGGAGGGTAGGATGCCAACTTAGAAGAGTTTGAGGAAGGAAGAGCTTGCAAGAGTCAGTAATATAAGAAAATGTTGGAGGAGAAGTTGGGTACAATATGGAATCAATTAGAGAAATAAGGAAGGAATCTCCCTTGATTGTTGATACAAACCAAGAAAAGATTGATCAACCTTAGTTTCTAGACCAAGGAAAAGAACATCCAAAAGAATTATTAACACAGGGTGAGAATAGCAAGGTGGTTATCGAAATAAATAATGAAGAGCATTCAGAATCACTAGTTTGGGATGAACAAGGGGTATTAAAATAATTTATGGTTGTCCCTGAGGAACCCCAACAAGAATCATAAGAGGAAAAGGCTGAACAAATTTGGTGAAAGGGTGGATTGGTGAATTAATTTCAAATGAGGAAAAGGAGGTCCCCCTATTTAAGATATTGACCTTACTACTTTGTCTTTTCCAAAGATAGTAAGAGCCTCAAAAAGGGATAGAACTATCACTAAAACCCAAACTGATTCATCAAGAGCCAAGAATTTGGAAGTAGCAATCCCCTTTGAAGGAAAGTGTAATGCCTCATTCTCCAAAAACCATGGCGCTAAGCATTTAACATTGTGGTGCTCCTGTTGATCTCTTGTTGGCTTCACCCTTGTCACAGAAAATGATTGGAATTCTCCCACTCTGTCATGTCTTCTCGTGTCGTGTTGATGTTTTCTGTGGTTGGCCCCGCCTCATCCATTTCGTTTTCCTCCTATTAAAGGAAAATTGTGTGCTTGATTTATCAAGCTCGTAAGTTGGTTCTTGTTAATATGATTAATAAGTATTAATAAGTGGTAATAATAATAGTAATAATAATAATAATAATATTATTATTATTATTATTTTTATTTATCGATCGACGTTAACCTCGTTTTCTGATCGTCAATTTGTTATCAACCTTGTTATTAATTTTTGATAAGCGATTTTATTGTTTTAGTTTGGTCACTTCACGGATCGAGCCTCGATTCATGCAAGGGAAGCTTGTTCGTGGGTGGTGCCATCGTCAAGGACGTAGTGTTCTTGTTTAAGGTTCAAAGTTTTATCCTTGGCCATCTAGGCGCCCTTGTATGCTTTGTAAATGTTTGGGTAAATGCCTTCAACCGCAATTTCTTCTTTTCCCCTTGTTATAAAATTGGTCCATGTATGCCAAGTTAGATAATTATCAAGTTAGTGGTGAATTTGACCACCAGCCTACCACGCTTGCTCCCGCCATAACCTAGCTCACCGCTATACTCTTCGCTTCATGTTTCGGTTTCTCGAAGATACCGTGTTCAACATGATTATAAAATGGATGTCTTTTAAAGTGGATATTGTGGATCCATTATTTATTCCTTGTTTCTATCACATCAAGTGTCATTGGAGATGTCATTATCAAATTAGGTTAGGGCTTCTTTCAATCGACCTAAAACTATACATGTATATTTACGCTTAAGGCGTTATATAATACTATTTGTATGCTTTTATTTATTTCAGATCAGATCTAAGTACCAGACTTCTTGAAACAAAGCGATCACATAAAATAAGGTAGAGAAATGAGGATGAAAGTTTATTCTGCTTGGCATTTAAGGAGAACTAATTAAATTTAGATTAGGTTCGTGAAATCATAAAAGACGTGCTCGAATGGGAAGGAATATTGGATCTGTATCACATAGATCTCTCCTCCAAAATAGACATCTTTTTTTGTGAACCGTGTTGATTATTAATGACCAACTTGGTGTATGTTACAAGGTTTTCACATCAGTTTTGAAAATGGCCACATGAGGAAGTAACAGCCTGTCATTTCTACACCTTCCTGTAGGGGAAAACATGTTGGATCTTACCTGGGATCTAGGGAAGTGTGATTGAAATCTTATTGGGTTTTGCTGCGTTTTGACTTCGTGATTTGTAATGGCTTGCTAGCCACATTTTTTTGGGATCTGCATGCTCAATGGATTGGGGTCATGCACCCAGGTGGAAGCTCACATTTGTGAGTTTATTACAACATTTCCTTGTTGCATGGTTGATTTGCTAGTGCGCAGAACCTTGATGCCTTTTTTTTTCTGCCCTGGCCGCGTGGGTGAGTGTGGAAGGAGTTTTTCTTTTGTGTGGACTGTAGTTATGTGTGGAATCTCCCAAAATTGTGCTATGTAGGTTAGAACCCCTCCATTGCTGCTACTCCTGACCTGTTCCAGCGTGGAGGAGAGTGAAGGATGGGCGCTTTGAAAATGGAGAAAAAGGGGGCGTGGGGAAGGTCACCTGTTGGGAACTCGTGGCTCTTCCTGGGGATTTTCTACACTGCAGGCATGATAAGCTCTTAACCCTCCCTTAATGGTTTATTCCCTGTAGTATTTGTGTAAATCAAATCTGTGCAATTCTTATTGTTCTATTTTTTTCTTGGGGTGAAAACTTTTGGCTTATGAGGATATTCAGATATATCTTTGCCTGGTATTTTTTTATAAAACTAAAACCCAAAAAGATATGGGTATCATGGGAAAACTTATATGCACCTCCATCAAATCTTTTGATTCGAGCTATGGAACCCTGTGTTCTTCATTCGTGAAAGCTACCTCTGTTATCATTTGACTAGTTAAGGTCAACTCCCTGATATTATGGGTACTCTGTGTGTCTTAATAGTCATCATTCCCTTCCTTGGAGGAGGATTTCAAACCAGTTGTTATCTGATGTCTATATGGATCTGTAGGTGATTTTGTGAGACCTTGTTGTTCGACCCTGAAACCCTGTTCAATGTAAACTATTCGCAAATATAGTTTCGTTGTCTGTCGGTTGGGTTTTATAATCTATAATGGTACCTTGTATCGTTTATTTGTGTTGAATGTCATTTAAGAGAGTGAGTTGTTGGTGGAACATGCTTTGACTTGTTTTGGTGAGGTAAACATTACTCTAGGATTTTTGAGCTGTTAAGAGCTTGCTTGGAATAATGGGTTGATTGTTAGTGACGTGCAGTCACACATGTGAGTCTCTGCATCGCATTTTCTTTCTCTCTTTTGACTGAATCTCGAGGCATTAATGTTTTCTGTTATGCGTCTTTTCCTTAACAGATAATTGTAATGGGCCTTGAGGGTAATCTCTGATAAGTTTGATATGTTGTCATTGGATAGATAATTTCTGTGGGTATGGTACTTTATTCAGTTTTAAGGTAAATAAGTTTTACCACGTCTTTAAAAAAAAAACATTATTCATCCTCTGCTTAGAGCCATGGACATACTATTAATGGCATACCATGAAGTGATGGTCAAGCCTTTTGTATGGCCTCCTTAGAGTACATGGAATCATGATGCGATTCCACTTGACTGTAACCCTTTTTTGTGATAGGAGCGTGTATGAATATTATGAGTAATTGGATCCAATTCATGTAATGGAAACTTAAGGGTCCCTGTAGTGGTTTACTTATTTGGTATTTCGGTGAAAGCATTGTTGTTATAAACAATAGTATTTACTTGAGTGATTATATACAAATTGATACTTGCATCTCATTAGGAGTTGAGATAATGTTGATACTTGTATTTATAGTGGCTTGGACCACGCTTACATATCTTAGCTAGCCAAATGTACCTTTGACATATTAGCAAAATATGACAGTATTGTTGATTGTAATTCATTCCTATGAGTTGGAATCTTATGCTAATAGAGACATATAAAGACATGATAATAAACAGCAAAAAGAATATCTAAATAATATATGAACTTGTTGATTGGTGGAACCCTTGTTTACATAAGTATATTCTTAAAATTGTGAGATAAATATCAAAATTATACTTACATATCTTTGATTATCTATAAAGGTTTGATACTTGGGTAATATCGATGAATATTATAAGATTGACACTTGTATTTATTATAGAAGCTTAATGTCATTGGTGCTTATATTTAATTAAAAGATAATATTATTGGATACTTATATAGGAGAAGTAGACTGAAGGTATTAAGTGAGCGATATTATTATTACTGTAATTTAAGTATAATTAATTGCAAAGTTAAGGTTGTATATCTAGCCACTTGGAATTTTGTTCATATGTAAGCAGATCTTAGGGAAGTGAACAATAATGGGTATGAAATGTATTATCATGAGATGTGTAGTTAAGATTTGAATGCATGTTAGAAATTATTTGATAGGGAGTATTGCAAACTTTCATTTATGTAAATGCTATACGGCATAAATTTTTAGGTGAGGACTATATCTTATTGTGCTCAGTTCTAGCGAACTGACTCTAGTAAATATTTGTGTAGATGGATTATGCGAGTAGATTAAAGGAAAAGAGTGTAAAAGTTTCATCAGTTCAAATTATGATGTTCTTTGTAAAAAAGTTCAATGTGTTGTAAATTTTGTAACATTGCTTGCAAAAGAGTTTATAAGATCTCTTGCCTAGGATTGATTGGAAATTACGTGATGAAGTTGTTTTGTCTTTGTTTAGTTTGACTGGTAACTTATCATAGTGAGAAATGATATTCAATCATTACATTGGCATAAGTATTGTAAAACCTTGATCTTGAGAATAAAGTGTTAAGTAAAAACTTTATGAGACCTTGTAATGATGTGTTATAAGTAAAATTAAATGGAGTGGTTAACCCTTATAGAAGTTAATTAAAACTTTTATGCAAATAAATTAATGTAGAGGTGATCTACCTGAGAACAAACAATTCCTTAAGTAATCAAAGGTGAAACTATCCTTGTAAAGTAAAATTTTATAATTTGTTAACCCTAGCTAAGTTAGCAAACATTATCCTTATATGGTGAATTCTTAAACGAGTTAAGGGAAATCAATGGTTGGTTTCTAGAAAGATAATAAGGTTAATAAGTAGGAGAAAGCAATTTGGAAACCACAAAATTTATCTCTCAGCCTTTTGGAAAGTAAATAGTTCCTTTTGTAAACTCATTCAGTGAAGCCTAAGTAAAATACTTAATAATTTTGGATAAGTCCTCAAGCCCCAATTAAATCTTGGTAATAACTAATGACGTCTTAAGGATGAGTTCAACTTGACCTTCTTCCTTTAACCCTTTCCAAGGTGCCTTGTAATTTTCACTTAAGTGTGTTGAACATGAACCCATGTTGTCGTAAGGGCATGAACGAGTTTTAGCAGCGTAAGTATGAATGAATGGCCTTGTGAAAATTAAATTATCTCCTTTATTAAATAATGGAATTAAACAAATAATTGTCGTAAAGGAGAAGACTTAAAGTGAACTACTCTACAATGTATAAGAAAATAATTCAGTTTGGTAAGTTGAATTGTGCAAATCTCTCTGAAAACATAAGTTAAGAGAAAAAAGGGTGTTTTATAAAAATAAATAACCTTCAATAATTTCTTACTGTGGCTTGCCCTAGCTGTAAGAGTGTCATGTGGTTGGACTTCTATGTTGTCCTGTCAAAAAGAAAAGTGTATTGTCCTTGATGAGTGTGAACATTCCGTGCTGCCCTTGTGGTCATCCTCATATCAAGTGGTTCTCAGAGTTAGTTGTAACCTTGGTGACAACCATGTTGTGTTGTGTTTTGTGTCAAAAAAAAAAATTATCCTGTATTTTACTGTGTTGTTAGCATGTGTGAATTTTTTGGGTCATTACATTTGGTATCAGAGCGAGGTTCATGCTCTCAAACCTTTGGGCCAGATTGGAGTGATGATGGTGTTGCATGATGGTGGTTGATATTGGAAGAGTAATGTGCTTTAAGCATGATGTGATCCATGTCATAATTGTGATATTGTGAATGCACATGATGTGTATGTCACTTAGTGCATATTTGTTATCATGTTGATGTGTTGGGGATGGGAGTATTCTCTCTCCTTCTTGTGGATTCTATGAAGAGTTCACATGTGAAATACTACTTGTGATGTGTGAAAAGAATTCTAATGTGGATGATGGAGTGTTGAAGTATTGTTGCATATTGTGATATGTGGGTGTGTCGATATGTTGTATGACTGGATTGATGTAAAGTGAATTGAGTTGTATCATGATGTTTCACCATGTTTTGAAGAAATGTGTGTATCTCCTTGTATGTAGCAAATGAATGTTATGTTGTGATGTTACTATGTCCATCATATGTATGATTTGTGTGATATGTAGTGATTCATGTCGTGATTTAGGGTCATACGGTGAGTGTATGAACCCTATCGTATAGTGATTGCACTTTGGGTGCAGAATGTGGTGAAGTGATGTAATGCACCCAATGAATGTATGATTGTGATCTACCCTGTATACATACCATACGTAAGACGTTATGGTAGTTATGTGTGTACCACCATTGTGTTAGTGATGTAGTTACATGTTATGTTGTAAACCTTACACTAACCGACCCTGAAGGAAATCGGTAAACTGTGTATATTTGAAGTGAGAAAATGTGTACCATGGACCAGTCACTCGAGCCAAGTACAAGATAGGAAGTGGAGCCTTACATAAGCTAAAACCCACTTTTGTTCATTTGGTATGTGTGGCACTTGCTCAACAGGTGTCATGCATATTGTGTTTCGTGGACACCTTAGGCTCAGTAGATGGTGACATGTACTTTCTTTCTCTCTCCCGATATGGTTGTCGTATGGACTCTACCTATGTGATTTTGACTATGTTGAGCCTTGTTGAAGTTGTGGCGAGATGATTCAGATTGTGATGATGACAGTTGTATTATTGATATGTATTTTTACGAGTAGAGGCTCAATGTTCCGAGTGCTAGCAACTCGTTGAGTACCCCTTTGGTGGCCAGTTAAGGCCACATAGTCATAGTAATGTGCTATTCTTATATGTGTATTTTATTCATAAATTGAACCTTTTTACTTTACTTTTGCAAGGACCAACAGTTTTCTTGATTTCCATGTTTTACATTTTGGGAATTTCCTTGGTTTTGGTACTAACACGCAGATTTTTGCACTAACTATGGCCATTTGGTCATTTTTCTTGCTTGGTTTTGGATCTTCTTCTAAATTTTATGATTTTACCACCTTTCCCAAGGCTTGTACTTTTCCACTTGGCATTTTGATCAGATTGTTATGTTGGTTCTATTGTCGTGATGTGTGGAATAGGGTCATGGGATGCACCATGGAATGGTTAGGCCCATGGACCCACTTCGTTGTATGGGGGGTATGCCCCGAAGGAGTTCTGAGATAACTAGCGGGTTCTTTGGACCATGAGTTATTATGTCACTTGGGTTGGGGGTGATGGGGCTCTATGTACCCAGGGCCATAGGGTGACCCGACCTCATTAAAAGGAGAAAGGAGAGAGGCCTCTATGGTTAAGTGACCTGACTTGGTTTGGCACTATGTTTCTTTCTCTGTGGGAGTTATATGGAGTTACTTTGTAATACTTGGGAATAGGTGGTTATTTTCTGATGCTTTGGGTGGTATATGGTGCTGCTGGTAGTGTTTGGGGGGGTAGTGTTATGATGTATGTGTGCTCATGAGAGTTGGTTATGGTTGTGGCTCCCTAGTGTACACTATGTACCTGTAGCTTTTGTTTGGAGTTATGTGAATTTTTCATCTATGGAATTGAGGAAATGTCTGGTTGTCATAGTACACTTTGCTCAAGTATTCTATTTGTCAGTCATGATTGTGTGACAAGTACTATGTTATGTGGACCGTGCATATTCCCTTCCGTATTTGAGTAATATTTTGTGGTGTAATACAGTCATGAAGTATATACTTGTGTGTTCGTGAATCTGTAGTGTCTTGTCTGAACCCGATAGGGTGTTGTGTTGGCAGTTCATGTTGGGCACCTACAATAAGGAATAAACTAACAAAAAAAAAAATCTACAACAATAAAATTTTGAAGAATTGAAACTAGAAGTAATGAAAATGGGAAGAGACTAATGAAACAATGAATAAGAGGGAACTACCAATCTTCACAGAACCTTAAAAGTTAAAATTTGTACCAAATGTTCCTAAGGCCACCTCGTGGCCGTGCTTTAATCAACTGAGTTTTTAACCATAGAGTGCACTTTTGTCTTTTTCCATTCCTTGTTGCTTATCATTCCTTTTCCTCTATGCTTTGTCGCATCGGGGATGATGCTTTCTTAAGGGGAGGAGAATGTAATGCCCCGTTCTCCAACGACCATGGCACTAAGCATTTAACGTTGTGGTGCTCCTGTTGATCTCTTGTTGGCTTCACCCTTGTCACAGAAAATGATTGGAATTCTCCCACTCTGTCATGTCTTCTCATGTCATGTTGATGTTTTCTGTGGTTGGCCCTGCCTCGTCCATTATGTTTTCCTCCTATTAAAGGAAAATTGTGTGCTCGATTTATCAAGCTCGTAAGATGGCTCTTGTTAATATGATTAATAAGTATTAATAAGTGGTAATAATAATAAATAATAATAATAATAATATTATTATTATTATTATTATTATTTATCGATCGACGTTAACCTCGTTTTCTGATCATCGATTTGTTATCAACCTTGTTAATTTTTGATAAGCGATTTTATTGTTTTAGTTTGGTCGCTTCATGGATCGAGCCTCGATTCATGCAAGGGAAGCTTGTTCATGGGTGGTGCCATCATCAGGGATGTAGTGTTCTTGTTTAAGGTTCAAATTTTTTATCCTTGGCCATCTCAGCGCCCTTCTATGTTTGTAAATGTTTGGGTAAATACCTTGAACCACAATTTCTTCTTTTCCCCTTGTTATAAAATGGGTCCAGGTATGCCAAGTTAGATAATTATAAAGTTAGTGGTGAATTTGACCACCAACTGCCCATTCTGCTCCCTCCATAACCCAAAGACACCGCTGCTCTACTCTTTCGCTTTACGTTTACAGGTTTCTCAAAGATACCGTGTTTCAACATGATTATAAAATAGATGTCTTTTAAAGTGGATATTGTGGATCCATTATTTATTCCTTATTTCTATCACATCAAGTGTCATTAGAGATGTCATTATCAAATTAGGTTAGGGCTTCTTTCAATCGACCTAAAGATATACATGTATATTTACGCTTAAGGAGTTATATAATACTATTTGTATGCTTTTATTTATTTCAGATCAGATCTAAGTACTGAATTCTTGAAACAAAGTGATCACATAAAATAAGGCAGAGAAATGAGGATGAAATTTTATTACGCGCTCGCATTTAAGGAGAACTAATTAAATTTAGATTAGGTTCATGAAATCATAAAAGATGTGCTCAAATGGGAAGGAATATTAGATCTATGTATCACATAGATCTCTCCTCCAAAATAGACATCTTTTTTTGTGAACCGTGTTGATTATTAATGACTAACCTGGTGTACCTTCTAAAGGATTTCACATTAGTTTTGAAAATGGCTACACGAGGAAGTAATAACTTGTCATTTCTGCACATTCTGTAGGGGAAAACGTGTTGGATCTTACCGGATCCGGGAAGAGTGATTGAAATCTTATTAGGTTTTGCCTATGTTTTGACTTCGTGATTTGTAATGGCTTGCTAGCCATTTTTTTAGGGATCTGCATGCTCAATGGATTGGGGGTCACGTGCCCAGGTGGAAGCTCACATTTGTGAGTTTATTACTATATTTCCTTGTTGCATGGTTGATTTTCTAGTGTGCGAGAACCTTGATGCCTTTTTTTTTCTTCCCCGCCACGTGGTTGAGTGTGGAAGGAGTATTTATTTTGTGTGGACTGTAGTTATGCATAGAATCTCCCAACAATGCGCTGTGCAGATTAGAACCCCCTCCATTGTTGCTGCTCCTGACCTGTTCCAGCGTGGAGGAGAGTGAAGGATGGGCGCTTTGAAAATGGAGAAAAAAAAGGGGGAAGGTCGCCTGTTGGGAACTCGTGGCTCTTCTTGGGGTGCGACTTGGGGATTTTCTATGCTGCAGGCATGATAAGCTCTTAACCCTCCCTTAATGGTTTATTCCCTGTAGTATTTGTGTAAATCAAATCTGTGCAATTCTTGTTGTTCTATTCTTTTTCTTGGGGTGAAAACCTTTGGCTTATGAGGATATTCAGATATATCTTTGCCTGGTATTTTCTTTTTATAAAACTAAAACCCAGAAAGATATGGGTATCATGGGAAAACTTGTAGGCGCCTCCATCAAATCTTTTGATTCGAGCTATGGAACCCTGTGTTCTTCATTCGTGAAAGCTACCTCTGTTATCATTTGACTAGTTAAGGTGAACTCCCTGATATTATGGGTACTCTGCATGTCTTAATAGTCGTCATTCCCTTCCTTGGAGGAGGATTTCGAACCAGTTGTTATCTGATGTCTATATGGAGTTGTAGGTGATTTTGTGAGACCTTGTTGTTCGACCCTGAAACCCTGTTCAATGTAAACTATTCGCAAATATAGTTTCGTTGTCTGTCGGTTGGGTTTTATAATCTATAACGGTACCTTGTATCATTTATTTGTGTTGAATGCCATTTAAGAGAGTGAGTTGTTGGTGGAACATGCTTCGACTTGTTTTGGTGAGGTAAACATTACTCTAGGCTTTTTGAGCTGTTAAGAGCTTGCTTGGAATAATGGGTTGATTATTAGTGACGTGCAGTCACACATGTGAGTCTCTGCATCACATCTTTCGTGCTCTCTTTTGACTGAATCTCGAGGCATTAATGTTTTCTGTTATGCGTCTTTTCCTTAACAGATAATTGTAATGGGCCTTGAGGGTAATCTCTGATAAGTCTGTTATATTGTCATTGGATCGATAATTTCTGTGGGTATGTTACTTTTGTAAGTTTTAAGGTAAATAAGGTTTACCTCGTCTTTAAAAAAAAAAAAAAACATTATTCATCCTCTGCTTAGAGCCATGGACATACTATTAATGGCAGACCACGAAGTGATGGTCAAGTCTTTCGTATGGCCTCCTTGGAGTACATGGAATCATGATGCAGATTTCATTTGACTGTAACCCTTTTCTGTGATAGGAGACTGCGTATGAATATTATGAGTAATCGGATCCAATTCATGTCATGGAAACTTAAGGATCCCTATAAGTGGTTTACTTATTTGGTATTTCGGGGAAATCATTGTTGTTATAAACAATAGTATTTACTTGAGTGATTATATACAAATTAATACTTGCATCTCATTAGGAGTTGAGATAATGTTGATACTTGTATTTATAGTGGCTTGGACCACGCTTACATATCTTAGCTAGCCAAATGTACCTTCGACATATTAGCAAAATATGACAGTATTGTTGATCGTAATTCATTCCTATGAGTTGGACTCTTATGCTAATAGAGACATATAAAGACATGATAATAAGCAACCAAAAGGATATCTAAATAATATATGAACTTGCTGATTGGTGGAACCCTTGTTTACATAAGTATATTCTTAAAATTGTGAGATAAATATCAAAATTATACTTACATATCTTTGATTATCTATAAAGGTTTGATACTTGGGTAATATCAATGAATATTATAAGGTTGACACTTGTATTTATTATAGAAGCTTAATGTCGTTGGTGCTTATATTTAATGAAAAGATAATATTATTAGATACTTATATAGGAGAAGTAGATTGAAGGTATTAAGTGAGCGATATTATTATTACTATAATTTAAGTATAATTAATTGCAAAGTTAAGGTTGTATATCTAGCCACTTGGAATTTTGTTCATATGTAAGAAGATCTTAGGGAAGTGAACAATAATGGGTATGAAATGTATTATCATGAGATGTGCAGTTAAGATTTGAATGCATGTTAGAAATTATTTGATAGGGAGTATTGCAAACTTTCATTTATGTAAATGCTAGATGGCATAAATTTTTAGGTGAGGATTATATCTTATCATGCTCAGTTCTAGCGAACTGACTCTAGTAAATATTTGTGCAGATGGATTATGTGAGTAGATTAAAGGAAAAGAGTGTAAAAGTTTCATCAGTTCAAATTATGATGTTCTTTGTAAAAAAAAGTTCAATGTGTTGTAAATTTTGTAACATTTCTTGCAAAAGAGTTTATAAGATCTCTTGCTCGGGATTGATCAGAAATTACGTGATGAAGTTGTTTTGTCTTTGTTTAGTTTGACTGGTAACTTATCTTAGTGAGAAATGATATTCAATCATTACATTGGCATAAGTATTGTAAAACCTTGATCTTGAGAATAAAGTGTTAAGTTAAAACTTTCTGAGACCTTGTAATGATGTGTTATAAGTAAAATTAAATGGAGTGGTTAACCCTTATAGAAGTTAACTAAAAAATTTTTATGCGAATAAATTAATGTAGAGGTGATCTACCTGAGAACAAACAATTCCTTAAGTAATCAAAGGTGAAACTATCCTTGTAAAGTAAAATTTTATAATTTGTTAACCCTAGCTAAGTTAGCAAACATTATCCTTATATGGTGAATTCTTAAACAAGTTTAAGGGAAATCAATGGTTGGTTTCTAGAAATATAATAAGGTTAATAAGTAGGAGAAAACAATTTGGAAACCACAAAATTTATCTCTCACCTTTTTGGAAAGTAAATAGTTCCTTTCTTAAACTCATTCGGTGAAGCCTAGGTAAAATACTTAATAATTTTGGATAATTCCTCAAGCCCCACTTAAATATTGGTAATAACTAATGACATCTTAAGGATGAGTTCAACTTGACCTTCTTCCTTTAACCCTTTCCAAGGTGCCTTGTATTTTTGCTTAAGTGTGTTGAACATGAACCCATGTTGTCGTAAGGGCATGAGCAAGTTTTAGCAGTGTAAGTATGAATGAATGGCCTTGTGAAAATTAAATTATCTCCTTTATTAAATAATGGAATTAAACAAATAATTGTCATAAAGAGAAGACTTAAAGTGAACTACTATATAATGTCTAATAAAATAATTCAGTTTGGTAAGTTGAATTGTGCGAATCATATCTTGAATCTCTCTGAAAACATAAGTTAAGAGAAAAAAGGGTGTTTTATAAAAATAAATAACCTTCAATAATTTCATACTGTGGCTTGCCCTAGCTGTAAGAGTGTCATGTGGTTGGACTTCTATGTTGTCCTGTCAAAAGAAAAGTGTATTGTCCTTGATGAGTGTGAACGTTTCGTGCTTCTACCCTTGTGGTCATCCTCATATCAAGTGGTTCTCAGAGTTAGTTGTAACCTTGGTGAAAACCATGTTGTGTCATGTTTTGTGTCCAAAAAAAAAAAAAAAAAGTTATCCTATATTTTACTGTGTTGTTAGCATGTGTGAATTTTTTGGGTCGTTACTGAAAGACTAGAGAAGATATAACAACAAATGATTATAATGTCCAAATCATTCCCTTAGGAAAGCCCTCAAGGACCAAATAAAACAATGGGTATCGAAGCATTTAATGACCTTTTATAAAAAGTGAATAAAGATAAAATGACAAAGAGGAATCTAAAAGAACAAGTTAAAGCCTCGAGATCTAGTTTGCAATAGTTGATTTCGCAATCTAGTCAAGCTCATACAAGTGTCTCCATAGATACCCTTAAGGGAATGGATAAAATAAAAAAAATTGTCAAGAAGGTACATGAAGTAGACACATGAATTGAAAAATTAACCAAGAGGGGAAAGGAAGCAATTGTAGAGGCCAGGTCAAACTATGAAGATCTCAAGAACAGACTCGATGAAAATTGATGAGATAGTTGAATAGTGTGATAATGAGATTTTTATTTTGAGGGAATTTTTCCCAAGTTAGACCACATTACCCAGCTCATTGATGAATTAGTTGAGCAGGAAAACATTGTGTCGATGTTGATCAAAGGAAGCCATCATACTATTGAAGAGTTATCAAATATCAGAGTGGAAACCTTAAATGTGATCAAGGAAAAGATGGAAATCAAAAGAAACTGGGTTGATGATACTCTTGATGCCATTTACTTGAAGTTAGAGGATATGGTAGCTGATAAGTTCAAAAAGAGCTATGGGGATCTGAAGATTGAATTTTTTCTTAATTCCTTTGAAAATAATATTTATAAAAATGATTTCTCCTATGAAATCATTAAAACGATGAGAAGGATTGAGAATAGAATTGTAGAGTTAAAAGAAAGACCACTTGGAATACAAATAAAATGGGCCATTGCATCGATGCAATATCTAGGCAAGCATTAATCTTCCAGCATCATATGGGACTAGATGAGGATGAGGTTAATGAGTTATTCAAAAGGTATGATGCATATGTAGCAAGGTTGTCAAAAGAACAAGATACAAAAGTAGAAGTTGAAGAAGAAAAGAATGCAGATACAAAAGATGATGAACATGCTTAGGCATTGTTCCTTAAGTTGTATTCTCTTTTCATATTCCTTCTTTAAAATGATACTTTAAAATAAATACTTCTATTACATGGGATGTAATTGTTTTTCTAAATTTTATTGTTCTCGTATTTCAATTGTAAAATGGAAGAATGCAGTAGTGTCATGTTTACTTTGATGAAGTTTTACATACATTTAGATAAGCATGTAAATGATTGATATTTTTTTCTTCTTACATTTTGAATAAGGAACAAAATGGGGTTCTATAGGGTCCCCTGCCCATGAAAAAGAAAGATATACACATGCCAAAAATAGAGACAATGAAATGAAAGCAACATCTAGACATTTTTCAGTCCTACTTCATAGTTTCCTCCCATAGGGGAGCTTATTCAAAAGATTATTTTTCCTCGAGCAAAAAACTCTCTTGAACCTTGTGTGTCTCGAACAAAAATGACTAACCTGCGAGTCTCGTCCCGACATTCCCATGTCCATCAATTCTTCCAGAGTCATTCTAGGATGACTCATGATTTTCTCAAGCTCGACTTTCTTCTGTTGTGATGACACCCAATCCAAAATATCCAAACCACCTGTGAAGAACATGTCATCTTTCCTTTCCCCTTGTGAAGGTTTGACGTGCTAGGAGTGGTTTGAGAGGGGACATCTAGGTGATTAGAAGGGAAAACACTACATGTTGTTGACTGGGAAGATTGTGAGGTCTTGAGCTTGACCCAACCTCCCATTTCCTTGTGAAAGGTGGATTGTCTTTCGGAGAAGGAATGGGTTGAGGCCCCAAAAAATCATGCTCGACTAGAGAGCATGATGCATTAAGTGGGTGGATGACCGAATTGCAAATCTCCCCTATTGTCTTGAGTGGAGGAGATTGTTGCCCTTGAATGATGAGTAGATAATGATTAGTCCTCTTCTCCATCTAGAGATAATGATTGGAGGTTGAGGTTGTGGTTCACCCTTCCTCTTACCAAAGATGACCCTAGTGTTGAAACTAGTTGCAAAGGCATAGTCTCTACTTGCTTTTTCTCCAGGAATTGATTCTCCACTCTAACTCATCTATTTTGTGGGAAATAATAGGCACAATGTCGATGGAGGATTTATCATATAGCACATATGATTCCTTGGGAATATATTTTGATACAAATCCTCATCACATAAAGGGACATTGAAAATGGTTTTCCCAGATACCTGAGGTCTTCTCTCGACCCATTATCTCTTTAAATATTTAGGAGATTTCAAGTGTTCCCATTTAAAAATATGAAAATACATAACTTGAAAGGCTACAAATACAAGATTAATCTTAATTATCCTTGTAAGAAGTGCTAATCAGACTTTCCGATATGTTAAGGGTCCTCTGGTGTCACCTACACACTCTACATCAAATAGAGCCCTAACAAAGGCTTCATCAGGACCACTCAAATCAAAAATATGATTTAAGTCCTCTAAGGAAATTTCCTTCAGGATGTGTGCTATGAGTACCTTTCCATTTTCTAATGAAATTCCTTATATTCAGAACAAGAAGGGAAATACATAATGACAATGAAATTGAGCCAGGTTTTATAATAAAAGGAGACATATGTTTTTGATTTAGTAAAATATTTCCCATGAGATGAAGGATATTTTTTCAGTTTGCACAAAAAAGGATTTAAGAGTTGGAAAAGAGTTAGGAATGAGCAAAGATGGTAAATCAAAGTGATTCGACAGGAACTATGTGTGGAAATTAAGCCAATAAGACATAAAATAGAGTGTGTGGCACCCAAGGTGGATTCTTGAAAAGTGAATATGGATATATGTCATATCAAAGTCATCTAGAAGTGTTCAGAGATTATTTGAAATGATTATCTAATCAATATCAAGAAATAATGATTAAATTAATTTTCCAGAAATGATGACCTGATATCCTAGTTGAGCACAAGTGGAGCTGATTGAAAAGACTTGCATTTTGTACATCTGGAATTTAAAGGAAAAATTTTTAAATGTCATGTTCTAGAACAAGTTTTGTAAAAGGAAATATTCCTTGGAATATTCGTGCTTTTAGGGGAAAAAACTTTTGAAGGTTAACAAGTGAAGAGGGTGATATAAAAGGCAAAAGGATAATCACACCAAGAGGGGGTTAATTTTTCTCTAAGATTATTCAAAGAAAAGAGAAGGAGAGAAAGTCCAAGAGAAGCCATTTTTCAAGAAATTATCTGAGAAACTTGTTATTTCCTATGTATCTTTAAATTTTATCATGTCAAGATGGTTGCAAGTGTCCAGCCATTGATAGCTTTGAGATTGTAAATAAACTTTCCCTTGCTTGATCAATTTGAAGAACCTTGAGTAAATCATGTTAATCATGAACCTAGTTGTGTCTTCTTTCATTTTGAGATATCTTCAAATAGTTATCTGTGTTCTTGTTGTAATATTATGTTAGGAGTTCCTCTAATCACACAAGATCTTGTCCTTGTGATAGTATTGTGGCATTTGCAATTACATTATGAAGAGAGTTTTCATTTCATGATGTAATAAACAATTTAAATTCACTTTACTTTCATTATGATGATACAAATTGTTTGTTAGTCTATGAGTGTATCTTAGGCATGATGAATCAGGGACTTCTAATGTTTAATTAAGTCTTTAACATGAGATTTTGTGTTGAATCCTTGAAGAATGTGTGAAACCATGTGTGATTTCATAGATGCACATCCTCTAGTTAAAGGTTCATTCTGACTATTTGAAGCCTTTTGTCATTTTGCTTTGTAGATTTTCCAACATTTGTTAAAATTTTCTCAAGAATTTGGTATAATCAACTTTATCCTACTTAACTTCCCAACAAAAATTATACATTAAGTAATAAATCATACATGAACCATCCCTTACTTGCATTGTATATCCACAAATGCTAAAGAAGTTCATTGAATTTTCCTATCCTTTACCAAAATATGTAGATGCAATCAATTTTTATCATTGTCTTTAGTAACTTGGACCTTGTCTAGAAAACATCTTCATTCTCTAGGGTGACAACTCGTGAGAGTTAGGTTATGTTGTATTGACCATGTTTTCTCAAGGTCTCCTTCAAATATTGCAAAGGGAGAGTCAAATATTGTTAATCCGTTGATATTCTTCACCAACACAGGTTACAAAATGGGTCCTCTCACCCTGGTTGAAGGCACAACCTAAAGTAGTGAGGGTAGGTCAAACCCTTAGCATGGTGCTATCCAATCCTTTCTAAACCATAGAGTAATAAAGAGTCATCTAAAATCCATCCTGACTACAAAATGACTCATATTATGATTTGTTTGTCTCTAAGCATCTTGATCAACTTGTGATGTTGCTCGGTTTCAAAGGAAGGATCAATTTGGATACCAACACCAATCTGGCGCCATTTTCAGGGACTATTTGTGTAAATACATACACACATCGACCTCTGGTAATGATTCTTATATGATTTGAATGTAAATACATTGTTTAAACGTCATCCTTTGTTAAGATTTGTGAGAATTGTATGAGATCAGGAGTTTGTTGTGTAATATTTTCTAGTTTTAGTAAATGTTGCACTAGATCATATGGATATTGATAAATATCACAAAGGATGATCAAATCCATTGAGCTTTGTAGAAATTGAGTGTTGATAGATAGTTGAAAAATTACTTACAGTGCTTTAGCATATCTAAGGTGAAAATCCTTGGTGGTGACTCCATGTTAGTTTAAAATTCTTGGTAATTACCAGTGTCTTAATCTTTGTCAAGTAAGTTTTTCATTAATATTCACAAATATGGAAGGAAGAAGGTATTTATTTAATAAATATCCTACTAGAAGATTGTTTCTAGAGCTTGGGAAAACAAATCTAAAGGGAAGGAAAGTCTGGAAAGCATTGGGGATCAAGAGTCAAGTGAGAGAGAAGTACCAGTTGTGGAAAGTGATCAACCTATTGTTGAGGATTGTCCAATATCTTCAAATAATTTAGAGTCAAGTAGCCTCAGTATAAATTTAATTACTCCAGCTTGGTGAGGGGCCATCATTTGTATATGGGATAAGTGTTCCTCATTTATTTTCTTTGTCATTAAAAATGATAGGGTGGTTTGTGAAACCAAGTCACTAGAGGATACTTACTTTGAAGATCATACACTGTGTCCCAAAGATCCCTTGTCCCACACCATTTTAATTCCCCTATAAGATCACCTTCCCAAGACAACATGGCTCATCCTCCACCTAGACCTCCTTTTGTTGTCAATACATTTGGACCAATAAATTTTAGAGGAATGGTTGGGTATCCTAATGTTGTACCCCAAGATGTGAGAAATAGGTTGCCTAAATTTCAGGGAAATAATGCCATCATTGGGATCAACATTTGAGACTCTTCATTAATATGATGGAATATTTTGAAATTGAATATGAGGACGTGTATATAAAATTATTCATTCATACTCTTGAAGAGGATGCACATGATTGGTATAAATCTTTACTAGACAATTCAATAGATTTGAATGAGATGAAAAATGCTTTCAAATTACAATATGGGGATAAGAATGACCCAAGGTTCCTTTTTTGAGTTTGAGAATATAAAAAATAATCCCAATGAGTCTATCCAAGATTTTAATACCAGATTCAATAAGACTTTGAATAGATTACCCATAATCCTGAGGCCAAGTGATGAGTCTTGCTTAATCAAATATTCTGATGCTTTTGAAAAAAAGGCCTACTACTTAAGAGATAAGAACCCTGGAACATTAAGGAAGGATTTCACCATGGCCTTGCAAATCAAAAATAATATCAAGGTAGTTAGGAAACCCCTAAGAGAGAGGGTGTCAAATTGATTAATCCTGATAGACCTCAGTTGAAAAAAAGTAGTCGATCTGGAGGAGGTTGTGAAGACTTTGGCTAGGGGTAGTTAAAGAAATATCTTACAAGTTGGCTAGAGCAAAAAAAGGAATAGGACAAAGCTCTCAGGGTCAACATAAACCACAAAACTAGGATAGATTTGGAAATCATCCTAGGAATGATCACAGATCAGATGATGAGGAAAGGAAAGGGCCCATGGGATCAGGTAATAAAAACCACAACTTAGAGAGAATAGATTGGTCCCTGATCCTTTGACTACCAGGGTTTCTACAGTAGAAGAGGCCCATGTTATTGATTGGTGTGATAAGTGTTTCTACCACACTCCCCATGTGATTTAAGTAAGGAGGTTGAAGAAGAAAATGATGATGAAGCTTATGGTGATGTGTGTATGATGGAATGCCCTAAAAATTCACAATAGAGGGCTACTTCAACTGAGTTAATAAGTTCCAGAACTGTTCAAGGTTTATAGGATTGCATTCATTGGGTACTACCTCTCCCTCATGATGATGGTGTTGAGATTGATATGGTGCAAGTGTTTGATTTACCTAATCATGATTTTGAATATTTAAGGGCTTTAATGATTAAGAAATATGATGGGGAATACCTTCTGAGGAAGATAGGAAAATTTTTGATGAATGCAGTAGTTTCAAGAAAAGGAATATAATACCAAAAGTAGAGTTGTCAAAGGGGAGGTCCTCAAGCTAAACCAAAAACTCCACTTCTCACTAATATCCCAAAGGAACCCCCTAAGAAGGATACACTTAACAAAGGCCCTGTTGTTCCAAATAAAACTTGTACCCCAACTCATGCCCAAATTACAAAGACTCTTATACCACCGAAGGAACCATAAATCTCCCACCCAACACTACCTTACCCAAATATGTTCCATGTGATATAGCCCATATTTTGAGTCAAATCAAATTCATTGTGCCTATTGTTGAATTGCTCAAAATCCTGAGCATAGAAAATGGGCATTTGAGTATTTGGGATTTAAAGAAGAGATAACAACCCAAGGCAATAATGTGAATGGTGTGGATGTTCCTCCTATCATTGTAGAGATAGAAATACCACAGCCCTAGAAGAATTGGGAGAATCACCGGAAGTATACTTGGGTACTTCACTTGTGGAGTCTCAACTTGACGTTGATCCTTTTTATACTACTTTAATCATCAAGGATAGGTTGGTGCACAACTGTATGTTTGATTCGAGAGCTTCATGCAATGTGATGCCTCTTGAGGTAATGAATGAATTAAATATCAAAGTAACAACAACCTTTGGAAAGTGCACAACTATGGATTCAAGGGAAGTGCCGGTGATTGGATATGTTAAAGGGTTAATAGTGCAATTGGCAGCTTACCCGAAAATCCTTAACTATGAATGTGGTTATTGTGGATTTCCCGGCCAAATGGGGAATGCTATTATCAAGGAAATGGGCTACTAGTGTGGGGGAAGTGTGCAAATGGATATGTCATATGCAACCATACCAGTGGAAGGAAACCTTGTAAAATTGTATGGTGAAAAGAAGATGTTACATCTGATTGAAGATCCTAACAATGCTTCTTATGAAGTATTATATACAGATGTAGATGTTGATAATTTTGTTGGTTATGTAGATTTTAAGGAGCATGAAATTGACAAATGCAAATTTCCTGAGCAACCTAGTTCCCCTTGGAATTTGATGTTTGATGGAGCTTGTTCTAAATTTGGAAATGGTGTTGGTGTTGTCTTGATATCCCCAAATAAGGAAGAATTCAATTTTTCTTTTAAACTCAAGTTTGAATGCACAAACAATATTGCAGAATATGAAGCACTACTTTTGGGTTTAAGGATTGCTTGGAGGTATGGTATTAGGGACATTATTGTTAAAGGGGATTTAGAAGTAGTCAAGTAAAGTTTGAAAGTTGTATGCAACAAAAATCAAAGAATGAAACAATATAAGCATGCAGTTTGGGATTTCATTGAAATGTTTGATTCCTTCAACATAGTATACCATGAAAGAAAGTAGAATATTGTAGTAGATAGATTGGTAGTATTGGGATCTAGGTTTGAAAATTGTATAGTGTCTCCTTATTGTGAATATGACATTGAAATACTAACAAGACCATCTGTCCCTGATAATGTCAAACATTGGCAAGTTTTTGAAGATGATGCCCAAATTCAGAGGTTTTTACAAAACAAAGGAGAATTCACAAATCAAAATGTGGATTGGGAGCCAATGGTTTGTGTTAATGAGGGTAAAGAGACCTTATTTGGTAAGGATATTATTCAGTTGAAGACAAATACTATTCCAAGAGGTTTGGTTGCACTAGAGTCAAACTTTGATAATGTTGATTGCATTGTTAGTAGGCATATGTCAGCTTTGAGAGATGTGGAGGAACACAACCTGGGGAAAAAATAAACCTAGAAAAATATGGCTAGGTAGTAACCTGTGAAATAAAGAAGAAAAAAATCATATGTCCAATTTGTTGAAAAAATACCAAGACTTCTTGGCATGGTCATATTCAGAATTAAAGGCATATAGGAAGACCTTTTCCAGCATGAGATACCATTGGAAGCTAATGCCAAACCATTTAGGAAAAATAAAGACCAATCAATCCACTTCTTTCCCTCAAAATGCAAGAAGAATTAAAAAATTTAAGGGATGGAGGCATCATACAACCCACAAGGTATTCTTCATGGGTGGAAAATCTAGTACCAGTTCAAAAAATAATGGAGATATAAGGTTGTGTGTGGATTTTAGGAACTTGAATAAGGCATCAATCAAAGATAATTATCCCCTTCCCAATATGGATAACATGTTGTAGTTAGTTACTAGGCTCTAAGTTATTGTCTACTCTAGATGGATTCTCAGGATATAACAAGTGGTAGTGAAACAATCAAAAAGAATCAAAACCACTTTCACCACTCCATGGGGTACTTATGTGTATGTGAGAATGCCATTTGGTCTTGATGAATGTTGGAGAAACATTTCAAAGAGATATGGATGTAGCATTCTCAGGATACATAAATGATTTCATTGTTGTATACTAGGATGATGTGACAATATTCTCAAGGAAAAGGAGTGATCACTTGCAACATCTAGAGAAAATGTTGTTAAGGTGTAGAGAATATGGCATTTCACTGAATCCTAAAAAATGCCACTTTGGGGTTCAAAAGGAAAAGTTGTTGGGACACATTGTATCTAAAGAAGGGGTCATGATTGATCCTGAAAGAGTGGAAGCTATTGGAAAAGTCCCTATACCCAAAACCAAAAAAGGAATTCAATCCTTTTTTTGGAAAAATAAATTTCATCAGGAGATTTATTTCTAACTTTTCTGAAATGACTATCCCCATTACAAGTATGCTAAAAAGGATCAGATTATCAAATGGGAGGAAGAAGCTATCCAAGATTTTGTTGGAATTAAGGAAGCATTAAAGAATGCCCTTGTTTTTGGTAGCTCCTGATTACAAGAAATATTTTCAAATGTTTTCTTTTTCTTCTAAAAATACTATTGCATATTATACTATTGCAAAAGGATGATGAAGGAAATGAAAGGCCAATTTCTTTCTTTAGTAAAGCACTTCAAGGAGCATAAATTGAAATATACTATCATGGAAAAGCAGCCTTCTCTTTGGTAAGAGCAAAAAAAAATTTTTAGACCATATATCTTGAGTTCCAAGATCACAGCTTATGTTCCTCATACTATGGTCAAGGACATTTTATCAGAAATGGAAATCTCAAGTAAAAAGGTGTCGATGGGTAAAAAATTACAAGAGTATGACATGGATATTCAAACCACCAAGTTAGTTAGGGGTTTAGGGTTGGAAAAGCTAATGGTAGAGAGCAACCTGTACAAGTAATGGAAATAAATGAAATTGAGGAGGAGATATGAATGTCCATGAAATATTGATCAATTTGGCATGGTACAAGGACATCATGTTTTATCTTAAACATTTGGAATGTCCTAGAAATTTGAGTAAAAATTAGAAGAGGGCACTCAGGTTAGCTTCCCAAAAATATATTATCACTTGATTATGGATTGGCATGGAAGAATCCTGAAGGGATTCTCTTAAGATGCATTATTGAAGATGAAGCCCCTAAACTAGTTGTTGATTTTCATGGAGGAGTTTTGTGGGGGGAATTTTTCTAGAAGAGTAACTGCTCACAAGATTTTAAGGGTTGGTTATTGGTGGCCCACACTTTTTAAAGATATAACTTTGTTAGTGAGAAAATGTGAGAGTTGCCAACATTTCTCAGGAAGATTGAAAGCTTCAGGAGCTCTCCCTTTACAACCAATATCAATTGAAGCCCCTTTTAAGTAGTGGGGTATGGAATTTTTGGGGAAATCTCAGATCCTTCAAGTGTAGGCCACAGATGGATATTGGTGGCTACTGATTACTTCACCAAATGGGTTGAGGAAATCCCTACTAAGAAAAAACTCACTAGATTGTTATGGATTTTGTCTTAAATCACATAATCTGTAGGTTTGGAGTGCCTGCCAAAATAATTGTTGATAATGCTATGAGATTTTTGAGCTAAACCCTTGGTGGCCATGTGTCAAGTATGGAATAAATCTCACATATGCATCTAATTACAATCCCCAAGGTAATGGACAAGTTGAGTCAAGCAATAAAAATTTTTGAAAATAATCAGGAGGACATTGGAGATAAATAAACAAAGATGGGGTGAACAATTGAAGTTTGTTGTTTGGGATGATAGAATTACTACTAAGAGAGCTACTGGAAAATCCTTTTGAATTGGTATATGGAACTCAATCCCTCCTTCCCCTACACATGCAACTATCTTCCTACCAATTTATTCGACAACTTGAGGATCAAGAAGTTAGTCCATATGATGCAAGGATAAATCAAATTGTTGAATTGGATGAAGAAAGAAGAGAGTCCCACTAGAGACATTTGAAATTTAGGGAAAAGATGAAAAAAATATTTGATAAAAAGGTGACTCCTTGAGTTTTTAGTGTAGGAGATCTTGTGTTACTATGGGATAATAGACATGAGGACAAGGAAAACATGGAAATTTTGATGCATTATGGATGGGTCCTTACTCCATTGACATCAGAATTGGTGAGCATACTTTCTTCTTAAAGGATTTAGATGGAGAACTACTTGAGTTTCCTATTAATGGTAGGCACTTGAAACACTTTCTTGATTGATCTCTCAAAATCGAGGTACACATTATTGTATAGTGTATAGTTTTTTTTTTTTTTTTTCATTTTTTTTTTTTGTCTTTGTTTGTCCCGGTCTTTGGTGACCATTTGTTTGGGTTTCTCAATGTGTTTTTTGGGAGTAGGTTGTTATCACTTATTTTATATGTTGTTTTTTGACTCCATGGCCCAATGGATTTTGGCATGGTATGGTCTTTTTTTTTGCACCATGGTTTGTTCTTGAGGCACTCACAGGGAGTGCTCATCCCAGTCGAGAGCTGGTGTTGGTGCTCAATTAATCTCACCCCTATTTGGTTAATATTTTCCATCATTGTCTATTATATTTTTATGTTTTCCTGTGGGGGTGAGTTGGCCTTTTGGTTCTTTTGTATGTATGGATTAGTCTTTCCTCTTTTTTGGTCGAGGATCATGTCTGGATGTGCATTATTTTGAAGTTTCTTATGGGAACCAATTTGTTTTTAAGTTTTGAAATTGGAGGGATCACCCATTGTAAAATGTTCCTTGGTCTTGTTTTTTTTTTTTTTTGTTTTTCTCTCCCATTTCCCATTGATACATGGCAGCTCCCAATTGATTGTGGTATGGTGGGTCTAATTTGTAAACTTGTAACTTTCTATCACATTCAAAAAATGCAAAATCAGCCCCATGACCCAATAAATATTCTTTGAATATTCACAATCATAAAGTAAACAAGAAATTTCTCAATTAGTATCCAGAGTGTACATTTGTCACAATTTGAGTGGATGTGGGAAGCGGCACATATTTGTAACTTTTTGCATTTAAGGGGAAAAGTGTAAAGGTGTAAAAAGGTTCCCGAGACCCACAAGGGACACGTGGCTCCTTTTATGCAAAAGGTGGGATGCGGGTCATCGAGCACTCAAACATTTTTGGTTTTGAATTGGAAATGAAATAAAACTATAGAAAAGGCCCATAACCCCACTATCACCCAAATGTGACCACGTGTCGAGCCCATGTTGAAATCCAAAAGTGGATGGGTGGGTCAAGTTAGCCAAAAGTGTGTAAGTTCTAAAACATTGCAAAATATAAAAAAAAGTGCCCCCAGAGCCCACGTTAGTGAAAAGTCTTTTCCACGTGGATGACTCATTTTCAAAGTTGAGAATGGAAAAATGAATGGTTATGATACAATGCATTTATTTCTTCCACCATTAATGTTGCTACACAAATCAAGGATGTTTTAAAGTTTGTGAATGCTTTCATCTCTTCTATTATCAATTTTTTAGATTTTTTTTACTACCTTTTGTGATTTTCATGGAGAATTATCATGATTTTAACTGTGAAGCTTGAATTGGGAACCAAGGACTGAAAAGGCTATCGATTTGGATTTAAATTTCTTAGGAACTCACGGGTTGATTGGTAAGAACTTAGAAACTCTTGTGTTTCTCTTTCATTGGAAAGTTGGTTTAAAGTAAAGCTAGGGTTTTTGAAGATGAAGACCATGCCATCTTCATTCTCGGTTGTGTCGGGGTCACGAGTGATTTAGACAAGATTATAGACATGGACTTGATGAGTGTTGATCTAAATGATTTTCTTCAGAGACTGAATAGCCCCCATAAGAGTGAATCCCTAAAGGAAATTCAAGATAGCCACATTTCTCTAGCTAGGTGTTATCCCACCATCAGTTCATTTCCCAGAATTGGTGTGGCATTGTGCTATGAATTATGATCCCAAAAAGAGGGAAGTATTAGATGGGAGTGGGGATGCAGTTTTGACATTGACACCTACAACCATTAGAATAATGTTAAAATTTCCTGTAATCACCAACCCGATCACCATTGCTATCAAATTAGCCTTATGGGATTATGAAGCAAAGAAAAAGGATTATGCCAAGATCATAAATACAAAGTGGCTCATCACAAAAAAACAACTAGAGAATCCCTAAAAAGGCTAGTTAGGGCACAATTTTTTGAAGAGGTTGAAGATGTCATTGTGTTATTAAGTCAAATGGTGGGGTTGGAAACTGTAAATGAATTTAAGGAATGGATGGTTACTTACATATGGATCATTTTGGAGAGAAAGGGGAGCATTTTTGGGCTACTTTCATTGTAGAAGCACTCCATGGCCACATGGTCACCTTAGCAAAAAATTGAGATGGGTGACACTTCAGAGCTAGAATTTTATATGATGACTTACTTAATTTACAATGTTGTTGGGCATAGACATTTCCCGGGTTTGTTACCACATGTGCATTTCAAGTAGTGCCAAATGCATGAGATATTCCCTCAACTACAACTGATCAACTTGGAGTGGGAATGTGAGGTTAGTTAATGATGCTTTCTTTTCCCCAATCATTTGTCTTTTCAAACCAGAGTGGGGACAATATAGAATTTTTGAACAATAGGCTAGACAAGTGATTTTGGAGTATGGATGCTACTTCATTCAATATAAAAAGTTCACATACATAAGGGTTAGTGGTTTTGAAGGAAAACCTTGTAAATTTCCTAGGTATTTAGATGATAAATTGGCTTTATGTGAATTGGAAAGGAAGCTAACACCTATGCATAAATTGATTTCTAGAAGGCATAAGACAAATATCAAATTCCCTATTAGAATTGGAAGGTATTCATGCCCTTCCATCATAAAATCTAGGTTGATTGAAGATGAAATGCAGAAGTTTGACATGGAAAAGTTTTGAGGCAAGGGCCAATTATGACATCAGATGGGTATTCAACAACATTGCAAATAATTTTGAGCATGAGCCTCAGTTTGAAGATTATTGGATGAATTGTAGGGATGAAGAAGAGGTCAGATTAAGGGATTTCTCCATAATGACCCTTTCACAAATAATAGATTTCAAAATTAGTTATCCCAAAAGGAATTGTGGATGATCCACATACAATAAGAAGGTATTATGTTGATCAAAAGGTGGAAGCACAACCCATAATCCCTCTAGATTGGAATGAGATAGAATCTGATGATTCTTATATAAGGATAACTGATGTAATGAGAAGAACTGTGAATTGGTTAACTCAAAAGAGCATTGACTTATCAATTCAGAATACCAAAATCTTAAATAACTTCAGGAGTTTGGGAAACTTGAATGATGATATTCCACCCCTGAAGGAAGGAGTAGATAGAATGGATCCTTTGGGAGGAAAGGCCCCTCAATTTCCTCAAAAAGCCCACTCTAAACTCATAGATGAGTGGACTTCAGCCACTAGTGGGACTGGTACTCTCTATGTCAGTTCTTAGGAAAAATACTAAAGACATGCTCTTAAAATCTATGGAAAATTCCCCATTACTTTTGCAATGCCAATCCAAGAAAAGGGGAAGGGCTTAGCATCCCATGTAGTTTTCTCAGTGTTTCACCAAAACCTCATAGTACTTGAGAAATTAATGAGTGGAGCTATAACAAGTGGTCTTACTCAATCTAAGCCACATAAGGAAGGGAAAAGAGCAGCACTGATCTAAAAAAGTTTGAAAGGGCACACAAGAAACATAAGGTTGCTCATGTACCAGTTTTGGTGAGAGTAGGTGCCCACACACCCAAAAATCACAAGCATAGATGTGGTAATCGATCCTCCTTGAGTTTGAAAGGAGTGATGTTTATCAGGCACAACATGCCCCATCATTTCCACAAGTGGAACAATCAAGAGCTCTATTCCCACCTCTATCTATGGAGGAACAACAATGAAAAAGGACTCAAGATCAAGCAACCCAGGAAAATGTTGCAGATAGTTCAGTAAGTAGCCAAATTTTAACTCCAGTATGAAAACATCTGAGACCCTTCTTACTAAGGATATGAGTATGCCTTCATTTGGAACATTGTATGAATCTACAAAGGCCCAAGCTGATGTAATTGATGTTGATACTTGGTGAGGGATTTTCTATGTTAGATGCACTCAAATTATCTATGAGTGAACCATTGATGACACCGTAGATGACCTCCAAACAAGTAAGGAAATAGAGAGAAATACTCATCCATTAATTAGTAAAGAAAAATCCCAAGCAACAATGTTCCTTCTATAAGACAAGTGGTTGCGAATCCAGATAAACCAGAATTTCTTGGTGGAGAAGATGTTAATGCAGAGATGTTAACAAAGAGATTGTTTCTATTTCTGTTAAAGTTACTAAAGACTGATGAACTTTCTCAAGAGGAAAATATATTTTGAAGAGAAAGTAGAAGTAGCACAAACCACAACTGCTGGTGAGAAAAGCATTGTTGATAAAGACATACAACCTCTAGATGGAAATGTGAAGTTGGCTTCAGATGAACAACCTACCATGTCATTACCAGGTGCATCATCAGAACATGAGGAGGGTAGGATGCCAACTCAACAGAGTTTGAGGAAGGAAGAGCTTGCAAGCATTAGTAATACAAGAAAATGTTGGAGGAGAAGTTGGGTCTAGTATGGCATCAATTGGAGAAATAAGGAAGGAATATCCCTATTGCTGATACAAACCAAGAAAATAATGATCAACCTCAGTTTCTAGACCAAGGAGAGGAAAACATCCAAAAATAATTATTAACATAGGTGAGAATAACAAGGTGGTTATCAAAATAAATAATGAAGAACAGGAAGAATCACTAGTTCAGGATGAACAAGGGGTATTCAAACAATTGATGGTTTTCCCTGAGGAACCCCAACAAGAATCACAAGAGGAAAAGGCTGGAACAAATTTGGTGAAAAGGGATGGATGAATTAATTTCAAATGAGGAAAAGGAGGTCCTCCCTATTCAAGATATTGACCTTACTGCTCTGTCTTTTCCAAAGATAGTAAGAGCCTCAAAAAGGGCTAGAACTATCACTAAAACCCACACTAATTCATCAGGAGCCAAGACTTTGGAAGTAGCAATCCCCTTTGAAGGAAATACTAGAGAAGATATAACAACCAATGATTATAATGTCCAGATCATTCCCTTAGGAAAATCCCTCAAGGACCAACTAAAACAAGGGGTATCTAAAGTTGTGAATGACCTTTTACAAAAGTGGATGAAGATAGAATGACAAAGAGGTAGTTAAAAGAACAAGTTAAAGCCCTTGAGCTCTAGTTTGTAGTAGTTGATTGGGAAACCTAGTCAAGCTCAGAACAAGTGCCTCCATAGATACCCCTAAGGGAATGGATAAAATAAAAAAAGTTGTCAAGAAGGTCTAGGCAGTGGACACATGGATTGAAAAATTAACCAAGAGGGGAAAGGAAGCAAATTGCAGAGGCCAGGTCAAAGTATGAAGATCTCAAGAATAGACTCAATGAAATTGATGAGATAGTTGAACAATGTGACAATGAGATTTTCTATTTTGAGGGAATTCTTCCCAAGCTAGACCACATTACCCAACTTAGTGATGAATTAGTTGAGTAGGAAAACATTGTGCCAGTAGCAGTCAAAGGAAGCCAACATGCTATTGAAGAGTTATCAAAGATCAGTAGAAACCTTGAATGGGATCAAGGAAAAGCTTGAAATCAAGAGAAATTGGGTTGATGATACTCTTGATGCCATTGACTTGAAGTTAGAGGATATGGTAGTTGATAAGTTCAAAAAGAGCTATGGGGATCTGAAGATTGAATTTTTCTTAATTCCTTTGAAAATAATATTTGAAGAATGATTTCTCCTATGAAATCATTAAAATGATGAGAAGGATTGAGAATAGAATTGCAGAGTTAAAATAAAGACCACTAGGAATACAAATAGAAAATGGGCCATTGCATTGATGCAATATCTAGGCAAGCACTAATTTTCCAAGCATCATATGGGACCAGATGAGGATGAGGTTAATGAGTTATTCAAAAGGTATGATGCATATGTAGCAAGGTTTCCAAAAGAACAAGATACAAAAGTGGAAGCTGAAGAAGAAAAGAATGCAGATACAAAAGATGATGAACATGCTTAGGCATTGTTCCTTAAGTTATTTCTTTTCATATTCCTTCTTTAAACTGATACTTTAAAATAAATACTTCTATTACATGGGATGTAATTATTTTTCTAATTTTATTGTTCCCTTATTTCAATTGTAAAGTGGAAGAATGCAGTAGTGTCATATTTACTTTGATGAAGTTTTACATACATTTGGATAAGCATGTAAATGATTGATATTGTTGTGCTTCTTGCATTTTGAATAAGGAACAAAATGGGGTTCTATAGGGGCCCCTTCCCATGACAAAGAAAGATATACACATGCCAGAAATAGAGACAATGAAAGGAAAGAAACATCTAGACATTTTTCAGTCCTACTTCATAGTTTCCTCCCAGCAGGGGAAGCTTATTCAAAATCTTATTTTTCCTCAACACAAACTCACTTGAACCTTGTGTTGTCTAAAAAAAAATGACTAACCCTGCCAGGTCTCGGGACATTCCCATGTCCATCAATGCTTCCAGAGTCATTCTAGGATGACTCATGATTTTCTCAAGCTCAACTTTCTTCTGCTTGTGATGACACCCAATCCAAAATATCCAAACCACCTGTGAAGAATGTCATCTTTTTCCTTTCCCCTTGTGAAGGGTCAACATGCTAGGAGTGGTTTGAGAGGGGACACTTGGGGTGATTGGAAGGGAAAGCACTACATGTTGTTGACTGGGTAGATTGTGAGGTCTTGAGCTTGACCCAACCTCCCATTTCCTTGTGAAAGGTGGATTGTCTTTTGAGAGAAGGAATGGTTGAGGCCCCAAAAACTCATGCTCTACTAAGGAGCATGATGCATTAAGTGGGTGGATGACCGAATTACAAATCTCCCCTGTTGTCCCAAGTGGAGGAGATTTTTCCCTTGAATGATGAGAAGATAATGATCGGTCCTCTTCTCCATCTAGAGATAATGATTGGAGGTTGAGGTTGTGGTTCACCCTTCCTCTTACCTAAAGATGACCCTAGTGCTGAAACTAGTTGCGAAGGCACAATCTCTACTTGATTTTTCCAGGGAATTTATTCTCTGCTCCAACTCATCTATTTTGTGGGAAATAATAAGACACAGTGTCGATGGAGGATTTATCATATAACACATATGATTCCTTGGGAATATCTTTTGATACAAATCCCTCATCACATAAAAGGGACATTGAAAACTAGTTTTCCCAGATACTTGAGGTCTTCTCTCGACCCAATATCTCTTTAAATATTTGGGAGATTTCAAGTGTTCCCATTTAAAAAGATGAAAATACATAACCTAAAGGCTACAAATATAGGATTAATCCTTATTAGCCTTGTAAGAAGTGCTAATCGATACTTTTTGATATGTTAAGGGTCCTCTGTGTCACCTACACACTCTACATCAAACAAGATCTAACAAAGGCTTCATCAGGACCACTCAAATCAAAAATTTGATTTAAGTCCTCTAAGGAAATCTCCTTCAAATTGTGTGCTATGAGTACCTTCACCATTTTTCTAATGAAATTCCTTATATTCAAAACAAGAAGGGAAATGCATAATGATAATGAAATTGAGCCAGGTTTTATAATAAAAAGGAGACATATGTTTTTGATTTAGTAAAATATTTCCCATGAGATGAGGAGATTTTTTTCAGTTCACACAAAAAAGGAATTTAAGAGTTGGAAGAGGTTAGGAATGAGAAGATGGTAAATCAAAGTGATTCGATAGAACTATGTGTGGAAATTAAGCCAATAAGACATAAAATAGAGTGTGTGGCACCCAAGGTGGATTCTTGAAAAGTGAATATGGATATATGTCATATCAGAGTCATCTGGAAGTGTTCAGAGATTATTTGAAATGATTATCTAATCAATATTAAGAAAGAATGATTAAAGTAATTTTCACAGAAATGATGACCTGATATCCTAGTCAAGCACAAGTGGAGCTGATTGAAAAGACTTGCATTTTGTACATCTGGTAGTTTAAAAGAAAAAAATTTTTTAAATGTCATGTTCTAGAACAAGTTTTGTAAAAGGAAATATTCCTTGGAATATTCATGCTTTTGGGGAAAAAAATTTTTGAAGGTTAACAAGTGAAGAGGGTGATATAAAAAAAAAAGGATAATCATGCTAGAAGGGGGGGTTAATTTTTCTGAGAATTATTCAAAGAAAAGAGAAGGAGAGAAAGCCGAGAGAAAGCCATTTTTCCAGGAACTTATCTAAGAAACCTGTTATTTCCTGTGTATCTTTAAATTTGATCATGTCAAGATGGTTGCAAGTGTCCAGCCATTGACAAGCTTTGAGATTGTAAATAAACTTTCCCTTGCTGATCAATTTGAAGAACCTTGAGTAAATCATGTTAATCATGAACCTAGTTGTGTCTTCTTTCATTTTGAGATATCTTCAAATAGTTATCCATGTTCCTGTTGCAATCTTATGTTAGGAGTTCCTCTGAATCACACAAGATCTTATCCTTGTGATAGTATTGTGGCATTTGTAATTACATTATGAAGAGAGTTTTCATTTCATGATGCAATAAATGATTTAAATTCACTTTACTTTCATTATGATGATACAAATTGTTTGTTAGTCTATGAGTGTATCTTAGGCATGATGAATCAGGGACTTCTATGTTTAATTAAGTCTTTAACATGAGATTTTGTGTTGAATCCTTGAAGAATGTGTGAAACCATGTGTCTTTGAGCTTTCATAGATGCACATCCTCTAGTTGAAGGTTCATTCTAACTATTTGAAGCCTTTTGTCATTTTTCTTTGTAGATTTTCCAACATTTGTTAAAAGTTCTCAAGAATTTGGTATAATCAACTTTATCCTGCTTAACTTCCCAACAAAAATTATACATTAAGTAATAAATCATACATGAACCATCCCTTGCTTGCACTTTGTATATCCACAAATGCTGAAGAAGTTCATTGAATTTTCCTATCCTTTACCAAAATATGCAGATGCAATCAATTTTTATCGTTGTCTTTAGTAACCTGGACCTTGTCTAGAAAACATCTTCATTCTCTAGGGTGATAGCTCATGAGAGTTAGGTTATGTTTGCATTGACCATGTTTTCTCAAGGTCTCCTTCAAATATTGCAAAGGGAGAGTCAAATACTATTAATCCATTGATATTATTCACCAACACAAATGTTATAAATGGGGTCCTCTCACCTTGTGTTGAAGGCACAACCTAAAGTAGTGAGGGTAGGTCAAACCGGTGACAAAAATGCAATCAGTCATTTGTAATACTATGGCCATAGTTTTGTACTGTGCTAGGATGTTATTTTCCTAACTACACATAAGCCACTTGAAACCTATCCTCCCATTCACCGAATAACCATCTCAACATAGAATAAGGATTATTTTTCATTGATTAAGTATTAAGTTCATAGTTAACCATTTTAATTTATTTGTTAAGATCGTTTATTCCTTCATCCCATGGATAACTTAAATAAGTTTCATGATGATATCCAAATCACATTACAATTATGCAATGATCTCCACAATTCATTGCATAAAAGGTATGTACCTTATTTCACATGGTCGTCAACTATATCGGTTTACAATTACGAGACCGATTTAGTCAAGTAAATGACTTTAAACCATTTTGAAGCATTAATTAAACTTCATTAATGCCCATTAGTTTACTTAGGAAAAATAAGTACATATGTATCTTTTTATGTGATCACAAAGTAACTTTTTACTTCATTCTATATCGCGCGCGTAGTTTAATCATATGACAATGATACTTAATCATGTAAACATATATCATTGTTGTTAGAAGACAACATTCTTTTTTAATTTTTTCCATCATATAAACATATTTATAACATTTTGTTAAACATAAAATGTACTTAAGTCTTTTAAAGTGTAATTTGTTGCCATTAAAGGACAAAAATAAGATTTACATTAATTCTTTACATAATATGACGTATAAAATCTTACTTATTTAAGTACATCAGCTATAATAATCCTTTCTAGTTCACTTTCATATTGTCTTACTTGTGTTATTGTTTTCATTATAATTTTTTACTTCACAAACACTTAATCCTCCTTATGAAAGTTGAAATCATAAATATATTAGTATGAATCACACTATTTCATACTTAGCGAAGTGTTAAACTTAATAGTCATACTTGACCTCATTTTGAACCACATAATATTATAATTATATTGTTTCAATAAACAATCATATCTTCATAAGGATATCTTAAAAAATAATATTACTACTTCAATATATACAAAATACTTTGTTATAACAGTAGTAAGTCATTAACACAATCTTTAAAAATCATCTCGAAAATTGTTAACTTCAAAGTTAATACTTTTCACATAGCCGGAATAAGACTACCAAAGATAGTCAATACATATTAGGTTTAATGACCTTTACCAATCACAAGGAAATCTTACACTTCTAGAACAATGTTAATACACTCCTTTCATTGGTACAAGATAATCAAGTCATCCTTTCTTTTCATTACAATCAACTACAAGCCATTTATTGAATTCATAAGAAATAGTACAACATTAATCACAATATTTTGTAAACCATCCTTTATCCATTTCATAATACGTTTCAAACCTAAAACTGAAAATGATAAAGTACAATAATGTACATGGCCAGTTTGTAAGAACTGGCATGAAACATCTACTCCAATCATGTTACATCATTATGAAAGGAAGAGAAGAAATTGGTTAGCTACTTTCATTTCATGAATATTATTTATTCAAATTGAAAAATAAATTCAACAATGCAATGTTTTATTCATCGGTCTATGCCTTCTAAAAATGATAAACTTTAAATCACAGATATTACAATATAAAGGTATCATAAAAGAAAAACTAGAAACCCCTAGGATTAAGTTCCATTCCCTTAATATTTTGTAGATTATTTAAACATTTAATCAATATAGTAATAAAGGTTACAAAATTAGGTCTATTCAACCATTCCTTAGTTCCAAAACTCATCTCTTGTTATCTCGTATGTACAAATTTATAACTTATTACTAAGACAAAATGGAAAATTTTATAAAACCGTGAATTATACCATAGTTCACCAATCATACCTATTTTCTAAAGAAATTTATGTTACTCCCACCTTGGGTTGTGTTTATACAATCCTATGAGTGTACGTGTCAATCTTATGGAAGCTTTATACTTCCCTCTCGTAATCAAAAATATTCACAAAATGAAGTCCTTATTAATCTGAAACACATCAAACTACCATTGATATATATACATATATATAAATTTTTTATCTATATTTCATTTTAATAAATATATATCATCTCTACCCCGTGAGGTTATAAGCATCTTGTTCAATACTTAGAGAATATAAGGACTTAATAAAATCCATACTTTACTTACACAATACAAGGATTTATACCCCAAACTTATTAAAATGCTTGTTAAAACACCCAAACTGAATTCTAAGAAGTTCGAACCAATCAACTATCTTCCAAAAATACCACATGATGCCATTGATCCGTCAATAGAAAACATGGTCTAGCAGTAATAGAAATTACATATCATCATTAAATCAGTCATTTTTATTAATTCAAAAAGGTAATGTATAATATTTATTTCATTATCTCTACTGGTGATGCTCACAGTTGACTAAATAGAGCACATATTTCATGTAAGCATTTCACATATCCCGAATCGACAAGCATTACAAACAAAAACACACACTCCATAAAATACATGAGTCTAAGACAAACAAAGTCGTATTACATGAGATGGAACCCTACCCATCAAACAAAAATGCCTTTAATAGTTTTATCACTTAGTAATAGTTCATAAAAACACTCACAAACCTCATATTTCACATAGGAGGAAACTGATTTATATTCTTATCTCATAAATATTTAATAGGAAAGGTTTTCGGATATTCTATGCCTTTTGTTTACAATCTTTCCATCTCGAAAACCCACCAAGATCAAAGGTTTTAATTTATGGAAATAAACAAAAAGTTGATCTAGCAAGCTCAAAAACTTGAACCCATAAATCCCCAAATCCTCATCACTATTTTCACATTTCAAATAAATAGATTTTATCTTAACTGAAAAATAGATTTTACTTATCTCTAAGTGAAACCATCATGCTATACTCCCTATATTCATAAAAAATTCCATAAAATGAAAGTTGAGTTTATATTATGATTGAAGTCACGCTTTCCTAATTTCCATCACTGAAATAGCTTAACTGAACTCACTCAAAACTAGCATAGACAGCTTTTTGGTAGAGCATAAAAACACATAACTAACTATCAAAATTAAACCCCAAAGTGTTTGCATGCCTTCTTATCTTCCTCTAGAATCTTCTCTTCTTCCAAGATTTTTATGCTATTAACTTCCTTCATTTCTCTTTGTTCCACGAAGATGGTGTTTTAAGTCAACTAATACTTCCCTCCAAAAAAGGAGGCCAAAGATTTAAATATCAACAAAAATTTAAACAAAGCACGGGTCATTAATTGAACACTTAGTAATCAAAAATAATATTTAAATATTTAAATAAATTTCCAAAACCCACTACATAGTTTTCATGGAGTTATAATTTGATTGGTCCAAGACTCCTTTTAGATTTAAATAATTTAATAGCCAAGATTTGTAAGGGTTAGTTCAATGAACTAATTAATTATTAATTATTACATGCACCTCTAACATGGTTGAAAAACCATTCCTTATCTCTTTTTGGTAGCCAATAAGTATGATATATACCATATCAAAAAATAGAAATCAATAGTGGTCGAAGACCAAATAAAATCGATAAAATGTAAAGCAATGTGCATGTTGATGATTAACATTAGAAATAAACAATAATATTTGTCAAGGTTGATTTGATATCATTAAAAATTGATTGATATCTTTGCATGATAACAATAAATCAACTAGCTCCCTGAAACTCCTTTGAACGAGCTCAAAAACCATGCAAATAAAGAGTCATCTGGGGAGGAGACACAGAGCATCGGAATTACTGAAACAAGAAAGTTCACAGCGGATAAGGAGAATATTCCTAGATCTCATTGCTCATACAATAATTTTCAGCCAATTAAGGATTCTGAAGTTCTCATTCCTTTACACAAATCTATGGATGAATGGATTACGGTTCGTAACAAGAAGAAAACTGCTCGAATTGAAAATAGTAGTAATTAATTGGAAACAATAGTAGAATGGTTGTTGGTCTTTTATGTAGCTGTTGGGCAGCTGTTCTGTGGTTTAGGTGTTGTTTAGTTGTTGTTTTTTAGCTGTTTTTCAGCTGTTGGATTGCTGGTTACAGGTTCTCTTGGTAGATTGTTTTCTGCCGTTGGGCTTATTGTTCATATCTGGATCCTGATCCTCTTTGGTTATGTTACTTTGGCTATATCTGGCTTTTGAGTCATGTTGTACAAGGGTATAGTCCCTTTCAAAAAACTATTTGCCAATAATAAAAAAACAATAAATCAACTAATCCCATGTAACTCGATAAAAATCAAATACCACTTTAAAACAATACTCTCCAATAAAAACCAAACGTCATATGTCATGGTCAAGTTACAAAGAAGTTAAGTAAATAATCAAAATCAATCAGCTTGCATTATCATTTCATTGTAATAAAAAAACTTAAAATATTACCTTGTTATCTGAAATTTACCTGCTCCATTGCAAAGCATTTTATCCTTATACGATCTATGATAGTCACATTATTAAAAGGAGTTAGTAACCTTCAACATTATCTATTATTTTCACGTGACAAATAAATGTATAAAACAACCAATAGATAATGTTTACTTTCAAATCATTACTTTCAAGAAGGAAAGTAACCCATAACACACATCATAACAAGGTGCACATCAATGTTTATTATTGGTACAATAACCAAACAATCCAAAGAATACATCGCATTGTCATACCCAATAAATTAAGTACATATAAACATCAAAGAAAAACAATAAAAAATCATAAATGTTAAGTGCATTATGAGTGCTAAACGACAAGTGTTGTTACATGGTTGTACAGAAACTACAAGTGTTCATATCCTTTTATGGATATGCATATGCACATGTGGTCTGCATATACAGCCTACGCAACAAAGTTTATTCTATGGATCTCACAAACTAGTCTTCATTTATGAGTTATCCCTTTCAATGAAATAGACTAAAATTGTAGAATGTGACATACTTCCCCCTTAATGAATCATCATCATGATGATTTTTACTCATTAATCACAATCAAAATAATCAATCAAAGAGTTATATCTAATATGTATGGAGAACAATAATCATTTTCATCTAAAAATTTATATTTTTTCATATTTTTGACTATCTGTTTTCAAATTTATCAAGTATAACAACCTTACAATTGGAAAAAATGTCACACAATCTGCAATATGACATAATTATTTTCATTGTTGTCCTTTATAACATTCAATATTATCTAGTATTCATAACATATAGCCAAAAACAAGTTAAATACCATCGAGATAAATAAGGAAAACATTGTTTTCACTTCATCTAAGTATTTTAAAGCTACAAAGTTCATTTTTATACTTATTTTTCAATCGTTAAAATTTTTCCTTATGTTGAAACAACCACTATTAATTGCAACGTCATAATTTCCTAACCGAACTTACCCATGAATCCAATTACTATGATGAATTTAAACAACGTCTATGTTGTATTGAATTACGTAACTATGTGGTTCAAGAAAATTTATTATCATATGCTAAAGATAAATTAGATTTCTCATTTCATTTTTAACTATTCACTAGATACAACAACTCAATCATACTAGTGTAATACTAAAGCAACATGAGGAAGTCCTTCATAACTTACCTAACATCTTGTTAGGAACAAATTGTTCCTTTTCTTGGTTGTTAGCCACTGCACCATTGTTCTTATCCTTTCTAGAAAAAATTTCTATTGTTGTTTTCATCATGTAAGCACACATTTAATTCCATATCTTATCCTTCAATTTTTCCCAAAAGTTCAAGTGAGAAAGATCTAAGGCTATTTTTATTATTTTTCTCTTTACAAGTTAGAATTTATTGCATATTTTGTTCTATCCTTTTGGTCGTTTTTGGCACTACTTCCATAGTAGACATTCCAATCCTATCTACTTCATATACCATTTATGGGTTTAATTTAAAATTGGATCTAACATTCCAAAAACCTTTCATTAACAAACAACCCAAAGAATTAAGCGATTCCCTCATAATTACCACTAATCAGTTCAAGTTATTTTACCTTGAATTGATCATCTTCACACTTTACCAGTTACTCCAATAAACTTTCCAGCTTTTGTGTGTCATGAAGGAATGCAAGAGCTTTACATAACTTATTTACCTCCAAACCTATAGCATAATATGATCTGGTTCATTCTCCATAGTTCATCCTTCTTATAACTATCATATTCTATTATTAATTAAAATATATTCGATTAGCATAGGGACCTATGAAGTCCAAGAGTTCAAACCTTGAGCTCTGTTACCAAAATATATCACCTATATTACGCTTCATAAAAATAAGGGATTTTTTTAACCCATTTAATTATCTTGATGCCTTTAATTATATTAACATGCATCATATAAAATATAACAAACTATGCCTTCAATTATTATCATCACACTGCTGCCATTAATCCATCATTAATTAATGGTCGAATCCATCTTGATAACCTATGATAATCATGTTCAACTATAAGGGTTTTAGATCCTAATCGACCCCCTTACAATGCTCTATGTGAGCCAATATATCCAGTATATCAATTGGTTAGAAATTTTCAAAGGTAAAGAGAATTATGTGCATCTTCTTAGTGTCAGCTAGGAAAGTATAAAACTACTTCACTCCCATTCATGACATAGTTTAAAAGAAGAAGCGGTGACAAAAAATGAAATCAATTATTTTCAATAATATGGCCATAGTTTTGGCATTGCGTTATCAAGCCTTATTTATTGACTACACTTAAACCACTTAAAACTTGTCCGTCCATTCACTACACAACCATTTCAACATATTATCGATTCTTTTCTATTGATTAAGTATTAAGTTCATAGTTAACCATATTAATTTATTTGTTAACATCATGTATTCGTTCATCCTATGGATAGATTCACTAAGTTTCATGATGATATCAAAATCACATTATAGGCATATAATTATCTCCACATTAATTACATAAGTTATGTAGCTTCTTTTGCATGATAGTCAACTATATTAGTTTACAATTAAGTGAGTGGTTTAGTCAAGTAAAATAATTTAATAAATTTCAAATCATTAGTTAAACTTCATTAATTCCCATTAGTTTACTTAGGAAAATATGTACATCTGTACCTTTTTCATGTGATCACAATGTAACTTTGTACTTTTTCTATATCGATGTAGTTTGATCATACAATGATGATACTTAATCATGTAAACATATGTCGATGTTGTTAGAAGAAAATAACTTTTTTGTATTGTTTCCATCATATAAAATTATTTATAACATTTTTCGAAGCATAAGATATACTTAAGTCTTGTAAAATGCAAGTTGTTTCCATGCATACACGGAATCACACAATTTGAGTAATTATCTAGTCTCTATTGCATACTACTATTCATATGGTTCCTAAATAAGAAAAGTACCAATTAACCCATGTTTTTGGTCACATTTATTTAATTTTTCCTCTACTTTCAGTCTTGCACTCTTACTCATTCAATTTGTCTTTTCACCTTTTGGCATTTTTCATTCTAGACACTAGCACCTAGCCAAGACACTAGTGCCAAAAATACCTTGTCATATTTGTACTTTGGTCACACTTTTTGGGTCCTTTCTAGCCATTTGAGCATATTATATTTTTGGTATTCAACCTTTTCAAGATTAATTATGAAATTAAAGTGAAGGAATCATATAAATATAAATTTATGTGATCATAATAAGGGACCAAGCACTAAGCATATACTATCTCCACCTAAGGTTGCATCCATCAAAGGAATCTATAGCTCCATTTGCATCCATCTAGCTCCATCACAAGGGACAAAAGGATAGTTCATATGCATCACACTTCATAGGAGGGGAGTCTATTATTTCCATGCACACATTTATTACATTCTACATCTAGCTACTTTCTCACTATCCACGTGTGACATACACAAGAGAAACCTCAAGCACAATTATACACACACATAAAACTACATTGGTTTAGAGATGTAGTGTAGTACTCAATTATAAGTTCATCATTTTGGCATCTCAGACAGATCCGACCCTTTCATTTACATATTTCTTTTTAGGGTTTTCTTGTTTTATTTGGGGTTTTGTTGGTGATTTATTCCATTCAGTGGAATTTAGTGACATACATGCAATAAAAGGTAAACAAGTGTGAACCTCTTGCGACACCTCGAGGAGGTTTTTGATAATCTAAGTAGACTAGGGTGCCCATAGGAGGCCCTATTCCTCTCCAGTACCCAGTCAAGTCAAATCTAACAAACCTATATTTTTACATGGTTTTGTGTGACAATCCTCCATCTATGTTCAACTATTCTCCACTACGACACGCTTCAACAACCTTTGCAAATCGGCTAAGTATCTTATAACCCTCTTTCCACATTAGGGTTTCATATTTTCATTACTTAGTTGTTTGGGTATTATTTTAATATTTTAGTATTCATTTATTTACTTCAAACTTGCATTAGATTAAAATATTATTTTAAATTGTATCATAATCATTTTGGTGAACCTTAACTCGATCTTCACGCTATTACGATCCTTAGCCCTCTAGGTTCTTCTTATCATGAATATACGTATCCACACTTATCTCGCATAATCACCCTAATTATATTAATGCTTTCAAAAATATTTAGCTACTACCTATATTCCTCCTCACACATCACCCAAATATGTATACCACAAGTTTACTTCTTCCTTATCTCTTAATGAGGATCAAATCACTTTCACATCAGATGAACTACATTCTACGTAAATGCTAGAGCATGTCCCCCATTATATATTTAGGTTTGTACTATCAATGTCGTGGTCAAACGTGCCATAGTTGAGAATGAGTTTGGACTTAATATTTGTAATGTATCCTTTATTCATCACTTAAGTATTTTCAAATTTTTTTAGCTCCTTCATTAGTCTCCATTTGTGACTTTGAAAAAATCCCAAGCATTTCTAAGGTACTATTATCCAAAAATTCCCCACATGTTATTTTTGGATTTAACTTAGTTAAAAATGGTCCTCAAACCCCCTTTCCCAAATGCTTTGTTCATTGGTGTTTGAAAACCCATGAAACACTAAGGTTTAATTCTTTAGCATGTTCTATCTATATTTCAAAGCCACGAGACAAAAGGGCATTAGTCCAAGACTTAGGTGGGTTTTATTAAACCTTCGGAAATGAAGAAAATCCATAAAACAAAATTCAAGGGGTTATTTTTGTGTGGAAAAGATTAAATTTATGGTATAAATGAAAGCACACGATGCACGAAAAAATCAATGGCACCAAGAAGGCCATGTATCAAAATTTAGACTTTTCCTAAAGCTTTGGGCTCATCCAAACTCCAAGTCCTCGAGTTAACCACAATTCATATTTTTTCGGGTCTGCAAAGTTAGCAAAGTCAAAGGGGAGTTACATGGCAGAAAATTCAAAGACAAATTTTTTTAAGTCCCCCGTACTTAGAAACTATGATGCAAAGAGCTACGTGGAGTCACCACATTTTCTCTCATTTTGCAGTTTGACAAACAAGAATGCTAGAGGTAGGTATGAATGTAATGCCTTTGTTGTGTTGATATCTGAACTTAATTCTTTGTAAATAGTTGGCAAATGTTGACATGTGATTGTGTTCTGAGTTGTTGCGCTCCTTTGAACTGTTTAATCATGTTTGCTAGAATGATATAAAGTTCTTATAAAATCTGGTTGCTAATAATTCTTATGGAAATAATCGTACTTTTTTGTTGATCATGAAGTACTTACTTAATTAGTTTTTGAAGGGAACTTAGTGATTTCAAAGCTTCTAGAAAATGTAAATCGTGTTCTTAAAACAGGTTGAGAAATCAAGTAACCTAGTAAGCTAATTAAGGTTTGATATAATTGATACTTCTAAGACTATTGTATTGATATTGGATGTAGGATAACACCTTGGATCAATTTCAGTGATCCAAGGTATTCTCCTAAATCGATATGTGATTATGACTTTAAATTCAATGAATACTTGGCTTCCTATTGATTATGGAATTGTAATTTTAAATAACAGATTTTAGTGGCAATAAATTTAATTTGATGTTTGATTACACTATTGTACTAAGGCTTACTTTGGCTAAGGAAAGTCTGGTTTATTTTAATTTGTCTTGAATACTTGATCAGATATAATATGTGGTAAGACTTTTATGTTTTCCTATACCATGGAGACCTAATCTAACCTATAATAAGGTGATATTTACATTCCTAAGGACTTGACTTAATCCTATGGACATTTGATTAAGTGATTAATGACCTAAGCTAAGGTTGCTACATTAATATTAAATGATATTACTCCTAAGCACTAACTAATGACATAACTAAGGTTAGAATTGATAAAGGAAGGGTTAGTGGTAGTTTGAGTGAATGGGGTGCCACGCCATCATGTACTCGATAAATTAAATGTTTAACTTGATTACTACCACCACCTTTTGGCAGAAACCAATTCAAACTTGAACATTCATGCTAAATGTGTGGCTAATGGTTTAGTGAAGGCATGATGAAATATTAGTTGGATAGCTACTTTTAAATAGTGAGATGGAAGTTGGTGGGATTCTTAGGGAAAACTGAAAGTACTACTTTAGCATTAATGGCCTTGGTAGAACAAAACCACCTTAGGAGAAGCACGATGGTTTTGGGAGAAAAGATAGGGGTTAGTTTTCATTTTTCATTTGGTTTTACGAGCACTTGGGCTCTGCATGTAGACCTTTTGGTTTTCAAAATTTTAGTTTGTTTTTGGATAAGCTTTGATCTATCAGTTGCATGGAGGAAATAGTGGAGAAAAATTTAATACCATGGATATTAAAATGGAAGGATGTAAAAAGGGGTAACATGATGGGTGTCATTATTCCCTTCATTTAATCAACTCTTTGTTGATGTCATATTCAAACCAGGGGTGTGTCTTAAGCTATATGCAACAAGAAAATACTAGTGATCTAGTAATTGATCAGTAGTTATTTGTTATTTTATTTTTTCGGAATTTTTGCAGTGTCCTTAGGATTCCATGGCCAAAGCCTTATTATCTCTATCCTATCACAAACTTACTCGAAATAAACACTCATTGCTAGAATAAATTACTGAAAATAAACACACATACATAAGTAAATAAATTGTTGAAAATAAAAACATGATATAGAAGTAAACACACTTTTCTTGGAAATAAACACAAGGTTGAAAATGCTATGAAAAATATTGCAAGGAAATAAAAATCTAGTCTATAACATCTGGGGAAAAGTATACAACAGAGTTCAACTTAAAGAATCAAAAGTATTTACTGACTTAATGATATACACTATTTGATTTAGAAATATAAATACCAATAAAATGAGGATCCTGGTTCTTGGAGGAGTGGACCCTTGCTCCACCTTGAATCGGATTTGACAAAGTAATATTCTCTCAAAATGAAGTGGCTATTTTATTATCGAAATGTTTTGTCTTATAAAAATATGTTATATCTTTCTATATCTCTATCTCTATGTATCTGTGTGTATATCTTATATCCTAAATCTATCTACAGGTCTATATATATATTTTATTCAAAGATGCATTTATGGCCATAATTGTTCTACCAATTCGATGTAAATCAAGAGTGCCCAAAATAGATGTTGAATTTAGAACCTTGATGGACGTACTCGATAAGTTATCCCTAGATCTTCAAGTATGAAGAATCATAAATTTCCCGATCCGATTATGATTGAAAGGCTCATTGATTGCTTTATCATCAGATGTTGTCAAAATAAATAGATTCCCATTGGTTCCGGAACTTTGGAGAAGTTTTGGAACTAAAGGGACTATTATAGATGTAACCGTGAAATTTCCAGAGCTAGATGCATGAGTTCTGGAACTAGGTCCTGGAGTTCTGGAACTAAGTCTGAAATTTCTAGAACTAAGTGATAGAGCTCATAAAATGTGTGATGGAGTTCCATAACTAAGTTTGGAGGTTCCATAACTAAGCCATTGAAGCCAATGCTCCCAAAAACATGCTGATCACTTCATACTTCATTCTTCTGACTAATTGTGACTTGTTTTATTACAAAAACTAAATTTCCACACACTTTGTTAGGAATTAAAAAAAATTTAGATGTTATAAATAAATTCAACAAAAGATGGAAAATTACATCCTAACTTATATTAGTTCAAACAAAAGTCACAAAATGTAGTCAAACTTGATAAAAAGGAGAGTAAAATAAGATCATTTATTACATATTCATGAGACATATTTTGGCCTTATCATCTCCCCTATAATTACTTGTTTGTAAGTCCCCTTAAAAATTTACTCTTCAAATATTTGGATGTGTATTTTGCATTCCAATTCTCTACTCAAGTCAAATGGCTAAAACCGAATATCCCAATGTTTTAGTTTAGAAGTACTATACCTTGATTCCGCTTTTACTTTCCTCTGCCATTACTTAAATTGAGTGGGATATTGAGGCTCTATATTTTCGATGGAGACATGGGGGTGAGGAGGAGATGATACCTTGTTCTCATTCCCATCCATATGCCCCTACATTTTTCATTGACCTGAGGGATTAGTGTACACAAGGATTTACCTCTTTCTACCTGCTCCATATTAAATTTAATGGAGATATCACTTCTCTTCTTCTCAATGCAACTGTGAGAAACTCCCATCTTTTCAAACATCCATCAAGAATATATTTTAACCAAATCTTGTTTTTGAAGATAATCAACAAGATATATCATCATATTTGAGGCAAGCTATTTGGGAAAAGTGCACGAATAACTATCTTTTTCATCTCACCACATCAGTACTAGATAACAAAGAAGAGGAAGCCATGAGATTTGCTAGAGCTATTCAAGCACAAATAGCTCAAGAAAGAGAGTGAAGAGAAAAGTCTAGAGCTGGTCAGAACACGCCAGTGATCCCTTCACAATAAATATTTCAAACTTGAAGGAAAGAGGTTTACGTGAGGAGAAAAAGCTAAAGGTTGATTTGATCCCGTTTTTGAATTTCAAGGAAAGTTTGGTTTCAAGTTATCTCCTCCAAATAAGAACACACCTCGTAGATCTGTAAGCCTTGCATCAAGTCTTGAAAGAGCAAGCAAGGAAGGAATCACTACTAGTCAAGCACTTGTCCTTTCTCATGTTGTTTTACCTTCACATACCACCTTTCCCAAAATGGCAGTCAATGTACCATGGGGAAATGCCATAGGCCCATTGGCCTTACTAGCTCGACATGACCTCCCAAGAGGATCAAGGAAGATTCTTCCCAAGTTTGATGGAGATGGGAAGACGTCACCAGATGACCACATTTCTAATTTCTTTACTACATGCACTATTTTTTTGGTAGAATATGAAGATGTTTTCATTTTCCTCTTCATCAAAACATTGCATGATGTTGCTGCAGATTTGTTTCATAATCTACCCAATGAATGTATCACAAATTGGAATGATATGAAAACTAAGTTTGAAAATTGATTCAAGATGACAGAAGATGAACATGCTCTTCTTTCCCAACTATCTCAGGCAAAGAAAGAGCCAACAGAACCCATGAGTAATTTCATGGCTATATTCAACAAAATGGTGAACAAAGTTCCCATCGGGTGTCATCGAAACCTTAATGGAAAAAAATGTTTCTTTATTAATGCACAACAACTAGAAGTGTGCTATTAGCTGAGAAGGGATAGAGTGGCTACTTTGGAGCTTGCTCAATCCTTGGCCATAGAAATTGAAGATGACTTAATCATGGCAGGAAAATTCATGAAAACTTCCCTCAAGTGAAAGAGGCAAGAAACTCCCAATGCTTGTAAGCTATACTTACTAAGTCAAGCTAATGATATGTTGGCTTTGAAAAACAAGTTGCCCAAAGTAGTAAACCTTCTCCTTATAAAGACATCCAAAGAAAAGGATATGTTCCCAAAAATCTAGGATTGTAGGTTCTCCGACGAGGCTTGATATTGAATCAACTCCCGTAACTAACTCAAAATGTGACTTCATTGAAGAAAGCAATGATGAGGTTGAAGTCATCAAGGTTGATGAGGAATATATGGATTCTAGGACATCTTAACCTGAAGTTAAAGATCCTGAGGGGAAGTAATAATCATTTCTTTGAGTACCATTCAGAAGAAGAAGATGAATACGAAGAAGTTATAAAAGATGTGAATAGTCAATCCTTCATTGTCTTCACACAGCTCTTAGATAAAGGAGTAGGATACTACTAAGGCGGGAGATAAAGAGGTTTCTAAGGAACTTCAAAAAGAATCTAAGAGTAAGAAAAATTCCAAATAATCCAAGACAAATGAGACTCCCAAAGAGTCCAAGGTGACTGAGGTTTCAAAGGTCAAAACTATCTTAAAGAAAGGAGGGCCTTTGTTAGATCAATCAGTTGATAAATCAACTACGAAGAAAGTTTCTTCTTCCACATCTGTATCAACCAAGCCCAAAGCAAAGGTCAAAAGTGTGTCATCATCAAGTTTGAAAGAACTAGTATCTGAGACATCAAGTATGGTTACTTTTCCCAAATTTTATATCATTGATCATATCAATAAAACAAAAATTTCCATGTCACAAGCAGAGTACTTGAAGTCCAATAAGGATCAACTCGAGAAATTGGTCCATTTTATCAAAGGTGACTCTACTGTTCATTCCTCTAAAGGGATTCTAAAAACTCCCAAAGATGGGAAAACTCAAAATATTATGGCGGCCACTACACCTTCAAATGATAAGATTAAACCTTTCTTTGTATCCTTTCCGATCAAAGGATGCAAATTAAGTAATTACATTATAGAATCTACACCTCCGATAATGTGATGCTAGAAAAAGTAGAACATGATCTTATTTTGACTTATACAAGAACATCCGGATCGTGTTACTCCATGGAAACCAACTAAGTTCCTCTTATCGGAAGATTAAAGATGCCCAAATAGTTTTAGCCGAATTCCCTCAAAAGTGAGTTAAGGTAACTATTTTAGTTGCTGATATTCCTACCTCATATGGAATGTTGTTGAGTAGGAAATTTTGTAGAGATTTTGGTGGTGAGATTCAAATGGACTGGTCTCATGCCATGATCCCTATCAATGAATTAATGAAGAATCTTATGCCAGAAACTTAGGTAAAATTCACGGTGATGAAAATTGATGATCCCCATGCACAGGTCTTGTTCCAAGGCTCAAGTATGGGTAACTATATGATGAATGTAGAAATCCATACCCCTGAGATCACTTTCCAAGATTCCAATGAAATCTAGACTCTTGAGTTTGATGGAAGTTGTTATTCAACCGGTTCCGGTGTAAGAGTGGTGCCCATATCTCCAAATGGTAAAATATTTCCTTTTTCCTACAAACTTGAATTTTCAAATACTAACAACACTGCAGAGTAAGAGGTATTAATCCTTGTCCTTCAAGCTATAAAGGAGAAATGGATAGAAATTTTAGAAGTCTTTGGAGATGCTGAATTGATCGTGAAATGTAAGAAATTAGTTCCAAGTAAAGAATGATCATTTGAGACACTACGAAATAAAGTGTGGACACAATAGAAGCTTTCGATGCTTTTCCCATAAAATCTCTCCCTCATGAAACAAATGACAAAGAATATTCTCTAGTAGTCTTAGCTTCATTAACGATTCCTCATTCAAAGTTTGATCAAGTCAAATACACCATTGAAATGGTTTTTAGGCCAAGTGTTCCTGACAATGCAGAAAATTGGCAAGAATTTAATGATGATCAACAAATTATTGCCTTCTTGGAAAAGAGGGATAATTTTGAACAATTTTACTTTGAAGGAAGTGATTCTACGCTTTTCAAATCAACTACCTCACCCATTCAGAAGGAGTTGAGAACAAATATCCTAGTGATGGCATCATCTAGCTCAAAGGAACTAAAATTCCCAAAGGATTGGTTTCACTTGAAGAACTCTTCAGCAAACATGAAAAGTTTATCAAAGAGAAAGAGTAGGCAAGACCTGTGAATTTTGCTGACTATGAACAAGTTAACATCGGTACCAAGGATAAACCTTGCCTGGTCAATATCGGTAAGTGTTTCTCACCGGAGGAGCATAGGAAATTCATAAGCCTCCTTATCAAATATTCTGACATTTTGGCTTACTCATATGAAGACTTTAAGTCTTTCCAACCTAGGGAAATGGAGCATGTCATACCCTTGAAGTGTGGTGCGCCCATCCAAGAAAAAGCAAAGACAATATAATCCCAAGATTTCGGGACAATATTTCATGAAGTTCAAAATATGCTAGATGCACGAATAATTTTTACTATTCTACATTCGACCGGATAGCTAATATTGTACCGATTTGCAATAAAAATGGAGAAATTAGGATTTGCATGCATTTCCGTAATCTTAGTCGATTCCTTAAAGGATAACTACCCACTACCAGTCATGGACCATATTCGTAGGTAGTAATTGGATCGGAAATTCTATCTACGCTAGATGGTTTCTCCGGCTATAATCAGATTGAAGTGGCTAGAGAATATCAACATAAAACTACGTTCCCCACCCCCGGGGTATGTTCACATATAGAAGAATGCCTTTTGGTTTGATTAGTGCCAACACTACTTTCTAAAGGGCTATGGATATGGCATTCGTAGATTATAAAGACAAGATCATCATGATATATCTAGATGACTTGACAATATTCTCAAAGAAACAAGAATATCACCTAAGAAATTTAGAGAAAATAATGCAAAGGTGCATACTTCATAAGATTTCTCTAAATCCAAAAAGTTTGTGTTTGGAGTTACGGAAGGGAAACTCCTAGGTCATATTGTTTCTAAGGAAGGAACTAAAATTTATCCTAAACATGTTCAAGCAATCAAGAATCTTTCCTTTCCTACAAGTAAGCATGGAGTCCACTCCTTCTTTGGGAAGGTGAAATTTTTGAGAAGGTTTGTGCCAGATTTTGCCGAGTTGACTAAAGAAATCACTGATATGATGAAAGCAAAAGAATCTTTCAAATGGTCAAAGGAAGGTAGAGAGGCCTTTGAGCAAATCAAGGGTGCTATTTCAAAATATCCTACATTGGTGTGTCCAAATTTTAAAAATGATTTCATAATTTATTGTTATACTTCACCGCACACACAATCTCCACCATTTTGACTCAACACAATCAAGAGGGGATTGAATCTCCTATTGCATTCATGATTTTTGGATTCAAGAAAAATGAACTTAATTACAATCCTCTTAAGAGACATACGTACACGGTGGTGAGAGCCTCGAAACACTTCAAGTACTATGTGTTGAATTCTCACACCAAAGTCTTAATTCCGGACACCGTAGCTAAATCAATGTTGACGTAACAGAACTAGGATCTAAAAGAGGTAATTAGGTCTCCAAGATCCAGGGAATATGATTTGGATATCAAGCCTACCAAGTTGGTTTGAGGAAGAGGACTCTGCCAACTCATCATAGAGAATGAACCACGATATAACTTTGAAGAAGAACCGGTTGAAGAAAATTTACCACTAGTAGTTATTATCGGTACCACCGATGAATGGTATTCTAATATTGCCTACTTTCTCACATATGAAAATTATCTGAGAATCTAATACTAAGGAGAAACTAGCTATCAAACTAAGAGCTTCTAGGTACATCATTTGGGACAACATGTTGTTCAAGAAAGGAATTGATTGTATGTTCCTCGGATGTGTTGATAAAGAGCAAAAACGTATATTGTTGGATGCTTTCCACAATCATGCTTGCAGAAAGGGTCATTTCTCTCGGTCCAATGAAGGCTCATAAAATTCTACGAGCAAATTATTATTGGCCCACTATATTTTTTAATGTTCAGAAATGGGTGAAAAAATGTGAAGCTTGTCAACAATTTGTTGGAAGACCAAAGTTGGCAGCTTTTCCTTTGAAGCCAATCATCATTAAATAACCCTTTCAATAATGGGGTTTAGATTTCATCAAGGTTTTGAATCCTAATTCTATTTTTGTTCATACTCACGTGCTCACCGCAATTGACTACTTTACAAAGTGGGTAGAAGCTATACCCAGAAACAAACATCTACTAGAGTAGTTTGTGACTTCATCAAAGAAAATATATTGGTTTGTTATGGAATTCCACACAAGATCATGATGAACAATGCCTCAAATTTTTCTTCTCAGAGATGATAGGATTTTGTTATAGGTATGGGATATCTTTGTCTCATTCATCATAGTACTACCCTTAGGGAAATGGTCAGTTGAATCCAGTAATAAAACCTCATTACTATTGTCAGCGCAAGTTATTTGAAGAAAATCAAAGAAATTGGCACAAAAATTTATATGATGCTTTCTCGGGTTGACCGCATAACTTCCAAAAGGGCAATCAAGATGTCTCCATTTCAAATTTTTTATGGAACTAATGCTCAAATTCCCATCACACTGGAGTTACCAGCATTAAAATTAACTTAGGAAGTTGATGATGAATGCTTCACTGATGCATTAGACAAAAGGATCATGTTCCTAAGCAAGCTTGAGGAAAAAAGAAGTCAAGTGGCAAATAGGATCGAGGAAGATCAATCCAAGGTAAAGAGGTTGTTTTACAGGAAAACCAAAGAGAGGCAATTCCAAATCAATTACTTGGTTTTTCTCTAGGATAAGAGACGTGAACCAAAAGGAAAGCATGGGAAGTTTGATTCGCTGTGGTTAGGCCCTTTCAAAATCAGAAATTTCTATGGAGATAACACATATTACTTGGTGTATCCTAATGGAACTCATTTTCCTTTTTCCTACAGTGGGAAATATCTCAAGCACTATAAAAATTGAAAATGGGTTGGTCCCCATATGTACGTAGGTAATTAGGATTTTGGTTTGTTTCTTTTCCCCGTTTTTCGGTCTCCTCTCTTGTGTCACCCCATTTCTATGCCCATCGTTTTAAGATCATATTCATGAATATTTTGGTTTGGGTCCATTGTTGCGTCCATGAAGTCCTTGTCCCCAATTAGAGCCAACAGCATTATCGCCAATTTTGATCACGTAAAATTTTAAAAAATAAAAATAAAAATAAATAAATAAAATAAAAATGGAAATTTTGAATTTTTTCAAAATTTGTTACTTTGCGTGGTTTGTCACTTTCATCACGATCGTCTCATTTTTGTGATCGTTTCGGTCTTCATTTCATCCTTTTTAGGTGAGAACTCCTCCCACCAGGCATTAAACTGCGTTAAAATTAATTAATTAATTACTCTTTGTTTGATAAAATTAATTTTTAATAATTTTGGAGTATTTAATTAAATAAATATTAATTAAAATTTGTTTGAAAAGTTTTATTTTAATTGCCGGGGAAAAATAAGCTTCCGCTTCCCATTCTTTGGGAATGCCAAATTTGCTTTCGGGCCAGATTTCCCTTTTCTGGAAAAATTGTTTTAAATTCCTACTTGTGGGATTTCTTTTCACAATTTCCAAATTAATAAATTGGCAAACGGGCAAGAAATCTCCCGATTTCCCACATGGGGAAATTGAATGGATATTTCTAGCCCACTTTTCCATTCTCATTGACAATTGGCCATTGCTTTCCCCATTTCCCCTGGCAATTAATTCCACTACCCGGGAAGAGAGCAATTTGGATTAATCCTCATAACTTCCTCCATCAAAATAGTTGGAAAGATTTGTGCAAATATTTCCAAACTACTTATTTTTCTAAGAAATATAATGATACTTTTATCACAAACATTCAAAAGCTTCACGCACTCTCCAAAATGTTCCAACACATTTTCCAAGACCATTGTTCAATGTAGCATTATGGGAACAATCAAAAAAGCTAAGAGGAAAGAAGTGTCACGTTGCAGCCATGCAAGAGCAAACAAAGGAGGCTATGCACACCCAAGAGAGAACACTTTTCAATGCTGGAGGAAAGAAATAAAACCACTCCACATAAGCATTAGATAGGAAGTAACAATTTCCCATGCTCTTGGAGAATTTTCAATGACTTTTGAAGGAGTAATAGCAAAGACAGTCAAAAAAGACCAGAAGTCCCAAAAATAGGAAAAAGATAGCAAGAAGACAAGGGAATACAAAAATAGTTTCCACGCAAGTTTACAAAGCTCTAAGCTTTTCAACACAGAGGAAGAAGTAGGAAAGGAGTATTCGGAAAATCCAAGCCAAAACCAAGCAGAGGTCATGTGGGGGAAAGTAATAAGTTAATGTTTTAAAAGAAAACAATTCTCCACGCATTGGGAAATACAATTCCCATCACACAGCCCAAGCAAAGATTTCCATGCACAGGCCCAAGGAGAATTCAAACTCAGCCAAACAACAAAAAAAAGACAAGGAGAATCATCTTCCACACCTTGGAGGAATAAGTGCACGTTGAAAAATTTCCACGCATGTTTTAGAAGTCATTATTTTCAATGCATGGAGTAAGGACAATCCAAAGTAATAATAAAAAAACATAAGGATCATTCCCATGCATTGACAGAGTGGGAAAACAGGTAAATGAGAAAAACATAACGTAGCCAAGGTAATATTGGCCACATATTTGCAAGAAGTCATTATTTTCACGCATTGGGAAGAGTTTGCATACAAAAAAGCATCTTCCACACCTTGGAGGAAAAGAAAATCCATTCATAGGCCCACGTGATGAAAAAAATTTCATGCATCCATTGGGCAAGTGGTATAAAAAGCTTATCCATGTAGGAGGGAGAATTTTCTTTGTCAAATTAAATAAAATTGAGAGATTTTAATTATATATATATATATATATATATATATATATATATATATATATATATATATATATATATAGTCAGTATCGTTGGATTTGGAACTCGAGCTTAGTCTCGTTATATTTGTATTAAAAAAAATTGTAACCGACACTGGTTATTATTATTATTATTTTAAAAATAATAATAATAATAATAATAAAATTAAAGTGAGTCATATTTTTCTTGCATTGATGGGGTTTCGGAGATTGAGACACGACCCCGCTTGCATTTTTTACATGCTCGAGTCTTTCTTCTATGAAATTCATAATGGCTGAGAAATATAACAAATCCGCAGGAAGATCAAGGAAGCCAGTGGAGAAATCGTATAAGTCCATACTCAAGTACAAATTCCAAGGAATCATTCCTCACAGTTCTATCAAATTATGATACGACAATATAATTGATACAAATCTAGGTCACATCAATGTGCAATAGCTTAAGAACAGTGAAAATCAAGGAAAATCGTATTCTCGGATAGGCTTTACCATAGTGGTCTACCTCAAGTAGCAGCATTTCTTGTCTTGGTGCAGTGTCCAAAGTTGGTTATCACTTGTGTTGAGCACTATGATCCTGAGAGACAAGGAATTTTTAAAGATAATCGCGAGCCTTTCCTCTTAATCACACTAGAGCACATTGAGGAATTGCTCAACATACCTGAATTTCCTGAGAATGTGGATATCACTCACTAGTCAACGACAAGAATATTGGGATGAGGAACCCCGAGATGGAGAAATATGGTTAACAAGAACTGGTTAGTGACCAAGAGGCATTGAATTGATAGGCTTCCCAAAGAATCGTACCGTATTGATTTCGTGGAAGAAATCAGGGACATGATTACTCTCCTAAGTCGAGTTTTCGATTTACACTCGATAGGATTTTCCACCGATGCATGTATCGCTTATTTGTATCATCCTAGCTAAGAAAGAGTTTGTGGATTGGGCCACCACCATCAATAACACCCTTCACAAACAATTGATAGAAGTTAAGATGATTGGATGCTTCTACATGACATTATATCTAACTTATGCAAAGAGCAATAAGAAATTTATTTTCGAGACTTGAAACGAGAGGAGTCATGGGACTCATCAAATAGTTTTTTTCATTATTACCTGACTCGGTTTCAAAATAGCTCTCACCATTTTAGATGAGTCAATGATGCATTCACCTTCCGTGTGATTCGAACCTGAATTGGAATACAAAGGAAATATTTTATAAAGAAGCCATGAGTGTCATTTCCCAATGGGGAACATGGTTTATTCAATTTTCATCCTTTTCCTACATTCACGTGAGTGGATTTGTTGGTACTCCATGGAAGATTCCTAAGTACGTTAGTGATAGATGGGCATTAATGGAACTTGTGCGACAACTATTCCAAGTTCATTGTCTTCTCAGTGACAAGCACCGTTTAGGAATTCATTTCCCAATCCAAATTGGGGAATACCAATGTCCAAATATTTTCAGTGCACAACTCATGGAAAAAGAGTTTGCTCTCATTACAATCCATCCATAGTGAAGAGAGCCCAGGTTTGATATTAATGGATATATGCAGAATATTCTTGGAGAAAAGTATCAACATAACCCTACCATGGAAGATTTCTGGCTGACTGCTTCGACAAACATGAAGTAAGAAGCCAAGAGTTTTCTTGACTAACACTTGCTCAAATCAAGGCCTTCGCATCAAGAATCCTCTCAATTCATTCATAACTTATGATGAAGATGTCATTGATACCTCATATGATGTAGTTGCTTTTACCCCATTGCCTTGAATTGACCGACCAAAAGAGATGAATTTTCTCTTGATAACAAGAATCAATTGATTCTTGAAAGAAGAATATATTGATACGACAAAGAGCTTGCCAAGTTATAATGAATTCAAGATCATGCTTCGGGATCAAAAATTGCCAACATGAGGAGGCCTTCATTCAAACAAATCCTCTTCTCAATCAACCTCTATACCATCTAATCATACACAACAAGCAAGAAAGGAGTGGTTTCCAAAATCCACTTCACCAAGTAACGTGTCACGAGGAGAAAAATCTAAAGACCCTAACCCCAAAGAAGGAAGAGAGTGTGTATCAGGATTTTCTACCTTGAGTAGAGATTCTTCTACCCACATTGTTAATAGTGCTTAGAAGCTCATGGCAAATGATCCTCAACCATGCTTTGAACAAGCGTCTACTCAGGTGCAGGTAGTCCAAATATCAAACACTTCGGAGCATGCAGTTCATGAAGGGATTTCCCAAAATATCCCGAATAATCAGGAGGTGGACATTGAAGTTGTTTCTCCCCAAATCGAGGTTGTAGATAGGATTCTTGTGGGATCTTATGGTGTTGAGAGTAATGAGAATATTGATTCGAGCTATAGGATTTTGTATGCAAAAGTAGTGCATGATATACTCCTTCCCCTGGGTTGATTCCGAGATTAAGAAAAGGAAGAGGGTTGTCAAGGCAATTGACATTGATTTTGATGCCCTTTTCAAACTTTCAAATGATGTCACTCCAAAGAAACCTAAGGTGATTTTTTGAATAATGGTGACTAATGACAAAATAGATTTATAGATCTTGCCATCCCATAAGTTGGTAAGGAGCGTGATGCGATGACACCTGTTGATTATGAATTTTCAAGACTTGGACTTGGGATGTCCACATTAGAAAGAGACATGGCGATGGCTCAAGATTCAATTGATATCGTGCTAAAGAGACTTGAGAAATATAAGTCTTAGAACTCTCACTCAAGGCCGAAAAAAATAAATTGGTGACATATGTTCAACATTTGATAAATCCCATATCATCCACTTTCCCAGTACTTGATGTAGTGGCTGCCCCTGATGAAGAAAATATCAATTTGTCAAAATAAATAAACACATTAGGCCATGTCACTAAAACTTGGCTTTCAGAGATTCTCATTTTAGGCCAAGGGTCGATCAAGACCGTGGTTAAGCTTCATGAAGATGTCAATGCTTATCTTGATCCAATTCTTTCTTTCAAAAATTTTTTTGTTTCTAATATATAAAATTTCGATGAGATATTTCCCAGTTTGCAGGAGATGATGAGTATGGAATCCTCAGTTTTAGCCATTGAAGGAATTCTCGAATTTGAACATTGAGGGACACATTTTCTTTGGTATCTCGCATCTCAAATCAAGGAAGATGCTTCTCGAGGATTTTATGATTCATTATGAGAGCATGTGTAATGAATCCTTCACTTCAATCTCCTTGATTCAAGAATTCATAGTTGAGATTCCTTGCAACCTCGTAAATGAGTATAATCAAACATGTTCATCGGAGTAGGTGGAAGAGCAATTTTCACAATTTTTTAAGGACATGTACACTCCGCCACCAATTTCTCGTCGAGAGTCAATGGAGTGGTGCATCAAATTAAAGAACTTATTTGAGAATGCACAATCAAATATTGTTAATTTAAATGATATGCCGGGTAGGATTCTTGAATTGCAGATATTTTGTGAGGCTATTATTTGACCAAATGAACATCCGTAAGAAGAAAAAATGTTTGAAAATTTTGGAAGGTTTAGATCCTTTCAACCGGAAAAAGAGACAAATCCTAATTTCACCGGCGGTTCGGGGGATAATTTCCTTGGTATCTACCAAAGTGGGTGAGCCCATTTCTCATATGCTTGAGATAGGCGGACCCCATTTCAATTGATAAGGCACTGGTTATTATTGTATATTTTAAAAAGTGAATTTTTTTAAGAAAAGGATGTTGTTATTTGTTTTCGGGAACTATGTATAGCTTAAGTGATTTCTATTTTTGGTTGTCTTTAATAATGTTGGTTATAAAAAGTCAAAGGTCATTTAGGTGCTCTATTTAATGATCATGTTAAACCCTAACTACTTTATAACCAACTTTTGGGTTATAAAAGGAGGTGAGGGGCTCATTTGTAAAGGTGACTTTGAGAGAGGAGAAGAAAATAATTTTGTATGTAAGCTTTACTTCAAAGAAAGAAACTTTGTGTTCTTTTGAGAAGACATTTTGGAGTTAATGAAATATGAACTTTGTGTCCCATTCATTGTCTCTTATAGCATTTGATGTTCTTATGTTCATTCGATGTTAGTGTTTGAATCTTGTATGCAAATAATGTCTTTGATCTTATTGTCAATGTTATAAATCTATTATTCTTGTTCACAGTGATCAAGCTCTATTATTTACTTGGCCATGTGTGTTCCCTTTTACATATTCTTGTTTAACTAACTCAAACTCCATTTTATTTGTGTTAGTTATTCATCTTTCTTCTTCGTGCAATATTAGGCTCTGTTTTTACCTAACTCTTGCATGTTCTTTCAACTCATTCCATTCCACTCTTTTCCTTCATTTCATTCCATCTCCCTCATTCATTTTTCCTTTCTATTGATGTTCCAAAACACCCTCCACATATAATTTTGAATGTATAGATGTAAATAAAGTTTTGGTTTTTTAATAAAGGAAGCCTCACCTTCATTGACGAGGACTTCATTCCCACACTGTTGCATGTCATTTACATGTGTGTAATTCCAAATGCTAATAGATGCCATCAACGAGAAGTTTCTGAATAGAGCCATTGTGAAATATGTGCTCAATATGATAGGTTTCTAAGCATTTGGTTCTCAACTTGCCCTTGAATTGCTAGAACTTGGAATCAAATAGTAATGCCCAAAGATCCTACCTTGAATTTTCTTTTCTTGATATGTGTGTCATTCCACTACTTCCTTTGATCTTGGATTATCTCTGTCATTTGAAGTGCTTCCATTCTCAACTCATCCGATTCATTGAGTTAAAAATTCTTTCCTTTTGTGTCGCATCCAACTCAATACCCACTTTAGCTCTCGTCCTCAATGTTTGTAGTTCAAATTCAATAGGTAATGAGGATTTTCCCATAGACTAACTCATATGGTGAAAACCCCGTTGTATTCTTCCAAGTTGTGTTATAAGCCCAAACATCCTCAAGTATTCTCTTTACCTAATCTCTCCTATTTGCTTCAACTTTGTTAGTAAGGATATTTTCCAATTCTTTGTTTATTACTTCTTCTTGTCCATTTGATTATGGGTGATAGGGATATGACTTCCTATGATTGATCCGATAGTACATTGTGAAGGCTTGGATAATATTAGGCATGAACTATGGCCCCGATATGAAACTATACTCCTTGGTATACCAAAATTCATCATAATTTTGTGCCAAAGGAAATCAGCAAATCGCTTCTTTAGTGGCATTTGTTAAATCCTGCTCCTCTACCCACTTTCTCACATAATTAGTACACATAAGAATGCACTCCTTTCCTTGTGAAGGAGGACTAAAGGGACCAAAAAATCCATCCCCCACCTTTTAAATGGTCAATCACTACTTTAGGTTGCAGATACATTTCACTAGTAAAGGTTGGTTGTCCCATCCTTTGTGAGGATCACACCGTTTGATATATCTCTTCACATATTTATATAAATATGACCAATAATAGCTAGTACCAAGTATCTTGTGAGCTTTTCTTTTTTACTAAAAAGTCTCCTCCACTTGGTTCATAATGACATTGCTTGAGTATGTCAAAGATTTCATCTTCTCTCACACACCTGTGTAAAACCAAATCAGGACCACATTTAAATAACATTCCATTTAACCATTTAAATTGTGCACTAGTTTTGATCAACTTCTTCATTTGTTTCTTAGTGAAATAAGGAGGAAAATTTCTTGTTATAAGATAAATTTCCATATCAGAAAACCATGGTGTATCAGTTGAAATAGAAAACAATTGTTCATCTAGAAAGTTGTCCTTAACTGGATCTTGCTCCCCTATAGTGGTCAATCTTTACAAGAAATCAACTACCACATTATATTTTCCTGGATTATCTACTATGGTAATATCAAATTCTTGTAAAAGTAATAACCATCTAATTATCCTACCTCCAACCACCGGTTTTTTCATTAAGTATCTAATTACTGAGTGATCTGTATGTACAAATATTTTGTACTCTGTAATATAATGTCTGAATTTATTAATTGCATAGATCACAACAAGAAATTATTTTTCAATGGTAGTGTAATTTATTTTAGTGGGAGTAATATTTTTACTAAGGTAGTAAATATCATACATTTTCCCTTCTTCATCTTTCTGTCCCAAAACTACACCAATTGATTTATTTCAAGAATTTGTTTGGATGTGAAAAGGTTTCTCCCAATTAGGTTCTCTCAATATTGGGGCAGTGATTAATTTTTCTTTAATTTCCATAAAATCATGTTGACACTTTTCATCCCAACAAAATTCACAATCCTTGGTAAGTAAACTAAACATGGGGCCAATAATTTTACTAAAATACTTGATAAAACACCTATAGTATCCAACATGCCCTAAAAATGAATTGATATCTATGGGGGTTTGAGGAGCAGGTAAGTATGAAATAATCCTAATTTTGTTTTGGTCAACTTGAATTTCTCTTTTTGAGATGTGGTATCCTAATTCAATCCCCTCATTAACCATCATCAAACATTTCTCATGACTAAGAGACAAATGGCGTTGCTCACATCTTGTTAGTACTCTATCCAAATTTTTCAAAGCATCATCAAATGTGTCTCCATGCACAGTAAAGTCATCCATGTATACCTCTACACAATCATTCATTAGGTCTGTAAAAATTGCTAATATAGTTCTTTAGAAGGTTACTAGAGCATTACATAGTCCAAATGGTAATAACCTATAGGCAGAGGGACCCCATGGAAAAGTAAAGGTAGTTTTATCCTGATCCTCAACAACAACTCTGATTTGATTATATCCACTAAAGCCATCCAGGAAGGAAAAATATTGTTTACCTACAAGGTTATCCAAAAATTGATCTATGAATGGTAAGGGAAAATAATCTCTTAGTGTGTCTTTGTTCATCTCCCTATAATCAATAAAAATTCTCCATTTTCCATTATTTTTAGGCATAATTACAAGAGGAGACACTCACTGACTATATGAGATAGGGTAGATAAAAACTACTTGTAATAGTTTTTCAATTTATTGCTTGACTATGTCCCTTAAGGCTAGATTAATCGTTCAATGAGGTTGTCTAACTAGTTTAATGTTTTCAGTATAGATGTGATCGGTGAAAATACTTGGATGGATTCCTTTAATGTCATTATACTCCCAAGAAAAATCTCTAGTATGATATTTCAAAACATCAAACAATTTAGCTTCTTCATCATTCTTCAGCCAACTATTAATGTTCAAAATTTTACCCAGTTGAATCTCAATATGTTTGGTTCTAGTGTGTGATGAACTAATTTTTTGAAAGGGTTCCATTAAGGTGTTTATTGGACATGGATGTGGTAATAACATATGATATGTATCAATATCTCTAAAATTCCCTTGAGAAAGAATACTAGACAAAGGATAGTAGGAAGAGTTATGATACTTATCTTGTTGTTGGTCAAACTCCTCATCACTATTGTTTTCCAGAAATTCCTCACCATTTCTTGATATCTTTAAAATTGAAGCTACTAATTCCGTAGCTATTTATTCTCCTCCCCAAGAGAAATATCATTCCTCCAGAGCAAAATTATTTGCATTTACATGGGATTACTGTTGTTGTGGTTCCGGAGATAATTTTTAAGGTTTCGAACTAAATCGATGGTTTCGAACTAATTCCATAGGTTCCAAAACTAAGTTTGTAGGTTCTAGAACTATCCCATATTGTTCCAAGGACAGTTGGTGTTTGTTCAATGGTTGATTAACCATACCTTCTATCTCACGTACATGATCCTACAACATTATCATAGCCAAAGAAGAAAATTGTTTTTTATTAGTGTCGGGATCATCAACCCATAATTTTTCTTGATTATCGATAAAAGGTCATGAAGAGGGATATAAGGAATTTTTCTTAGAATTCTTACCATTTGATATAGTCATATCACCCGATCTACAATCAATTAAGGAAGCAACTATAGCTATCCATGGTTTGCCAAAAATAATGGGATAACCAAGTGCTTTACCTTTTGGCTGTAATATAAGGAAGTCCACTAGATATTCCCATGACTCAACCATAACTACCACATCTTTAATAACTCTTCTGGTTTTGCTACAGACTAGTCTGCCATCTGCAATATGGTGTTAGTAGGTTGTATACCTGTTAATGGTAATGTTTTCAAAGTGTCTATTGTCATCACATTTATAGCTGCTCCCAAATCAACCAAAACATTATGTATATCTTTATTTCCTATAGAGACAAAAATAACAGGGCTATCAGGATCTCCATATTTGGGAAGTAAGAGTTTTCCTGCTAATAAATTAACAAGTTTCCCATCTACCTTAATAGTCCTAGGGTACTGCTTCTTCCTTCTAGGTCTTCTTAAACATAACATTTTGATTAACTTGTTCAACTCCGAATGTCCTTGATTGCTTGCAACAATGGTATTTCAATATTTAATTTCCTCAACTCCTACACTAACTCAGATTCCTTAGTCCCTATAAATTATTTAAATATATCTAGAAATGGATTTTCAGTAGAGTTTCTATCTGGCTCCTTATCTTTTTCTTTTTCATCTTTCTTGGGAACAACTGAACTAGGGGTTTCAGTTTCTTCTGTCATTTCAGTAATTATAATAGGTGGACTGATAATTATTTTTCTAGATCTGTTTTGAATATCCTTACAATCCATGACATTTAGATCAACTGGTTTTAATTATTGTTCCCCATAGATAGGATTTGTTTGCTTGTTTATGGGATTAACAACTAGTTGTGCTTTGGTATTTGTGTTTGAACCATATTTTTGGTTTGTGAATTCTATGATAGGAACCCATTATAGCTTGTTGATTCTCGATTGGGATATTTCCTTCCTTAGCATAATTATTAGGGCTCCACCTAGGTCAGTGACCAAGCATTCAGGTTACCTTGACCAGACCATGGTTGTTGGTGCCCTTGGGCATACCAAGATTGTCTTGACAAATCCTTAGGATTCCATGTTGGTTGAGGGACCCAAGGTGTTTGTCCCAAACTTTGTGGTACTTTTGAGCTTTCCATGGCATCATCTAGGGGTTACAAACTAACTCGAATGAACTTCCCTTGACTAGGTTGTCTCGGAAAAGTTGTGGATGGAGTGTTGGTTTGTTTAAGTTGATTTTTAATAAATGGAAGAAGAGAACAAAAATTACTTTCATGGTCCCTAGACTCACGGATAAGACACGTTTCTATTTTATATAGAGGACAATCTCTTATTTCATTCTTCTTCATGCATATAGGACAATACATAGCTAATGGTTCAATTTTAGCATTTTCTTTAGCTTACAATTCATCCATGGTGGAGGTTAATTGGGCTAGAATGTATGTTTTAAATTTTTCCAGTTCATCCATCAGTTTTCTCTTATATGAATTCAAAATTTTCACTTTTTCCTTTCCTAGGTCCACCCCTTGTTCTTGAATAGCTTCTACAAATGTCTTTAATATCATTTATTTTTAATTGACCAATGTTTCCACCTCCCATTAAATTAAGGGATTCCCTAGATTCATCATCTAGACCTTTAAGAAAAATGGTTTTTCTTAACTCTTCTCATAGTAAACATCCACATATTTTACTTAAAAAGAAGAATCATGTCTAAATAATCTTTAATATTCTCATCCTCCTACTTGTTTTGAAAAATTATTCCTTCCTATTCCTCCCTCTACAAAGTAGTATTGATACTTTTCTAGGAAGGTAATTTCCATTTGTGCCCAAGTGGTAATAGAATTAGATGTTAACCCCATAAACCACCTCATTATTTCATCCTTCGGGTAGATGGAAATAGCTTAAAGCTTCGATTATCTATTTTTAATCATAAGTTTAATACAAGAATTTAAATTCAAACATAAATTGGTTAAGATCTTCAGATGACATTCCTATAAATGTGGGTAAATGTATAGGTGAAATATTCTTCATAGGTGTATCATCATCATCCAACTGAATTGGATAAGTAAAGGTCCTATCAGGTTCTCTTTCAGCTTCTCGTGCCATTTCTGCAGTAATTTCTAGACTTTTCTCCCAATCAATGTGGTATGTGATATGCTTTGGGAAGGTGAGAAGTCAGGAGTAGGAGGTTGAATACTCAACTAAGAATCAAAACTTTCTCTAAACAGGTCTTGGGAGATAATCCTTTTCTAAAAGTTCCACTTCCTTCTGGTGACTGATCCAAGAATTCCAAAGGTGGTAGTTCTACTTCTTGTCTAACAAGAGACAATGGTGCTTCCAATTCTTGGTCAACTTCCTTATTTGAACTAGAGGATGATGATAATTCTTGTTGAGATATTTTTGGGAGAAATCTACCCTTTGAGTCTCTTGGTCTACTCATAAAGTTTATGATGATGTAGGGAAGATTCTTAAATTACTAGATGTATGATTATTGCTCATTTTGACACCTAATTAGACAATTCCAACTAGTGAGTCCCCAAAAAGGGCACAAAAAATGATGGGTGTCATTATTCCCTTCATTTAATCAACTCTTTGTTGATGTCATATTCAAACCAAGAGTATGTCCAAGCTATATGCAATAAGAAAATTCTAGTGTTATAGTAATTGACTATAGGTATTTGTTATTTTATTTTCTAGAGTGTTTTGCAGTGTCCTTAGGATTCCATGACCAAAGCCTTATTATCTCTATGATGTAAGAAAATTGCTGAAATAAAAACTCTTTACTAGAATAAATTGTTGGAAATAAACTCACATACATAAGTAAATAAATTTCTAAAAATAAGCACATGGTACAGAAGTAAACACACTTTGCTAAAAAATAAATACACGATTGAAAATGTTGTGAAAAAGATTGCAAGAAAATAATAGTCTAGTCTATAACACCTGCAGGGACAAGTATAGAACATAGTTCAACTTAAAGAATCAAAAGCATTTACAGAATTAATGGATCTACGCTATTTTATTTAGAAATATAAATACCAATAAAACGAGGTTCATGGTTCTTGGAGGAGTGGGCTCTTTCTCCACCTTGAATTAGGATCTCGACAAAGTAATATTCTCTCAAAACAAAGTGGCTATTTTATTTATGAAATGTTGTATCTTACAAAACATATTGTATCTTTCTATATCTCTATCTCTATGTACTATGTGTATATATTATATGCTAAATATATCTACAGTGTCTTTATAAATATATTTCATTGAAAGATGAATTTACGGTCATAGTTGTTCTACCGATTCCGATGGAACCAAATAGTGCCAAAAATACATGTTAAATTTGGAACCTTGCTAGACGTATAATTGTATGATAAATTATCCCTAGATCTTCGAGTATGATGAATTGAAATTTCTGATTGGATCCTAATTGAAAGGATCATTGATTAGTTTATCATCGGATTTATTCAAAATAAAAAGATTCCATTGGTTCTCGAACTTTGGATAAGTTCCAAAACTAAAGGGGACTATTCTATATTTAATCATGAAAGTTCGAGCTAGACGTAGGAGTTCGAACAAAGTCCAAAAGTTCGGAACTAAGTGATAGAGCTCATAAACTATGTGATGGAATTCTGGAACTAATTCTGGAGGTTCCGTAACTAAGCCATATTGAAGCCAATGCTCCCAAAAACATGTTGATTTCTTCATAATTCATTCTTCCGACTAATTATGACCTATTTTATTTCAAATGCTTAATTTCCACACACTTTGTTAGAATTACAGAGTTTTTAGATATTAGAAATAAATTTAAAAAATATGGACAATTACATCCTAACTTTATTAGATCAAACAAAAGTCACAAAATGTAGTCAAACTTGATAAAAAGGAGAGTAAAATAAGATCATTTATTGTGCATTAACGAGACATATTTTGGCCTTATCATAATTTGTGGGAGCTGTTGTGAATTATCTATGGAGTTTTTTGTGAAATATTAGAGAAGAACTTGGAGATCTTGGAAAAGAATTGTAGGAGCTATACTAGGCATGATAGGCTCTAACTCTTGAGATATTTTTCTCTACTTAATGGTTTCATGAAAATAACTCTACTATTATATGAAATCTTGTTCTATAGTTCTGGATTTTGTATATTTATTTGTAAATTAGATTATCTTTGATTATCATGAAATACCGATTCGAACGTGGTTCTATTTCATTATTATTACTTTTGGGTTGTGTATGTTCGAATGTGAAATAATGGTTTTGAATTATGAAAATGTTGGGAAGTGTTTTTATTATTGAATACCTTGTTATTTGTATTCTCGTGCTCTTAAGAGGTAATGTATCTTGTTTAGTATGTGCTTATCCTTCATTGTATATAAGGTATGTTTGCATGAGTTATGATATGCCCGAAGTATATGTTGATAGAAATAAAAATCCATGTGTTTTTGTTTCGTGTAATTTTCATTCAACATGTTAAGGTTACAAGAGTTTATGTTTATCTCTACAACTAATCATTTATTATTCAAATTTGACTTCCACGTTGATTTGTCTAATATCAACCGTATATTTGGTTGTAGTGATTAAAGTTTGAATGGAACTTCCTTGTGGAATTGATATCCTTACTTGGTGCTTGAGTTTTTCCATTCCTTGATTATCACTTTGGAAAATGAATGGGTTTGCTTATCAATTTGTGTTAAATCCATTTGGAGTAAATGAGTAGGTTAAGATGTCAAGGAAGTATTATAACTTCGCTCCCTTGATCGAAAGTCTCGCAACTTATTGGAAAACTTATGTTGATAGTTCGATGAGTATTTGAGGTTTTGTCAACACCTCACTATTTTAATCATTGTCGTATTATAAATGTACTTTTGTGGAAACGATTCACGAAAGGATGCCTCCGTCTACCTTATATTCATTTTTTTATCGAATTATGTAGGGATTGATACCGGTTTGTTTAGTGGATGATTTTTGGGTATAATTTAATGGGAAGTTCAAGTTTAACTCAAATTTATACATCGGGAGTGATAGTATAATTATTCCAATCTCTATGATATTGTATTAGTTTGATAATCTCTTAATTTTATGAATATCCTTAGATACTTGTTGTCTATTATAAATTGGTTTAGAGCTCATATAGACTTAGGATTTTTAATGTGGATTGACTAGCATTAACTATTAATAGTAACTCGTTTCAATGACTATATAGTTTTAAACCAAAAATAAGGAATCTTGATTGTAATGAAACATGGATTTTTTTCTTAAGTTCCGATTGATCTACTTAATTTGTAAATGTTTGTATAGTCACTCATTCATTTACACTACTTTTGTTCCAAAAAAATGGTGGCTTCATATCTTGAGTTAGGAGATGATTTTTCGATCATAACAAGTTCTTTGGTAGATGTTATAGTTGTGTATATTTGATCCCATATCATCTATGGTTGCTTGGTTCATATTTGTTTTCTAATAATGCTAATGAAGTATAAAATTATACCTCTTTTTGAACAAGTTTTAGTTTGTAATAACCTTACATGAATGTCGATCTATATTCGAGTAACTTATGAAAAAGTGAATCGATGTTGTATAAGCGTGTGTATTATACTTGACTTCCATGATGAGTTAAGAAGTACATATTATCTTAATATTATAATGTTAGTTGAATAAACTATTATCTCACAAGAATATTTCTTGAATGAAGTATAATAAACCATTGATTAAGTTATGTTATTTAAACTTCATTAAACTAAATATAAAACTACAGTTATATAAGTATGGGCTTATACAATTGTAGTATTATTATACTAGTACTTGAATTATTAGATTGATTGTGATCAATTGTATTTTCTTGGGTTACTTATGTGTGTCTTAAATTAATACTGGATTGGAATTACTTGAATGAATTGCTTAAGTTATCTTGTCTTCTTTAGATGGTTTCATTTATGAAGTTCTTGTGGCATGATCAAAAGAGTATGTATTTTCTTTTGAACCTTAGGATAATTTCATTTAAAAGTAGTGTTCCTTTTATGAAATTATTAATTAGAGCATGTTGTTTTAAATATTTAGTACCTATCATGCTTAGTTCATATGAACTGACAGATGCTAACAATCTTGTAGATGGACTTCATGAAAGATGAAAGAAGGAAGACTTATAAAAAGTTGCATTTGTTATATTAATTGAAGATAGATGATTTTATTAAATGCTTACTTGTGTTCATTTCTTGATGTTCTTCAGAATCAGAAATAAGAAAAGCCTTCATCCATATATTGTAATAGTTCTAAAAAGAAGATGTTTAATTCATTGTTTGAACATGACTTGATATTGGTTTTGGGATGAAATAAAGTTTGATTGCTTTAATTGCATTATTTAAATGAAGTGACTGGTTGTAAAGATTTGAACTTAGTTGAGAATTAATTTATATAAGTGAGGAAAATTGTGTTTATCACATTATTATTACTAAACATAAGATTCATCTATTGAAGTACTACATGCTTAATGTGATTGTATATCATTATGAGATATGTGAAAAGTGATTAAATACTTAAGTAACTTAGGTAGTATGACAAGAATAGGAATTTTAAACTAAGTCTATTAGCTTGAATGTAAATAAGTTGTACTTGTAATATTGGAATTGTTTATAAGGATTAATCCTCATATATATATATATATATATATATATATATATATATATATATATATTTTAAGTTACTAAAACAACTATGGTGAATAGTGATTATAATAAATTTATGTATAAGAGAATACTTATTGAATATAATTAAATTACAAGTAAAGGGACAATTAATGGCATAAATATGTGCTTATGATTGATGTGTAATGGTTTCATTTAATAGGTTATGTCACTTATAAAGTATGGTAACCTACCTAAACTTAATAGTTTTGAATAGATTAACTATTTATAAGGGATTTGTGTGAAAATGATGAGTGTATGATTATTGTCCTACATTATATGAAACTAAAATATGGACATAACACTTATCTCGTTTAGAAGGAAAATGTACACTTAAATGATTAAGCATAATGCAAACTTAAATTTGCAACTCGGCACTTAAGTGAATAAAACGTTACAATCATTTCATAAAGGAATATTAATTTTGGACCCTAGATGATCCTTAGGCACAACACCTAACGTTGAGAATAATAAAGGGTGGAATTAACAAGATGTGAATTAAGTGAATTAATGAGCTTGTACTATTTTATGTTTCTCTTAATGGAACTCGATGGGCCATCACATCATAGTCACTACTACACATTACCCATTTAATGACGTGAGTCATTAAATGCTTATTGTGGAGAAACCATTTTGGCACAATTATCCGTATATCCCTCTTAAGAGTTGTTATCGTAAACTGTGGATCTAGGTCACTAATATAAACTAATTAGTGATAGTATTATGGCCTAGTGATGATGTCATCTTATGATGACTATGGGTAATGAAGTGGATCCAAGTGATGCAAGTCAATTCATATGTTCTTGATCTCCCTCAACCTTCATAAGTACATTTTCAGTATTTAGTCTATCTCGATCTGGATCTACTTAGTATATAAAATGGACATGGAAGTGAATGACGTGAGTCAAGGTAGTCTAATCTAGATAATAGTTTTGAGTGTAGTGAAATATATATTCCTTCTGATGAGTATGCCATCTAGGAATAAAATCATGACATACATGTCTTAAAACTTTGGCCAAAGTATCGCAAGTTGTTGGTTGCATTGTCTTGATTTCACCTAGACTAAAGGTGCATGATATCAGATGGGTATGTATAATGATACTCTCGTATATGCACTTTATATATTTACACTTGATTGACCCTTAACTAAGCTAGGGAATGACAAGTATACTTAGTATACACATTGTTATAAAGAAGTAGGATAAATTAGTTTTATACTCAAAGATGACATTCAAAATTGGTTTAGTACTGAGTCATTATAGTTGTATATGGTTTATTGTTATATGATGGATTAGCTAAATAAATATTTCTTCTAAATTATGTGAATTTAGAACAGTGAACATTATGATAAGGAAAATAGAATTTCCCTTGTTATTGAAGTCTTAAAATGAGGATGTTACATCGACAAGTCCGATGTCCAAAGCTATGTTGAGCCTTTGCATTGATAAAAATTCTCAAGAGACATAGTAATTCAAAGAAAATAATGAAAATGTGAAGTGCATGGATATTTCTCATTGGATAACACTTCACAATTGTCATATGAGGCTATCAAAATTCTAACAATTCATAAAGTCATGGAGCTTCCTCATTGGCCAATGGATGTCAAATGAAGAAATCAAAAGGAATGACATGCAAAGTATGTGGAGCCTTCTCATTGGCTCACACTTCGTAATGGTTAGTTAAAAGGAGAAATATGCATGAAGCATGGATATTTCACATTAGCTCATGTTCCTAAGAGTCTCGAAAAGAATCTAAAATGTGAAGAAGCGTGGAGCTCTCTCATTGGTCCACATTTCAAAAGTTTTAGTCTAAGGCTAAGAATAGTCCGATTCCTCAAAGGAACATGGAAATACCTCAATGGCTCACATTTAAAAAGAGAGAGAAGGGAGAAAAGGACAACTCACAATGTAAAGATGTGTGGTATCTTTTCTATTGTCTCAGTATTTTTATTAATACGGAGGATCTTTTAAAAGCCAAGGAAAAATATTAAGGAAATATGACAAGCTAGGAAAGTAAATCCTTATTTGTGAGCTGATGGGAGGTAAAAATTTGGAAAATAAAAATTAATGCACATGTGGGCAGAGGGCGATCCTGAGTTAATCAAATATTTCCACTTGTCACATTTCTATTCATCTTGACGTGCAAATACTCAAATTATGATATATTTTGATCCCTGCTCCCAATCGCACAAAATTAGTCTCATTCAAAGCTCTCCTCAGGAGCTTTAATTTAGCATCATGAGAATTACATTTTGTGAGTTTAAATGGGTAAAAAGGGAAGAAATGGTTTAGGATATTTATGATTATAGGTGGAATTGTTTATTCATAAGAGTGACATGTTCACTCAAATCCTTTATTGACGTGCTTACAAATGTGCTAGATTTCCATAATCCTATGTAGAGAAATCATTTTATCCTTTAGGATGGTTAGGACCACTAAAAATGTGATCATAAAATTATCTCTCCTCTTCTCTCTTAAATCTATAAATGTAAGTGCTTAGGCATGTTTTGAGGGGGAGATATTATGGGATGTGGTGAAACTCACAAATTTCTTTTCTAAACTTTAATGAGTTGCAAGCCTTCACACGGGCCTAAAAAGTTTTCTTGTGCCTCTATTCTTCGCATGTAATGGACCGTGTATATTCTAAGAGAAATAAAATTTTGTTTTGTGGTGTTATTTCAACCATGGCATCTATTTTTTTGTATCTCTTTTCCTATCCATTCTTGTTGTTGTGTTCTATGCATGTATTTCTCATTTGCAGGTTTGTGTGATTGTGTTTCATGGAGAAAAGATGGTGAATAGAGCCTTGGTTATGTGTCACAATTTTCTGGCCTCTCCATACTACATTTTCCTTCTCCCTTCTCCCTCAAGTAGGATAATTTCACACCCCTTTTTTGGTGCTATCACCACCTACTAGTATAGGATTTCCCTTTAAGAGTATTTCTAACCCTCTCTCTCTCTCCCCCCTAGTCTTTTAGCATGGTTAATTTAGTTTTAACTAGCTATATTTTCCCTTCTTGGAGTAGTGTTAGCATTATATTAGGTATATGAAGTTGGCCTTATCCGAATACGATATTAAGTAGCAAATCCCGAGAACTTCGAAATCATCCCATGTTACCCAAAAACACTAATTGCTCATCCACAGTTCATGACATATTAGATGGTGTTTTTTTTAGTGATAACAGGTACTATTATCCTTCTTGTCACTATTGGTCCATATACAATCACTATTTCATGCCATTTCATGCCCAATAACTTTAATTATAATATTCTTCTTGGGTGGCCCTAGATCCATGCCATGCATGTGGTCCCTTCTACCATACATACATGACTTAAATTCCATTATCGGGAGTTTTTTATGATGTTATGGATGATCCATCACTTCTCACATATTGTAATTCTAATGAACAATCTAGTGATAACCCTAGTTATTCTGATGTTACTCATGAATTTTCTAAATATGGGTTGCGATATGAATACTTGCTCCACTATGTCTTCTCCAATACAAAATCAGATAAAAAAGAACTTGTAATAACAACACTTTGGGATCTTCCCACACAATCTCACAAATTCATATTAGGGTATCATCCCCTACCCATCCCTTCTTTAGAAGTTTATACCACCTTACACACGTCTTCACTTCCGCTCATCAATCTAGAATTCATCAATGATATTGTCTCTACCATTTGGGATACTTTAGACACTTTTTCTATCGATGATGTTATCTTAGACCACATGTGTTTTTATAAAAAAATTCCTTTATTTCACAATAAAATCCATTATCCATGGTCACTACAAACTACCACCTACTTTGGAGAGCCCTATAAACCTCTAATGACACTCGATTCTTCTCACACTATTCATAAATATCCATACATCAAAGATTGGTCGCCCTTCTTAATGAATAAACCATCCAATATAACCTGGGAACATATGAGAATACACACATAGTTTTGTTAGTTGCCTCTCTCATTCCTAGTGAATAAAAAGATATCAAAAAATTATTTCATGACTTCTTTGACATTTTGGCATGGGACTACATTAATATGTTAGGTATTGATCCATCTCTTTTAGTGCATAATATTGTCCTTAAACCTAGTGCAAAACTAGTTCAACAAGAAAATGCACCCAAAGGTGACACTCTTAGTCAAGGAAGAAATCCAAAAGCTACTCGATGATGTTTTTATTCGGGATTTTTATTATCTTGAATGGGTATCTAACATTTTACCCATAATGAAACCAGATAGCCGTGTCTATTTTTGCATCGATTTTCATGATTTAAATCAAGATTTTACCAAGGATAGTTTCCTTGCCTCATATTGATGTTATTATTGAATTTACCTCTAAATGATATCCTCTCTTTCATGGATGCTTTCATTGGCTACAGTCTAATGAAAATCAACCCCGCTGATAAGGAGAAGACCTCTTTCACTATACCTTGTCGAACCTTTTGTTACACTATTATTCCCTTTGGCCTTAAAAATATCGGGCCACTTACTAATGAGAAATGACGTATATATTTCATGATTAAATTTACAATCTTATTGAATATTACATTGATGACATCTTAGCTAAGTCTAGACATTGTTCCACCCATGCATGAGATCTATGATTTTTGTTTGAATTCTTACATCAATCCCCAAAAATTGTTTTCGAGGTCACAACTATTAAAATACTTGGATATATCATCTCACAAAGATGACATTTAAATCGAACCCAATAATATTCAATCCATTATTGACATGCATCCGCCTAAAAATTTAGATCAACTATGATCATTACAAGGAAGAATTCAATCTATCTCAAGATTCATTACATAACTTACCTGATAAAACTCAACCATTTACACATATCATGAGGAAGGATACTAAATTTGTATCGGATGAGAAATTCCAACAAGCATTTAAGGACACAAAAGCATATCTTTTATAACCACCCATCTTAGTGCCTCCGCTAGCCAACCGACCTTTCTTATTGTGCATTTTTACCATGTTTTATGCCTTAGGGCTCTCTAGCACAACATGATGATTCTTAGTGTAAAAGAGAAATATACTACATTTGTTGAAAATTTCTTTCTTATGAATGTAACCATATTTATATTGAAAAAATATTCCTCATACTGCGTCTTTTCACGGATAAAGTGCATCATTATCTCCTTAATAATGAGGTACATATCATTAGCAAGGTGGATCCTTTACGATACCTCGTGTCCCATACACATCTATAGGGGAATCTAACACATTGGGATATTCTTCTCACTGAATTTGATTTCAAGCTTATACTACAAAAACTAATTAAAGGCCAAATCATCACCGATCAATTAGTTGCATCACCCCTTCTTGATACATCTCCTATTTTTGACTCATTCGTGATGATTTCACTACCTATGATATTGATTCTGACACATGGAAAATGTAATTTGATGGGTCTCATTGTCTCTCTAGTGCATGGGTTGGGATAGTCTTCATCAACCCATAGGGTGATCCACTCCCCTTTTCATATCGATTGGGGTTTTTATGTACAAATAACATCGCTGAATATGAAGCCCTCATCCTCGGCCTTCTCACCACTCAAAAATTACTCATTCACAACCTATGCATACATGGTGATTCTCAACTTTTCATAAATCAAGTAAATGATACATATAACACAAAATAAGAACACTTAATCCCATACAACACACTGGTCAAAGATCTCTTGGCTACATTTGAGTCTTACACTATCACTACCATTCCTCATAAGGATAATCTTCATGTAAATGCCATGGATAGTGTGATGTCACTCATCCCACAAGATATTACTGATGAACATGCCACATTTATCATTACAAACTTGAAACATCCTTACATTTTTGCTTTACCTCATGTAGCTTTCACCATCATGCGCATCACGAAAATCCTGAATGGTTTACTCCCATTTACAATTTCTTATATAAACAAACCATTCTCGATACTCTGCAACCTCATGAAGCTCTTCATTTGTGATATGAGGCTACTCGTTATGTCATCATTAGAAAAAAAATATTTAAACATGCACTTGATGGTTGAATCTTATGTTGGTTAGGGCTTACCGATATCCATGTTAACATTTCACAAATCCATGACAACATGTGCGATGGTCATTTCTCCGGCAAAGCCATGTCTCAAAATATTTTACGTTAAGGATATTTTTGGCCCACCATAGAATAGGATTACCTCAAATATGCTACTTGTTGTGAGAAGTGTCAAAAACATGGAAACCTCTATAACACACCTACTTATAAGCTCCAACCAATTGCTTCCACTTGGTCATTATCTATTCGGGGATTCAACCTCATTGGCATGATAAATCAAGGATTTGATAATAGACATAATTTCATTATGACTCTTTAATAATATTTTACTAAATGGGTTGAAGCAGCCCCAATACAAACAACAAAAGGTATTGACATCTATGGTTTCCTCAACACTCATATCATTACGGGATTTCGGATTCCATCCGCCATTATCACCGATAATGGATCACCCTTTAAGAATAAGGACATAAAAAAGTTTCATGAAAAGTTCAAAATCAAAAATCATTCTCTACTACTTATTACCCATAAGGTAATGACCAAGCCGAAGCTACTAACAAAACTATTATCAAAATATTACAAAATACAATCACTTTTAGTGGTGATGACTGGAATAATCAACTATTTTATGATCTTTGGGATTATCGTACTAGTGTGTGTACACCTACTAATGCAACTCCTTTTTCCTTGGTTTACAATACTGAGGCCATCATCCCACTCAAACTTGAAATAACCTCATTACACATGTAGCTCAAGGGTATACTTAAAGATGATACATATCACAAAAACCATTTACATGAGTTAGAAATGTTAGACTCCCATCGTGTCCAAGCACTCAAACATCTTCACGCATACCAAGATTGATTGTATCACACATGCATACAAATCGTAAAAAATCATCCTCGTGAATTTAACATAGGTGACCTTGTCTTAAAAGAGAATCAAAAGAATACAAAAGATGAAGCTCCTCTTAAAGGAAAATTTAAGCCTAATTGGCTTGGTCCTTACATATTACTGACAAACTTGGTGGTGGATTTTATTGCCTTGCCACCCTTTTAGGGAAGCCACTTAAAAACCCACTCAATGTCATGCATCTAAAAAATACTACACCTAAAGCAATGCTCACTACCCAATGACGTGCTCTTGTGCCTTAGTTCACACTTGACTATTGAGGGAATTCTATACACATGAACCTCACACACTACACAATAGACACTACACATCACACATCTTCACACATATTACATACACAAATCCTACATCCTACATCTTACATCTTATGTCTTACATTTACTATGAATTTACACATATTATATCATCTACGCATCTTGCATACATCCTACATTACACATCACATAGCGATTTCTCATCCCCACATCTATTAAACATATTACGTATTTTACACATCTACTTTTACACATTAAACTCATTACCTGATGACACACTCTAGTCTCATGGACCTTATCACACTCACACATTCAACCATCCAAAAGTTTTCATATACGACATTCCTAGACTAGTGATATACTATTTAGGCTACATCATCACTTCCTCTAGCATCATCTAATTATATGTGCTCTAGGATAAATAATCACTTATTTCATTATCTTTTGTGATATTCACTTTATCCTGAATCATCAAACATTTTTTTGCATGTCATCTCCATGTTGCATATAATCATTACATGTTTATCACACCACATTTTGCATGACACAAATTTGGGCCCTTTCCGATGACACAATATTTTTATGGATCATTATTGACGATCGAGGGGGTATACATAAATGAACCTCACCACATATAATTACATTCCCTTAGGGGACATGTGGCTCCTATCATTCATGTTGCATTCCATTCCATCCATTCACATCATATTGCATATCTCAGGTTGTATTTACTCTTTCTTGCATTTACTTGTACATTTTAATTTTATTACACGTGTTAGATAGATACATTGTATGTCATTATATTTTCATACAAACATGGGCGTTCACTTACTTTTTAGTTGAGATCACAAATTTTAAACATCTATTATATGCAACATGGATGCTTGGTGTAATAACTAGTACCAGTCCCACATCTACTCCTTGGGGCATCCACTTTCATGCACTACGGGTGTTATCATTTCATTTTGTTCCATAACACACTAATTTATCGTATTATACATGTTTTGACATACTTTTCATCTTTCTAACATGCTAACAGTTCTTCATGTGTAATTTTTTTAGGAATACTTGCTTCCATGGTTATCTATTACATTGTTTGTTACATTGTCTACCATTGTATGTTATTATTTGTGGGATTCACCCTTTGTCTTGTGTGTACGCTTGTATTCTTTTGGATTTATTGGCCTTGATTGCATTGCAATATCGTGAGTGGTTTCCCATGTTTAGAACCCATTTTTCATGGTCTACATTGTCTTCTTGGGTGTTTACATTATCTTCTTACACATTGTCTATCTAGATTACACTTCATAGTATACATTCATATATGTATTTGCTTATACTAACACTTGTCTCCCATCCATTTGTTTGCACATGCCTTGGTTTCTACCAAGAACTACAACACATTCTAACAACCTCTGCAAATATACAAAGGCTCTTATAACCCTCTTTTCACATTAGGGTTTCATATTTTCATTACTTAGTTGTTTGGGTATTATTTCAAGATTTCAAAGATATTCTTTTAGTTACTACAAACTTGCATTAGATTTGGTTATTATTTTACATTGTAGCATAAAAACTTCCATTAAAGGACATCAATAAGATTTTGATTAATTATTTACATAATTTGATTTATAAAATTTTACTTATTTAATTACATCAATTATAATAATCCCTTCTAGTTCACTTTCATATGTTCTTGCTTTTGATATTGTTTTTGTTATAATTGTTTAATTCACAAACACTTAATTTTCCTTATGAGAGTTGAAATAATAAAGACAATAATATCATGAGTGGTTTCCCATGTTTAGAACCCATTTTTCGTGGTCTACATTGTCTTCTTGGGTGTTTACATTATCTTCTTACACATTGTCTATCTAGAATACACTTTGTAGTATACATTCATATATGTATTTGCTTATACTAACACTTGTCTCCCATCCATTTGTTTGCACGTGCCTTGGTTTCTACCAAGAACATCTCATTTCCTCTTGTAGGTAAATCCGTTACAGTGGTTGGTCCTCTTTTGGGCCGCATACTCCAACAACGTCGCATGTGCCCCCAAAAGAGGGGGGCATCATTTGGGTGAATTAGTAACCCTATACAATGATTTACACATAGTACACAACACAACATAGTAACAGTATAACACAGTTCAAGGCTCAATATAAGACTCAGGTCCTTAGTACAATGATGCCTTTCTTGGAACATCTATAACTAGGGGCAGTTACACACCGATTTGGTTCAGCACAGTCTACAAAACTATACACAATAACTTTTACAGATTGTATTTTCCTTAACACATGCATTATACACACCATATTTAGTGGTGTTTTATTCTAGGTTGAAATTAAAGGTTAGAGGATAACACCAGACCTTCCTCTCTATACTAATTTTTTCATGGTGTGAGATCACCCAAAAAACCAAATAGTACAAAGATCTCTACAATTTTGGGAAGTGGTTAAATGTTGGAGGATAAATCATACTTTCCTCCCTACACTTCTTCAAAAGCTGGCATGAGATCACCCGAAAAAATAACGCACATAGAAATCATCCACAGGATCCTTTCTACACTCTTTCCTCATCACGGATTAGGTACACATGTTCCTTTTCACATTTTAAGAATTTTCTTTTACATACTTCCTTACATGTTTATTATACATATACATGTGTATTTGACTAAATGATTGTGTTCACTTTTCTAGGTATGTATGTATGGGAAGCAAGCAATCAACAACATCATCACACGCATAGACATCATAAATAGGTACATCACACACATTGGAATTTACACATGTGCTTCCACCCTAGGTTCATTTTCATTACCTTTTACACATTTGCATCTTTAGTCTCCATGATCTAGCTTTTTATCACTCCACGCTTTGTCTAGTCCTCGCACACTTTCTCCATCGATCTACATGGATATCGGTATGCATCTCTATCTATTTTATGTTACCAAAATTTCTGCTCACCAACATAAAGTGTGCGAAAATCTAGACACAAAATCATAGACTTTGAGTAATTATCTAGTCTTAATTTCATATTAATATTCATATGGTTCCTAAGTAAGAAAAGTACTAATTAACCTATGTATTTGGTCACCTTTCTTTGCTTTATGCCTCCACTTCCAGTCTTGAAATCTTACTCACTCATTATGTCTTTTCACCTTTCTCGCATTTGTCATTTTGGACACTAACACTCATCCAGGATGCCAACGCCAAGTGCCCCCATCCCCTCTAGGCACCTTTTTCCTCTCTCGTACTTTGGTAAAACTTTTTGGGTCCTTTCTAGCCATTTGAGCATCTTATATTTATGGTATTCAACCTTTTTGGGGTTAGTTATGAAATTAAAGAAAATGAATTAAATAAATATAAAGTTATGTGATCATAATTAGGAACCAAACACTAAGCATCTACTATCTCCACCTAAGGCTACATCCATCAAAGGAATTTATAACTTCATTTTTAATCCATCTATCTCTATCACAAGGGAAAAAGGTTGGTTTATCTGAATCACACTTCATACAAGGGGAGTCTATTATTTTCATGCACACATTTATTACATTCTACATCTAGCTACTTGCTCACTATCCACGTGTGACTAACACAAGAGAAACACAGGGCACAATTCTTCACACACACACACACACACACACATAACTACATTGGGTTTGGGATGTAAAGAAGTGCCCAGCTTATAAGTCCATCATTTTGGCAACTGAGGATAGTCTAACCTCTTCATTGGCATCTTTATTTTTTATGGTTTTGATACTTTGTTTGGGGTTTTGCAAGGGTGATTCAACCATTCTAGATTTAAAGAGTCATTCAACGGAGTTCAACGACATACAAACGACAAAAGGTGAATAAGTGTGAACCTCTTTTTCGACACCTCGTAAGAAGTTTTTGAGCATCTACATAGACCAGATCCGTGACAGTGCCCCTATCCCTCTCTAGGTGGCCAAGTCTAGTCAAATATGCATTTTTAAGGCTTCTTTGTGATGGTCCTCCATCTCTGTTCATTAGGTCTCCACTATAACACATTCTATCAACCTCTGCGAATATACAAAGGCTCTTATAACCCTCTTTTCACATTAGGGTTTCATATTTTCATTACTTAGTTATTTGGGTATTATTTCGTATTTTAGTATTCTTTTAGTTACTACAAAATTGCATTAGATTTGGTTATTATTTTACATTGTAGGATAAAAACTGCCATTAAAGGACATCAATAAGATTTTGATTAATTATTTACATAATTTGATTTATAAAATTTTACTTATTTAATTACATCGGTTATAATAATCCCTTCTAGTTCACTTTCATATGTTCTTGCTTTTGATATTATTTTCATTATAATTATTTAATTCACAAACACTTAATCCTCGTTATGAGAGTTGAAATAATAAAGATAATAATATGAATCACATTATTTCATACTTAGAATAAGTGTTAAACTTGATAGTCATACTTAACCTCATATTGTACCACATAATATTATAATGGTACTGTTTTTAATAAACGATCATACCTTCATAAGGATATCTTAAAAAATAATGTTACTACTTCAATATATACAAAATACATCATTATAATAGAAGTAAGTCATGAAAATAATATTTAATGATCATCTCGACAATTGATAACTTCAAATTTAATATTTGTTACATATCCGGAAAGAGACTACCAAAGATAGTCAATACATATTAGGTTCAATGAGCTTTATCAATCAAAAGGAAATCTTTCACTTCTATATCATGTTAATACACTCCTTTCATTGGTACAAAGTAATCAAGTCATCCTTTCTTTTTATTACAATCAAGTACAACCCATTTATAAAATTCATAATAAATAGTACAACATTAATAATAATATGTCATAAACTAACCTTTATCCATTTCGTAATACATTTCAAACCTATAATTCAAAATGATAAAGTACAACAATGTACATGGTCAGTTCCCAAGAACTGGTATGGAACATCTTTTATAATCATGGTACATCGTTATGAAAGGAAGAGTAGAAATTGGTTACCTACTTCCATTCCATGAATATTATTTATTCAACTTGTGAAAGAAATTCAAGAATGTAATATTTTAGTCATAGTTCTATGCCTTTCAACAATGATAAACTATGAATCACGGTCTTACAACATAAATTTCTTGGAAAAGAAAAACTACAAACCCTTAGGAATAAGTTCCATTCCATTATTCTTTTATGCATAAATTTTAATCTTTCTTTATTATAATACTAAAGATTAATAAATCAGGTTTATTTAATCATTAATTAGTTCTAACACTCATCTCTTTTTATATGCATGCACTAATTTATAAGTACTTATTAAGATAAAATGGAAATTTTTATAAAATCACTAGTTATACCATAGTTGGGTCTATCATAACTATCCGATCTAGCAAATCATGTTACTCCCAGCCCTAAGGTGTGTTTATACAACCCTACAAGTGTACCTATTGATCTTATGGAAGCTCTATACTTCCCTCTCATAATCGACAATATTCACAAACTACAATGCTTCTTAATCTAAAACACAACTAATTTCCACAAATTTATATGCTTTTGTATATATATATATCATTTTAGTAAACATATACCTTCTCTACCCCATGAGGTTATCATTTTAGAGTATAAGGACTTAATAAAATCCACACTTTACCTACACAATACAAGGCTTTATACCCCCAACCATATTGGTATGACTCAAAAATATCCAAACCGACTTCTAAGAAGTTAGAGCCAATAGACTATCTACCCGGAAGCCCACATGATGCCATTGATCGATCAATAGAAAACATGGTCTAGCATTAGAAAAATATCCTACCATCATTAAATCAATAATTTTTATTAATGTAAAAAGGTAATGTATAATATTAATTTCATTATCTCTATTAGTAATGCTCAAAGTTGAGTAAATATAACATAAATTTCATGTAACCATTTCACATCTCCTAAATCGATAGGCGTAGAAGCAACACACACTCCAAAAATACACAAGTCTAATACAAACAAAGTTGCATGACATCAGATGCAACCCTACCCATCAAACGAAAATTCATATAATAGTTTAATCACTTAAAAAGGGTTGGTAAAAACACTCAAAATTTTCATATTCCACAGAGAAAGAGGAAACTAATTTATATTATTATCTCAAAAATTTAACAAGAAAGAGTTTAAGATATTCCATTCCTTTTTTAATTCCTTCCATGCCAAAGAACCAACATTACGAGCCTTTTCTTTATGGAAACAAACCAAAAATTTACCTAGCAAGCTCAAATACTCAATCCCATAAAACCCCGAATCCTCATCACTATTTCCACATTTTAAATAACTAGATTCACTCTTAATTGAAAATAGATATTACTTATGTCCCATTAAAACCCTCATGAAATAATCCCGAGATTCATAAAAAATCCATAAAATGAAAGTCGATTTTATATTTTGATTGACGTCACGCTTTCTTGATTTCCATCACCAAAATAGATTAACCTAACTCACTCAAAACCAACATGCAAATCTCTCTAGTAGAGCATAAAAACCCAAAAAAACTATCAAAATGAATCCCCAAGTTTTCATGCCCCTTTAACTTCCTTGAGAAGCTTCACTTCTTCCAAGATTGTCATGCTATTAACTATCTTCATCCACTCTCTACCAAGTAGGTGGCGTATTAACTCAACTAATAATTCCCTCGAAAATGGCGCTTTGAAGATTTAAATATCAAAAAACATTAAACAAATCATGGGTCACCAATTGACCACTTGATAATCAAACAATCAAATTTAAATCCTTAAATAATTTCCCAAAACCCACTAGATAGTTTGCATGGAGTTATAATTTTATCGGTTGAAGACTCCTATTAAATTTAAACAATTTAATAGACAAGATTTGCATAGGTCAGCTCAATGACCTAATTAATTATTAATTATTCCATGCACATCTAACATGGTTGAAGGACATTCCTTATCTCTTGTTATTAGCCAAGAAGTATGATATAAACCATATTAAAAATAGAAATCAATAATGGTCAAGAAAAAATAAAATCAATAAAATGTAAAGCAATGTGCATGGTGATGATTAACATCAAAAATCAATAAGAACCTTTGTCAAGGTTTACTTGAGAACCTTAAAAACTGATTGTCATGTTTGCATGATAACAATAAATCAACTAACCCTATGCAACTCGATAACAATCAAATACCACTTAAAGATATAGTCACCAATAAACAAAAAAATGTCATATCTGATGGTCAAGTTTTGGAGAAGTTAAGTAAATAATTGAAATCAATAAACTGTAATATCATTTCACTACAAAACCACTACAATTTTTTTACCTTGCTTTCTGCAAAATTTACCTTCGCTCTGCCATGCAGACCATTTTATCATTGTATGATGATCTATGATCGTCATAGTATCAAAAGGAGTTAGTAACCTTAACTAATCTCCATTATTTTCACATGAAAAATTAATATTTATAGTAACCAAAAATTTATCAATGGCTCAAATCATAACTTTTAGTAGGGAAAGTAACCCATAGCACACAACATAATAAGGTACACATCAATATGTATTACTGGTATAGAAACCAAATATTTAAACAATGAATTACATCATCATACCCAGAAATTAAATACATGTAAACATCAAATAAAAATAAGAATAAGTCATATATGTTAAGTGCATTACAATTTCTGAATGAGAAGCAATATTGCGTTGTTATACATAGAACTACAAGCAAGAGTGCATATCATTTTCAGATATGCATACACATGTTTGGACGCATATACAACTACGCAAAAAATTTTATTCTCTAGATTTCTTAACCCACTCTTTATTTATGAATTATCCCTTTTGATTAAAAAGACTAAGATTTATTATTATTGTTGTTTGTTTGGTCCTTAGAAGTAGTTTTGATTATCCCTTTTTTATAAGAGCCTTTTCAATTTAAGTTCCCTTCTCAATGAATTCCTCAAAATTAGTAAGACAATGCATCTGCATTTGAAAGGATAGTTCATTATTGAGGTTAGTAATAAGGATTATAACCACTTGTTTCTTTGGAATAAATAATAGGGATTGAATTGAAATTCATCGTCATCATTTTAGAAATTAGATGAAGGTTTTATTTATCCTTTGTTTAGTATTATAAAGGTCCATCATTGTAATATCTAAGTCTAAATTGAAATAGAAATTTTTAACAAACTTCTTTGAGATGTCTATGAATATGGTGTTTGATCCCTTTGGAAGGTGAAGAAACTAGTATAAGGATTTTCTCGCTCAATCTTAGTAGTCTTTTATTTTCTCAAACAGACATGTGCATGCTAGCACTTCATCCATACAAGTTTGGATGCTCACCCGAAATACGAACATCTGCTAGGTCCCTCCTTTATTATGTTTATCAAGATGTTAGCATGCATATTTATTCACCATTCAATTAAGAGATGCATCATAACATAAAGAGAGGGAAACACATATAATAAAAATATCAATCAACATAGATAACGATTAACAAGATTTGTACTCGAGTTATTCCATACTAAGATACAATTAACTTAGATATACAAACACAATTTTCCATTATAAAATAGTTCATTACATAACAAAGAAGTTTATTACATTACAATTCATTACATCAGTGCACTGGACCATGTGCGTATCCAAAAGTTACCATCACTAGTGCACATAGACTCTCTCTAAACAAAAACTCACCCTCTATTTGCACTCTTTAAAACAATGGTGCATCACCTATACTTATAGGGTGGGTACGTGCCCTTCAATTCTTAGATGTGTTCTTTCCTAATTATAGCCATGTTCTATTAACATTGTGCATGCTTTCCTAATAATAGATCAAGCTATAAATATCTGTCTTGACCCATACTTTAACTCTTGTTTTTAGTCTCCTTGCACGTGTCTCTTATATTCTTACATTAAATGTGTTTTCCTAATTATATACTTTTTGTACAGCGCAAGTCATTCTAATTTCACCTATTATTATCCAAGGCTCCCAAAATGGCTAAGTCCAAACCTTCTTATATGCGTATATCCCCACTCACTAATCTGTCCTTACCTAGTGCACGCTTCCTTGAACACCGGTCTATTCTTCATGTTTACCTCTATGTGACCACCCTTGTGTGGCCTTCCATACCTGGCTTCATCTATTTTTCTTTCCATGTACATCCTTCTACATGTATCAAGTCTAGTACTTAGACAATTCTCATGACCAAAATTACCCCATGCTAGGTATATTGTCCATCCTCATAAATATGTTAAAAAATAATGCCTTCAATGAATGAATGAATAAATAATAAGAATATCATCTTGAGCCCTATTAATCAAAAGAATTTTGATCTATAACCCCACATGTATATAAATATTCAAACCTTTTTGGGTGGAAGGAGCCCTGGAAATTCCTTATCCAAAATATTTTCTAATTCCTTCCATCCCTCTAACTCCTTTATTGCTTTGATTGGCGTGGCATCGACAATGACAGTACTTACGTGGGAGTCAACTCACTAATTTTTTCCTTAATCTCTATGATCATTTTAGTAATTTGTGAGGCCACATCATCTAGCACATCCATCAAGTGCATAAGTAAAGGAAAGAGTTCTTTAAGTTTGTCCCTAAGCATGGATTTCAACGCTTGTAATCAAGTCTCTCTTATGCTCTACTTTGGGAAATAAATTCTCCCATTCGAGCCTATTATTATTGATTTTATCTTGTATTTAATTTAAATTTACCTCTTCAATGGTTGAAATTTCATTCATACGATGACAAAAATCTTTGCAGCTTTTCAAAGAAAAACCCTTCCCTTCACGCAGCTTCCTTAGCCTCTCTTGCTACAGCACCTCATATTACACAACATATATCTCTACATGCTCCATATCACTCTTCTTCTGTAAGGTTATCTCTTCATCTGTCGGCCTTATTCCTATCCTATTTTCATGCAAGAGAATCCATGCCAATTCCTCTAAATAGTGTAGCACTAATTATTTTTCATACTTGGCATGGTCAATTAGGTTTGGGCACGTGGTAGTGATGACATTTACAATACATTTTTCCTTCTTGTATGCCACACACATCTAGCCTTTTTATTTTCTCAATTTCTACTTAAGTTCCTCAATTTTTTGGTCTTTTTCTCATGCTTCCTCATGTATCCTCTTAATCGATACATCCTTATCAATAATGCTTACCCCGCCTCTGAAGCTATTTTATTTAGTGCATTGCATGTTTATTCATTGGTGAGCATCCGAGAGTTAACCAAAAGGAAATATTCTCCTAGTGAAAACTTTATCCATGTCTTAGACAATGATTCTACATTTATTTTGAGCTACAAATATTCCATGTGTGATTGGTAATCCCAAGAGATCATTTTCTTAGTATGCGGGAGGGCTTCATTCTTATCGAAGAATGACCAATAGAAAGTTCCTTTGTGGACACAAAGCTTTGGTACCTCTCTCTAAGGACTTTTTCAGATCATCAATATACTGCATCCGAGAGCCTAGGGGTTCTTCCTTTTCCTTCTTCCTTTCCCTCTACATCCCTTTAGCATCTCAATCGCACCACCCACCACTCTTGTGCCCAAGTCTTCCCCCGAGTGATGGTATCCTTATCTTTCTTTTCCTCCTCCTCCCCACACTCATTTTCATGCTCTTATTCATGCTCTTGGTCTCCCTCTACATCCTCCTCCTTAAAGGCCACGTTATATGGCTTTATTCATCTTCACCATCCCTCCCCGATCCTTCTTCATCACACGCCTCATGCTCCTCTTCATCATCTTCATTAAAATTATGGATGATCAAGGAATCCTATTTTACTTCCTCATCCTCTGACTTCTCCTAGTTTTCTTCCTCTTTGCTAGAGACTACCCTTGGAATTTTATTTGGTGGGGTCCTTTTTTTTGACTCATCTTATTCAGTGTCATGGAAGTGCTTGCGCCTTTATCTATTTCCTTTCAAATTTATTATTTCTTATTCCTTGTGCTTTGATCTCGGGATTGGATCTTCTCTTCTTTTTCTTTCTGATTCGGTATCCTCACATGCCCTTTTCATTCCCACTTTCTATTTTTTATTGTAGTGGTTTTGGGAGATTAAGGCCTAGTCCATCAATATTCTTCCTGTCTTTCACTGTGGACCTCAAGTAGACGTAGACTCTATTCATTTCCTTTCTTACTACAAGAGTCTGGAGTGACATCTATATTTTCATATTCCATCATTTCCACATATGCCGACTTGGAAGGATAAAAATTGATGTACAACATGTGGGAGTCATGATCTACCTTATCTACATCAAAATTCAACGTTTGTGCATACAAATTATATTCTCCGATGCTTGGAAGTATTTGGTAGTGAATGTGAAGGGTATCTTGCACCATGGGATCTTGTCTCGAGTCTTCATATAGAATCTCCCCAAACAATAATGTTGATATACTGCAAATTCTACCTTTCCATTTAAAATTGAGGGAATCTCCATTAGTACATGTCACTCATCCTTGAATGCTTCATGCATCCTCCTGTACCATTTTTCTACCCAAATATTATATGCATTATTTATGCCTCCATCGAATATATAATTTGTGAACCTTTTTACGGAGGAAATTATTCACCATTGGGTATTTCCAAACATTGTAATTGGGCCCATCTTGTACCCCTATCTCCCAAAAGAAAATTTAAAGAAGGATGGCACCCCAAGTTATATTTTCTCCTTTAACTACTTGCACCCTTTCTTTCTCAATGATTCTTTTGAAAATGGAGGTAGTATTATATGTAGTCTTATGTGCCATTTTATGTGATATGTGAAGCCACTTCATATTCACCTATGACCACCTCTATAATATGCCTAAGTTACAAATAATGAGGTGCATAATGACCATTTTTGGCTGGATCACTAATGCATGAGAAATCCATTACATGGCCTCCCCACTATAATTAAGTGCAGTGGTAGTGGCCTTTATGCCTGTGTCATCCTCCAAATCTGGTTTGATCTCAAATCTCAAACTACGAAACCTCCGTAACTCATCTAATAAATTGGATGGTGATGTGTATCCTCCTACATGCAAAATAAAAATAGTCCCGATGGATGACTAACATCAACCATTGATATAAACACTTAAGATTTCCAAATAATGGAAATTCATATAACTTGAGAACTCTCACGCTCTCCAAGTCTTTATGTATTGTTTCATCATAGACTAACTTATCATCTTCTATCCTTTATTCCATTTCCTTTATCACCTCCATGTTTATCCGAGCTTCATGTACCTCTCGAGTTATGGTTGTAGTCTCTTATCTTGCACTTGGTTAAGTACAATTCCTTTTGATGTCCTAGAATAACCTCATTAGGGTATTACATCTTTGAAAACCACTCTTTTGACGCATCATCTACTTCAAGCTTCTTGTTCTTGCATTTTCCTTTTCCCTTGGGTGATATTGTGGGTGATTTATTTTGTGCCATTGTTTAACTACACAAATTCATACTTTTAACCTTGCAAAAAGTCCATACCCTAGGTATTATATGATCTTCCTTAAAAATCTATGCAAAGCATTCAATCCATCCACCCTCCTTACTTCAAACCTTAGTCTTTCCAAATAATTTTGTGCCCTATCTTAGTTATCGATGACCATGTGCCCTAATTCCAACTTTGTGCACTTGTGCTTATGAAAACCCTAGCTATGTGAATGGAAACCCTAAAATATCGGTCTTAGTATATTGTAAACCTCCACGCCTCCCCACACTTTGAATTCAACTGAATAAAATCCCAAATTAGGTTGTGTGTTATCTTGCTCTGGTTTTCTTCAAACTCCTTAGCAAATTTGGCTCTCCACAAATTTTCACAAATAAACACTTCGTCACTCTTTTAATTCTTTAAATCTTCGTAAGGTAAGGTAAGAATGAACTTGCCCATACTCCTTCTATCAACTCTGAAATTTTTATCACATTAATTCATCCTTACCTACCATCAAACTATATCTTTAAATGTGATTTCTACTATCTTCCATGCTTTTTCCCATGCGTGATAGTTGTAACCTTCTGGTGCGTGACTACTTCCCATGATGAATTCATTCTTACACATAATTCTGTACTCCACAACCCATCTTACTCTACATCATACCAAGTAGTTTTTCATGTTTTTCCTCCCTTGTGTTACACTATATTTCCTCTTTCTCATGTGGTTTCCCAAACCGAGAAATTCCTTTCACGCGCCATCATTCATAAGCACCTTTGTTTTGATTTTACGTATACATAAATTATGTGCGGTACTTTTTGCATCAAATCAATAAGTAGTAATCAGCTTCATTAACGTGAATGTGCTTATTAGAAAAAAACAAGCAAAGTAAAACATGAAAAGGAAAGTTCATCTAGGTGGTAATACTACCTAATTACAAACACAAAGGAAGATTATTTATATTAGGATTTAACCTACTCCCATTGAAGTAATCGAGAAACATTATGCCATTCAGCACTTGTAATTTACATGTGCCTAAATCTAGTATCTTGGTCATTAAAAGGGTCCCAACCAATGGAATTTCAACTTCCTTGGGTGGCACGCAAACTTGGAGTCATACAAAAGTACCATATTTCCCACTACAAAAGAAATTTTCTTGATTTGTCATTCATGCCAATCATTCTGTCATGTTTTCTCTATGTTTTGACTCCATCGCACAATGACATGTTGTTCATTCAATTTCATCAATTTATCAATGCACTCATCCATAAATTTTTCATCATCTAATCCTCCTTCATGTACAATACATAGGTATGACAACATGAATTCAATAGGTAATATAACCTCTACACCAAACACCAACTAGAATAGCTTGGATTTATTCAATCTAGGATATGTTGTCTTGTATAACCAAAAATAGTTGATACCTTATCATCCCAATCCTCTCTTCCAACATCAAAATTCTTTGTTAAAGTTTGTCCCAAAATATTTTTAAAAGCTTCAACAGTGACATTTGCATGAGGGTGATAGGGGGTAGTATTATGCTGCACCATGATAAAATCCTCCAGTAGAATCATAATGGTCTCATTCAAGAAGTTAGTTCCTCTATCACTTGTCAAGCTCAATAGACATCCATACCTTCTAATAATATTTTCCCAAAGTAACATTTTTATTATTGTTGTCGTGCGATATTTTGTACGAAAGGCCTCTTCCCATCTTATCAAATAATCCATGCATGTAATGATATAGAACATACCTATCCCACATGTGGGTGGTGAAATAGGCCCTGTAAAATCAAATTCCATTTTCGAACAGTTTCATGCTTTCTATGGGCCTTAATGTCATCTCATCTCTATTTATAGGATTTCCAATTATTTGAAAATGATCACATGCCTTGACAAAAGCCTTAGTATCTTTTTATAATGTCTCCCACCATATACCTACTAAAATTATCTTACATGTAGTGGTTTTACTTCTATATTGGCCTCCCACTATCCCTCCATGATGGCCTCACATTCATGCTCAAGGAAACATCTATGCAGGACCTCATCTCTTCCCATTTTGTACAAGTCTCCTCAAATGAGATGATATGGTGCATTTTGAATAGTAAGTTGCTTCTTCTCCAAATTTTTCATTCCCTATGGTGTTATTCTAGTGCATAAAAATATTGTTATTTCTTATAAATCACCTGTGCACGGTTTAGTCTAAATATTTATGCATCAATCATAATTTATTTAAAGCTCTACATGTCTTCTCCAAAATTGATCCTTGATAAATGATGAGGTCCCAGGTTGCTCTTTCCTAGCTTTACTACAAGTGTAAAATAAAATTCCTAAAAAAGGAGTATCCAGGACATATGCACCCTTGCAAAATAGGTTTGTTAACCAAGTACTTCAATTCTATATGATTTATATATAAAGTAAATGGTGTGGCCAATAATTACTATCAAAACTTATGAAGTTTATAGATTATAAATAATGCCTCACACTTTATGGTCTTATAGTTACACTCTATTGGTGTCAAATTCCTATTCGTAAAACACATGGGATGATCCACGTTGCCCTCTCCTAGTTGTACCAATACTATATCAATAGACATACTAAAAACATAAACATGTACAAGAAAAGGTTTGTTCCATGAATGGAAGTGCAAGATAGGTGTAATGATGAGCTTCTCCTTCAAGGTCGCAAATGCCTACTACTACGCGTCACCCCAATAAAAATTTTCCTTAGCCTTGATAAATTCCTCCAAGGGTGTTGAAATATTTAATGAAGTTTCTGTAGTAACAAGTATTCCCAAATAATCCTTTCACTTCACACTAATTGGTAAGTTATTCCAATCCCAAAATCATTTCAATCTTAGCAGGGTCCCATAATATTCCTTCCTCCTTAACAATAATCCCAATTAAAATACCAAAAGGGGTGGAAAAGATACACTTCTTAATATTGAGAGAGATGTTTAACTTCCCGCATATCTCAAACATCATACTACTTAATAGATGTGCAGGCATCTCATAACTTCATATATCACATTTATCTTTTACTAGCCCAGAAATAGTTCAATCATCTAGATAAACCTGCAAAAACTTATAGATGAAGTTATGCAAAGCCTACATAACTATGTGTGAAAATACTATTGGTGTATTCTTAAATTCAAAGGGCATAAAAGTGTATGCAAATATTCTCCATTCAAAGTGGTAAAAATTTTCTTCTCTTGATCCTCATGCATAATACACTGATGATATCTTAAAATCAATCTATGAAATAATAAATTTTGTGCCGTGTAACTCCCTCAAGAATCTCTTCTGTAAATGGCATAGGAAAAGGATTTATGATGCAAGAATTATTAAGTACCCTATATTTCACACAAATCTTGATTCAATTTTTTATACTTATCACCATGGGGCCGACCCAATCATATTTTTAATTGGTTAAATGATCCCTTATTTAAGCCTTTTTATAATATTATCTTTCACCTATTTGCACAAGTTCAAGTTCATCATATGAGGCCTCTATCAAACTGGACATGCACCATATTTCAAATTAATTTTCATTTCCCCTAATGAGGGATGTTCTCCCTTTAGTTCATGGTATCCCCTAGGGAACAATTCTGGAAGTTACACAACATTTCAATGATCATTGCTACATGTGCTTCTAACTAATAGTATCCAATAATAGCCTCCTTAGGCACATCCTCAGTCCCAATATTTACCTTCTTCATTTTCATTGGAACATGGTATACATGCTCCTAATAATCTATAGATTCCATCACCTCATGCTCACCATTTGTATGGATAATATCTAGGTTTTCAAATTATTCATGATTAGTAAGGTAGACCATTTTCCCTTTTTCCTTCTCTCTCCATGTGTGCCCTAGCCGGATCTCTTTTGTTTCCATTGTGTCCTGATGCACCTCAATCCTAGGATCTCCCAAGAGATAAATCATGATATCTTCTACCTTTTCTCTTTCCCTCAATGTGATATGTTTCATGATCTGCAAGCCCTCATGTACTAGTGAATTATTATAAAAATAATAAAAACTATGAGTCATACCTTCGGTCATGTCGCACAAACTTGCAATCACTTTTTTGAGCTCATAATATATATACCATGCCCACATGCATCCTCGCAGAGTAGATTAGAACTTTTTACCCATAAAGATGGTGGTATATATTCTGGCCTTATGCCTATTATTTCTCATAGTGGTGGACGTGTACCAAAGAAGGGTTTTCACCATCATACTCATGTATAAATGAGGGTACATTATTTCTGAGTAAAGTTTGTCAAAAGGATATCCTTACCTCATGTCACTCAAAACATTTTCTCGAAGTGTTTCACCACAGGTGACCTATTATGTGGCAAAATGTATAGACAATCATATTCCATCTATATCATTCATTCTTCCACTAGTCCTCCATTAGGCCTAAGAACAAGTTGAGTTTTTACTCCCTAGTATACCTAGGTAGCTGATTTCTTCCAAAGAGCCTAATCATTTGCAGCATGATAATCTAAGTGAATCTTCCCTTAACCTCATGTCTAACCATTTTATACATTCCATTTTTCCTAATTATCACAATAAACATTGGTATTTTCACTAACAAATTATGATTATTCCCACTGAATTATACCTTATTTATTTGGTTCCACATTTTCAAGGTCATGCACTATATGTGCCTAAATCCTATTAAGTTCTTCTTCACTTACAGCTCAATGTAGGGTGTAACCTTCACATCATCCAGGGGTATGACAATGTGCTCTTCCTTGTTCTCAAAACTGAAGTATATTTTTTTGAAATGCAATTTTGCATTACTTGCATAGCACCAAGGATTCTCAAGTAGTGCTGGAAAATTGTCTATCTTAACAAGATCTAATACTTCAAAATATCCTATAAACTTGGCTCCTTGAATAGTAATTAAAGCATCCTTCAATACCCAATAGGCATGGCCCTTGTTTTATTTTCCATATACAACACATTAGAAAATGGCTATAACTATGGCCTTCTCATTTGGTTCCATACATCCAAAGTTAGAAAATTGAACTTTATGTAAGTGTTAATAAAAGTATTACTTACCAAGTATCCATTTATCACATCATCCAATTTAATCTCCTTGTTATACTCGTGGTCTAGAGGTTGTAAATTAGAATGTAGGATCTAGCACTCATGTTCAACTCGGCGTGTGGTACCTTCACATGTAACCATTCTCCAAGCAAGGGAATGATGTTCTCCTACCACAACATCCTACATAAATCCTTCAAATCATCTACATCCCTTTGTGGAAAGTAAATTCTTCGTGCATTACATTTCACATGTCTGCTCCTTTAGGCACTAGATTTCACCCTATAATTATATGATGACTCCCATTGTCTCTTGATACACCTCCTTTTGGTGAGCCACATCTGGTTATTTAACATGTATAATCTCTTCACCTTTGATAATAGGTTTTTCTTTAATAGGCTCACACAAGTGTGGTTCTTCTACATGTGTGGTGACTAACATAGGATGGAGCTCTAGATCATTCATCTTCTTACACGCCCACTACTCATTCTTCGCACAATGTTCCTTAATCATCCCTACACCTTTATCCTTTTTTTTTTCTTGCACATATGTTCATAAATATTAGGATAGTCCTCAACCTTATGTGCATACCTATTTCTTTAGAAAATCACACTATAATGATATGGGAATCCACAAGTATAAAAATTCCTGAATTTGATCCTTCTTTTACCACCACATCCTATGCTCCTATATCCACCTCAAAACCCACCATATCTATTGTTACGACCTTCATAAGGCTAGGTTTCTTGTGCTTGAGCTCTACTTTCCACATTTTTGTTTCATAATCTAGTCTCGTATGCCTCATGAATGTGGTCGATCACGTGGAAATAATATGTATCATGGGTATGTACATCATGAATTTTGTAGTACATAGATACATTCTTCATTTTTGTGTGCTACAAAACATCATGATTCTTATGGAAAATCTCACAAGACCATAACAGTGTGTCCACATTCCTACATGGATAACTATCTTTAGTATAACATTTAACCTCACAATTAGTACACCATAGCCCACCGCGTGTCTCATGTGTCGAATTTTTTCGGTAGTTTCTCTAATGTCTTATCCATAGTTATTATTTGCACCTCTAGGAAAGGGCTCACTCTAGTGTCTACACTCCCAATCGCTTCATTGCAAAAATTGATTTCAAATCGTTGCATGGATTAGTAAATGTTTTATGTGATAAGACCCTTCCAAATGGGGTTAGTAAGCCTACAATGAACCACTATTCATGTTGAATCTAAGGAATATCATAATATATATTGGAAAAATGAGTTATAAACCGAAAATCATACTCCCTCACACTTTCAGATAATCCCTTCTTGATTTCCTTAAGATATTTTATACTTTGTTCCTCAAACTCAAGAATGTTAAATTCAGCCAAGAAAGTAGTGTGTAATACATCATAATCCACTGCAGTCTAGTGTGGATCATACTTTTAATTCCAGCTATGTGTGTGCACTTGAAGTGTGGTGGAAAATTGACTCTCCTTTCTATTAGAAGTTGTAATGCCCTTAGCTCTCCATAACAATTCACACTTGTGCATGTCATGCTCAATCATATCCTCCAAACCTATATGCTGTCAAGTGAAGAGACTCAAAGAAACCTAGAATTTTCATCCACTTTGATGTATATTTTGTAGCTATATAATAGTTGTTGGGTGTTTTTGTGGTGGTGGCCTCTATCCTAAATGGGGACAAGATCATGAGCCTAATCCTCTACCAATATTTCCTCCCGTGATGGCTGACCTAAGCCTCCTAATCCTCCCACCACAACTTGTGGTTTAGTAGATGAACTCCCTTATGTCCCGATTGTTTTTTTTAACTAGACATCAAATCTGTTTATGCTATAGACACACCTATAAGATTGCTTCCAATAGTCTACATGCCAACACTCTATCTTGATGACACATCTAATAAAATACCTCTAAATACACTTGTTCTAAACATTGGCATCCGGTGTGGTGCCATGTGCACATCCTTGATCTATCAGTGCCTATTGAGAAGTAGCTAAAATGTGTTTACATGTGTCTCTTACCCAACATGGGGATATTACTTACTCTCCCTCACTATGATGCTCTTCAACAACTACTTATGGATCTTGAACACCTTGCGAAAGTGTTAAGAGGCCAAGTTGGGTCAGATGCCCACCCACTATTCTCATTCTCTTGTTACACGTGCTCTCATCATAATATGAAGGGGTATCTTTACTACAATTATCTAATGTTGGGAGGACATGATAATGTGGCTCCTTATCTTCCATGGGTCTCTCATTACTTCCGTAAATCATCATTCTTCTCAACCTCAGCACCTCATCAACTACCCTCTATTGTGCCTCATTATACTTGAGTTATCTCTTCTCTCTCTTCCTTTCTTCTACTAGGGTCTCCGCCATCCTTCCCAAATTTGATCCCACCCCTATGCATGGTAGGGTTTTATCTTCTCATGTAATCTCTCTATTCCTAGTTCAACCATTAATATCTTGATAGCTAAATGTGTTACGTGTAAATGGGATCCTCTTGGCTCACATAAGAACCGAAACTCTACTTCCTCTAGGAAAGAGTATGTTGAAATTACATACTTCAAAGTATAGATGCGTAGAACACCTTCCTACAAATGTTCCTCATCTCTAGTCCACATATTTTCTGAATTAGAGAGTTTTGGGTATTCTTCTTGTACCCAAAATTAATTTCCTTTCTAAACACCTCACATTAATAGCATAAGTGCTAACCATTGGTATAACTCCATTGGGAAGAAGCTCAAGAACATCTCATTTAAGCGATGATATATTATCTTCCACCCACTTTCATGCATTAAAGTCAGGTCCAATGTTATATCTTTGTGAAAACACATTTTGGATTTCATATATATAATTATCAATATTCTCCAAGGAAAACTAAAATGCCATCTACATGCAACATCCTCGGTAGAAATATCCAAAAGATTTTGCGGCAACATAACTAAAATTTAGTCTTTTATTTACCCAACAAGAGCTATGTGCATTGACATTTCATCCAAAAAATTATGGATGCTCACCCGAAGCACATGTAGCTACTAGATACCTCCTTTATTATGTTTATCAAGATGTTAGTATGTGTGTGTATTAATTGTTCAATAAAAGATACATTAGAACATAAAGAGAGGTAAACACATAAATCAATAATCATAGAGAATGATTAACAAGATATACACTCCACTTATTCCATACTCGATACATTTAACTTAGAAATACAAACATGATTATCCATTAAAACATAGTTCATTACATAACACAAAAGCTGATTACATTACAATTAATTGCATTAATGCATTGTACCATGCGCGCATCAAAATCTACCATCACTAGTGCATGTAGACTCTCTCTATGCCAATAACTCACCCTCTATTTGCACTCTCAAAAATAATGAAGCATCACCTATATTTATAGGGTGGGGACTTTTCCTTCATCACTTACATGCTTTCTCTCCTTATAATATCCATCTTCTATTAACAGTCTAGATGATTTCCTAATAATTGATCAAGCTATTTATAGTTTATTTTACTCATTCTTTAACTCCTTTTAGTATCCTTACATGTTTCCTTCTATTCTTAACATGCATGTGCTTTTACCAATCATGTAATTTTTGTGCACCTCAAGTCATTCTAATTCCACCTATTATTAGCCAAGGCTCCCAAAACGACTAAGTCTAAAACTTCTACTTGTATGCATTACCCCCCCACGCACCGACCTATCCTCACCGGTGTGCTCATCCTTGCATAATTCTCTATTCTTCATGTTTCTCCTTGTGCATGCACCCTTGCGCAACCTTCCATAATAGTATTCATTTATTTTTCCTCTATGTGAATCATTTTTGCATATCATGTTTAGTACTTACTTCTCATGACTAACAATCTCTTCGGAAATAATCACAAGATATAAACATCGTTATTGGCCACCTATTGGCATGCCATAAATAATTATTTGATATGTTCACATGGGTCATTCTTTCCCTTATATTTTTCAAATTTGGGTGTTTCAAAATATTTTGGGAAAGGTATGCTTAACATGTCCCTATCGAATGGATAAGGACATAACTCTTCAAAATTGAATTGCTTTATGCATTTTTGGAGCCCCATGAGAGTTTATTTCATACTCTTCCATTATTGTGTGAATGGAGAGTTAACTTGAGGAATGTCCATGATGACATCAATGTCATGTATTGATTTGTGCTCTTCCCTTGTTTTAGTATTTGTGTTTTTTTTAAGTTGGTGTTGTAATTCATTAACTTTAGCCAGCCATTATTGTTTTGATAAATTTATTATGGTGGTTGATTTAGCATTTTTCATGTTATACTCAAGCTTTTCAATTAAATATTTTAAATGTTCATGCCCAAATTTAGAGGGTATTTTCCTCCATTTCAATAAGTTGAAGTAATTATTGATTTTAATTTTGCATGATAACATGATCAATGGCTTCCTTCTCACTTGTTGATAATTTAAGTTTTTTTGTAATTTTTTTTTTTTTGTAATTTCTTCTTCATTGAAAGTGTTTGTGGTGAATTTTGGTTAGTCAACCATTACATTGAAATACCAAAAATCTAAATAAAGCTAGGTTTATCCATACATGTGTCAAAAAAATTAAATTTTAAGATGAGTGGATATACGAAAAATGTAAAAGACTCCTCTTTTTGCTGAATGAGAAGACATGCATACAAATACAACTAGACAAGATGAATATTAAATAAATATTAGACCACTTACTTGGTAGAGGCTAATCCTACAAACTAATCAAAATCCTCAAGGATGTCAACTCATGTTTTGTAATTAAGCTATTTGATAATGTAATAAGGTAATGAAAATAAAGATATAATTCAAGAGGTATGGAGAGATCATGTTCTACATTACAGTGGCCCAAGATAGGGTTTTGGTGAGCTTTATGTCTAGGAAATAATCAAATCAAGATTGTTCTATTACACCTTATATTTCACATATCACTTTAATTTCTTTGATTTTGTGAGTGTAGGGAATGGCACAAAGGCTGATATAGTGTGAGATATCAAGTTATTCCCACACGAAAGGTTATTACACAATTATAATGTTGTATATGCTTGTGATGGACTAAGATGTACCTAGAGTTGTTATATACAGAGAATAAATTTTGTAAGAAAATATATTAGGCTAAAACATATTGATAACTGATATAATAACTAATAAAATTACTAAAATTACTAGAACTATGATATGTCGGTCACTACCTCATTAAATATTTTCAGAATGAGAAGTTAGATTCCCCCTACACCAAGGGATTATTCTCTTCCTTTTTCATAATGGTAAACCCCATATTCCAAAGGAGGTGGTTGTAACACGGGATGATCCCGATGAAGACATCACTTTCCTTGAATGATTGGATAAGATGAAAATGGGGAAGGATCACAACAACCATGTTGAGGGGGAGGATTTTCAGAGGACTAAGGTTTTCGAGGGACAAGTAGGAAGAACAATCCCTCCAAGGGGAAGGAAAAAATTAAAGGAAAATGAGAGGAGACTATGAAGGATCTTTATCTCGGATTCACAGCTTGGAAAATAATGTGGAATTCATATTGGATACGGGATTATATATGAGGGATAATATGATTGACTATATTGAGGCCTCAAAAAATATTTGTATCTCTCATAGAATCATGAGAGGGGAGATGAAGGAGTTAAAGAAGGAAGTCAAGGAACTATAGGGGAGGTTGGCTACAATGGAATATTTATGGAAGAAGATAAAGTTCCTACTTGCACTTGAGCAGCTCTAATGATGAGGATGGTGGGAGGGAAGAGTCTCAGAGGGACATGGAACATAACAATATACAAGAGGATCACACTAGTACCTAGGGTGGCTTCTCTAAACACCTCAAGATCAAATATTTTCTCTAATGGTTGTTGGTTTTTTGTAGACCATTAGAAAACGGTGTCTTATTCCTTTTATATATTGTAGGTTTTTAGTTGTACTTTCTTATAGTTTTTGTGGACTGCACTTTCTTGAGTTTAGTTTTTAACTCTCTTTGTAGTCCTATTTCTCCTTTTGTTCATGTTTGGGTTTAATCACGATGCATATTTCTTTTAAAGGTTTATGGGAGCCATAATCTTGCTTATTACCCTATCTAAAAACAATTGGGATCAAATTCAATTGGGAATTGGCAAAAATCAAGGACAAAATGGTATATTTCAATCAAAGTTGATAAAATAGACTATAATTAATGCAAGATAGGATTTGAAAATTCCAAGATAAAGTAAGGTGACACTTAAAATAAAGGAAATGTAGAAAACTAAAATTATAATATGTATAAATGGATAATGAGAGGCAAAATAAAATAGGACTACGATCGACGATGATCGAGGATTTTCCATGATCATTGATAAAATTAAAAATATGATTAAAAGTTGAGAAAATGGACAAATAGAAGATAAAAGGCTAGATGACTAGATGGGGTATAAATAAGAGAGTTTATAGACTATAAATAATTGGAATTTGATTGGAAATGATAAAGAGAAATATACTAACCTTTTTAAATGTTTTTAGTGATAAAAAATCTAAAAAATCAGTTTTGGTGTTTTCCAAGAGTTTCCAAAGGATGATAGCAATGTGTGGATGTCCTTTAGTGTCTTGATGTTGTGCAAAGGATAAAAAATATGGTATCAATCTAGTATGTGTGATCTTTATGTAACTAGGAAATTGAGAAGGAAGGTGGTTTAAGAACAATCAACAACATCCGTAATGATCGTCATTGATCACGGATTTAATACATTTGTCAAGGGTGGTTGAAAAAAACTATGAAAGGATGGAAAATTGTTGAAACCAATTTCCAATTGAAGGTAAAGGGTTTTTAGGACGATTGGAGGTTAAGAATCTAGGTAGGAAGAGATTAGTGGGTTGAGATGGTTAGGGTAATTTAAGTTAGGTTTGTTTTATATGGTTAGGGAGACTAAATAAGATTATATGTGATTAAATAAGGTTTTAATGATGGCAATTTAGATTATAGAGAAAATGAACTTAGGATAGTGATAATAATGATGATGTGATTAATATTTCAGGTCGTTTAGGGGTGGAAAAAGGGTGCCTACATTTTCCATTTTGGTTGAGGTGTTTGTAGAAATATGCTATGAGACAAAAAATAGCACGAGGATACACCAATTTAATGATAATGATATTATTCCCCCTTAAGACAACGGCTGAATTTGTTATTCATTAGATTGAATAGAGTTATATTGATTGGATAGGTTTTCTTACAAGATGCTTCTGTGGTTTTACTATAGTCTAAATTGACCATGTTAGAGGAATATGTAGATATGGTAGTAATCTTTGAAATACTTGGTAGGGGACATTATACAACCTCAAGAGGGTGATGCTAATGTGGATGTCCCTACGGATACGGGCTTTGAGAAGACCACTACCAAGAGAGGGTCTAATGGGAGCACTCTCTAGTGGATGTGTGAAGTCGTGGGACCAAGGGGTCAAAGGTGAATATCCAAAATTTGGGAAAAATAGATGTGCGGTAAAAATAGAGCTATGACAAGGTGTTTGGTATCAAATAAAAGGTATATGAGTTCTTGATGGTTTCACAGTTGTTTTTAATAAGGTTTAGGTGACCAAAATTTATAAGATGTGTAAAAAGGGCTTAGATTGGTTGTGATTAATGATCATCAATGATTGTAAAAGCATAAATTATGTAAGCCAAGTTGGGAATGTGAATGGATCATTTTCACATGTTCACTTTTGATTTGAGATCTGTAGATGATTGATTTTAAGCATTTATTAAGGATGGAGGTGAGTGAAAGCAATAGGAAGAGGCATCAAATAAGGAGGGGAGTAAGTAGGTTTAAATTTTGTAGTTTTTTAAATTTTGGTATTTATATTATTTATTTTGTGTTTTTGAAAAGGTTTAGGTGGGAATGGAAAATAATTAGTGATCATCCAATAAGTGGTGATTAGGTTGATTATCATCTACCTATATAGAGAAATCATCACCGATTTGGAGTGGGCTATGATTGGTGGATTTTTTGGATGACATTGTTAACTAATGTGATATTTAGTTGTTTTTGTAGGTAAGAGATACCATGTACCTTTGGGATAGGATCCCGAGATGCTTGAGAACGTCAAGGAGATGTGAAAGACATAGAGTAGGATCATTTAACTACCATTGTCTAATTTTTATTTTACCACTTTTTAAGAAAGATATTTTATCATTATTAAAAGATCAAAGGGTATTTTAGATTGATAAATATAGTCATAAAATTAAGTGTACCGGAGATCTATTTGATTTTTTTCAATAAGATTGATAGAGGGAATTTTTTTGGGTTGTGATAGTTGATTGAGTCTTTGCATGAAAATGAAAAACTTGGAATCTTCAGTTGATAAGGGGATAATCGATTCAAAATAAGCCGTAGTGTCTACGAATTTGTTAGATGAAAGCTGAACTATTTTTATTGTATAGTGATCGAAGGATCCTAATAGGAATTCAACAATTTATTTATATTTTTGTATGGTTTCATTTTTACGAGATAAGTTCCTTTGATTTGATTAATGACAAGTTGGTAGTCCCCATAGATGTCTAGGATCTCGAACACGATGAAAATGGTTTGGAGACCCATTATGAGGGACTCATACTCAATCGTGTTTTTGGTGTACTCGAATTTTAGTTTTAAAGATAGAGGAATAGGTTTCCCTTAGGAGGTATGATGATGATACTGACACCTCCCCTGTTGACATATAGAACTATCGAAGAAGAGTTTCATTTTGAGGGGAGTATATTCTTGATTGATAGTGTTGATAGACTCTTCAGAAATTGTTCTAAGTTGATTGATTATTAAAGAGGGGAGCTTCATGAGTTGGTCAATGATGGATTTCTCCCGATAGATTTATACAACATGAATTATAGGTCAAATTCAGTCATAAGCCATCGGGTGATGTAATTAATATGATATGGTTTAGAGTGTATATCTTTGAGAGGACTAAAACCGGTGTTGAAATAACTTTTATGATTAAAGAGATATTGTCGAAGCATTATAAGTCACGAAGTACAAAGAAAAATAAAACTTCTCTTCTTTGGTATAATGAGTTTCATCATCATGAAGCATGTGGTTTATGTAATAGATTTCCTTCTCTCTATTATTATTATCTTAGTGTGCTAGCCTACCTCACATGGTATGGTTGGTGGTAGATATATAGATAAAATTTCAACCCCTCACGTGGAGGTGTGAACACAAGTGGTGATAGGATTTATTGTTTGAGCTCCTAAAATGCATTTTGAAATTTGTGATCCCACTTGAAATGGAAATCCTTTCCGAGGAGATGATGAAAAGGATATCGAGTGGTATAAAAGTTGATAAAATAAGTTAAGGTATAATTAGATCCTAACTTGAATACTAGAAAGTTGTTTGATATTGGAAGGATGGGGCATATCAGTGATGGATTTGATCTCGGTGGGTTCTAACTTGATGCCCTCATAGATACCATAAATCTTACAATATTTTTGGTGAGAACACTTAATATGCATTTAGTCGGGTTAAGGAGGAGGAAGTGTCAAATAAAGTGGGAAATGATGACATAGAGGATGATGAGATGGTACTTTTGGTGCTTAGATTTACCTAAGATATCATCAACATAGTATTCTATAGTTTTATGGATGAGGTCATGAAAGATATAAGTCATAGCGCATTGATAAGTTCCCTCTACATTCTGCATACTAAAGGGAAAAACCTAGTAGCAAATGATCCCCTAAGGGGTAATGAAGGATGTCTTATATTTTTCATCTAGCACGGTGAGGATCTAATTATACATATAAAAACCATCCATAAGAGATAGCATTTCATGGCCTGATGTGAGGTTGATAAGTTGATTGATATTATGAAGACATGAGTCATCTTTAGGAAAAGAGAGATTGAAATCTCGTAAACTATCGAAGATACATAACTTTCCAATGGATTTGATTATAGGTACTATATTAGGAACACACTGCTTGTAGATTGTCAATAGGTAAGAAGAAGTTAGCAGAGAGAACACATTGTAACTCTTCTTTGATGAGTAGGGCTACGTGAGGGTCCACCTTATGTAACTATTTCATAATAATCTTGGTGTTAGCAATTGTGACAATATTATGCACAATGATGTTAGGATAAATACATGACATGTCACTTTATGACCATGTGAAATCCTGACTGTGCTAAGAAAGAAAGGTGGTGAAGTCATTTAATTATTTCAAATCTAAATACTTGGCTAACTTGTTCTATGTGAGGTTCATGTGAATTCCTTATGTTAATGTCGATAGTTGATTCATTAAGGAGTATAGATGTGTCAGAGGTAGAGTATTTTTAATATACTCGTCCTTCACTCATATGTAGGATAAGATGAATTCATCATCACATCATTTAAGAATCTCGATTATAGGGGAGTCTTCCTCTACCATTTTGGATAATACAAGTGGAAGGATCGCAATCCCATCATTAGTTTGATAAGAAATTTGTCCTAGGGTGATCATATTGATTTTAAAAAGTTATGAGGAATGGATATGATGTCATATTTGTACATGGAATCATTAAGTGTAGAGGAAGAGGATGGAGATATTTCTAATATAGATTAAGGTGTGGTGTGATTTAACAAATATATAATATGTAAAACCCTAATTACAGAGTCACATATGATAAATAAAATTCTAAAGTACATATCTGACCTAAGCAATAATCTAGATAAAAATGAAAACCTAGGTGTAAGAGAGGGAATAGAATACTTAGAAAATTGTCGTAATCGTGTACCTAATAAATTATGTAACTATCAAATATGTCTTAAGCTGGGGTGCATGGACTGGGTCAAGGGTGACTAAGGGCTATATTCTGCTCCCGGGGTGCCTATGTTTGTGAAAATAGTAAAAATCTAATTTTTATTGTGTCTCACAAATGTCGTTAACCTATTTTGTTTATCTCCCGTGTTTCACACTATGTCTTGAGAATCCTCCTATAACTTGTAAAATAATTGATCTCCTACAAAACTCTAAAACATATCAAATACTAAAAATCAAAAGATGAAAATGGGGAGTCGACTAAATTTGGTGATCATCAAAAAGAGTGAATTTACTGATCGAGCATTTCACTACATCTTAGACTCCATGTAGTTCTATGAGCGTGTATGTAGAATCATGCCCTAGGAAGCTCTTGTGTAAGATGCACCGAATAGCGAGTAATAGAAAAATGTAGCAATGTAAGTAGATGTGTGTATGGAAAAATGAACTTCCCCTCCTATGAAGTGTATGCATAAAAATGCAGTCCCTTGTCCCTTGAATGATAGCTAGATAGATACTTTGATGCTTTTAGAATACCTATGGATGTAACCTTAGGTGATGATAGTAGATGCTTAGAGCTTGGTCCTTTATTATCATCAAATAACATCATATTTATATGATTCCCTTGTTTTCATTTTTAATTGAAAACTAAAAGGAAGACCCATAAGAACACAAGATTCCCAAAAATAAAAGAGGACCAAAAGGGGTGGGCAAGATATAAATATTTTGGGGGTGCCCAAAGGGGACGAGGGTGCCTAGGCGCTAGTGCCTTAGCTAGGCACTGGTGTCTAGAGTCAATAAATATAAATCAATAAAGATCGGAATGAGTCATGGGGTTTGTAAGACCACGAGAGAAACCGAACTACATAAAAGAGGCCAAAGATAGATGCCAATTAGTAGTTTTATTTCTTAGGAATCATATGAATAGTATTATGTAATTAGGAACTACAATTATACCCAAGTGCATGATTTAGTGTCTACATTTTCCCCCTCACTATTTTTTTGAGTGAATACTCAATAACATAAAGTAGATAAGAGATGTGCACATACTAACCATGTAGATTGATGGTGAAAATGTTCCAAGGAGATAAGAAAAAACATGGAATGAAAAAATGAAGTGTGGAAGCTAAAGAAGAGTAAAAGACCCTAGGGGTGAAGTGTATGTCTTGTGTTGTGTTGTACATCTTTTTGTTGTCATTTTTGTTTGATGTGTTTGTTTATGTGACTTCCACTTCTCATAAGGATGTACCTTCAAAATGAAGAGGAAAAGAGTAGTCAAATATGTGTATATGTAAAATTCGATCCAAATATGTAAAAAAGTATTAAAAGGAACATGTGCACCAGATCCATGATAAGTGAAAAGGATAGAAAGTGTCTTGAACTAGTGTAGGAGAGAATTGTTTTGGGAGATCTCATGCTAAGAGTTATTATTTAGGATGATATTACGCCACAAAAAGAAGAAGTGGTGGGGAAAATGTCTAGTGTTATTATCTATACTTGTTTTCTTCTCAAAATTTATACACCACTACAGATGGTGTGATCCTTATTTTTTCCAGTTCAATCAAGTTTGATCTAGTTATATCTAAGTAAAAATAAGAAAAAGGAGGTTGAATACATTATGATTGTTGGAGGATTGTGTCTATACTATAAAAATTTCTCTATGTAGTGTTGAAAATTGTGTTGATATAAGAAAAATTATGTAATTGTCCCCTGGTCATAGGTTCCCATGAAAGGTCAGGAGTTCTTAGGAATTCATGTTTGTATCTTGGCATTGGCATTTGTCTTATGCTCGTAACCTAAGTTATGTTCTTGTATTATGCACATTACTGACCCAAATGAGGTGCATTGGCATTTGTATGTATGCACCCCAAATGAGGGGGCATACATGGGGTGTATTATGTTATGTTATTATATTGTGATCGTAGTACGAAGTGGAATGGGGTGACTGATTCACCCCATGTATGCCCCCTTATTTAGGGTGCATGCGACATCATTATGAGTATGTGGATGAAAGGAGAGGACTAAATTTTGATCTAATACCATATAGGGGGAAGGAATGTGCATGGTAGAAATCAAGGCACATGTACATAAAGTGGCTATGAAATATGGTAGTAAAAATAAGACAAATACACATATAGAAGACAATGTGTAATCTAACAAGAAAGAAAACAATGTAGACCACAAAAATTAGGTTGGAAACATGGAACATCATTCATAATGTCACTAAATAATTAGGTCCAAGGATTCCAAAACAATGTAAACATTTAACAAGCAAGACATAGGGTAAAGCCCGCAAAAATGAAATACAATGGAAAACAATGGTAAGTTGTAGAAAGCAAAGTATTTGACAAGCATGGTGGCAAATAGTTCCTGTAAAGAAAATGATGCACATGAAGCACCCATTAGCATGTTATAAAGATAAAAATTATGTCAAGATGTGAACATATTGATAAAGTAGTGTGCTAGTAAGAATAGGAGGTAGTATAAAATGGAACAATATCACTTGTAGTGTGTACGAAAGTAGATGCCCCCATGATCCTCGGTGGATCCGTAAGATGTACACCTGCTAAACATCTATGTTACATGTAAGGATTTGTGTAGTCTACATTCATAACTAGAGAACAAGTGAACAAACATGTGTATATAGAAAAGATAATGACATACAAAATATTTGACTAACATAGTAAGAAAAGTGCATATTTAAACATAAGTAAGCATGAGTAAATATAACCAAGATATGTAGTATGTTGTGAAGGAGTGAGATGGAATTATATGAAACACCGAATGTGATAGGATCAATGTGCCCACCGAGAAGATGTGAATGAGTATGAGTGAAATTACGTTCATTTATAAAATAGCCCTCGAAAGAAAAGAATGAAACATAAAACAAGAGTGCTTTATTAAGAAATGGTTTGAACAATGTGATAAATAGATAGATTAATGAAACATAGAGTGTAAATATTGTGAATGTGGTGAGGTTCATTTTAGATTCATACCCTCACCATTCGAGGATGAAATGTGGAACTAGAGTGTGTCATACATAAGTATGTTGTGTGAGAATTTTATGCTAGAAATATGTATCGTGGATGTGCCAAGTGTAGAAATGTGTAGTGTATGACGTTCATGTATGTAGTATGCCCTCAATAGTCAAGTTTAAACCGTAGGACAAGATTGTGTCATAGGGTAGTGACTACGTCTTTATGCATAATATTGCTTAAAATTCTTTACATTAAGTGGGTTATTGAGTGGCTTACCCAAGAGAGTGACAAGGTGATATACACCTCTCCCAAGCTTATCTGTGATAATGTAAGGACCAAACCAGTTAGGTTTGAATTTTCCCTTTTGGGGAGCTTTGGTGTTTGTATTTTTCTGATTTTCTTTTAACATGAGATCACCCACATTAAACTCATGAGGAAGAGTTTTACAATTATATGTTTGGTTGATGGGAGATTGGTATACTCTAAGATGTTCAAGAGCTTGAGCATGGTGAGAGTCAAGCATTTCAATCTCATGCAGGTGATTTTCACGATATTTTTTGTCCTTTAGAATTCCTTTGAGGGAGACCTATAATGATGGTATTTTGATCTCTAGTGGAATGAAGGCCTCGATCAATAAACTAGCAAGAAAGGTGTAGCATCGGTAGGTTTATGTACACTAGTGCGATAAGACAAAAGAGTATAAAATATTTTATTATGACAATCATCACCACTAATATCAACAATCTTGTGTAATATTTTGACAATTGTTTTATTGGTGGCCTCTACTTGGCCATTTCCCTATGGGTAGTAAGGAGTATAAAATGATTTTTTTATTTTAAATCTTGCGCAAATCCATTTAACATCTTTTTTTTAGAATGAAGATCCATTTTTAGTGATAATAGTAGAGGGAATGCCAAAGCGTGTAATGATGTGAGTAGTGATGAAATGACATATATCATGACTAGTGATAGTTGGATGTAGTGGTGCTTTGACCCATTTCATAATTTATTTTGTGGCAGTAATAATGTACTTGTGGCCATCATTAAATTTGGGATTTATCATACCAATAAGATCAAAACCCCATAAATATAAGTACCTGCTTTGGAACAATCACTGAAGAAGGTCATATGCGGAGTGCATGGTAGAATTTCCAGTTTTTTAGAATTTATCACAACACTTCACATATTCTAGGAAATCTTGCTACGTAGTATGTGAATAGTATCCCTAACATAAGATCTTGAGTGACATAGCCATTTTGGAGAAGTGGCCATTACATATACTATCATCTCCTAGAGATATAATAGTAAGGATTTCCGTGAGTTTGAGAAATCATATAAAATTGCCATCAAACGATCATTGAAATAACTCTGTAACAATGATGACATATTGTGTGGCTTCCTTTCGTAGATGAGGAGCTTCATGAGGTTGGAGGTCATCTAGAATAGTTTTTGATAAAGAAAGTTGTATATTGGAGTGAACCACTTAGGATGGTCATTATTGCGTGTGATGGCACAAGCTTTGAGTGAATGATCCGTAGAGGGTTTTATAAAGTTCTAGATGATGAACATGGATGTATCATCAATGATGTCTTGAGGTATAAGTGATTCCACACTAGCCATAACATCTGTATGATGATTATCTTTATGGGGGATGGCGGTGATAGAGTAAGACTCAAACGTGGCTAAAAGATCTTTAACAAGATTATTATATGGTACTATATGTTCTTATTTTGTATGATACATGTCATTATCTTGTTTAATAATGAGTTGTTAATCACCGTAAATGTGGATGTTTTGAATAGGGATCTTCCGAGAAGTGGTGAGGATAATAATGAGGGATTTATTCTTAGTGATGTTATTGGTGAATTAAAACCCTAAGTGGTATGAAAAGGGGTATGATGACCATGTGGAGTAATGAAGACTATGTCATCCCTAGTGCCGGAGTGGAAATGAGACCCGTCAAAATCCATTGTCCAAATGTCAGTATCGATGGCGTAAGTAGTTAAATTGTCTCAAAAAGAATCACAAAAAGGTGATGTATCGGAAGGGGTTCCTCACTAGATGTGTTTCACCCAGATTATTAGTAGATTAGTGAAATAGATAAGGGTAGAACGCCAGGAGGAATACCTATTGTAATATTGATTCAAGGTTGAATGCACGTGTAGATCACTTACGGATCGGAATGGTTGGGAGAGATCCCTTTTGGCTAGGAGGAAATATGCGTAGATATAAAACAATACCACCAAATAGAATTAAAAAAATAATGAGTGGACTACCTATCAAAAGTTAGATCAGGGAAGTATGATACTTCCTAAACGAGGATGTTAATCCAATTTTATATAACAATATTAATGCTAGTTAAATCATACATGAAATAAAGATACTATTAAAATTGAAACGATTTAGGTATCTCATATAAAACAATAAGAAAGGTCATGTAAAAGGTTGTTTAATGTCAAAACGATAGGGTTGACTGGTTGGTTCTGATTTGCAGGTATTGTATAGGATCTGGGTAAGGATTAGAAATGGTTCTAGGCTATTGGGAAGTGGGTATTAGCTTGATGGTATGACCTATATTGGCAGACACAATAATCAGTGTCGACTGATTGCTTGATGTCGGTTAGGAGGAGTGACCAACGTCGGTTGGCTAACCGGTGTCAGTAGAGGAAATTAGCAAAAATTTATTAGTGTTGGTTTTCTAGACTCCCTGTGATTGCACGAGAGGTTGGAATGGTGAGGGTGGGGTCATAAATTGGTTCTGAAGAATCAGAGATGATTCAAAGAGGGTGAAAATGGGTGAAAATTCTAGGTATGATCATGTGATGGTTTGATGGAAAGAAGGACGTATCTGGGTCTAGAGATGAATATACTACGAAGATGAATAAATAAATCTACATAAGGAAATTAGAGATTTAGTGTAGAGATGTTAAATACTTACTAGAAAATAGATTGGAGGACGTAGGTGATGAAGATGGTGATAGTAGAGATCCAGACAAAAGAGCCTTTGTATTTGTGTCATGGAAGTTTGGATATCCTTCCCTCTCTATTGTGAATTTGTGATCATGGCGAGGATAATGAATGGTAACTGATGTTGATAGTGCTCCTGTGTGTCTTCTTTTTCCTAAGTGCTAAAGAAATTTGAGTTCTCCAAGTCTTTGGAAGAATGAGATCCTGAATGAAAATGACCAACCTAGGAAAAAGGTTGTAGAACTATATATATGGTAACCGATGACGGTCAAGGTGACGACGGCGGTTGTGGGTTTACCGACATTGGTTAGGGTGGGAAATCCTAGGTTTATGAAAAATATCAGCTCTTGGCTATTTTTGGTGTGCTCTTCTTGTTAGTCCGGGTCTCAAATGATGGTTAGCGCTTAGATAAATGAGAATGTTGTTGGAGCAGGAATATGCATTTAATGTTAGGTTTAGACTATGTCTCAATTAGTTAAGATAAGTAGAGACTAAGTCTTAGTTTATTAATAGGCTAAGAATAAGTACATGGTGAGGTGTCTAGGTGATGTGGTGGGTGATATGTAAATTAATTTAATTAAAGTAATTAAATTAATAAATAATGTGAGGATGGGTATTAATTCAATTGTAAGTAATTGAATTAATATGAATGTGGGGGTAAAGGGGTCATGGTTAGGTGAACACATTATTTTAACTACTCAAAAGGGGACCAAGGGGATTGTGACCCAAATTTTGTGTGTACATTTTCCCCTTTTTGTCATGTAGCTTGTATTAATAAGCGAGTGTGGGAATCTAAAAGTAACTCTTCCTCGTACCCGACCTCCTGAGGTCATACCGAGATAACCGGTTTGGATGGAATATGTGTGGGGTATAGGTGAACTAGTTAGGTAATCTTATGTCTCCGACACACACTAATGGAATCTATGAATCTAAGGCAAGGAAGGCCCTCCTAACTTGAATTGGTGTGATAGATCATTCGGCGAGGATGGCTGCTCGAAGGCTCCAATCAATATCGAGTTATGGCGTAATCCAATCTATAGGTTGTGGTATACGTGAAAAATGACTTGGGATAGTTTTGTGTATGTTTCTAGATAGGGTCATAAGATGGATTATGGATATAGTGGATTCTATGGGCGATTCTCTGGTCTAGTCCAGAAATCCTTAGCTTGATTAGCTATTATGTCTAGTGAGGATAATTGTGCGATAATGATTGGTGGAATTGGAGAGGACCTAAATACTAATGTGCGTAAACCAAAATCAACATCTGATTGACCTGTGAACTCATTGGGTTGTGGGACCTGTGGATCAAAGCTGTAAATTCTTGGTTGTCATGGTCCTCCTATGGCCATGTGTGGAATTAATCCCTAATCCCTAATATCCAGTAGTTGTATGCCTTTTCGACCTCTATATTTAGAACAAAAAGTTATACGATCTTCTCAGAGTACCTTACAGGTGTCCTGGAGATGTGAATTCTTAAGCTAGTGTCTATGTCAATGAGGATATCTCATGCTTCGGTACATTTGTGGGACCAAGGGATCACAACCAAACGCCTGATCTCTTTCAAGCACTTCTACAATCATGCAGATATCTATTTAGGGAAATCTGTAGTTTGGCTGATTTATCCAAAACATGTGTGCTTGAGCGTCTTCTATGTTTAATCCTCTTAACTATGAGCTGATCTGTTGTAAGTCTATTATTGTTCGAAGACTTGGATTCTAAGATTCTGATCTATATTAGTTATTGTTGTAACAAGATTGGGTTGAGGCACGATTGGCTTGAATACATATTCTCTGGGATCTCTAGGTCCCATGATTGTCATGCAAAAGGAAATGATATAAATCTAACTAATGACAAAATAAATTAACTACGCAAGATATATCTATGTATATTCCTCTATTTTGTATTTTTGATAAACTATTGAACAGAATTGAAAGAGAAATTATTTAATATATCTAGAAATTGACAACTAAACTAATAATGAAATTAAAACAAACAAAGTAGCTAAGTATATCTACTTTGCACCATGCGATTGCAAATCTATTCTAAATAACCAAATAACTGATCTAATCTATTTGAAAGACTCTCGATCCTACCTCAGAAGTGAGGAGTGAATCATAGTTTCTTAGAAACTATCAATCCCCACAGCTTCCTGGCAATATCGAAAGTGAGATTAACTAAAATGAAATGATTGACTACTCTATTTGATATGTTTTAACTAGAAATTTTGATAGCTTGAACTTGGATTTTGCATAACAGTGGCGAATCCAGTTGTGTGTGGCTTTGTCCCCTTAGTGTGGTCTCCTCGTTCCTTCGTGCTCACATGAATCCAGAAAAGCGTGTGATGTTAGCATCAACAGAAGTTGGTATCAAAATAATGGCAGCTTTGGATGCAGACTGAATACAATGCGAGTAGGAGAGGGATAGTGCAAGAGAATAGAGCTTGGCTTATGCAATTCCTAGCGGGATTTATTGCGAGTCATACAACATAAAACGTCCAGAACCTGAAACTATCCTTTTTGACAAACAAAACCTGCAACTTTAATGGCTTTTGACTGAAAATGGAACTATCCTACCTCAATTGACTACATGAAACAATAACAACACTAGCACAAGAAGATTATGTGGCTTCCAAGTAGCAAAACAACACTATTCATGCAACAAATAAACTAATTCAACTCCTAAAAAAGAACTAAAAAAAAAAAAGAATTTGAAATGAGAAGATGAGAGGCAAATTTTAAGGGGCATTTTTTGAAAACCAAAAGCTATTTATAGAATCCCCATTTACCTAAAGGTGAAAACCAAATTGAACTCTTTTACAATAAACAATGGAAAAACACTATTCCAAGGAACCAAAATCATAAATACGAGCAAAGACGGTGGAAAAATCAGTAAAAGTTGAAATTTACGCAAGTCATAATAAAAAGAAATGTTCGAAAAAACGCATGAAGGACCGCCACCACGAGCGGGGTGGAGGTTACTGAGACCACCACCTGCTGGTGGCGGTCACGAGACCGTCACTCGGGTAGGGTGGCGGTTTCGTCACTGAAGACCAAAAATAAAAGGAAAAGAGGGGGAAGGGAAAAACAAAGCACATAGGGGCTAAGTGGGGCATGCGGGATGTTAACGTACACTTGGAGAGATTTTTCGGATCCCGAACACCTTGCGAGGAGACCTGTATCATCATTGGGGCACGTGTAACATTGTTCCAGTGGTTTAGTACCCTACAATTTTGGGTACGTACATATTGCACCCTTCGAGAAGTGTTTTAGCCATGAAAAGGCATAAAACAGGTGGATCCAGTATGGAGGTCTGAAATGGGGAGTTAGAAATTATACGATACACCCGTGTGTCGAAATGAAGCCATCCAAAATTCTCGCTACTGCAAAATGATAAGAGGACTCAAGTGCATATAGATAAAATAAATCAAAAAATAAAAAATAAAATAATATTAAATGAGGACTTACCAATTACGCGGATAAGAACTTACCTTCGTCGGCACTCCAAACCTGCAAAAGGGGCATTCGAAATGAGTCAAGATGCTTATATATGTAAAAACGGGCCCATTTTCCTATTCATTTGCACATGTTGATTTGATTGATTTTGAGCTCTGGGACCCACAATGACTTTTTTGATGAGATAATGATCATGCCTCCACATGTGGAACATCGACCCGTGAGATCACAGGTTAGTTCTTCTTGATTTAACATTTTTACCCTCAAAATGTTAAAATGATGAAATTCTTGTCATGGGGGATTATTTTTGAAAATGTTAGTGTTAATAGGGTCACTTAGGGGGTGCCTAATGGGTAGGCTTTGTTTTGGTCAAAAATAGTCATTTTTCATGTTTTTAGGCATTTTTAGGGCACGTGACCCGTTTGAAAATTTGGGACACGACCGCCACCCTGAGCAAGGCGGCGGTTACAGGACCGCTGCCCTTTAAGGCAATGGTTACGGAACCACCACCCTACTCAAGGCGGTGGTCCTTTACAGAATGCCAAAAACTCAGTGTTTTGAGCCAAATTTTGCATTTTTAGTATTCTTGTATGTTTTAATGATTTTTTAATGCAATTTGAATACTAACTTACTCCTTTTTACGTGTTTTTGGGTGTATGCAGGTGAAGGAGGAATATATCAGATGGAGCCAAGAGAGAGAGTGTGATTAGCTTCCAGCTAATGTTGGATGCACTTTCTCAGGCTAAGCAGGATACGCTCCAAAGGGCCGGCATATCGCATATATCACGGATCCCGCATGTTGCACCTTCTAGTCACATACTTTGTGACTTGTTTTCATATTGGGATGCTGATCGGAACAATTTCTAATTTCCAAGAGTTAGGGGTGAGTGGACTATCACCCTGGAGGATGTCTACCATATCTTGGGGGTCCCGATCATCGGGAGATAACTTACACTTGAGACAGTGGGGTTGCAGAATTTGATAGCTCAGTGGGCTACATACATGGGAGACGCAGTTGTCTCCACTGGTTCGAAGAAGGGGGTGAGGGTCTGATCTATTCCTAGCTTTCCTATCCCCTTGATTCGTCAGGATATTATGGGGATCCTTGCCTCGAGATTGATCGGGGACAAGGGAGGGGACACTTTACTCTACTGCTGGTCTCCTATTATTATACAGATTGAGGCACATGGCTGGATTTATGCCTGGGGAGCTGATATACTTGGGACCACCTATCATGATTTGTACTGGGTGGTCCGTTTATAGGGACAATCTTTGAGCCATCTGACCACGGTTATGAGTGGGTCTATGAGCGTATAATCCCTTATGGGAGAGTTGTAGAGGTGGTGGATCCCGAGTTGTGAGGGCAGCTAGATGGACAGATATGTCGGTGTTTAGAGCACCCCACTAGCTAGTTGCTTCCGTAACTATCGAAGATATGGATGCCATACCTTTTTAGGTAATAGCGAGGGTTTTGGGGTGAGGAGACCCTCACTTTTATCTCTTGCTCTACCACAAATCATCTTGTGGACGGGACGGGGAAGGTGGAGACACACCCTTTTGACCGATTGCCTCAATAGTTTGGCCTTCCTTACGTCGGTATGCTTCCCCGGTGGTGCTAGTGTTTAGATTGGTTCGGGAGGCTAGGGAGAGTCCTAGAGGCTGGAGTTGGGCTGTTGTTACCCTTGGCATCCCTATTACAGCCCCGGGAGCATGGTACACACTCAAGGGAGAGCCGGTGCTCCTTAGGCACCTCTACTTCAGATTACCATCGGTCCTACCCACAATAGTGATGACCCCATTGATATAGACTTTGAGTCTGAAGAGTTTAGAGGGGGAGAGATAGAAGAGGTGACCGAGGATATGAAGGTCAGTGAGTTGGGTGGATAGGAGGATAGTGATCTCGAGTGGCATGACACCTAGGATATCTTACAGGCCGAGAGGGCAGAGTAGAGTGTGGTGAGGGTGACTCTAGTCTCAGAGGAGCCGTCTTCTCAGGACTTGGGTGGAGAGGATGAGTCCGTAGTAAGACATTATGTGGCCTCGAGCACGGGAGGAGGACATCGATTAGCGGTGGCATCTATGGCGGCGCCGACCCTAGGGATCCCTCTTAGAGGCCCGGAGATCTGAGTGAGTTATCATCCTTCTCTTAATGTTTGTTTCTAGTTAGGATAGCCTTAGTTGCTATCTCTCCTTTTGTTCATTTTTGGTTTCCCTCTTTTGAATATTTCTAATTCATTTTTCTCCTTTACTTGCAGAGAGATTTTGCTAATGAGTGGCGAGACACGATTCTCTTAGTATGCAATGATACCCTGATGATCCCCATGGAGAGGACTCGCACTGAACTATCTATGGATCTAGGGGAGCCTTCAGCAGCCGGTAGGCATATCGACGTTTTGGCCCCTATCTAGCATGTGGCCAAGATGGTGACTACCCTCTGTATCAAGTTGGATGGGTATAGGACAGCAGAAGTGCACGATGAGGAGTCACTCTCATAGCGAGGCCACAACTACTCCTCGGGACCATGAGCCCTCAGTGCATTCAGAGCGCTGGCATAGCCGGAGTCCTAGACATGGTCATGCACCTTCAGAGGGATCTCATAGGGGTTGAGAGGCCACTTGGCTCTCTTAGATTGTTTATATGATTTATTTTGTATTTCCCGGCTCATTGAGCATTTTGACCATGCCTAGCGCATGATGGCATTGTACAAGAAACTTGATTATATATATATATATATATTCTTTTTGGATTAGACCCTTGGTATCTAGGTTTTTGTGATTCATTTCCACATGTATATTATAATGTTGTTTTTATATGCTTTTCAGAATGTATGCAATGGAGAACAAATGATACGAATGCTTTCTTTCTTTTTGTATTTCATGATGCTGATATATGATAATGCAGACACAATGTGATTTTGAACTTTAGCTTCTATAAGCAATTTTCTGGTACTTCGTATAGTTTTGACAGAACATGATGACAAGCTGGTATGATGAGCAGATGCACTTTCCCCACTTCTAACTCCAGAACTAACTAGTAGTATGCAAAGGCTCACCACCAAGAGCTACAAAGGGCATAAGCTATGAAATTTGTTGAATGATAGTGATGAGATATAGACAAAGATTTGGTGGAACCAAATTAGGATGCTACAAACCTATTCTACTCAATCTGAATCTATAGTTTAGAATGTGACTTGCTTTACGGTTTATCTAGACTTAGATCGTAGATGGCCACATGGTTGAAAAAATCTAGTTTTCGGGTTTTGAACTCTCTTGGAGTTTTAGACATCTGATTCATTTGTTTTTGACTCAAGATTTCAAAGGTTTGTTCAAATTATTTTCTTTATGACTTTTAACGTTTTATGTCAAGAGGACCCCCTACACCTTGCCCCATGCTACTAGTAGGAAGCATGGGCTTATCACCATGGACCATACATAGGTGAGTAAGGGCATTCTCATCCTTTCCCAACCCTACATCACTAGTAAGAGATGCAAAGCTCAACACCGAAGGTTGGTAGGGTAAAGAAATGTGTAAAAATAATTTTTTTGTTTGATCTACATTTGACTTATTTATTTGAGAAAATGTAAGTATGTTCTTATTTCCAAAGATATATATATATATATATATATATATATATATATATATATATATATATATACACATAGGATATATGTGACACTATGAAGCTTCTTGAATAGACCATAGGCAAGATACCTATCCTAGGAAGAAACAAAAGTGAGAACAAGCATGCGAGTCCTTGGTATGGTTACCGTTAAGACTTTGTCATATCTAGCTTTAATTGAGGAAATGATTCTGAAATAGGTGATGATGTTATGATAAATGGAGAAGTATGATTTGGAATGCTTAGGCCAATACCATCAGAAATTTGTAATGAATTACTTTGAGAATAAGTTCCTTAATCACAAAATTTTATGAAACGAGTGGACAAAATGAACCTAACTACATCAGGATGCAATGTAGATATAATTATACAAATAGTGTTGGTCACTTATGCATAGAATCATTTAAGATGTAAGGAATTGACTTGTTTCATTTCATTGAATTCCTTGCCTCTAATGTACATAAGAGATATGCACCATTTCCATAGTCTTTCGTGACTCGGTATGTGCCCAACCATTTGGGCCGGAATTTCCTTCCTTCACCGGTCTTTTTATCGATCCGGCTATCTAGTCTTAGAACTAGATCTCCTTCATATATATCTTGTTCATAGACCCTTTTTTATACTTTGTAGGCACATCCAGTCGGTATAAACTCTATGCCGCTATTCAGCATCTAATCTGGCCTCATCTAAGCTTTCTATTTGGGAGAGACGTGCTTCTCTATAAGCTTCTTCATCCAGAATCCCTTGTAGTGAGATGCAGAGACTGGGTATTTCAACCTCAAGTGGGAGAACTGCTTACGCTCTCGAATACCAATGAGAAAGGAGTTTCTCTGTTGGTGTTCTTATTAAGGTTCGGTAGGCCCACAAGGCCGGATATAACTTTAAATGCCAATCTCATTTGTTTTCTTTTACCATTTTAAGAAGAATAGCTTTCAATGTTTTGTTTGTTGCCTCGGCCTATCTCATTAGCTTGAGGGTAATACAGGAGGGTCAGTATGATGGTTTATTTTAAATTTCTTGCGCATAGCTCACGAGACCTTGTCATTCTTAAAGGAAGTACCATTATCTCGAGATAATGATTTGTGGGAAACTATACCGCAAATGATCTGGTTTAAAAAGAACTTGGTGATCATGGAACCTGGTACAGTGGTGATAGGCATAGCCTCTACCCATTTGGTAAAATACTCGGTGGCCGTGATTATGAAGTTATGGCCGTCTGGCGATGAGGAGAGAATTTCCCTATCAAATCTAGGCCCCATGTGGAGAAGGGCCATGGAGTCACGATTGGTTATAGAGCTTGTCTTTGGCATGTGAATCTTGTGGGAAAATTCTTGACATTTATGGCACTTGCGTACAAACTCTACTGCATCGTGTTCTAGAGTGGGCCAGAAATAGCCCATCTGATGTATTTTGCGGGTAGTGGCATGACCTCCAAAATGGCTACCACATATTCCACTGTGAGATTTGTAGAGAATCCTTTTGGATTCTTATGTTTCAACACACCTTAGAAGCATTCCATCGAAATCCTTACGATAGAACACTTGTTCTATAATAACGTATTTAGCTATGATAATGTGTAACCACCTTCTTTGTTATGGTGTAGCACCTTCTGGATATGTATGGTCCATGATATAATTAATAATATCAGTATACCAAGGAAATTCGAGATGGGAGGTGCGCTTTGATGTAATATATGCATTCATTGGGAAAATATAAATCTACCGAGATCACCTCTATTTAAAGGGTTTTCGGCTAACCAATCTACAATGATTTGTCCCTTAATGGACTTCTAGTTTACAAAAGTTAATTTGAATTCACCCATTAAGGTTATAAAGTGTCTAACCATTTAAGACAAGGACCCTTGCGTGAGGAAAGTTTGTAAATGGTCTATTTTTACAATGACCCTTTTTTCTTGATTTAGCATGTAATGTCTTAAGCATTTGGTTGTGAAGACTATAGCAAGGCATTCTTGTTCTTACATATAATGTGTCTCATAATCGAGTAATGTTTGACTAATGAAATAGATCATGCGTTCTTTTTTTCATCATCTTCTTGAGCCAGCATGTAGGCTAGCGAGACATTGGTAGCTCGTGAATATAAGATTAAAGGGCGGTCTGGCTTAGGAGGCATTAGCGTAGGTGGTGACAACAAGAAATGCTTAACTACTTTGAAAGCCTCATTGCAGTCTTCGGTCCAATCAATACTATAATCTTTCTTGAGTAGATTGTTGATTGGATGAATGGAAAAGCTTAAATCTGGGATGAATCTTCAGATTGCACCGAGTTTCCCAAGAAATGACCTAATTCCAGATTCATCCAAAGGTGGGATCATTTCAAGAACAACCCAGATTTTGGTTGGGTCTACATCGATCCCTTGTGATGATATGATGTAACCCTAGGAGTTTCCCTCTTGTCACACCAAATACACATTTTTCTGGGTTTAGTGTGACTCCGTATTCTATCAAATGTGAAAGAATGATGCGGAGCACTTCTAGGTGATCACAACGCTTCTTGGCTTTAGCTAACAAGTCATCTACATAGGATTCCATGATTTTATGAATAAGATCATGAAATATATATGTCATTGCCCACTGGTATGTAGTGCCAACATTCTTGAGACCGAATGGCATAACAACGTAGCAATAGGTTCCCCAAGGAGTTATAAACGTGGTTTTGGCTTGGTCTTGTTCAGATATTCTGATTTGATTGTATCTTGAGAATCCATCCATGAGAGAAAAAAGCTCAAACCCAACTGTTGTGTCAACGATGACGTCAATGGATGGTAATGGGAAGTCATCCTTGGGGCACGCTTTGTTAATGTCTCAGAAGTCTATGCAAATGTGTATCTTCCCATTCTTTTTTAGAACGGGAATGATATTAGATACCCACTGAGAGTAATCGACCGGTTTGATGAATCCTACTTGGAGGAGTTTCATTACTTCTTCCTTCACCATGAGAGCTACCTTGGGTTTCATTGGTCTCGATTTTTGTTTAATTAGCTTTGCATCTGATTTGGTGATGAGGTTATGTACTGCGATGTGTGGTGTAACCCCTATCATTTCTTTATAATTAAATGCAAAAGCCTTCTAATGTTCTTTAAGGATTAGAGTGTGTATTTCTATCTCTTCTGGAGTTAATGAAGATCCTAGTTTTAAGATCTTCAGTTTTTCCTTTGTTCCGATATTAATATCAATCATTTCTTCAATTGAAGAAGTGGTACCTTCTTCAAACTCAGGTGGGGCTGGAGGTAGTTCCAGATCTTCTCCATTCTCTACCACGTATATGTCGAGCTCCTTTTATGGGGAAGCTCACCGTGGGATTTCCAAAGTAAGAAGATGAGTGTGGGATTAAGGACAAATCTGCCATGTGATGCATGAGATGTAACTCTGCATAGGCATTTAGGTAATCAAGAGTGGCTCTAGCACTCTCAATGTGATCTAAGATAGTAGATTTATTCTTAGCTATGTTTGTTAAGAAAGGATTTGACATTTTCTTTACTAACGGTTCGATCACGAAGGGATACCATGAAACGGTGTCTTCCAACTCACTTTTTGGAGTAAAATGTGAAGCTGAGGTTGCTATCGAATCTGTAAGAATGTTTTGTTCTTGTGGGATTGCCTCAATGGATATGAAGTCAAATCCTTTACTTAAGTCTAATCTTGTTGTTTTGTAGAGTTGTAAGTGTTCGGCTTTGGTCTCATACACCTCAAAGACTTGGTTTGCTACTAATTGTGAGTCTCCTAACACTTTGATGTTATTAACACTGATTCTTTTAGCTATGATGAGCCCAAGGAGGAGGGATTTGTACTCAGTGCCATTATTTGTACATTTGAAATTTAATTTAAAGGTAGGATCTTTCCTTCGGTGATGTAAAGATCACACCGCCCCTGACTCCATAGCGACATCTAGCTCTATCAAAATGGAGAGTCCAATATTTAGTTGGGAAGATGGATATTGGGACATTTGCTACATCTATTTCTTCTACTTCGGTTACTTCTACCATGCAGAGTTCCTCTGCTGGAAGAGAACTAACTCCTAGGGTATATCCCATACCTACATAATCAAATGGCAGGAAAATTGGTAGGTCTTTTTCTAGTAATTTGACAATTTTTATAGTAGTTCCTAATGATACTATTTCTACAATGTTAGCCTCATCCTTGAGGGCTGGGATATTCTTGACTAGGTTCGTAACTTCTATTTCCATTGTAGGTATCAATTTTTCTTCCGGTTTTGAGTCGGTTGGTTTGTTAAGTGGTTTGTTGGGAGTTCAAACTCAGAGTGAATGCCTAGCCTTTTCTTTAGGTCTTCTAGGTGTATATCGAATGGTTTTAGATCACCTTTTGCTATGAATATCTTTCCTAAGTGTAAGAATCTTATTTCTTGAAATAACGTAGAAGGGATTGCCTTCATACGATGTATCCATGGTCGGCCGAGGATCATATTATAGTTTGTTTCCTGATCTATAATATAAAACTCAGTTAGGATTGTTTTGGGTCCTAATATGACTGGTAGTATTATAGTCCCAATCGAAGTGGCTTTAAGGCTATCGTAGCCTCTTAGTGTATTCCGAGTCGTGAAACAATTTTTTTCTCCATACCCTAGCTTTTATAGGAAAGAGAAGGGGACTATGTTAACTGCTGCCCCATCATCAACCATTGTACATTTAACATAGTTGTTATAATGCCCACACTTGTAAATGTAAGGTTGGATCACCTCTACGTGCAATCTCAGCATCTGTTGGCATTTTTTTTATGTCGAATATAAACTCGGTATCCCTATCCAACTGCCCTGGAGGGTGGATATCAAAGTCTATATGTTTTACCTATGTTTCGAGAGGTGGAGTGATGTTAATTAAATGACCTAAACCTAATGCTTCTAAAAGAGCAGCCCTATGGGGAGGAGAGTTCTTCAGCAAGTCCAAAAGGAGATGTGAGAGAAGGTCTTTGTTAGGTCATTAATTAAATCATAGGCACCTAGGGGGTTTACTAATGGTTGTTGAATGTTATCTGTCTCTAGCAGGTAACTTGGATTTGGCTGAGAGGAATACTCTCGTGTCCTTGTTACAGCTTCCACGTGTAGCTTAGTGTCTAACTCCACTAAACCGACTATCTTGGGTCGTGGCTAACTTCCTAATTGCGGTGCGACAGGTGGATTTAGTGAAGTCAAGGCTTCATGATCATTATTTCCTATCATTACACCCTTGTTCATCCCATTTGGATTTAATTTGTTGTTATTGTGATTTGGGAGTGGATCATTGAAGATCTTGAGGGGTGCGTTTTGAGGGGAGATTGCTCCCATAAAAGTATTTGGTGCAAGTGATACAGGATCTACTAAGAGCATATCTATGAAAAGTTGTCTTTGTTTCTCTAGAAAATGTTGCATGAATTTATTATAATCGCGGAAAGTCCTAGTGTCGTGGCCTCAAATTTTTTGGAAACCAAAATATGAGTTAGGATTGTAATTCCTAGGTTACTGGTTTGGCGCATGTTGTGGTCCAAAACTCGATTAAACTGTTGACTATTAGGATTAAATTTTTGTGCTTTTTGTCTTTGGTTTTGGTTCGGTTTTGATATCCAGGTTGCATTTTGTCTTGGACCTTGTGTTTGGACCTGCCGTTGTTTCTATTGTTGTTGCTATGGACAATTAAAATTCACTGCATTGATTGCTAGGGTAAAATTGTTGTTCTGTTGACTGTTAACTAGTGGTGGAGTATTTACAACATTTTCCTTTTTAGCTTGGTCAGTTACTCCATCTGTTGTCACTCCATGATTCTTGTTAAGGATTTTAGGTCCTTGATTGGAATTTACTGTATTAGGATAAGTCGTAGTGTTTTGGTTGGAGATGATTAACCTCCTGTTTGTTCCATACATCTTGCAACCGCTATCTATTACAGCTTGATCTATTCGGAGGGCACTCTCAAGTACTTCATCGTAAGTTCTTAGTGGGAACTTCTGGACTTCTTCCTTTATCTCTCTACTAAGAGAATGAAGGAATAAATCACATAGTTCCATCTGATCCATGTTCGGAGCACTTACTGAAGAATAAAGGACCGTACGCCATCTTTGGATGAAATGAGCAACATATTCATTGTGTTCTTGCTTAATATGCAAGAATTCCCTTATTCTTGTTCTCAAAAGTTTGTTCAAGTTGAACGTCTTGATGAACTCAAACAAGTTGTTTAAATGAATGTATTGATGCTTGGGTATTCTATAGTACCAATCGAGGGCAATGCCCTCTAACATTTTGGAGAATATTTTAGTAACAACCCCATCCCAAGGGAGAAGTTCTCAAATGGCTCTGGCATAGGCCTTAATATGTGTGTATGGGACTCCTTACCCTTTGTATTTGGGAAAATCGGGAAGAGGTCTTGGAAGCATGACGCTTCGTATAGTGAACTCTAAGGGCTCTTTCAAATATTATGAATAAGTACCTATCGCATAGGTTTTGACCATTGATGGTGCCTGCTGAGGGGGTGGAGATGGAATGGGTTGTTCTTTATGGTATAACATATGTATTTACAGGGGCATAAGGAAACCCCTGTGGTTGAGTGAACATGCCGGGAGGAGAGAACATATCTCCTTGTGGTGATTTGGAATACATGTTTAAGTATGGAGGAGCATTGCCCAGGAGTGGATTGTTTTGTACTAAACTGGGAGGTATCATATTCTCCACTAGAGCGATGTTAGAGAACGCGGTTCTAGTTATAATTTTTGTGAATACTGAGGAGGCATGCCCAACGTGCCTATTCCTGTGAGGAGGTCTACTTGGCTAGGATGATGTGGAGGGTGAGGGATTCCTACTTTTCCAAAATATGAATTCTGACTTGCTTGAGCAAGTTCCAACCCTCTAACCTTTTCAGCCAAGGCTGAAATGACCTCTATTGGTGAAGACACAGTATTTTGCCTTACGGGTGTTTGTTGTGTCGTTTGAGGCTACAAAGGGGTATGATACCCCGCTATGAATTGGTCGTTATCCTACCGAACTTCACCGAGGGCATTTCCCATAGGTGGAGGAATGGGGGTGTTTTCCTGGAATAGAGTATCAAATTGTACTTATAAGCTCCCTACTAGTGGATACATGCTTTGGAAGTGTTTCTCACTTTTGGCAAAGCATGCCAAGTATTCCTCGTCCAAAAAAGGAAGTAGGTGTGACTGTCTACTGATCTATGGTCTAACTAAAACCCGAGGAGATGAAATGGACTCTCCAGTAAACGTCATGTTATTAGAGCCTGAAGGATCTGGTTGTTGTGTATGTCGATCGAACTCCTTAATCTGGAATGAATAACTTGAGCTAGTTCTTTGAGGGGGAGTTTGAGATGATAAGTAATTATTTGAATAATTATCAGCCCATATAGAAAGTGAGGGTGATGGTTGTCTATTTGTTTGACTATATCCTATTTCAAGACCCGAAAGAGGTCTGCCATATGCATCGTATCCCGACATATTCGGGGGGTATATGAATACCCGTATAATAATGGGAAAGAGCGAAGGTGGATGGAAGAATTGACAAATAAAAGGGAAAGAATTGTTTGTTTCATGTTGGGTTCACCAATTTTGTATGATGGAAAAGTGACAAGTGAGTGTAGGAATCTACAAGTAAGCTGTTCCTTGTACCTAACCTCCCGAGGTTGTGCTAAGATAGCCGGTGGGGATGGAATATGTGTGGGGTATAGGCGAACTAGTTAGGCAATCTTATGTATCTAACATGCACTAATGGAATCTATGAATCTAAGGCAAGGAAGGCCCTCCTAACCTAAATTGGTGTGATAAATCATTCGGTGAGGATGGCTGCTTGAAGGCTCCAATCAATATCGAGCTCTGGTGTAATCTAATCTATAGGTTGTGGTATACGTGGAAAATGACCTGGGATAGTTTCATGTATGTTTCCAGACAAGGTCATAAGATGGATTATGGATATAGTGGATTCTATGGGTGATTCTCTAGTCTAGTCCAGAAATCCTTAGCTTGATTAGCTATTATGTCTAGTGAGGATAATTATGTGATAATGATTGGTGGAAGTGGAGAGGACCTAAATACTAATGTGCGTAAACCAGCATCAACGTCTGATTGACTTTGTGGACTCGTTAGGTTGTGGGACCTATGGATCACAACCATAAATTCTTAGTTGTCATGGTACTCCTAATGTCATGTATGGAATTAATCCCTAATACCTAATATCCAATAGTCATATGCCTTTTACGCCTCTATATTTAGAACAAAAAGTTGTGTAATCTTCTTAGAGTACCTTACAGGTGTCGTGGCAACTTGAATTTTTAAGCTAGTGTCTATGTCAATGAGGATATCTCCTACATCTGGCTGTGGGACCAAGGGATCACAACCGAATGCCTGCTCTCTTTCAAGCCCTTCTACAGTCATGCAGATATCTATTTAGGGCAATCTATAGTTTGGCTGATTTATCCAAAATGTGTGTGCTTGGTCGTCTTCTATGTTTAATCCTCTTAACTGTGAGTTGATTTGTTGTAAGTCTATTGTTGTTCGGAAGACTTGGATTCTAAGATTCTAATCTATATCAATTATTATTGTAACAAGATTGGGTTGAGGCACGATTGGCTCGAATACGTATTCTCTGAGCTACCTAGGTCCCGTGATTGTCATGTAAAAGGAAATGATATAAATCGACTAATGATAGAATAAACGGACTACGCAAGATATATCTATGTATATTCCTCTATTTTGTATTTTTGATAAACTATTGAATAGAATTGAAAGAGAAATTATTTAATATATCTAGAAATTGACAACTAAACTAATAATGAAATTAAAACAAACAAAGCAGCCGAGTATAGCTACTTGTATGCGAGTTGTAAATCTATTCTAAATAATCGAATAACTGATCTAATCTATTTGAAAGACTCTTGATCGTACTCGAAGTGAGGAGTGAATCATAGTTTCTCAGAAACTATCAATCCCCATAGCTTCCCTGGCAATATCAAAAGTGGGATTAACTAAAATGAAATTATTGACTACTCTATTTGATATGTTTTAACTAGAAATTTCGATAGCTTGAACCTAGATTTGTCGAATAGTGGTGAATCTAGTTGTGTGGCTTTGTCCCCTCAATGTGGTATCTTTGTTCCTTCGTGCTCACATGAATCCAGAAAAGTGTTAGCATCAACAGAAGTTGGTATCGAAATAATGACAACTTTGGATGTAGATTGAATATAATGTGAGTAAGAGAGGGATAGCACAAGAGACCAGAGCTTAGCTTATGCAATTCTTAGCGGGATTTATTATGAGTCATACAACATAAAATGTCTAGAACCTAAAACTATCCTTTTTGACAAACAAAACCTGTAACTTTAATGGCTTCTGACTAAAAATTGAACTATCCTACCTCAACCGACTATATGAAACAATAACAACTCTAGCAAAAGAAGATTATGTGACTTCCAAATAGAAAAACAACACTATGCATGCAACAAATAAACTAATTCAACTCCTAAACAAGAACTGAAAAACTAGAATTTGAAATGAGAAGACGAGAGGTAAATTTTGAGGGGCCTTTTGCTTGAAAACCAGCCCATTTATTTATAGAATCCCCATTTACCCAAAGGTGAAAACCAAATTGAACTCCTTTACAATAAACAATGGAAAAACACTATTCCAGGGAACCAAAATCATAAATACGAGTAAAGGGAGTGGAAAAAGCTGGTAAATGTTGAAATTTACGTGAGTCATAATAAAAAAATAACATTCTTGAAAAACGTGTGAAGGACCGCCGCCCGAGCGGGTGGCGGTTCAGGACCGCCGCCCTACTCGAGCGGCGGTTTCATCACTAAAGACCAAAAAGCAAAGGAAAAGAGGGGGAAGGGAAAAAAAGCACACAGGGGCTAAGCAAGGCATGCGGGATGTTAATGTACACTTGGAGAGATTTTCGAGATCCCGAACACCTTGCAGGAGACCTATATCATCATTAGGGCACGTGTAACATTGTTCGGTGGTACAAGACCCTACGATTTTCAGATGCGTATAGTTTCCCCAAATATAAATGATATTGGGGTTACCCAAGTAGGACTCAAGGTGAGGTTTCCTAAGTATGGATGGAGGTGATCCCCCTCAAACTAGAAGCTAATGAGATGTTAAAAGGAGTTAGTGAGTGGATTGATAAATGGGAAGTGATGAAAGGGAGGGTAGGTGGGTTGTAGGTAAGGGTATGTGCATGTTGGGTAATGGTTTCAAGGTCATATTAGGTAAGGGTAATGACAATCTAACACACACACATGTATAGATGTGACATGGTACCGATGGAAGATCTTGCGAAATCTACATCGTCCTAAGGTAAATAGGTTTATCTAAATGTAGTGGAAGTGTTTCAAGTATTATGGGTACACAATATGGTCCAGAAACACATCTTAGGATAGGTGCAGAATGTTTAGGTATGATCTAGTACACCAAAGGTTTAGTTGGGATAAACAACATGAAAATAGGAAAGGTAAGGTCATTAGGCTAAACAACATGGGTAACAACATCGCAAGGTATAGCGAGTACAAAAATTCTAATGTCACAAAAGGTGGTTCAGGTTAGACTATATAGGTCATGGCATGGTTAAGGCCTAGGTATAGGTAAATAACATGTCCCTAAATGCGGTAAGGATATGTACAAGTAATTTAGGCTTATGGGTAGGGTGTAAAAGGGTTTGGGAGGGTCGGTAGGCATTTATTCTCAGAATATTTTTAGGTCAAAATGGTATGAATATGGGTGAAATGGGTTAGGGTGAAAAGCGGCCAAGCTAACCTCCAAGGTCCCTATGCCCTCGGAGTGCTTCCTACATAGCCCTAATGAAAAGGGGCCTTGGGACGATGTAGTTCTCCCATAAGCTAGGGAAGAATATGATGAGGTGGAGGAATGGTTTGGTAGGTTCTAGGTAGGATCGATTCTAGGTTAGTTATGCATGGTTGAGTTTAGGTAATTTTAGGTATGATTGAGTTTGGGTCATTTTAGGGATGGTCGAGTCTAGGTCACTTTAGGCATGGTTGAGTTTAGGTTATTTTCGGGATCCCCGAGTTTAATTCATTTTAGGCATGGTTGAGTTTAGGTTATTTTAGGGATGGTTGACTTTAGGTCATTTTAGGCATGGTTGAGTTTAGGTCATTTTAGGCATGGTTGAGTTTAGGTCACTTTAGGCATGGTTGAGTTTAGGTCATTTTAGGGATGGTTGAGTTTAAGTCACTTTAGGCATGGTTGATTGTAGATCAAAAGAGGAATGGGTGATTGTGGGTCATAGGTATGGGTGATTTTGGTGAAAGAGGAATTATAAAAATATAGGTGTTGATGGTTTGGTCCTATATAGGAAGATCAATAAGGAAGAAAAGAGGTGAATGGTAAAGGAGATAATAAGAGTCACCTAATTGATAAGAACCATAACAAGTCTATCATACCAAAGATTGTCTTATGAACATAAGACCCTGAACGAGCGAGTTGCATAATAGACTATTCTAAGGGTGAAGAAAGTCACATTGTCAAGAAATGTCATGTTTTTAGCAAGTCCCTTGCAAAGGAAAGAAATTTAGGGTGAAAAGGTGATGAGGTGAAAACAATTTGGTTTTTAGCGTAACCTAGTGTGAGAAAACATGACTATTTGGTAAGAGACTCAAGATCAAAATAGGCAAGTTCATGATGAAAAAGTTATCTTTTAGTTTTTATTTTTATTTTTATAAACTCGATTGATGTGGGAATTATATGTGGGATGAGTAGATTATCTCCTTGAGGTATTTGTGAAGTGATCGATGTGGGAACCTTCATAATATTTTATTTTATTTTTTTACAATAATACTCTTCTTTTTATGCTAGACTATATACGTTATGGCTAGCTTTGTATAGTTTTCCTTCGAGGGAGTAGTATACTTATAGCAGCAAGATAGAAGTAGTAGATGTCTTTTTTGAGGGAGTCATCTTTCTGCTGGAATTTTGAATCTAGGAGTTGGATCCCATTTTACTTTTGAAATTGTTTTACTTTTGGACTTTTAGGTCATGGGCAGGGCTATAAAGAACAATAGGCTCTTGATTTGAAGAAAAATAGTAACACATAGAGGTTAACTATAAAAGAGAGAGTTTAAGTGATGAACGACCATGGGATTCCATCTTGAAAAAGACAAAAATTATCCATGAGAATCATGCCATGAGTAGAGTCATGGTACTCATATTGAAGATAAGGCTGAAAAAGTGACGGCTAATCACATGATTCTTGTTTAGTCATCGATCCCTAAAATAGGTAAAATGGAAGGTGAATGGTGCTTAAGGGACAAGAATTTTAACTATAAATAATGTGATATATGACTTGATTTAACAATAAAATGGTTAAAGATGCAAGGCATTGAGAGGATCAAGTTCCGGTTTACCTTCGAGTGAAGACAAACTATAAGCACCTAATCCATAGGTATGAGTAACGATATAGGGTCCAAGCCAATTCGGAGAAAATTTTCCCCATTTAATTTTCTCCTCTTTTGTTACAAGTTGAAGGTCGATGAAAATTGTCACGTTTGGGAAGGCGGCTCGAGTGAGTAAGTAGAAGTATCAAGTCCCCCATATGTTAAGTTGGTGCAAAGGTGGGGAGGATCGTAAGGGAAAACCTCACCTATGTGGTGATCATATCGGGGATGTTGGTGAAGGTTACCATACTCTTAAGGAGTAAGGAATGTGTCAATGTTTTACAAGAGATACTCCCCAAGAGTGAGACATTGAAAAACACCTTCTAAGGGATCGGTAGTTGATATGTGGGTAGTGGGAATAGATGAATTATTAGGCGATTGTGAAGAAGAAGCATTGGTTGGTTGAGAAGTAGATGGGTTAGTGGATGGGTTAGCTGTAGAGGTTGTGGTTGTAGTGGGAATAGAGGAGTTAGGTGTGGGAGAGGTAGCAGTAGCATTCTTAGGATAGGGATTTGGGTGAAGGAGAAGTGGAAGTAGTGGTGGATTCCTTAACTGGTACAAGAACATCATTAGGTTGATATAACACATTATAATTTTTGAATGGCGAAGGGTCACTAGAATGGTATAGTTGTGTTTCATTTCCAAATTTTACATAGTAGTGTAAGGTTAAAGGATCACAACCCATGACATGTATCCAAGGTCAGCCAAGTAATGTGAGTTGTACTAGAATTCCCCTCTAAGACATAGAACAATTCTAGAATGGTATAGAGGCCCACACAAATGTGGAGAATGATGGTGCTAAGGGTCGAAGTTATGGCATCATTGAATGAACACAACATAACTGGGTCATTATGCATAAAATTGGTGGGGATACGCATTTGGTTGTATGCATGGAAAGATATAATGTTGATGATGGCACTACCATTGATCATAACACATCAAAAATGTATATTATCAATGTCGACGAAGATGAATAGGGTGAGATCAAGATCATCTCGATTGGAGAGGTAAAATATCATTGTCAAAGAAACTCGAGAGTGGCTAATTGATTAGTAACAAGTGGACCGAGGAAGGTGATGAAGTGGTGAGAGATGCCACATGGTGAGGAGTGATCATGGATGCCATAGGGGTTGGGTCATTAGGTAAAACCTCAATAGATTGTAGAACCTCCATGAGGGCCTGTCGGTGAGACTCAGAGGTTTGGACAAGGTCGTATAATGAAATTTTGAGAGGAGATTGGTGTAAATATTTTATCATTGTATGATGGGAAACCCCATTAGAAATAGGGTATGTGGGTCCCCAAATGGTGATTTTTGGTGTGGGTGTAGATGGTATATTAGGCACATGATTGACGGATGATGTAGTTGTGTTCTCCTTTCCTTTGTCTTTCTAGGCGTGAGTGGTGACTTAGATCATGTTAATTTTAGGAAGAGAGGCGATGGAAAAGGTGTTTCATGAAAGGTATAATGACATGATGGAAAAAACCCAAAGTGTGGGATAAGAGCCTTTTGAAATGAGTAGGGTGCACTGACATTGTGGTGGGGTTTTTTCTATCTCTCTTATACGGACCATATTGATCTAAAATTTTGGAGGTGGATATAATGGTTATGGAGGTGGTTATGCTCATCACCTAATAGGCGATGGTGTATGGTGATAGGTGGAGGTGGAACAAGGTCCTTGTCTAGAAGATCATCTTCATCAAAATTTTCTTTAGGAGGACACAGTTGAAGGAAAATAGTTTTAAGAGCCTTACAACTTTCTACATCATGCCCTAGCACATGGTGGTAGGCATAAATTTAAGTATCTTCAAATCATTTTTATTTGGGTTTGAGTGGATCATAAGGTCTAAGGGGTGGCAATGTGATGAAAAATGTCTCTAAATGGTTAGCTAGAATATTGGCGTAAGACCCTGCCAATGGATCACAATGTGAGGTGAGTGTGGGTCTGGATTGAAGTGTGGGTGATTTTGGTGGGAGAGGGGTCACACAAGGTGGAATTATATGTGAAATGGGTTTGACCACTATTTTGGTAGGTGGTACTATTTTAGATTTGTGTTATACCTTGTTGGGGTAAGATGTAGTAGATGAATTAGCAATAAAAGGTGTTTTAGTCTTTAACTACCTCTTTGGAGGGTAGTGGGTTTTTCAAATTTTGGTTATACCTTCCTGGGTAAAGGTGAGGAAGGAGTATGTGATGTGGAAAGGGAGGTAGATGATGGAAGAGGACAAGTTAGCCAAGGTGATAAAGGAGGTGTGGTGAAGGTTGCTGACAGAGGCAAGGTGGAAGGTATGGGTTGAAGAGAAGGAAATCTCATAGGTACTGATGAGGTTATTGTAGGTGGTGGGGGTATAGGTAGTAAGAAAGATGCGGGTAATGGAAAAGTTATACGTTGTGCAGGTAAGTTGGGTGTAATAAAAGATTGTGATGAAAAGGTGGGATTATTTGATTTTGGTTTTACTTGGATAAGAGGTTGCTTGGCCAAGGTTGATGGGTGAGGTCCTAGGATGGAGGGAAGTGGTGAAGGTGACAGAGGAGTAGTGGGAGAAACTAGTGTATGTGGCCTAGAAGGTTGGGTCTTCCTTTTAGATGGGGGAATAGTTTTTGCATGAGCTTGGGAAGATGTGGCTAAGTCCAATTTGACAAGAGGATGGACTAGGCTTGATGTCAACATGACTCCCAATGTGGTGATGGTTCTAGATGTGGGGAAAATGTAGGTACAGGTAGGTTCTTAGGCATAAGATCAGGTTTGATTGTTGGTAAAGGTTTAGGTGTAGGTGAGGGTGATGAAGAAGAGGTTTTTATGACTAGTATGGGAATGGTTGGTTCAATTGTCTAAAATACCTTTGGATAAATCGTAGAGGTATCAACAGATGAAATTTTTATTTGGGTTGAAAAGGGTATCCAGAAACGTCCCCAAAGCATGGAATTATCAACATAATCCAAGCGTTCTATCAGCGTGAATATGAAACTGTTGTAAGAGGAGATGATATTTATTTAGTAGTAATCCCTGTAAAGTATGTCTGTGAGATAGGGAACTAGTTGGATTTAGACTCTATGGGTAAGAGATCTGAGAGAAAATCAACTGGATCCTAGAAGTCTAATGGGGAATTATCACCAACAGAAATGGTGATTTTAAAGGATCCTCTATTGGTAGGGGAGGTTATAGGTGAGATGAGGTAGGTTCCTCTTTCAAAGGAAAGGGAGGTGAGTATGAATCTCCCTATGTTGGAGAGTTAACACCACAAGTTGTTGATTAGGTTGCAAGGGTAGTGATGAAATGGCATTGACATATATTGTGGTCTCCTCCATGGGTGAAGTGGGAGATGAAGGGGACTCTTCTATGGGTGAAGGAGTAGATGAAATAGGATCCTCTGTGGGTAAAGGAGCTCATGCTAGAATCTCCTCAATGGATAGGATAGGAGGAAATTGAGGAAGGGTTGGTACGATGTCAAAAACAACATGGACTTCATGGACATTACTATCATTAGTCGAAGACTCACCAATTTGGTTAGATGACGGGGTATGGTTAGGGAATGGATTCTTGAAGATATGCAAGTTCTGATTAGCCGGTGCATTTGGGTTGTCCAAGACAAGATCTCCATTATCTAACATTTCATAGAATTTTATTTTGAAGGTTATACAATTACCATTTCTATGAAATTTAACGCGATGATAGTTGCAATAGTCATGTTCCTTGTACCATGTAAGCATAGGATGGGCGGGATCAAAACTAGTATGTGGTTTGACTAGTGATTGAGTAATTTCTCCGGCTTTAAGAAGTTTTTATAATACTAAAGAATAAGGTTCCCCGATTGTAGTGCATTTTCATTGCTCCCGCTTGAATTGAAAATCTTGAACAGGAGAAAGGTTGGAGGAAGGTTTTGATTGATTAGATGGGTGAGACAGGCCAGCTTTTAAAACTACCATGATGGTAGATCCTTTGGCTTTGGAATAATTTTTTGGGGGTTTTGAAGAGGAAGGGGCATCATTTGATTTAAATGTAGTGTTTTTGTTGCACAATTGTATTTTCTTCTCTTCAATGGCACAAATTTCAAGTTTTGTGCCATGGTGAATGCTTCATAAAAGGTATGGAAGGTTTGGCCTTGGAGATTTGGTGAGATGTTCCTGACACAAGCCCTCACAAAAAAATCTATAAGCTTGGTTTTAGGTAGCTAGAATGTAAGCTGGTCAATGAGGCTCTGCCAACAAGTGAAAAAATATGTGATAGACTTGTCATCGTATTGTCGTGTTGAGTACAATTCAGTCATGGTAATATTCTTGACAATATTGATAAAAAAATGGTCCAAGAAGGATTGAGCCACTTAGTTAAATAAGTAAATGGAATGTTGAGGTAAACCATTATACCAATCAAACAATGGTCCTATTAAGGACATTAGGAATGTCCATAATAGTATAGCATCATCATGAGTGATTAAAAAACACCCATGTTTGAAAGATCGCAAATGTTGTTGTGGGTCCTCTTTGCTATTGAACGAGTTTAATTTGGGCATTTCCTAATGTGTAGGGTATGCATGAATGGGAATAGAAGGATGAATGGGCTCATTTTAGCTTTTTTCATATGTCAAAGAGTTGCGAGAGCCGGCCGACACTTACAATGTTTACATCTTTTCCATCATCATTTTAATAAGTTTTTGGTAGGTTGTGATGACCGGGAACCCCGTAGTATAAGGGGTTTGATGATGAATGTATGATGTGGATGACATCTAGGTATATGGTGGTGCCGAGCATGATAACTATGAGGGGGGAATAGATGTAGGTGACAAATATCCGGAATAGGAAATAGACAAGATTGGGAGTTGTTGGTACTATGTGTAAGTAGGTGGGGTGGTCATGTAACGACTCTTGTAGCGATTGGGGGTATGGAATGCGGGATATAGAGGAAGATTTTTAGAAAGGAGTATGGGTTACTCGACACTATGGGTGGTCTGTGATGTAATAGGTATATATGAGGTGGCAAGTGTAGATAGGGATATGCTCAAGGTAGTGATGAAGGAATTGTTGACACAATGGGAGAAATTGACATCAAAAGTGTGACCAATGTCATTGGTGCCACAAATATTGATGATGTGGAGTCAAGTTGGGATACTACAGGTGATAAAGTGGAAGAATGTAAGGTCGTGCTAGTACTTTTCGATGTAGAAGTGGGCACAAGGGAAGAAGGAATGGACACATGCATGTCGTATACTAGTTTTCCCGATCAATATTGAGTGGATGAATTGGTGATATAATGTTGTAAGGCAGCGGGGTTGTGGTCAAGGAGTCTTGTGAACTCCTCGTCACCAGTATTGATGATAATGGCTTGAGTAGGATCCATAGGTGATAGGATGGAAGGTGGTGATGGGATACGCGGGAGATCAAGGCTTACATGGAATAAAAGGGTGTTGGCTTAACTAGGATTCAAAAGCATGTGAGTTGGCATAGGCTTGTCAATCTGATCTCTATAAATGACATAGAAAAATAGAATAAATGGAGAAAAATAGTTTTGAAAGGTGAAAACTGATGTTGTTTTAATTAAATACTTAAAACAAAGGAATCGAAAACAATTGGGTTGATTGATGACGGTGAGAGGGTGACTGATAATGGTTAAGGTGACCGATATATCGCTTACTCAAAAATAATAAGTTTTGCAAATGAGGCAATAATTGATGAAAATGAAGTAAAACTTGGATTTAACAATGATTTTAAAAGATCTAGAGGTATGATGATGTATATGAGAAGTCCCAGAAAGAAAAGAAAATTAATGAGTTATGTTTTGGTAAACTGACATAAAGAAGCAAGGAACCGAAAATGGTTAGGTAAACTGATGATTTTTGGATGAGTGAACCGATGACGCTTTTGAATCAAGTCGTCACTCTGAATTTTGAAAGGATGAAAAAAATTGATTTTATTGTTTTAGATCGATAAAATAGCAACCTTAAACCTAATTATGATAGTCATGGACCCTAACACACTTATAAAAATTTGGAATACACCAACTATAATTGTGGAGTGTGAAATGATGAAAGAGAAATGAAGTGCACAACCTCACAATTTAAAACACAATTCAAGAAAAAGTTAAGAAACATGAAATCCTATGGGTGAACTTTATGTTTTAGCTTATGCTATTTTAGATTGACTTGTGAATAAAACAATTTTTGGTTTGATAGAAGGTGTCCTATGAAATCCAAGAACTAAGGATGGTTTCAGGTAAAGTTTTGGTGGGGCAATCCTTTCTTTGAGATAATGAATGGAGAAAGAAAATAGTTAGGCATCCACTATCAATCCTCCGATTGTGTGATCGTTGATAGATTCTTCCAAGTAGGAGGATGTTTAATAATATATGTAAATTATTTAAGTGGTTTGGTCTAGAGAGAGAGTGTCCAAGTGAACTACGGTTAAATTATTAAACCATCAACCGGGCATGAATTCCAGCATATGAGGAGCTTCATGAGGTTGGAGGTCATTTATAATAGGTTTTTGATAAAGAAAGTTATATATTAGAGTGAACCACTTAGCATGGTCATTACCTGTGTGTGATAGCATAAGCTTTTGTCATTATTATAGAGTACTATATGTTCTTCTTTTGCATGCTACATGTCATTCTATTGTTTAATAATGAGTTGTTAATCACCAAAATGTGGATGTTTTGAATAGGAGCTTCCAAGCAATGGTGAGGATGAGAATGAGGGCTTCATTCTAAGTGATGTTATTGGTGTATTAAAACCCCGAGCGGTATGCAAAGGGGGATGATGACCATGTAGAGTAATGAAGACTATGTCGGCCCCAACACCAGAGTGGAAATTAGACCCGTCAAACTACATTGTCCAAATGTCGATCAATGGTGTAAGTAGTTAAATTGTCTTGAAAAGAATCACAAAAAGGTGATGCATCGGGTAGGGGTGCCTAAATTTTTTTTGTTTCACTATATTATTAGAAGAATAATGAAATAGATATAGGTTAAAGGACAAGGAGGAAGGAATACATGTAATATCGGTTGAAGGTGAAATGCACGCATAGATGACTTCTAGATCAAAAAGATGCGAGATCTCACTTTTACCTAGGATGAACTACTGTAGATACAAAACAATACCAACAAATAGAATTAAAAACAATGAATGGATTGCCTAGTGGAAGATAGATTTAGGAACCGTGATACTTCTTGAACAAGATGTCAATCCACTTTTATATAACAATTAATGCTAGTTAAATCATATATGAAGTAAAGATCTTATTGGAATTGAAATGATTTAGGTATATCATACAAAACAATAAGAAAGGTCGTGCAAAATGTTGTTTAAGGTCAAAACAGAGGGTTGACTTGTTGGTGTTGAGTTTCAGGTCTAGTACGTGCTCTAGGTAAGGATTAGAAATGGTTTTGGTCTATTGGGAAGTGGGTATTAGCTCGCTAGTATGATATATATTCCCAAACACAAGAACTTAGTATCGGTTAACCCGACTTATGCTTTGGTTAGGAAGAGTGACCAGCGTCGGTTGGCTAACTGGCATCGGTAGGGGAAATTATCAGAAATTTGCTAGAATTGGTTTTCTAGACTCCCTGTGATTACACAAAGGTTGGAAATGGTGAGGGTGAGGTCATAAAATGGTTTTGAAGACTAAAATATGATTCGAGAGAGGGTGAAAATTTTGGGTATGATCGGGTGATGGGTTGATGGAAGGAAGGACGTATATGGGTGTGGAGAGGAACAGACTCCAAAGATGAATAAATAAATCTACACAAGGAAATTATAGATTCAAAGTGTAGAGATGGTAAATACTTACTGGAAAATAAATTTAAGGATGTAGGTGATGAAGATGGTGATAGTAGAGATCCAGAGAGAAGAGCCTTTGTATTCATGTTGGGAAAATTTAGATATCCTTCCCTCTTTGTTGTGAATCTGTGATCATGAAGAGGATGATGAATGGTGACTGATGTTGGTAGTGCTCCTGTGTGTCTTCTTTTACCTAAGAGCTAAAGAAATTTGAGTGCTCCAAGTCTCTGGAAGAATGAGATCCTAAATGAAAAAATGACCAACCTAGGAAAAAGGTTGCAAGAACTATATATATGGTAACGATGACGCTCATGGTGATCAAGGCGGTGATTGTGGGTTTACCGACATTGGTTAGGTGGGAAATCCTAGGTTTACCAAAAATAGCAGATCTTGGCTATTTTTGGCGTGCTTTGCTTGTTAGTCTAGGTCTCAAGTGATGGTTAGCACTTAGATAAGTAAGAATGTTGTTGGAGAAGGAATATGAATTTAATGTTAGGGTTATACTAAGTCTCAGTTAGTTAAGATAAGTAGAGACTGAGTCTTAGTTAATTAATAGGCTAAGAATAAGTCCATGGTGAGGTGTCTAGGTGATGTGGCTGGGTGATGTGGTTGGGTGAGGTGTAAATTAATTAAATTAATAAATAATGTTAGGATGGGTATTAATTCAATTGTAAGTAATTAAATTAATATGTATGTGGGGTAAAGGGGTTATGGTTAGGTGAACACATATTTTAACTACTCAAAAAGGGGACCAAGGGGAGTGTGACCTAAATCACATTATCTACAAGTTGATCGGTGATGATTTGGCCTTTGATTAATTTTTGGGGAATAAATTTAAATTAAAACTCTATAAAAATCATGACCCATCGAGCAAGATGCACTTGAGAGATGTGTGTGGAATAATATGTGTCGCAAAGGATCTACCTTGGTGATGATATGAACCTCATTGTTAAGAAGGTAGTGGCATAATTTGTCTACCACAAATACAAGACCAAATCATAACTTCTTGATGTAATTGTAATTGCATTCATAAGAGAGTAAAGTCCAACTAATTTAATAGACATCTCTCTCACGTTGAGAATCATCATGTTGCGCAAGAAGAGATCCTAAAGCATGAAATGTGGTGGAAATGTATAATAAGAAAGGTCACTCAGTTGTGGGAGGTAGTAAGACATGTGGTGTTAAGAGGTATGTTTTTATAACATCAAATTCCCTTTGAAAATGGTTTTCCTAGATAAATTTAGTATCTTTTTCATCAATCAAGTGAATGGTTGGGTTTTTTCAACAAGCCACATAATAAAACAACAAATATCTTAGATTTTTTTATTGCAGTGTGCATAACTAATGAAAATTACGAGGTGGAGGCATGCCAATAATAGAGAGTATTTTATTAGTATTTATTTCAATTCCATGTTGTGAGATAATGTACCCAAGGAGATTATAAGTTGTAACTCCAAATACATTTCTTTGAATTTAACCATACCTTATATTGTCATAAACGTTCGAATAGTGTTGGAAGATCTTTAACATGTGTGGAATGATGCCATGATTTGGCTAGTATATCATCAACATAATATTCAAGGATCTTTTGAATATAATCATGAAAGATATGCATCATTTCTCATTGGTAAGTTTCCCCAACATTTTTAAGGCCGAAGGGCATGACAGTGTAACAAAATGTTCCCCATGGCATAGTAAAGAAAGTTTTTCTTGATCTTCTAGATTGATTTTGATTTTATTATAACCATAAAATCCATCCATAAAATAAATGATATAGTATTCAAAAATGGAATCAATAATGGATTCAATATTCAACAATGGGAAACTATCCTTGGGAAATGCCTTATTGAGATCATTAAAATTGGTAAAACAATAAACCCTGTCATCTGGTTTCATAATAGCCACAATGTTAGACACCCATTCCAGGTAATACAAAGCATGAATAAATCCAACCTCTAATAATTGTTTTATTTTTCTTTGGCTAGAGTGCAACCTTCAGTGCATTTTGCAATTTTTTTTTGAATAGGTTTCGCATTGTGGTGAAGGACGATGTTACACATGGATATAGATGAAAAATAATAGGAATATCATTATAGTTCCATGAAAATATGTCTAAAAATTCATGCAAAACTTGTTGAATATCATCTTGCTCAAAGAGGCATAAGAGAAGCGAGATAACAAAACCATCCATGGATTCTAGTATTTTTAGGCTATATTGAATAATATCTTCATTTGGAAGAGCTGACTAATCCTCTATGTATGGGTTAGTAGGAATGGTTTTAGGAGCATTGAAATTTGCAATAGGCATATCAAATTCTCCAAAGTACGTGGTAGCCTCAAGAAGTTATGGAGAGTGTCTCTTGTGATGGAAATATGAGAGGTGATCATAAACCCCCATGTATTCGATAAGAGAATCTTTAGTAGCAAAATTGTCCAAATTAGGTTAAGTAGCGAGGTAGAGTCACTAATGAGTTCGAGTATATGAAAGGAAGTGAAGAAGTATGTAGAATCGTATCGGCCTCCGAAAAAAATACAAAGGGAAGATGATATCCTATGCCAAGATTTTTAGATTGAGTGGGGAAAGCCCATGGTTCTGTGACTCCTTGACAATGGGGGCCTAAAACATTACTAGAGAAACCATAAAAAAAAATTATAGCCAAGACCTTATTTGTAGAAATACCAAGTAGATGCGAAGATCTAGGGGTGTATATGGAATGCTCAATAGAATTTTAGTAGGTGAAAAGTGATGATCCATTGGAACATCATAGATAATACCTTGATAAATGAATGTAAATTATGTATGAATATCGGATGGAAATGCATGCATGGCATGGATCTAAGGCCTCCCAATAATAATGGTATAGGAAATATTGTTGAAAATTACATGGCATGAAATGGGTAGCATACATTTCCCAATGGTAATGGCGAGGGTGATATTACCTAAGACACACTTGGGAATATTGTCAAATCTAGTAATAGAAACAACTCAAGGAGCCAAAGAGTCCTCGAGAGGCCAAGTTGGGGGAGAAATGTGATATTACAAATATTAAGTCACATTTAAACCCAACATTATTGATACAAACATGAATATAAATGGGGATCATGCTCTAACATGGCCTAAGAAGGAAACTCATATGATGTGAAAGTAATGTGGTCTTCATTAAGAGATAGAGATGAAGTAAACTTATGATACACATATTCAGGTGAAGTATGAGGAGGAATATAAGTATTAGCTAAATAAGATATGAGTTTATTGATAAAATTAGGATGATCCTTTAAAAATAATGGATGGAAACATCAATGGGGGAGAAGATTAAAATATTTAATTGAGAAGAATAAATAAAGATGCGATTGTTTTAGACACATAATTTGGGTCACACTCCCCCTGGTCCCCTTCAATTAATTAATGTTACACATTTAACTAATCATGACCCCTTCATCCCATATTAATATCCATCCTCAAATTGTTAATTAAATTAATTATTTTAATAAAGTTAATTTCATCCTCACACCTCCATCTCATTGTGACACCTAATATTGGATCCATTCCGGGACATTTAACTCATAGTGACCAAGTCATTACTCTTAGCACTGAGTCATCACTCCCAGTGCTGATTCACTACTTGACCTAACTAACTAAGAATTATTCCTAAACCTAACTAGATTTATTCTAAGATCTTCCTACCTTCTCTCATGAGAAATCTACTTCCCTAAGTAGACCCAACAAGGAAAACACACCAAATCTGGGAAGATCTAGCTATTTTTGGTAAATAAGAATATTTCATCCTAATCGATGCCGGTTTATCCTTAGCCAACATCAGTCACCTAAGCCACCATCGCTTATTTTACATATAATTTTACAAACCTTTACCCAAGTTGGTCATTCAGTGATTGGAGCCTCATTGCATTCAAGCGTGAATCTTCAAGCCCTCCTACATCTAGATGACAAACACACATAACCATAGTGCAAGAAAAGTAGTCGATTACCCTTATAGAGCGTAGGAATACTCATGGGAGTACACAGGTTGTACTTGTCGTGACACGGACCTAGGAATTTCTTCTTCGATCAACATCCAACCACCTCCACTCACAGGATTTGTAACATACCCATTAAGTATTGTGATTTCAACATTTGTGCTTATTCAAGTATAGATATTTCATTTCTTTTAATATTTCATTATTTCCATTACCTATATATCACCCTCTTCCTACTAACCCAATATTCAACCATCCCAAGCCTTTACACCCTTTCCAACCTCATATTCAACATATCTCGAGTCTTCATTAACAATATCATGACCTTATCAAAACCACCTTCACTCTTTGTGTAATCACAAAGAGGTTCAAAGTCAATATCCAATGGTTAGGATTAAAAATGGGAAGCATGAAAATTGGATGTTGAGTTAAATTCGCTTGTTGTATGTTAATAGGAGATGCCTAAATCTTATCAACTACAATAGGACATGTTATTTCTTACATTAAATTGTATTAAATAGAGGATTGATAGTCGTTTGAGGAAACATCGTGCTTCCCGGATCTATCCTTGCTATGTAGTCCTATGAATCTTGTTATTTAATACTATTTTTGGTCTTGTTATGTTTCTTATACAGGTTATTCCTCTTATCCAAAGGGAAGTTCACACAATCAGCTTGGATCAAAAGTCTACAACACACGCAACACCTTCTACTGTCCACATAACACACGCATTCCTCCTATGCCCATTACCCACTTATTTTTTTATCACATTTAATTTTGAGGTAAAACATTTTGGCACACCCGGTGGGACCCATATGGGGTTCTTTGCATTGTTCATTCCTAGGGAAAATATTGTGTGTCTATTTTCATTTGAAACAAGTTCACATTAAGCTTCTTCTCTGGAAATATTATTTTCTTCTGATTGTCTCAGTGACACTTATTTTTGGGATTAAAAAAGAAATCTTATTTATTTTGTTGCATTAAAATTAGTTAAAGGTATGCCCTTAACCTCTTCATAATTTGTTCTCATCGAATATAAATTTTTGTTTTGGGTTTTAAAACTTGTGTGCTTGAATTTTTAAGTTTTTGCATTATAGCTCATTTAAATTGTGGGTAACCTATATGTTGTAAGTCATGCCCAGTTGATGGTTGAAAAATTGAACTATAGCTCACATTTTGCACACTCTCTATACCAAATCACTGAAAACAAACTACACAGTTCTTGAACAACATATTTCCTAGAAGAAGTTGTCAACAATCGCATGATTGGAGGATTGAAAATGGGATCAAGATGGTATCTCTGTCCATTCATCATATCAAAGAAGGATCTACCACATCAAAATTACTTGAAACTAACCACAATTATCATCTTTTTGTAGGGCACCATTGTTAACCAAAAATTCTACCTTTCTTACAGTTAGTTCTAAATGGCATAAGCCACAACATTAAATCTACAACTTAGGATTTTGTGTTTGTTATCTTTTTTTCTGCTTGCATTTTGAGGTGTGAGTTGTGTTTTTTCATTCTTTCTCATCCTTTTTTCCCCCACATCACGATTGGTATATTCCGGTTTTATTTTGATTGTATTAGGACTCCTCATAGCCATACTCAGTCTCTGGGTTAACCCTTATATTTGTTCTAAATCACCAAAAACTTCATTTTTAATTCTCTTCCCAGATTTCACAAAGAATCGATATTAGTCCAAAGGACTCGCCATCACTTAATTGACTAACGATGGTTTTATGCTTTTTGGTTAGTTTTACCAAAATAGTATTCTTCAACTTTATGTTCTTTTTCATGTTTGGCTTTGCCATTTTATCACACTCTTGATGCGTGATATCATCTTCGAGTCCGTTGACCCATTTTAACCTTTCATTATGAGATATTTGAATCTCTTATTTTTCACAGTAATTGACAATGGTCTAAGCTGACCATAGGTGGTTACCCTCATACCAGCATCGATTACCTCAACCAACGTCAACATATGTACTTTGTTTTTCCAATTAGAACAACAATCTAATCACTCATTTTAGAATAATTTTTCCCCAATAATTTTTTGTTTCGCATCATCGGTGAAACTCATAATATCTTTTTGTCGTTAGTCACATGGTTTTGACTCGTAAAAATCTAACTCTCTCATTTTTCACACTAGCCGCAAACCTCTCCCACCTAGCACATTGCCCCCTTCAATCTCATCACCTATAGATCCCAATTAGGATCTTTCCATACCCACTGGTGATGAGAAGTTTATAAGACTCCTTGATCACAACCCCATTGCTCTATAGTACTATCTCTCTCATTCATCCACATGCGATTCATCGGGGCAGCTTGTAAATGGCATGCCTATTTCCATTCCTTCTACCCTTGCACCCAATTTTGCATTAGCTACTACTAGTTTTGCCTTAACCTCTTCCACCTTAGCATATGTGGTTTCCCAAATTGACCCTACATTATTGATATTTTCTACATCTACGACATGTGTTGCACCTTTGATGTATTTGACTCCTATGATTTCATCCACACCTTTATCAACCACCTTTAGTGTAGGTATGTTTGTACCCTCCACCTCTCATATACCTATTGTATCTTAACCACCATTGGTGTCAAAATCCCATACTCCATTCCAAAACATCATCCTTTCAATCTTGCAGTCTCTTCCTTTGATTTCTACAATAGTCTTTACATCCACTCTACCTACATATACTTATCACCAACATCCCCCTATTTCATCTACCATTTATTTTAGGATATTTAACATCTACATCTATTCTGCCTATATTCCTTAGAATTTTCATACTCAAGCACCACCACATACCGGGATTTCCCCATGACATACCTACCTCATCTACCCCCTTATACTGCAGCGGGCGGTGCCCAGTCATCATGACCTACCAATGATCTTATCAAAATGATGATGGACAAGATGCAGACATTGGAAGCATTTATATCTAGCTCACGTAACTCTCTGACATACGGTGATATTTTAAATGAGACCATTCAACCATCCATTCCAATTCATCCATACCCTCTGCATTTATAAATTCTTAAATTCAACAACAAAAAAAAAAGACCCTCAACAACACTTATGGTCTTTTAAACATGTGTGTTATATAATAGCTCATTATGACTCTTTACTCTTGGGGACATTCCCAATTTCCTTGATAAGTTTGGCTTTAGATTGGTATAGTACTCTACCCAGAATTCCATCTTGTCATTTAATCAAGTAGCTTAGGATTTTCTAGACCACTTTTCTATCAACATTGTCAAGAAGGTCACCATGACTGACTTCTATACAAAACACCAATATAAAGACAAATCTCTTGTAGATTTTATCACTAATTGATTGAGCTTGATCAAAAACTCACATTCCAACTACTTCAAACCAAGTTAATAGAGTTAATCACCAAATATTTTGCTAGACACATATTTCCAACTCTCCAAGTTCAAACCTTTTGCACATTTGACAAGGTGTTCACCATGGCCCATAAAATTAAAATTCATGCCATTTAAGAGAAGAACATACACTTGCATAAAAAGAATGTTGCATTAAAATAAAATGATACCTCTTCTTCTTCCAAAATACAAAGTAATTATTAACAAGTAAAAGGATTTGCTAATGCATTAGTTTTGAAAGTGGCAATCTCATCCATCCTACCAATCAAAGCCTTCTTCCAATCTTTCTCCTATTTAGGCCTTTCAGTTCAAGAGGGTGAAATGAAAAATATACTCCCATAGGAGAACCCTACTCTGTAGTTTTAGAAAAAATTCTAAAATCCATAGCACTCAATCTTGCACCACAAACCACATACTAGTTTTGACCTCTCTTGTCCTATGCCTACATGGTATAAAGAAAATGATTACTGCAACTATCATCACATTAGAGGTCATAATGAAGGTAATTGTATAAATTTTAAAAACATCGTCTAAGAAATGTTAGATAATGGAGATATCATCTTGGATAACCCTAATGCACTAGATAATCATAACCTTCACATCTTTAAGAAGTCATTCCCAAATCACACTCCACTATCTAACCAAACTGGTGAAAACTCGACCAATGATATTAAAGTTATAGAGGTTCATGTTTTTTTCGACATCATACCAACTCTTCCTACTCAATTTCCTCCTACTCCATCTATCAAGGAGATTCTTGCACAAATTCCTTCATCCACGGAGGGAATTTTTTCATCTGCTCCTTTACCCACAAAGGAGTCTCCCTTATCTCCTCCACCCATAGAGGAGTCCACCATATCATCCGTTGCGGTTCCCACACTCACCTCTCAACTTGATGAACAACCCACAGTACTTACTCTTCTACCCAAGAGAGAGTTATGCTTACCTTCTTCTTCACCAAAATATGAACTTACCTCATCCAACTTGTCATCTCCCCTACCCACAGGGATCCATTAGTAGTGCCCCTTCCTATTGGTCACAATTCCCTATTGGTATTTCTAGGATCTTATTTATTTTCGCTCATCTCTTTTACCCATAGACTCAAGGCAACCATTTCCCTATCTCACAAACATTTTTACAAGGATTACTACCAAATCAACATCATCCCCCATACATTGGTGTTGTTCTCATGTTTGGCTAACTATTTTTATTATGTTGAAAATTCCATGCTTTAGGGACATCTTTGATTTTTGTCTCAAATAAAATATTGATGTTTTATGTTGATACTTCCATGATCTATCCAAAGGTGTTTTAGGATACCAAACCCACCTTACCCATGCTAGTTGTAGTGGCCCCTTCTTCATCACACTCACCCACACCTAAACCTTTACCAACAATAAAAAAATTCCTATGCCTAAAACCTTACTTGCACCTATAATTTCCTCTATGTCCAAACCCATTACCCCATTAGAGTCATACCGACATCAAAATCCTCCTATCAAAATATATTTAAAAACATCCTCATAAGTTGTCGTAAAGAATATTCCCCACATAAGAGGAAGACCCAACCTCTTAGGCCACATACATTGGCTTCACCCACTACCCCTCTTTTACCTTCCCCACTTCCATCTATCCTTGGTACCCACCCATCAACGTTGGCCAAGCAACCTCTTACCAAAAGTAAACCAAAAAAAAAAAACCACCTCATCATGATCCTTTTTACACCAAAAGTACTTACACATTTTATGCCTTCTAAGTCACCTACATACTTTCTACCTCCTATACCTACACCAATTATAGTATCCTCACCATTACCCATGCCAGTCCCTTCCCCTCAACTAGTAACTTCCACATTGCCTCTTAGCACAACCTTCACCCCACCTCCATTATTTCCTTGGCTAACCTGCCCCCTATTCCTTCGCCATCTACCTTCCCTTCTACATCACACGCTTCTTCTTTACCTTTACCCAAGAAGGTGTAACCAGATTCCAAGAACCCACTACCTTCTAAAGAGGTAGTTAAACCTATACTAACTTCAACAACTAGTTCGGCTACTACATCCTTACCCAAGAAGGTGTAAACCAAACCTAAAACCATACTATCTACCAAATAAGTGGTCAAACTTACTCAACCTTTGATTTCACCTCTAGTGATGCCTCTCCCACCAAAGTCACACACACTTCCATCCAAACTCACACTTACTTCACATTTTGATACATTACTACGATCTTACGCCAACATCTTATCTAGCCTTTTGGAAACCTCTCTGTCATCACATTGCCACCACCGCTAGACCTTATGACTCACTCAAACCTAAACCAGGGATGGTTTGATGATACCAAAAATTGCACTTAACATCATGTTCTAGGGCACGATGTGGAAAATTGTAAGACTATTGTTCTCTAACTATGTCCTCTCAAAGAAAACTTTGACGATGATGATATTTTAGATGAGTACCCTTTTCCACCTACACCTATCACTACACATCCTCATCCCATACCTATTCAATAACCTTTATCTCCCCATCCACAACCCTTTTATCCTCCTCCAACATTTGAGATCAATATGGTCTCAGTATAAGAGAGATAGCCAAACCTCTGCCAAAATGCCAATGTACTCGCATTATTTTTACAAAAACCAAGATGTTTCCTCACCATATTTTTTTCCCATCTTGTTGCTACACCTATCATGATGTACTTTCTCCTATACCATAGATCAATATGGTTAAAATTTCCACTCTAGCCTCGAAGGAAAAAGGAAAGGTGAAAATAACCAGCTCATCGATAATATTTTACCCAATATTCTATCTACACTTGCACCTAAAATCCCCATCCATGGACCCACATATCCTATTTCTCGACGGGATTTCCCATTGTGTAATGCTTAAACAATTGCACAAGTCTCATCTCAAAATGTCTTTATACAACCTTTTCCAAGTCTCTGAGTCTCGTCATCAGGGACCTCAATGAGGTCTTGCAATCTACCATCGAGGTTTTACCTAACAACCCTACACCTATTGCGTCCATCATCACTCCTCACCATGTCGCCACTCTTACCACTTCGTTTTCCTTCCTATGCTCCCGCTACCACTCATCAAATAAGAGTTCTTAGTTTCTCGACGATGAGATTGTACCTCTCTAATTGGATGATGTTGAACCCACCCTATTTATTTATGTCTACGTTTATAATATATGTGTTAGATGTGTTATGACCGATGAACATTCCAATATCAAAAACATTTCCTCCCATGCGTTCAACCAAATGCACATCCCCGCCAACTTCATACATAATAACCTAGTTATGTTGCATTCATTTAACGATGTTATGAATTCCACCCTTGCACCATCACTCTCTAAGTTCGTGTAGGCCCCATACCATTCCTGAATTATTTTATGTCTTAGAGGGGGAATTCCAATACAACATGCTACTTGGCCAACCTTGGATCCATACCATGGGTTGTGTTCCTTCAACCTTACACCGTTGTTTAAAATTTGAACATGAAGGGAAAAACTATACCATTCGAGCTGACCCTTCACCTTTCAAGATTAGTAACATGTTGTATAGACCCAATTATGTCCTTATACTAGTTAAGGTATCTACCACCGCTACCAATTTTTCTTCAAATTACTTTGCCTCATCCACCACTTATAGTACTACATATTATGCAACTAATTCCTCTATTCCCACTAGGACCATAGCTTCTACAAACTGACCCATCAGCCAATCCATCTACTCCTCAAACATCAAATGCTTCTTCTTCCTAGTTGTTAAGTGCTTCATCCATTCCCACTACCCACATACTAGTTACTCGATCCCTTTTAAGGTGTTTTTCAACTTCTCACTCTAGGGGAGTACCGTTTTATAACATTGAAACAATCCTTACTCCACAAGAGTATGGTAACCTTCACCAATATCCCCACTATGATCACCACATAGGAGAGGTTTTCCCTACTAATCCAAGCCACCCTCCCAAACTTGACCATTTTCCTCCCAGGCCTTGATATCTCACCATTTTCCTCCGACTTCAATATCTCACCAACTTTCACCCACACCTTCCACCATCATTGTGTTTGGAAGGGCTTTAGCTTTGGTTTCTATGAATAAGGCCACCATACTATCATTCCTTGAACAACTCATAAGCATAAAGACCACAATGGTATTAGATTTTCCAAATCACCTCCCAAGAAGGATTGAGTCAAAATCATTGAGGACAATCAACATTCCCACCCCATTAATCGAATTCACCACCTCGCACCTATAGAGTATATAGATCCGTAGAATCCATTCCTCCTAACTTTTTTCATGAACCCCATTACCCTGTGACCTCTCGACTTATCAAAGATGATGACAAGGCTCCATATTATCTTCCCTTCTTATATCCTGACATGATCAATGAGGATATACCTTCTATTAATGTCGTTCAATGTCAAAACAATGAGTCTATTCTCACCTACCTTCATGTGGAAGATTATTATATTCACCGGTTATTACCTTCTGAGATGTAAACCATGTTAAATTAATTAACCAATGAAATCAATATTCACACTCGGAGACCAGTTAAAAATAGGCCAAACTTTAGATGCTACTTTGAGCGAAGCTTTCATGTATTTCCTCTGGGATCATAACAACACTTTTTTCTTGGTCCTACACTGATATGACTGGTATTGACCCAAACATTGTGCTCCAAAATGTTGTAACCATTCCCGATGCCAAACCCGTGAAATAGAAGTTGAGATAAATACATCCTCGCATTGTTGTTCCCGTCCAAAGAAGAAATCTAACACCTTCTTTTGGTTTCCTTCATCCTACCCATTGATTATCCCTAATGGATCTCTAACATCATTCCTATCACTAAATCAATAGGGGACTCTACATTTGCATAGATTTCTATGACCTTAACTTAGCTTTACCCAAAGACAAATTTCCTCTACCTAGTATTGACCAACTAGTTGATCTCACTCGCCGGCCATGAGATGATATCACTCATGGATGGTTTCTTGGGTTATAAAAAATATTACTAACCCCAAAAGATCAACAAAAACATCATTCATCACTCCTTAGGGGAGCCTTCTACTATCGTGTCATGCCCTTTGGCCTTAAAAATGTTGGTGCTAAATATCAACGGACTATGACTAATATTTTTATTGACATCATACATAGCATATTATAAGATTACGTTGACAATCTTCTTGCCAAATCTAAACATCGGGTTGAGAACCTTGTTATACTTAAAGTTGTCTTTGACCATCTCATCAAATACTGCATTCACCTCCAACCTAATAAGTGTGTCTTCGTTGTTCTCTCGTAAAATCTCCTTGGTTTTATCATTTATTTGTTTTGCATTGAAGTTAATCCCATTAAAATCAAGGTTATTCTTGAGATGCCTCCACCTAATAAACTTCATCAACTTCTTAGTTTTCAAGGAAAGTTTCAATCTATTTGTTGCTTTATTCCTCAACTTTTCAACCACTCCAATCCATTTAGCCATCTTCTCAAAAAGGATGTCTCCTTCATATGGGATGATGAATGTCACAAAGCCTTTGATTCTTTAAAGCAATACCTCCTCCAACCACCTGTGCTCATTCCCCCTAAGGATGACCAACCATTTTACCTTTACATTTATGCTACTGATCATTCCTTAGGTGTCATGCTCGCTCATTATGATGAGTAACATAGGGAGAAAAAATATTATTATATAATTCATACACTTTTAGACTATGAAACTAAATATACTCACACCGAAAAACTCTGCTTAGCCTTAGGTTTTTCACCACTAAACTTTTCCATTACCTACTCAACCACAAAAAATTTGTTATTACCAATACTGACCCCTTATATTACATGTACGTTAAGACCTACCAACATAAATGTGTTACACATTGGATCACACTTCTTACAGACCTAGATCTAGAATTCATCCATAAAAAATCTATCAAAGGACAAACCATTGCTAGCTAACTCATAGATGCACCTCTCTCTAGAAACCAATCTTCTAACTTTGATTTCCCTAAAGAATCCATCGTTACCCTCTCCCTGGAAAATGAAATTTACCAGATGACCTTATTCTTCAATGGTTCCAAATGTTAGTGTGGGGGTGGTGTCATAGTTATCCTCATTCCTATTAATGGTGAGAATATGCCATTATCTTTCAAACTAGCTTTTAATTATACTAACAATATCACCGAAACTGAAGCACTCATGTTAGGTCTTCAAAATCCATAGCCTTATATGTTAAATCAATTAATATCTTTGACAACTCTCAACTAGTTGTGAACCAAGTTAATGGTATATAACATTTTTGTAATGAGATAATTCAAAAGCATAAGCATCATGTTAACATGATTTTTACTAACTTTGACCTTTATGACCTTCAAACCACCCCGCATTCCATTAATAAACTTGTGGACATCATGGTCTATCTTGCTTCTCAAATCCCCACTTCTCCCTTTGACTCAAAAATATTTGTCATAGTATAAAGGTTTTAATCACCTTCTTATATAATTTGAGATGTCAACCTTGTAGGAAACATTGAAACTGACCCACGTGACCTTTGGTATAAGTAGTTTGTTGACTACCTTTCCCTTTCAATTTTGCCTCCAGATCTTACTTGCAATGGACAACGAGCCTTTCTCAAAAGTGTCTCTCACTATGTCATCATGGGTGGTCTTCTCTATAAATGCGGATTTGATGGTATCCTCTTACGATTCCTTACAAGTTCTAAAATTCCATACACCATCAAGTAAGTTCACAATGGGATTTGTGGGGGTCACTTCAAAAGCTTAGTTATCGCTAAGCACATCCTTCACCTGGGCTATTACTTGTAAAACCTAAACCGTGATTATTGTGACTATGTCTATCAGTGTGTGATGTGTCAGAAACATGATAATTTTCATCACACCCATAGTCATGCCTTTCAAATGCACAAGACCTTTGGTCTTTCTCTTAATGGGGTTTGGATCTTGTCAAAGAGATCAACCCTCATTCTTCCCAACGTCATCAATGAATTATTACACCTACCTAATATTATACTAAATGTGTAGAATTTTTACCTCTTATTTCTATAAAATACGAGAAATTTTTTCAATTCATCAACCATCACATCATTTGTCACTTTGGTGTTCCTCACCGCCTCATCACTGATAACAGAAAACAATTCAAAAATAAAACCCTATAGAAACTCTGTGATGCCTTTGGAATTTAACTTAGTTTTTCTTCACCTTTTATCCTCAAACAAATGGCCAAGATGAATTGAATATTAAAACTCTAAATAAAATTCTTGTGAAATTGGTTAATGATATTGGTAAGGATTAGCACACACACATTCATTTTTCCTTATGGGCATATTGCACTAGTATTCCCACTCAACCGCTTCCACAACTTTCTCTTTGGTGTATGGTATAGAGGTTGCCTTGCCTCTCAAAGTATAAATTCCATCTCTTTGTATATAACTCAAATATATGCTCAATGATGATGATTTTTTCTAGGACCGTTTGACACAACTTGAGCTATTAGATGAATGTCTTCTAGATGACCTCATCCCGAAAGAAAATCAACATGTAACAAAAGAAAAGAAAAGTAAATGGGGAAAGTTCACCCGTAATTGTCTTGGACCCTATATCATTACTCATACATATGTATCAGGTGTTTATTGTTTATCATCACTCGAAGGTAATCCTAAACCTAAGCCCCTTAATTCCTTTCATCTTCAACCATTATATTATTGAATTGAGTCCTATGTCACATTCTTTCTATTAAAATCTCATCCCTTGAGCAACATCCACCTTCCACTTACCTATTTCAAGGATCAACGAATAAATAAGAATCATGTGATTACCCATCACCTTTAAAATTTATTTTTAATATTGGCATCATGGCTCTACTCATGGATACTTTTCATCCTTTTCAGGAAGGAATTCTATGGTTGTTCATCACCTAAAACCTCTCCTTCATAGATAAACCCTGTGTGCTATGGTTTTGTCTTCATAAAAGAAGCCTATACTTCTCTATAGTCTTGTCCATGACCTAAAAGTCCAAAACAAAAACAATTCAAAAGTAATATATGGTATTTTCAAATTCAAACTCCTTGAGTCAAACTTCTTGTAAATAGATGACTCCCTCCAAAAGGACATATATCTTTCCATCTTGCTACTATAAATAGACTTCTCCCTTGAAGGATAGCTATAAAAAGCTAGCCCTATTATACATAGTCTATCACAAAAAGAAGACTATTTCTAGAAAAAATAAAATAAAAATATTCTGAAGCTTCCCACATCGATCAGCTTCACAAAGACCTCAAGGAGATATTATACTCATCGCACATAGACTTTCCACATTGATCAGTCTATAAAACAAAATAAAAAAGAAAAAGATAACTTTTTCATCATGGACTTGCCTATTCTGGTCTTGGGTATCTTACAGAAGAGACATGTTGTCTCACACCAAGGTTACACTAAAATAACCCATTTCACCTCACCGTATTTTCTTTCTCATCTTCCAACTACTCAAGGGATGTGTTGTAAATGTGACATTTCATGGTCATGTGAATTTATTCACCCTTAGAATAGTCAATCGTGCAACACATTTAGGGTCTTACATTCATAAGTTAATCTTTGATATGACAGACTCATAATGGTTCTTACCAATTAGGCAAATTTTTTTCTCCTCTTCTTTTTCACCTCTTTTCTTACATATTGATCTCCTTCGCAGAATAGAACTTGGAAACCTACATTATGGGAATTCCTCTTCCACCCAAATAAACCATGCCTATTCAACCTATACTCAATCATGACTAAATGACCTAGACTCAACCATTCCTATTCAACCTATCTTTTAGAACCATGCCTATTCAACCTATACTCAACCATGCCTAAATGACCTAGACACACTCATGCTTAAAACCTACCGACCCATTAACATCCCTTATCATATTCTTAGCTAGCTTATGGGAGAACTACATCGGCATAAGGCCCATATTCACCGGGGCTATGTAGGAAACACTCTTAGGGCATGGGGCCCTTGGAGGTTAGCTCGTTCACTTTTGACCCTTTTTAATTTTATGAATTTACATGCTCATTCTACCCTAGTATGTTTCCATTTTTAAAAAATATTGGAAATTAATATATCGTAGAAAAAACATACATACCTAAAATTTTATAACATCAACCATATCATACATTAATCATTTAGCATTTCCATGATATCAATTACTTGGAAATTTAAACAAAAAATAAATGAAACACATCATTTGCATAAAATCATTAACCTAGAAATTTTTGACTCCTCCATGCCTATAACTAACTCCACCATGCCTATACCTGACCAAACCAGGCCTATACCTGACTCCTTCATGCCTAAATGACCTAGACTCAATCATGCCTAACTCACCTAGTTCCCATGGTACATAATAAAAATGGAAATTAAAAAGAGTAAATCATCCATCTAATAATAATCATCAACTATATAAATAGGAATGTATGTGTATCAATACATATATAAACAAGGATAAATAATCAAAGTATATAAAAGAATCACATATAAAATCTCACAAAATCTTCAGCATGTAGGCCGATATATATAAATCAAAATCATCATACAAGTATAAGATGTCATGATCAAACAACCCAACATGAGTCCCTCCTCTCCACTCCCACCCATCTCCTCCTCCTAGCCCTCAGTTGGGCCCAGTCTGTGAGACTTGGTAGCCTCACCCATACCCTATCTCTGGGGCCAATGAACCCATGTGATACCTAAGCTAAGAGTCCTAGACCTGGTCCTCTCACTAGCTACCTTCTAGGCCATATACTCAGCATATGAGGGAACATTAATACATGTAGTGGCTAGATGGTCCTAGTAATAGTGGGCCTCATTCAGGGCATCCATGAACCTCACCATAGATATGGTCTAGGGTGGTTCCATCGACCTAACCGCCACTTGTGAAATTTTCCCTACCAATAGAGGACCATGTCTTGGTGTCGGTTCCTGTACTATGGGACCCTGTCTTAGTGCCTATGTTTGTACCTATGTAGCTACCTAGGCCTCGTAAGGCTACGACTGTGCTTGCACGGCTACCAAATCTCCCTATTAACTAGTAACATGCACCTATAAGACTCGCTACCCGTACACCATCCCGTGCGGGAGCCTCGTACATGTACCTATACTTAAGCACGAGAAGTAGTCATCTAACCCTATAATGTAGTCATCTTCCTTGTCAAAGTAATCATGTGGTGCTCAAATTAATCTGGCCCCTTTTTTTTTGAAATTTTCCTTTGACGTTTGTTGTGTTTTTTTCTTCTTCCCATGAGGGGTGCGATTTCAAAGGTTTAGAGTCATTGTTTAAATTCTTTTTATTCTCCAATGTGTTTACTATTTCTCCTTTTTGGATATGTATTATTTTTGAAAACCCTTGCAAAAAAATTATCATGAATCGAGGTTTAAAAATCAGAAAAATTACCTGTGTGAGGTGTTCCTTGATCATGTCAATAATTTCATATTTTTTTCCGTTCCCTTGTTGGTATGTGGAATTTCCGATTGGATGTGGTATGGTGGTTTTAAGTTACAAACTTATAACTCTCTACAACATTCATAAAATGCAAAGTAGGTTCCATAGCCCCCGAACGAATATTCCTCGAATATTCACAATCAAAAAATGCACAAACAAAATTTATTCTTCCTCTAAAGGTGTACACTTGTCACAAGTGGGATGGATGTGGGGATCGGGGCATAGTTGTATTTTCACACACCAAGGTAATAAGGTATAAAAATGCAAAAAGCTCCCAAGCCCACAAAAGACACATGGCTCTTTCTTATGCAAGGAGTGGGGAAGCGGGTCATCGAGAAAATTTATACTTTTGGTTTAAATTGAAAAAGGAAAAAAGTTTCAGAAAGGGCCCATAGCTCCACTATCTTTTAGGTGCGACCATGTGTCAAGCTCAGATTGAAATTCAAAAGTGGAAGTCGGGTCAAATGACTAAAAGTGTATGTGTTTTAAAACATGGAAAAAATGCAAAGAATCTCCCTGAGCCCACATCGACATAAGACTTTTCCACGTGGATGACTCACTTTTAAAATTGGGAAAAGTGGAATGAATGGCCATGATGTAACACATTAATTTCTACCACCATCAATGCATTTTGCACAAATCAAGGATGATTTTAAAGTTTTTCAAATGCCTTGATCCTTTTATTATCAATTGTCGAGATCTGTTTCCATCATTAGTAATTTTCATTGAGGAATATTGAATTTGACCGTGGAGCTCAATTGGGAACTAGAAGATTGAAAAGCTTTCAAATTGAGGTTGAATTTCTCAGACATTCATGAAAAACCGGTAAGAACTAAGGAACTCCTATGTGCTTTTCTTTTATTGGCAAGAAATTTGAAGTAAAGCTAGGGTTTTAAAGATGAAAACCATGCCATCCTCATTCTTAGTTGCATTTGGAATCATGAGTGATTTAGATAAAATTACATAGACACAAACTTAATGAATGCTCGACTTAAAATATTTTCTTCAGAGATTGAGTAGCCCTAATAAGAGTGAGTCTATGAAATAAATTCAAGATAGCCACATCACTTTAGCTGGTGTTATTCCACCATTAGTTCATTTCCTAGAATTGGTATGGCATTACGCTATGAACTATGACCCAAAAAAAAGGGAAGTGCTAGACGGAAGTGGTGATGTAGTGTTGACATTGACACTGACTAACTATTAGGATAATGCTCAAGTTACCTATGATAACTAATCCAATAACCTTGGGTATCAAGTTAGCCTTATGAGATTATGAGGAAAAGAAAAATATTATGCTAAGCTCATAAATACAAAATGGCTCCTAGTAGAGAAAAAGGAAACAACTCAAATCCCTAAAAGATTGGTTAGGGCACAATTTGTTGAAGAAGTGAGGATGTTATTGTATTATTAAGTCAAATGGATGGATTGGAGACTACAAATGAGTTCAAGGAATGGATGTGTACCTACATGTGGATAATTTTGGAAAGGAAGGGGAGCATCTACTGGGCTACTTTTATTGTGGAAGAACTTCATGGTCACATGGTTACCTTGGAAGAAAAAATAGAGATGGGTGATACCTCAGAGTTGGAATTTTACATGATGACCTACCTAATTTACAATGTTGTAGGACATAGATGTTTCCCTAGCCTTTTTCCATGTGCTGATTTTAAGCAATGCCAAATGCATGAGATTTTTCCCCAGTTGTAGTTGGTTAATTGGAGTGGGAATGTAAGATTGGTCAATGATGCTTCTTTGCACCAATTATATGTCTTTTCAAACCAGAATGGGGGCAGTATAGGATTTATGAGTAGGATAGGAAAGTGATTATGGAATATGGGTGTTATTTTATTCAGTATAAGAAATTCACATATATAAGAGTTAGTGGTTTTGAAGGTAAGCCATATAAGTTTCCCATATACTTAGATGATAAAATGGCTTTGTGTGAACTAGAAAGGCAATTAACACCAGTTCACAAATTGATTGTTGGGAAACATAAGACAAATATTAAGTTCCCCATCAGAATTGGAAGGTACTCATGCCCTTCAATTTTAAAGGCCAAGATTAATTGAGGATGAATTGAAAAGGTTTGAGATGGAAAAGTTTTGAGGCAAGAGCTAACTATGATATCAGGTGGGTGTTCAATAATATTGCAAAAATTTTGAACATGAGCCTCATTTTGAGACTATTGGATGAATTGTAGGGATGAGGAAGAAGGTCAGGTGAGAGATTTCTCTAGAATGACCCTTACACAAATCATAGACTTCAAGATTGTAGTTATCCCTAAGGGAATTGTGGATGATCCACACATGGTGAGTAAGTACTATCTTGATCAAAAGATAGAAGGACAACCTATAGCCCCTCTAAACTAGAATGAAACAATAATAAATGATTCTTATATTTGGATAACTGATGTGATGAGGAGAACTATAAATTGGTTGGCTCAAAAGAATATTGATTTATCAATCCAAAATACAAGAATCCTAAATAACTTCAGGATTTGGGAAACTTAAATGATGATATCCCTCCCCTGAGAGAAGGGGCTGACAAAATTGATCCTTTGGGAGGAAAATATCCTCATTTTCCTTCAAAGAGGCCCACTTCTGAACTTATAGATGAATGGACCTCAGCCACTAGTGGGACCAGTACTTCTATATCCACTCTGAGGAAAAAGACTAAGGAAATGCTTCTAAAATCTATGGAGAATGCTCCTATTACTTTTGCATTACCACTTCAAGAAAAAGGGAAAAGTTTGGCATCTCATTTGGTTCCTTCGGTATTTTTCCAAAACCTCATAGTGCTTGAAAAATTAATGAGTGGGGCTATAACAAGTGGTCATTCTCAATCTAGGCCATGTAAATAAGAGCGAAAAGAAAACACAACCTTAAAAAGTTTGAAAGGGCACACATAAGAAACACAAGGTTGTTTATGAGCCAATTCTGTAAGAGAAGGTTCCCATACCACCCAAGAAACATAAGCATAGGGATGTGGTGATTGATCCCCCTAAACATGAAAAAATGATGTTTCTCAAGTATGACATGTTGTTGCACCAAGTACCACAGGTTGAACAATCAGTACCTTTTTCTCCTCATCTTTTCCTTTGGAAGAAGTGACAATGAGAAGCACTTCAGGAACAAATGACCCAAGGAAATGTTTCATCTAATCCAATAGACAAAAAAATTCTAAGTCCAGGTATGAAAACATCTTGAAACCCTACCTACTTGAGGATGTGAATATACCTTTGTTTGAAACATTGCAGAGTCTACAAAGGCTCAAGAAGATGTGATAGATGTTGACATTGGTGAATAATTTTCCACATTAGATGCACTTGATGTATCTATTGATGAAAAAATAGCCAAACCAATAGATAATCTTCAAATAAATGAAGAAATGGAAGAAATCACTCATGTGTCAACCGGATGAAATCAAGATCCAAACATCAAAAGCTTCTTCTATAGGTCAAATGGCTTTAGAGTCAAAGGGTCTAGAGATATTAGTGGAAGAATATGCTTCCCATTATGTCAAAACCACTAAGGATGATGAGCATTGTCAAGCAGGGAAATCTATCTTTGAAAAGACAATAGAAGTTGCACAAGATGCAAGTGCTAGAGAGGAAATTATTGTGATATAGATATGCAATATCTATAGATGGGAATAGGGAGTTGGAATCAGGTGAGAAATCCACCATGACATGACCTAAGGTATCATTAGAACATGAGGATAGTAAGATGCCAACCCAACAATCTTCAAAGAAGGTAGAACTATGTGATGGGAAGGAGGAATCTGCAAGCCAATTATTGGTTCAAGAAAACCTCAGGGAAGAAAATAAATCTAATGTGGCATCAATTGGAGAGATAAGGAAATAATATATTCCAACTACTTGGTATAAATCAGAAGGAGGCTGATCAATCCCAAGATCTAGACCAAGGAGAAAGACAATTGAAGGAATTTCCAATATAAGGATGAGAGCAGGGAGATGGCTATTGAAATAGATGGTGAAAATAGGTAAAACCATTAGCCCAAGGATGAACAAGGAATATCTAAGCAATTGGTGGTTTCCCCGAGAAACCCCAACAAGAATTACAAGAAGAAAAAAGTTGGGACAAGTCTTGCAAAAGGGTGGATTGGTGAATTGATTTCAAATGAAGAGAAAGAAATTCTTCCTGTTTAGGCCATTGATCTTACTACATTATCCTTTCCAAAGATGGTAAGAACCTCCAAAAGGGCTAGGGTTATTACCAAGACTCATATTGATCCATTGGGGTCCAAAACTCTAGAAATATCAATCCCTTATGAAGGTAAAACTAGAGACAATGTAACAACTAGTGACTACAATGTTCAAATCATTCCTTTAGGAAAACCTCAAGAGATCACTAAAATAGGGAGTATCAGAGGTGGTAAATGACTTGTTGTAAAAGGTGGATGAAGACATGATAACAAAAAATCAATTGAAAGAACATGTCAAAGCTTTGAGTTCTAGTATGCAACAATTAATTGGGAAACCTAACCATACTCAAGAAGATACCTCTGTAAATACCCCTGAAGGATTGGAAAAGATTGATAAAGTTGTCAAGAAGGTTCAAGTTGTAGACACATGGATTGAGAAGCTAACAAGGAAGGGAAAAGAAGCAATTGAAAAGCTAGGAAAAATATGAAGAACTCAAAATAGGCTTAATGAGATTGATGAGATAACTGAGCAATGTGATAATGAAATCTTTTACTTTGAGGGAATTTTTCCCAAATTAGACCACATAACTCAACTTAGTGATGAATTGGTTGAACAAGAAAATATTGTGCCAATATAATTCAGAGGAAGTCAACATGCCTGGAGGAACTAGCAAAAATCAGTGGAAACTTTGAATGGGATCAAAGAAAATCTCAAGTTAAAATAAATTGGGTTGATGATACTCTTGATGCCATCAATTTGAAACTAGAAGACATGGTGTTTGAAAAATTCAAAAAGAGTTATGGTGATTTGAAGATTGATTTCTTGTTCAACTCTTTTGAGAGGAATATTCAGAAAGATGATTTCTCTTATGAAGTCATTAAAACAATGAGAAAAATTGAAAACATAATTACAGAGTTGAAAGCTAGGCCACTAGAATACAAGCAGAAGATGGGTCATTGTATGGATGCATATAGCTAGACAGACATTAATCTTTCAACACCACACTTTGGGCCAGATGAAGATGAAATAAATGAGCTTTTCTAGAGATATGATGCATACATGGTGAGATATTTCAAAAGAACAAGATGCAGGAGTGGAAACTAAAGAAGAAAAGGATGTAGACATTAGAGATGATGAACAAGTTTAAGCTTGTTGTTCTTAAAGTTGTACTTTCTTCCCATACTTCTTTTCTAAGATGATGTTTTAACTGATATTTCTATTTCATTAAGGATAATTATTACTCTAAAATTCATTGTTGTCTTATATCAATTGTAAAATGGTACAATACATTAGTTTTATATGACTTAGATAAAATTCAATATACATTTGTACAAGCATATAAACTATTGAGATATTTTTGCTTCTTGCATGTTGAAAAAGGAACAAAATGGGGTTCTATAGGGGCCCCTACCCATGGAAAAAAAGGGTTGTATACATGTTGAAATAAAGACAACAAGGGAAAAAATGTTTAGACATCTTTTATTCCCTCTTCAAAACTTCCCCCTAATGGAGGAAGTTTGTTCAACAACTTATTCTTCCTCAACATGAATTCACTTGAGCCTGTGTCATCTAGACAAATATGATGGACCTTGCTAGATCTCGGGACATCCCCATGTCCATCAATGACTCAAGAGTCATTCTAGGACTATCCATAATCTTTTCCAGCTCAATTTTCTTCTGATGGGAGGATACCCAATCTAGAAGATCCAAACCACCTATGAAGAAGGTTGTTTTCCCCTTCCCCTTGTGAAGGATTGACTTACTAGGAGTAGATTGAGAGGGGATGTCTGGGGTAATTAGAAGGGAAAGAACTACACCTTGTAGATCGGCTAGAGATTACGAGGTCTTGAGCTTGACCAACTTCCCATTTCCTTGTGTGGGGTGGATGCTCTCTGGAGAAGGAACTGGCCGAGGGTCCCAAAAATTCATGCTCTAACTGAGGAGCATGATGCACTGAATGAGAGGATGACCAAATGAAAAATCTACCCCTATTTTCCTGAGAAGAGGAGATTTCTTCTCTTGAATGATGAGAAGATATGGAAAAATCTCTCTTCTCCATCTGAGATAATGATTGGGGGTTGAGGACTTGATTCACCCCTTCTCTTTCCCGAAAAGATGATGCTGGCATTGAACTTGGTTGTGAGGGTACAATTTTTTTTTTCCTTTCTCCAAGAGAGATGATCCTCCACTCTAATTCATCCACCTTGTGAGAATGGTGAGAACTGGTGTCAATGGAGGATTTTTCATATAACACATATGATTCCTTGGGAATCTCCTTTAATAAAAATCTTCATCACATAAGAATGGAAACTAAAATTTGGTTTTCCTAGACACTTGGGGCCTCCTTTCAATCCAAATTTCTTTAGACTTCAGGAGTTTTTAGATGTTCCCATCGAAAGAGATGAAAGTACATGACTTGAAAGGCTATGAATACATGATTGATCCTAATCATCCTTGTAAGAAGTGCTAAGCTGGACTTTCTGATAATAAGTCAAGGGTCCTTTGGTGTCTCCTACACATTCTATGTCAAACAAGGCCCTAACAAAAGCCTCATCAGGACCACTCAAATGAAAATTTGATTCAAATCCTTTGAAGAAATTTATTTCAAACTATTTTCCACAAGTACTCTCACCATTTTTTGGTAATAAGGTTGTGAAAAAGTTTTTATCTTAAGAATAAGAAAAGAATGCATCATAATGGTGAAAGGGTAGAACCGAGTTTTATAGTGAAAGGGGTGCATATTGGTTGATTAAGAGAAATATTTCCCATGAGATGAAAGAATATTTTTCTCAGCTCACACAAAGAAGATTTAAGAGTTGGAAGGGATTAGGAATGAGAAGAACTATGAATCAATACGATTTGACAAGAACCATGTGTGGTAATTAAGCCAATAAGACATGAAATGGAGTGCAACACCCAAGATGGATTCTTGGGAAGTAGATGAGGATATATGTCATATCAAAATCATCTGAAGTGCTCAGAGGTCATCAAAAGTGATTATCCAATCAATATGTGGAAATAATGATTAAAATAATCTACCAAAAGTGATGACCTAGTATCCCAGTCAAGCACAAATGGAACCAATTGAAAAGACTCACATTTTGTACACTATAGTAGTATGAAGTGAAGCATTTTCAAAAGAATAGTGTGTTTTAAATGAGTATTGTAAAGGGAATATTCCTAGAATATTCATACTTTTGGGGGAAAATTTTTAAGGTTAGTGAGTGAGTTGAATGGTATAAAGGCATAAGAGATAATCACGCAAAGGGGGGTTAAAATTTTCTAGAGAATTGTTCAAAGAAAAGAGAGAGCTGAGTAAAAAACCATTTTCCAAGAGCTTATCTGAGAAACCTGTTATTTCCTTTGTGTTTTCAAATTTAATCATGTCAAGATGGTTGCAAGTGTCCAGCCATTGACAAGCTTTGAGACTATAAATAAAACTTTCCTTCTTGATAAATTTGATGAACCTTGAGTTAATTGTGTTAATCATGAGCATCATTGTGTCTTCTTTCATTTTGAGATGTTTTCAAAGTAGTTATTCATGTTCCTGTTGCAATCTTATGTTAGGAATTCCTCTTAATCACACAAGATCTTGTCCTTGTGGTAGTATTGTGGTATTTGCAATTGTGTTGTGAGAAGAGATTTCATTTTATACGTAATAAACAATTTAAATTCACTTTACTTCCATTTGTCGATACAGATTGTTTGTTAGCTTATGAGTGTATCTTAGGCATGATGATGAACCAGAATCTCTGATGTTTAGTTGAGTCTTTGACATGAGATTTTATGTCAATTTCTCAAAGAATGTGTGAAACCGTGCATCTTTGGGCTTCCATGGGTGTGCATCTTCTAGTTGAAGGTTCATTGTTGACTATTTGAAGTGTTTTTATCATCTTGCTTGGCAGATTTTCCAACCTTTGTTGAAAGTTCTTAAGAATTTGGTATAATCAACTTTATCCTGCTTAATTCCCCAACAAAATTCATCTATAAATGATAAATCCTATAGGAATTACCCTTTTTTTGTTTGTCCATAAATGCTAAGGAGATTTGTTGAATTTACCCATCCTTTACTCAAAACATGCAAGAGAAATCAGGTTTATTGTTGTCTTTAGTAACTTGAACCTTGTTTAGAAGACATCTCCATTCTCTAGAGTGACAACTCATGAGAGTTAGATTATGTTGCATTGACCATGTCTTCTTAAGGTTTTATTTTCAAATATCATAGAGAGAGTCCAATATATCCGATCCATTTACATTCTCTCACAAATACAGGTTACAAAATGGGTCCTCTCACCCTAGTTGAAGGCACAACCAAAAGTAGTGAGGGTAGGTCAAACCCTTTACATGGTGCTACCTAATTTTTCCAAGCTCGAGTGACAAAGAGTCAGTAAAATCCCTCCCCTATGAAAAAAATGACTTGAATTCTGATTTATCTGTCTCTAAGCATCTCTCTCAACCTATTGATGTTGCTCTTGAATTCAAAGGGAGAATCAATTTGGGTACCAACACCGATTTGGTGCCATTTAGGGACTATTTGTGTAAATACATATGCATATTGACCTCTGGTAATGATTCTTACATGTTTGAGTGCAAAAATACATTGTTTAAACGTTATCCTTTGTTAAGATTTGTAAATATTGTGTGAGATCATAAGTTTATTGTGCAATATTTCCTAGTTTAAGGGAATGTTACACTAGATTTGTATTGCTAGTGATAAATATTGACAAAGGATGATCAGATCTATCAAGCTTTGTAGAAATTGAGTATTGATAGACACTTGACAAGTTACTTACAATGCTTTAGCACATCTAAGGTGAAAATCCTTGGTGGTGACTCCATGTTGGTTTGAAATTTTTGATAAATACCAGTGTCTTAATCTTTGTCAAGTGAGATTTGTTGTTAATATTTGCAAAGATGGAAGGAAGAAGGTATTTCTTTAATAAGGATCCTACTAGAAGATTGTTTCCAGAGCTTGGGAAAACAAATCCAAAAGGAAGACAAGTCTAGAAAGCATTGGGGGATCAAGAGTCAAGCGAGAAGGTAATACCAGTTGTGGAAAGTGACCAACCTATAGTTGAGGATTATCCAACATCTTCAAATAATTCAGAATCAAATAGTCCTCATATAAATTTAAATACTCCAATAGGAAGGGCCATCATTTGTATCTAGGATAAGTGTTCCTCATTTCTTTCCTTTATCACTCAAGACTGATAGGGTTGTTTGTGAAATTGAGTCACTAGAGGATATTTACTTTGAAGATCATACACATGTATCCCAAGGACCCCTAGTCCCACACTATTTTCATCCTCCTGTAGGATCACCTCCTCAAAATAACATGGCTCACCCTCCACCTAGACCTCCTTTTTTTGTTAATACATTTGGACCAATAAATTTTAGAGGCATGGTTGGGCATCCTAATGTTGTACCACAAGATGTGAGAAATAGGTTGCCCAAATTTTAGGAAATAATGCCATCACTAGTGACCAACATCTGAGGCTCTTCATTAATATGATGGAGGATTTTGAAATTGAATATGAAGATGTATATATAAAACTATTCATTCATACTCTCAAGAAGATGCACGTGATTGGTACAAATATTTACCAGATAACTCAATAGATTCATGGAATGAGATGAAGAATGCTTTCAGATTACAATATGGGATAAGACTGACCCAAGGTTCCTCTTATCTAGAGTTTGAGAATATAAAAAAATAATCCCAATGAGTCTGTCTAGATTTCAATACTAGATTCAACAAGACTTTAAATAGACTACCCATAATTTTGAGGCCTAGTGATGAGTCTTGCCTAATTAAATATTCTATGCTTTTGACAAGAAAGTTTGCTTATTATTTGAGAGATAAGAACCTAGAAATTTAAGGAAGGATTTCAAAATGGCCTTGCAAATTGAAAACAATATTAAGGAAGTTGGAAAACCCCTAAGAGGGAGGGTGTTAAATTGATTAATCCTGATAGACCTCAGTCAAACAAGGTAAGTGGATTTGGAGGAGGTTGTGAAAACTTTGGCCAAGGAGTAGTTAAAGAAATATCTTATAAGTGGCTAGATAAAAAGGGAATAGGACAGAGTTCTCAAGGTCAGCATAAACCACAAGGTCAAGATAGATTTGGAAATCATCCTAGGGGTGATCATATAATAGATGAAAGAGGAAAGGGGCCCATGGGATCAAGAAATAAATAACCACAACCTAGAGAAAATAGACTGGTCCCTGATCCTTTGACTGCTAGGGTTGCTATAGTGGAAGAAGCCCATGTTATTGATTGGTGTGAAAAGTGTTTCTTACCACATTCCCCTTGTGATCTAAGTAAGGAAGTTGAAGAAAAAATGATGATGAAGCTTATGGTGATGTATGTATGATGGAATGCCTAAAAATCCACAACAAGGAGCCACTTCAACTGAGTTGATAAGTTCCAAAACTATAGAAAGTTTTTCATGGGATTGCATTCACTAGGGTATTACCTCTTCCTCCTAACGATGATGTTGAAATTGATATGGTGCAGGCGTTTGATTTACCTAATCATGACTTTGAATATTTGAGGGATTTAATGATTAAGAAATACGATGGGGAATTCCTTCTGAGGAAGACATGCAACTTTTGATGAATGTAGTAGTTTCTCAAGAAAAGGAATATAATACTAGAAGTAGAGTTGTCAAAGGGGAGGGCCACAAGCCAAGCCAAAAACTCCACTTCTCACTAATATCCCAAAAGAACCTCCTAAAAAGGATACACTTAGTAAAGGCCCAGTCACTCCAAGTAAAACTTGTACCCCAGCTCATGCCCAAACTATAAAGACTCTCATACCACTAGAAGGAGCCATAAATCTCCCCCAACACACAATCCTACCCAAATATGTTCCCTATGATATAGCCCATATTTTGAGTCAGATCAAATTTATTGTGCCTATTGTTGAATTTCTCAAAATCCCTAAGCATAGAAAAAGGGCATTTGAATATTTGGGATTTAAAGAGGAGGTGATAACCCAAGGAAAAATGTGAATAGTGTGGATGTTCCCCTATCATTGCAGAGAGATGGAAGTACCACAAGAACTAGAAGAATTGGGAGAATCACCTGAGGTATATTTGGGTACTTCTCTTGTTGAGTCTCAACTTGATGTTGATCCTTTTTATACTACTTTAATCATCAAAGATAGGCTAGTGCACAACTACATGTTTGATTCAGGAGCCTCATGTAATGTGATGCCTCTTGAGGTAATGAATGAATTGAATATCAAAGTGACAACAAATTTTGGAAAGTGCACTACTATGGATTCAAGGGAAGTTTTGAGTGATTGGATATGTTAAAGGATTGATAGTGCAATTGAAGCTTACCCAGGAAAGTGCTTAACCATGAATGTGGTCATTGTGGATTTCCCGGCCAAATGGGGAATGTTATTGTCAAGAAAGTGGGTTGCTAGTGTGGGGGAAGTGTACATATGGATATGTCATATGTAACCATACCAAGTAGAAGGAAGCCTTGTGAAATTGTATGGTGAGAAAAATATGTTACATCTGATTGAAGACCCTAACAATGCTTCTTATGAAGTATTATATACAGATGTAGATGTTGATAATTTTGTGGGCTATGCAGATTTTAAAGAGTATAATATTGAAAAATGTAAATGTCCTGAGAAAGTTGGTTCCCCTTGGATTTTGATGTTTGATGGAGCTTGTTCTAAATTTGGGAATGGTGTTGGTGTTGTCTAATATCTCCAAATCAAGAAGAATTCAATTTTTCTTTTAAACTCAAATTTGAGTGCACTAATAATATTACAGAATATGAAGCATTTTGTTTTGGGTTTAAGGATTTCTTGGAGGTATGGTATTAGGGACATTATTGTTAAGGAGATTCAAACTGGTAGTCAAGCAAGTTAGGAAATTGTATGCAACCAAAAACCAAAGAATGAAACAATATAAGCATGTAATTTGGGATTTTATTGAAATGTTTGATTCTTTCAACATAATATACCATGATAGAAAGAAGAATATTATACAGACATGGTTGGTAATATTGGGATCTAGATTTGAAAATTGTACAATGTCTCCTTACTTTGTGAGTATGATATAGAAGTGTTGACAAGACCATCTGTCCCTGATAATGTCAAACATTGGTAGGTTTTTGAAGATGATGCCCAAGTTCAAAGGTTTTTACAAAATGAAGGAGAATTTACAAATCAGAATATGGACTGGGAACCAATGGTTTATGTTTTTATGAAGGTAAAGAGACTCTATTTGGCAAGGATATTATTCAATTAAAAACCAATACTATTCCAAGAGGTTTGGTTGCATTAGAGTCAAACTTTGATAATGTTGACTACATTGTTAATAGACATATGTCACATCAAGAGATGTAGAGGAACACAACTTGGGGACAGATGGTAAACCTAGAAAAATATGGCTAGTAATAACCTGAGTAAAGAAGAAAATCAATCATATGTCTAGTTGTTAAAAAAGTACCAGGATTGCTTGGCATGGTCATATTCAGAATTGAAGGCATATAGGGAAGATCTTTTCCAACATGAGATACCATTAGAAACTAATGCCAAACCATTTAGGAAAAATCAAAGGCCAATCAATCCACTTCTTTCCCTCAAAATGCAAGAAGAATTAAAGAAATTAAGGGATGGAGGCATCATACAACCCACAAGGTATTCTTCATGGGTGGAAAATCTAGTACCATTCGAAAAGAAAAATGGAGATATAAGATTGTGTGTGGATTTTAGGAATTTGAATAAGGCATCAATCAAAGATAATTATCCCTTTCCCAATATGGATAACATGTTGTAGTTGGTTACTGGATCTGAGCTATATCCACCCTAGATGGATTCTCGGGATATAACCAAGTGGTAGTAAACAATTAGAAAGGATTAAAACCACTTTCACTACTCCATGGGGTACTTATGTGTATGTGAGAATGCCATTTGGCCTAATGAATGTTGGAGATATGTTTCAAAGAGCTATGGATGTAGCATTCTCAGGATACATAAATGATTTTATTGTTGTATATCAAGATGATGTAACAATATTTTCAAGAAAGAAAAATGATCACCTACAACATTTAGAGAAGATGTTGTTAAGATGCAGAGAATATGGTATTTCATTGAACCCTAAAAAGTGCCACTTTGGGGTTCAAAAGAAAAGTTGTTGGACATATTGTATCTAAGGAAGGGGTCATGATTGACCCTAAAAGAGTGGAAGCTATTGGAAAAGTTCCTATTCCCAAAACTAAGAAAGGAATTCAATCCTTCTTTGATAGATAAACTTCATTAGGAGATTCATTTCTAACTTTTTGAAATGACTATCCCTATCACAAGTATGCTAAAAAGGATCAGATTATCAAATGGGAGGAGGAAGCTATCCAAGATTTTACTAGAATTAAGGAAGCACTGAAGAATGCTCCTATTTTGGCAGCTCTGGATTACAAAAAGGCTTTTCAAATGTTTTCTTTTTCCTCTAAAAACACATTGCATTTGTAATGCTACAAAAATATGAGGAAGGAAGTGAAAGGCTAATTGATTTCTTTAGTAAAGCACTACAGGGGGCTGAGTTGAAATACACTATCATGGAAAAGCAAGGATTTTCCTTGGTTAGAGCAACAAAAAATTTCAAACCATATATCTTGAGTTCCAAGATCACAGCTTATGTTCCCCATACCATGGTCAAGGACATCTTTTCGAAATGGAGATCTCAAGTAAAATATGTCGATGGGTGAAAAAATTGCAAGAATATGACATGGATATCCAGACTACTAAGTTGGTTAGAGGTCTAGGCTTGGAAAAGATGAAGAAATAAATTTGCAAGTGATAGAGATAAATGAAGTTGAGGAAGGAGATATGAATGTTCATGAATATTAGTCAATTTTGCATGGTACAAGGACATCATATTTTATCTTAAACATTTGGAATGTCCTAGACATTTAAGTAAAAACCAAAAGAGGGCACTCAGGATAGCTTCCCAGAAATACATCATCACTGATTATGGATTGGCATGGAAGAATCTAGAAGGGTCCTCCTAAGATGTATTATTGAAGATGAAGCTCCTAAATTAATTACATATTTTCATGGAGGAGTTTGTGGGGGAATTTTTTAGAAGAGTAACTGCCCACAAGATCTTAAGGGCTGGTTATTGGTGGCCCACACTTTTTAAAGATACAAATTTTTTAGTAAGAAAATGTGAAAGTTGTCAATGATTTTCAGGAAGAATGAAAGCTTTAGGCACTCTCCCTTTATAACCAGTATCAATTGAAGCCCTTTTAAATAGTGGGGTATGGAATTTGTTGGGAAAATTTCAGATCCTTCAAGTGCAAACCACAAATGGATATTGGTGCTACTTGATTACTTCACCAAATGGGTTGAGGAATCCCTAATAAGAAAGCAACCCATCAGATTGTTATGGATTTTATCTTAAATCATATAATTTATAGGTTTGGAGTGCCTACCAAAATAGTTGCTTGAAATGCCATGAGTTTTGAGCTAAACCATTAGTGGCCATGTGTCAAGAGTATGGGATAAACCTAACATATGCATCTAATTACAACCCTCAGGGTAATGGATAGGCTAAATCAAGCAACAAAAATTTGTTGAAGATAATCAGCGAACATTGAGATAAATAAATGAAGATGGGGTGAGTAGTTGAAGTTTGTTGTTTGGGAAGATAGAATCACTACTAAAAGAGCTACTGGAAAAATCCCATTTGAACTAGTCTATGGAGCTCAGGCCCTTCTTCCCCTGCACATGTAGTTATCTTCTTACCAATTTATTCTGGAAACTTAAGGATCAAGAATTCATCCCTTATGATGCAAGAATAAATCAGATTGTTGAATTGATGAAGAAAGAAGAGAGTCCCACCAGAGACATTTGAAGTTCGGGAAAAGCTAAAAAGGTTATTTGATAAAAAGGTGACTCCTAGAATTTTTAGTGTGGGAGATCTTGTGTTATTATGGGATAGAAGACATGAAGAAAAGGAAAGCATGGAAAATTTGATGCATTATGGATGGGTCCTTATTCCATTGATATCAGAATTGGTGAACATACATTATTTTTAAAGGATCTAGATGGAGAATTACTTCCTATTAATGTTAATGGTAGGCACTTGAAACATTTTATTCACTGATTTTTTAAATCAAGGTACACATCAATGTATAGTGTACATTGTTTTGTTTTTTTTTTTTGGTTTGTTGTGTGTCTTTTGGTTTTTTTTTTTGTTCTTCTGGTCTGTGGTGACCAGTTGTTTTGGTTTCTCGGTATGTTTTTGGAGGATGGGTTATTATCACTTGACCTGGTATGATGGTATTTGAATCCATGGACCAATGGATTTTGGCATGTGGTTTGCTATATTTGTATTTATCACTATGATTGGTTCTTGTGGAACCCGTGAGGAGTGCCCCCATCCCCGAGTCGAAGCCGGGTTGGTGCTCAAATTAATCTCTCCCCTTTTTGTTTGAAATTTTCCTTTGACGTTTATTATGTTTTTATCTTCCCATGAGGATGTGAGTTTAAAGGTTTATTATCATTATTTAAATTCTTTTGATTCTCCTATATGTTGATTGTTTCTCCTCTTTTTCATTCAAGGATCATGTTTGGATATGTATTATTTTTTAAAACCCTTTCAAAAAATGATCATGAATCGGGTTTAAAAATCAGAAAATTACCTGTGTGAGGTGTTCCTTGATCATGTCAATAATTTCATTTTTTTTTCTACCACCCATCGTTGGTACGTGGAATTTCCTAGTTGGATGTGGTATGGTGGGTTTAAGTTGCAAAATTATAACTTTATACAACATTCACAACATGCAAAGTAGGTTCTCGCGGCCTAATAAATATTCATCAAATATATTCGCAATCGAAAATGCACAAACAAAAATTTATTCTACCCTCTAAAGGTGTACACTTCTCACAAGTGGGATGAATGCGGGGGATTGAGGCATAGTTTTATTTTCATGCACCAAGGTAATAAGGTATAAAAATGTAAAGAAGCTCCCGAGGACCTTAAAATACACGTGGCTCTTTCTTATGCAAGGAGAGGGAAGCGGGTCATCGAGATGAAATTTATACTTTTGGTTTAAACTAAAAAAGGAACAAAGTTTCAAAAAGGGCCCATAGCTCCACTATCTTTAAGGTATGACCACATGTTAAGATTAGATTGAAAGTCAAAAGTGAGAAGTCAAATCAAATGAATAAAAGTGTGTATGTTTTAAAACATGAAAAAAATGCAAAGAATCTCCCCAAGCCCACATCTACACAAGAATTTTCCATGTGGATGTCTCACTTTTAAAATTGGGAAAAGCGAGGAATGAGTGGCTACGATGCAATGCGGTAATTTCTACTACCATCAATGTAGTTTTCTCAAATCAAGGATGATTTAAAAATTTTAAACACCTCTATCCTTTTATTGTCAATTTTGAGATCCATTACCATCGTTAATAATTTTAATTTAAGAGTATTGTGAATTTGATCATGGAGCTCGAATTGGGAACCAAAAGTTTGAAAATATTTGCAATTGACATTGAATTGCTCAGACATTCACGGAAAATTGGTAAGAACTAAGGAACTCCCATGTTTTTTATTTTATTGAAAAGAAATTTGGAGTAAAGATAGGGTTTTTAAGATGAAAACCATTCCGTACTCGTTCTCGATTGTATTTGGAATCAAAAGTGATTTAGAAAAAATTACGACACAAACTTGATGAATGTCGACTTAAAATATTTTCTTTAGAGATTAAGTAGCCCTAATAGTGAGTCTTGTTGTTGCAAATCAGCAAAGCACCCTGGATGTTGATCGAGATTTCTAGTTTGATCATACTAGCATCCAGGTGTGCTTGCACAACATTGAATCCTTTCCCCAAGTGTGGGACTTGCAAAATGAAAGGAATCTCCGGTTTAGAGGCCGGTTCCTCGGTTCCTCTGGTCGATTTATCACTTACAAGTTGCAGAGGTCTACATTCCTAACCCTACCCTAAATTCTAAAGGAGATAGAGATAGAGAATGCAAAAAAGCTAAAACTAATGCTAATAGGTGATGCACCAAAGGAGTGGTGAGCATTTTTTACTTTTGCAGATTGACACAGTCCATAAAAATGCAACAAAGAACCTCATGCACAAATTGATAATTGTAATTAAGGATCATAAATTAACCAAACAACACAGGTAGAGGATGAAAACTAATCATAGAGGCTGTATTGTTATTTTAATCATCAAAATCACTTGCATTACAACACCTGAGAGGCAAAATAAAGTTGCAGCTCTTATAAAAGGTCTGATATTCCACCAAAATCACTTCCAAGGTGAGAAATGGGACCTGCAATACACAAAAAATGTTCAACACTCCTTTGGTGCATCACCTATTAGCATTAGTTTTACCTTTTTTGCATTCTCTATCTCTGTCCCCTTTGGAATTTAGGGTAGGGTTAGTAATATAGACCTCTGCAACTTGTAAGTGATAAATCTGACTAGAGGAACTAAGGAACCATCCTCTAAACTAGAGATTCCTTTCTCATTTTGCAAGTCCCACACTTTGGGAAAGGATTCAATGTTGTGCAATCACACTGAATGCTAGTATGATCAAACTAGAAATCTGTTCAACATCTAGGGTGTGCTGCTGATTTGCAACAATAGTTTTGGCACGCTCGGTGGGACATAGAAGTCTTCATCTTCATTGCAACAAAATTGATGTGCATTTTTTGTAAGTTTCTTGCTTTAAAAGATCTATAAATTGCACATCTGGCGACTCCAAGGAAGAAGAATAAGCTGGTTTTAGCGGTGCAGACCTAAAAACTCATGATAAGAATCACTACAAGGTCATGAGCTTGGGAAAGAAGAGGTATTGTTTGAATATCTACAATTATCTCCAAGAATAAGGCAAAGTGGGAGGAGAATCCAAAGGTCTCCATCTCCACCAAATAGAACTCTCTCAACTCCTCCACTTGGTAGGCCTTTCATTTAATCAACAAGGATTCTAAGGCCAATCAAAATGGCACAAAAACAACCCCTATGTCAATTTCACCGGCAAAGAGCTACTTACTCTCAATGCACAAAATCCAATCCCAGGTTGCGGGATTAAAGAACATTCCATACTTCACTGGAAAATCAGACCACTCTGGTGATCATGTTAAGGATATTGCTAACATTTGTGCAATCCATGAGATCAATGAGGCGCAAGATTCTTTGTCAAATCATGCTAGCATCTTCATTCAAAGGGAAATCTTTGCAATGGTTTAGGATTCTTGCCTCGGTTCTATTCAAAATTAGAATCAGCTATGTATAGCCCTCCATGAGTAGTTTGGGGAAAAGGAGACAACTTGTCCCTTTTGGAGCAGTGACAACTATCAAAAAAGCTCCCAATGAGCAAAATGACTAATTTTAATTTCAGATTTCAAAGGACTTGGGAGAGAATTCCGGTGGCGATCGGCCAACAACAAGGTGCTTTTCTTTATTACCTTAAAGCTTTAAATTCTGATATTTCTATGTTAATTCAGTCCATGAGAGGCACAAATATCCCCATTGCTTATAGCATTGCCATTAGAGCTGAAAATTGTTTGATTCAAGCTGGCAAGCTAGCTCCTAGGCCTCCAATGCCATTATTTCCAAGTTTAGAGAGCCCAAGTACTAGCCAAGTGCCTAATTTAGCTTCTATTCCCACTCCTAGAAATTAGAATTCAAGTGAAGCTTCCACTTCATCTTCTAGTGCCTCAAATGAACTTCAAGAAGTCATGAAGCAATTGCAAAATCTAGGTAATGAGCTGGTTACACTCAAAAGGCAACAAGCTCAAGGTTTTAGACCTTCCTTCCAGCCTCAAGCTCAGCCTAACAGGCAGCCATATCAACCCCAAAGACCACCCAATCCAGCTGCAAACCTAAATCAAGCAAGGCCTCCTGCCAACAGACCATTTCAGCCCTATAATCCCAATGCTACATCTGCCTCTAAAGCATTAGTGCCAATACAAAACAATATGGCTCAAGAGTATGATTGGTGTTTCCCATGCAATGAACCTCATAACTACATCCATGTGCTTCAACGTGAGTGCCTTGAATCAAGCATTAATGGTGACAACAACGGTGTGGAGGGTGAAGGTAGTCAAAGAAATGACTTAGCAACAAGAAACATTCCAGCAGCAATCAGCTCCAAATGATACCACACTTGTAAACTGGTAGGCAGAATATTTTTGTGGCATGAACCAGACAATTTCCCAAAGTGTTGCAGCCAAAACAAGGTCAAAGAGGAGAAATTTGGGTGAAGAACAGCCATTGGCCCCAAGTAATTCATGACCTTCTGTCACTCCACAAACTATTGGCAAGAAAAATGCAATCCCAAGCACATAAGGACTTCCTAAAACAGTTCCTAGGACAACTCAAATGCCATTTGTTGCTGCCCGTATACAAGGGATGAATGTGCAGGCCAAGGGACAGCAAAAGGATACTTCATCCCCATTTAATATCATTGATCAGATGAAGAAGACAAATGTAAACATATCAATGTGGGAATTACTATCTATCCCGGGCCAAAGAGATTTGCTACAAGTTTGTCATGAAGGACTGGTCAACTTCAAATCAGCAAGTCCAAATGCAAGAGAAGGTGCTCACAAATGCTGCCCAGCCTGAGGGGAATCATGGAGGATAGCAAGGTAAGATGTTGAAGCCCCCTCCATTCTATGTTTCATTGATCATTGGGAACCAATTAGTACACAATTACATGATTGATTAAGGGGCAAGTAGTTCAAGAATGCCCAAGCAAATAGTGATCGGTTGGGAATTCAAAGATGAAACCATATCCAAAGGGGTGGTACAATTGGATGGGACAACAGTAACAACAGTTGGAGTGATTAAAAACTTGAGTCTTACTTTGCATGCCTATCCCAACATGGTTGTTTTGCAAGATGTCTCAGTAATAGACCTTCCACCACTCTTTTCCCTATGTTTGTCAAGGGATTTCACAGCTAAGATTGGAGGTTACTTGTCTGCTAATTGGTCACACATGCTATTCAGAACAAGACATGGAACCAAAGCCACAATTAGGTTTGAACCTATTGCAAACTTTCACATTGAGCCTTACACTCCAAGTCAGATCAATACCAATTGTTCAGCATTTGATCAAGAAGATTATCCAAGCACTGATGGAGCTAACACCAAGGTAGGAATCATCCTAGATTTGACTCTTGATGAATGGGCAAGTAAGGTGCATGCTTTTGATCCTTATCAAGAAATAGAAGAATCTGAGTTAGGAGTTTATTGCATGCATGAATAAAATCAGTCTATTCCTAGCATCACCAAGCTAGACCACAAGGATGACAATGAGGTATGGCAGTTGTTTTTTGATGGATTAAGGAGTAGACAAGGTGCAGGAGGGGGAGCCATGCTGGTTTCACCTCAAGGAGTTAAGTATTATTAAGCTTTTAGATTTTAGTTTGCATGCTCTAACAACACTGCTGAATATGAAGCCTTGGTGCAAGGACTGCATTGGGAAATCAAGAGGGATAAAGAACTTGCAAGTCTTTGGTGACAAAGTGAGTTGATTGTCAATCAAGTTAAGGGGCAGCATGCTTTGTCAAGAATAATCTGCTCAAGTGCTACATGAACAGGGTGTGGGACCTAATTGAAGATTTTGAGGGCTTTAGCATAAAATCCATTCCTAGAAAAGAGAACCAAGTCTGCGACAGGCATGCAGCAGATTAGGGCAGCCTTTGATGTTGTGGAGAGCATTGAAAAGGACAAGGTATAGCCAACACATCCATGTGATTATGAGGCCTTCTTGATCTGGACACCAATGTAAGTTGGCAAGTATTTGAAAATGATCAAAGCAAATCATCCATTTCTTGTAAGAAGAGGCTGAGTTCTCACCAAAAATCAGAAAAGTTGGAGCAGCAATGGTGAGCAAGTGGTGCAGCTGAGAACTAACAAACTACCAAAGGGACTTATTACTTTGGAGTCTATTTTCAATCCTAATGATCAGTTTAGGAAGGAGAAAGAAAACATCCAAGTGAAGGGAGAAGATTCAGTGTCCATCTCAATAGAAAGAGGCAAATCACTCCAAATTGGTAAGTTGACAACTGAGCAAGAAAGGTATGATTTCATACAACTTTGTCAAGAATTCCCGATGTGTTTACTTGGAGCTATGAAGATTTGAAAGGTTTTAATCCCGAGTTAGCTCAACACACCATTGAATTGGATCCAAATACTAAGCCCATCGTAGAAACAAAGGCCACCAACCCCACATGGAGCCTCTCATGAGAAAAGAATTGAATAAGTTGATAGAATCAAGAATCATATTCCCTATCAAGCATTCTAGTTGGGTTTCCAACTCAGTTCCCAAATCGAGAAAGAAGAGTGGGGAAATCAGATTATGTGTTGAATTTAGAGATTTGAATAGAGCATCTCTCAAGGATCATTATCCACTTCCTTCCATGGAGAAGATTTTACAAGTTGTTGTTGGCTCCAAGTGGTTTTCACTACTTGATGGCTATTCAGGGTATAATCAGATTATGGTGAAGGAAGAAGATCAGTTCAAGACAGCCTTTACAACTAAATGGGGAACTTATGCATACAGGAAAATGCCATTTGGGTTGTCCAACGCTGGAGCTACCTTCCAAAGAGCAATGGACATGGCGTTCAAAGGTTTGATTAACAACATTGTACTGATATATCTTGATGATATCACTGTTTTTTCAAAAAATACAGCAGACCACCTCTTTCATTTGAGACAAGTGTTCCAAAGGTGTAGAAGATTTGGAGTCTCCTTGAATCCTAAAAAGTGTGTTTTTCTAGCCCATGAAGGAAAGCTCCTTGGCCACATTGTCTCCAAAGAAGGATTAGCAATTGATCTAGAAAGAGTCGAAGCCATAAGAGCACTGCCATTGCCAAGCCACAAGAAGGCCCTTCAAAGTTTCTTGGGAAGAATAAATTTTGTTCGGAGGTTTGTCCCAAATTTTACAGCCCTTGTCAGACCTATCACCAAGATGCTAAAGAAAAGCATGGCTTTCAAATGGACAGAAAAAGGAAAGGAAAGTTTTGAAGAAATAAAAGAAGCCATCTCTCAAGCCCCAACTCTCATCAACCCGTATTTCTCCAAGGATTTCATCCTCTATGCGTTTGGAGGTGATGATACTATTTCTGCAATTTTGGTACAGCAGAATAAAGACAATGATGAGCAGCCAATTACTTTCTTCAGCCAAATCCTGGAGGACTATGAGGTGAGATATTCTTTCATTGAGAAGCATGTTCTTGTAGTAATTAGGAGCTTGAAGAAATTCAAGCATCTAGTTTCAAACAATAAGGTCCAATTGCTGGTTTCTCATGCGGGAGTTAAAGACTTCCTCCTCAACAAAGACTTGAATGAAAAGAGAGCAGGTTGGATTACTCGTGTCATGGAGTATGACATAGAGATCAAGGTCACCAAGTTGGTCAGAGGAAAAGGACTGTGTGAGTAGCTGATTTTGAGCAAGCAAAAGGAAGCATGCAATGAGAAAGAGACTGTTTTGAAGTTGTAAGACAGCCATGAGCAAGGAAGTACTTAAGAGGAAAATAATCGTGTCCTCACTCCTTGTTGGACCCAAAGTATAATGCACTTCCTAAGCATAGGCCGATGCCCTCCGTGAGATGAATAAGACCCAAAGAAGACACTTTAGATTGCAGGCTGTCCCATATGCCCTTGTTGATGGTGTCTTATTCAAAAGAGATGTGAATGGAGTACTTCGCTAAGATGCATTGGTACAAATCAGATTCATAGGATGTTGGAAGAGTTCCATGGTGGACCAGCTGGTGGTCATTTTGCACCAAGAGTGACTCTAAATATCATGAGGGCTGGCTATTATTGGCCTAAGATTTTCAATGATTGTTATGCATGGATCAAGAGGTGCAAGAATTGTGCATTCTTCACAGTAAAGAGAGGCTAATCGCCCTTCCATTGCATCCAATTTTAGTTGACTAGCCATTCATGCAATGGGGTTTAGACTTCATTGAGTCATTAATCCCAATTCAAGCCAAGGGCAAAAGTGGATTTTAACAGCCACATATTACTTCACTAAGTGAACTGAAGTAGTAGCACTCAAGGAAGCAAATGAATCTAGCATCCTAGACTTCTATGAGGGAATAGCAACCAGATTTGGTGTACCTGCTACAATAATATCAGATAATGCATTGGCATTCATCGGGTCCAAGGTGACTGAATGGGCTATCAAGAACGGGATCTACCTAAGTACTTCATCAAACTATTACCCCCAGGGTAATGGCCAGATGAGTCTATAAACAAGAACTTGTTGAAGATCATTAGGAGGACTCTTGATGAAAATCAGAGGTCTTGGCATACTAAATTGAAATCAGCTTTATGGGCTGATAGGATAACTCCCAAGAGATCTATAGGTAACTCTCCATTCAAGCTTGTTTATGGGAGAGAGGCAATTTTACCCATGTCTCTTGAGTTTCCAACATTGGAACTCATGAAACAGTTGGAGTTGTTGGAGTTTGAGCCCATGAAGGTTAGATATGCGAAATTGATGGAGCTCCAAAAATCGAAATCGTGCATCCCAAGTAATGGAGAAGGATCAGGCTTTGATAAAGAAGACCTTTGATAGAAAGGCCAAGAATAGATCCTTCCAAGTTGGAGATCTAGTGTTAAAATGGGATGTGGATAGAGTAAAACCAGGAAGGCATTCAAAATTTGATGCCATTTGGAGTGGCCCATACATGGTCACAAAGTGTAAGGACAGCAATGCTTTCCAGTTGTCTTCATTAGATGGCGAAGAACTGCAGATTCCAATCAATGGAATCCATCTGAAGCATTTCTACTGAAGGAAATGCTTCACCCTATACATATTAGTTTAGGTTTTTCATTCCTCCAAGTGCTTGTGCACATTGTTTTGTTGTAGATTAGTTTTTCTTTCCCTAAGTGCTTTGGCACAAGCTTGCTATTCCTGGAGATGTGTTTGCAGGCCTTGCTCCATCAGGTGATATTCCATCTTCCTCCTTGCAGTGTTCTAGTTAGTTGGGGTATCAAACAGAGAATTCAATGACTCCATACCCAATGGATTGCTTCAGTAACTGGTAACTTCATCCAGCAGGCAGATGACCCCTCTGAGTCGCCAAAATTGTTATCCAAAATGTGCCCCTGCTCATTTTTTGTGGCTAACTCCTCTCATTTTTTCCTCTCTTGTGCCTCAGTCATAATATTTTTCTTTTTAGGCACTCAAAACCTTCTAGAAATGACACCATTGGATAGAGCTCTTTCTCAGCTTTCCAGAAAGGTAAAGTTTTCCTCCTAACTCCATGTATTTTTGAAGTTATGGCTCGGCGGAGTTTTTTGGGAAAATTTTCCCCTGAAAGGCCCGCGGCTAATGAGATGCCACCACGTGGCACCTAGAGTGGTGGAGCGTGGGGAAATTTTAGAAAATTTTCCAAATGACCAAAAAGGTGCAAAATTTAAATTTTTGCCCGCCAACCCGATTTGGCCCTGTTTTGCCCTAAAACTTCAAATGGCCATATTTTTCGATCCAGAGCTCAATTTTTCACGTTCTTTATATAAATGGAAATATGGTGAAATTCTCTAAAATATTCCAGGTCATTTTTGCATTTTGATGGATTTTTGAGAGAGAAAATCAAAAATTCCTCTAGCACGTGGTCATGGACAGAAATGACGTTTCAACCACCGTTTTTAATGAAGAATGGCTCGCATTCTCTCCCAGCATGGCTAAAAATGTCAAGGGATGGGTCTGTAAGGATGCCCATGCTATTTTGAATGCATTTTGGTCAATGGTTGAATCCCTTCCATGTTTTCCCATGTTTCTCTCTCTCCCGGCTCGTCCCTCTTGACCGTAAAAGCCGAATTGGCTCATTTTCAAAGGGTGGAACATTCTTTATGTATTGCAGGTCCCCTTTATCACCTTGGAAGTGATTTTGGTGGAATATCAAACCTTTTCTAAGAGATGCAACTTTATTTTTCCTCTCAGGTGTTGTAATGCAAGTGATTTTGATGATTAAAATAACAATACAGCCTCTGTGATTAGTTTTCATCCTCTTCCTGTGTTGTTTGGTTAATTTTTGATCCTTCATTACAATTATCATTTTGTGCACGAGGTTCATTGTTGCATTTTTATGGATCATGTGTCAATCTACGAAGTAAAAAATGCTCACCACTCCTTTGGTGCATCACCTATTAGCATTAGTTTTAGCTTTTTTACATTCTCTATCTCTGTCTCCTTTGGAATTTAGGGTAGGGTTAGGAATATAGACCTCTGCAACTTGTAAGTGATAAATCTGACTAGAGGAATTGAGGAACTAGCCTCTAAACTGGAGATTCCTTTCTCATTTTGGAAGTCCCACACTTGGGGAAAGGATTCAATGTTGTGCAATCACACTGGATGCTAGTATGATCAAACTAGAAATCTGATCATCATCTAGGGGGTGCTGCTGATTTGCCACAACAAGTCTATAAAAGCAATTCAAGATAGCCACATCACTTTAGCTGGTGCTATTCCACCAACATTTCATTACACAAAATTGGTATGACATTGCACTATGAGCTATGATCCAGAAAAAATGGCATTGTTGGATGGAAGTGGAGATGTAGTATTGACATTGACACTTGTAGTTACTAGGATAATGCTCAAGTTACCTCGTGATAACTAATCCAATAAAGTTGGGTATCAAGTTAGCCTTATGATATTATGAGGAAAAGAAAAAGAGTATGTTAGACAAATAAATACAAAGTGGCTTCTAGTAGAGAAAAATGAAACAACTCAAATCCCTAATAGACTAGTTAGGGCACAATTTTTTTGAAGAAGATGAGGATATTTTTTCTATTCTTAAGTCAAATGGCTGGATTAGAGACTATAAATGAGTTCAAGGAATGTATGTGTACCTACATATGGATAATTTTGGAAAGGAAGGGGAGCATATTATGGGCTACTTTTATCGTGGAAGCACTTCATGGTCACATGGTTACCTTTGAAGCAAAATAGATATGGGTGATAGTTGGAATGTTACATGATGACCTACCTAATTTACAATGTTGCAAGACATAGACATTTCCACAACCTTTTCCCACATGCTGATTTTAAGCAATGCCAAATGCATGAGATTTTTCCTTAGCTGCAGCTGGTTAACCAGAGTGGTAATGTAATATTGGTCAAGGACACCTTCTTTGCACAAATTATATGTCTTTTCAAACTAGAATGGGGTAGTATAGGATTTTTGAGAAGGCTAGGTAAGTGATTATGGAATATGGTTTTTATTTTATTTAGTACAAGAAGTTCACATATATAAGGGATAGTGGTTTTGAAGGCAAGCCATATAATTTTCCCAGATACTTAGATGATAAAATGGATTTGTGTTAATTATAAAGGAAATTAAAACTAGTTCAAAAATTGATTTTTGGGAAACATAAGACAAATATTAAGTTACCCATCAGAATTAAAAGGTACTTATGCCTTTAAATTTTAAAGGCTAGATTAATTAAGGATGATATGAAAAGGAATGAGATGGAAAAGTTTGAGGCAAGAGCTAACTATGATATCAGGTGGGTGTTCAATAATATTATTGTAAACACTTTTGAACATGAGCCTTACTTTGAAGATTATTGGATGATTTGTAGAAATGATGAAGAATTTAGGTTGAGAGATTTCTCTAGAATGACCCTCACACAAATCATAGACTTCACTATTGTAGTTATCCCTTATGGAATTTTTGATGATCCACACATGGTGAGTAAGTAATATCTCTATTAAAATATAGAAGGAAAACCTATAGCCCCTCTAAACTAGAATGAACATAATCGATGATTCTTATATTTAGATAACGATGTGATGAGGAGAACTATAAATTGGTTGGTTCAAAATAATAGTGATCTATCAGTCCAAAATACAAGAATCCTCAATGATATCCCTCCACTAAGAGAAGGGGCTGACAGAATGATCCTTTGGGAGGAAAATCTCCTCGCTTTCCTTCAAAGAGTCCCACTTCTAAACTTATAGATGAATGGAACTCAACCACTAGTGGGAATGGTACTTTTATATCCACTCTGAGGAATAATACCGAGGAAATGCTTATGAAATCCATGAAGAATGCTCATATAACCTTTTTATTACCATTTCAAGTAAAGGGAAAAATTTTGGCATCTCATTTCGTTCCCTTAGGTACTTTTCCAAAACCTCATAATGCTAACAAATTGATGAGTGGGGCTATAAAAAGTGGTCATTATCAATCCATACCATGTAAAGTAGAGTGAAGAATAACACCAAGCCTTAAAAAGTTTGAAAGGGCATATAAGAAACACAAGGTCATTTATGAGCCAATTTTGGTAAGAGAAGGTTCCTACCTACCCAAGAAACATAAGCAGAGGGATGTGGTGATTGATCCCCCTAAACATGAAAAAAATTAATGTTTCTTAAGTACGACATACTGCACCAGTACCACAAGTTGAAAAATCAGTACCTTTATCCTCACCTTTGACTTTGGAAGAAGTGACAATGAGAAGCATTCAAGAAAAAATGACCCAAGGAAATGTTTCATCTAATCTAGTAAAAAAGATATTTAAATCTAGGTATGAAAACATATGAAATCTTACCTACTTAGGATGTGAATATACCTTTGTTTGAAACATTTCAGGAGTCTGCAAAGGCTCAAAAATATGTGATATATGTTGACATTGGTGAATAATTTTCCACCTTAGATGCACTTGATGTATCTATTGATGAAAAAAGCTAAACTCATAGATAATCTTCAAATAATTACAAAAATGGAATAAATTACTCATGTGCCAATTGTTGAAGTCAAGATCCAAAAACAAAAGCTTCCCCTATAGGTGAAGTGACTTCAGAGTCAAATGGGCTAGAGATATTAGTGGAATAAGATGCTTCCCATTGTATCAAAACCACTAAGGATGAAGAACATTATCAAGTAAGGAAATCTATCTTTGAAAAGATAATAGAAGTTTCATAAGATGCAAGTGCTAGAGAGGAAATTATTTCTCATATAGATATGCAATCTCTATATGGAAATATGGATTTGGCATCATGTGATAAATCCACTACAACATGACCTGAGGTATCATTAGAACATGAGGATAGTAAGATGCCAACCTAGAAATCTTCAAAGAAGGTAGAGCTATGTGATGGGAAAGAGGAATCTGCCAAGCTAGTTAATGGTTCAGGAAAACCTCAAGGTAGAAATAGAATCTAATGTGGCATCAATTAGAGAGATAAGGAAATAATATATTCCAACTACTAGTATAAATCAGAAGGAGGCTGATCAATCCCAAGATCTAGACCAAGGAGAAAGACAAGTGAAGGAATTTCTAGTACAAGATGAGAGTAGGGAGATGGCTATTGAAATAGATGGTGAGAAATAGGTAAAACCATTAGCCTAGGATGAAAAAGGAATATCTAAGAAATTGGTGGTTGTCCCCAAGAAACCCCAACAATAATTGCAAGAAGCAAAAGATGGGACAAGTCTCGCAAAAGGGTGGATTGGTGAATTGATTTCAAGTGAAGAGAAAGAAATTATTCCTATTCAGGCTATTGATCTTACTACATTATCCTTTCCAAAGATGGTAAGAACCTCCAAAAGGTCTAGGGTTATTACCAAGACTCATACTTGATCCATTGGGGTCTAAAACTTTAGAAATATCAATCCGTTATAAAGGTAAAACCATAGACAATGTAACAGCTAGTGACTACAATGTTCAACTCATTCCTATAGGAAACCCCTCAAGAGATCAACTAAAACAAGGAGTATCAGAGGTGGTAAATGACCTGTTGCAAAAGTTGGATGAAGATAGGATAACAACTAATCAATTGAAGGAATAGGTCAAAGCTTTGAGTTATACTATGCAATAACTAATTGGGAAACCTAGCTATACTCAAGAATATACCTATGTAAATACCCCTGAAGGATTGGAAAAGATTAATAAAGTTGGTAAGAAGGTTAAATATGTAGACAAATGGATTAAGGAGCTAATAAGGAAGGGAAAAGTAGCACTTGATAAATCTAGGTCAAAATATGAAGAACTCAAAATCATGATTAATGAGATTGATGAGATAACTTAGCAATGTGATAATGAAATTTTTTACTTTGACGGATTTTTTCCCAAATTAGATTGCATTACTCACTTTAGTTATGAATTTGTTAAATACGAAAATATTGTGCCAAAAAATTTAGAGGAAGTATGCATGACTTCAAGGAACTAGCAAAAATTAGAGTGGAAACTTTGAATAGGATCAAATAAAATCTTGAAGTTAAAATAAATTTGGTTGATGATACTCTTGATACCATCAATTTTAAACTAGAAGACATGGTGTCTAAAAAATTCAAAAAGAGTTATGGTGATTTGAAGATTGATTTCTTATTCAAATATTTTGAGAGGAATATTCAGAAAGATGATTTCTCTTATGAAGTCATTAAAACAATGAGAAAATTTGAAAACAAAATTACATATTTGAAAGCTAGGCCACTGGAATACAAGAAAAATATGGGTCATTGTATGGATGTGATATCTAGACAGACATTAATCTTCCAACACCACATTGGGCCAGATGAAAATGAAATAAATGAGCTTTTCCAGAGATATGATGCATACATGGAGAGATTGTCAAAAGAATAGGATGCAAGAGTGGAAACTAAAGAAGAAAAGGATGTAGACATTAGAGATGATGAACAAGTTTAATATTGTTGCTCTTAAATATGTACATTCTTCCCATACTTATTTTCTAAGATGATGTTTTAACTGATATTTTTGTTTCATTAAGGATAATTATTAATATGAAATTCATTGTTGTCTTATATCAATTGTAAAATGGTACAATACATTATTTTTATATGAATTAGATAAAATTCAATATACATTTGTACAAACATATAAACTATTGTGATATTTTTGCTTCTTGCATGTTGAAAAAGGAACAAAATGGGGTTCTATAAGGACCCCTACCCATGGAAAAAAAAAGGCTTGTATACATATTGAGAATAAAGACAACAAGGGAAAAATAATATTTTATTCCCTCTTTATTACTTCCCCAAATGGAGGAAGTTTTTTCAACAACTTATTCTTCCTCAACATGAATTAACTTGATCCATGTTCCGTCTCGAAAAATATGACAAAACCTATTAGATCTCGTGACATCCCCATCTCCATTAATGACTCAAGAGTCATTCTAGACTGTCCATAATCTTTACCACTCAATTTTCTTCTAATGGGAGGATACCCATTCCGTAAAAAATCAAAACACTTTTGAAGAAGGTTTTTTTCACCTTCCCCTTGTGAAGGATTAACTTACTAGGAGTGGATTTAGAGGGGAATTCCGAGGTAATTGGAAGGGAAAGTACTACACCTTGTAGACCGGGTAGATTAGGAGGTCCTGAGCTTCACCCCGTATCCCATTTCCTTGTTTGGGTGGATGCTCTCTAGAAGAAGGAACTGGACGAGGTCTCAAAATTCATGCTCGACTAAGGAGCACGATGCACAAAAATCAAGATGACCAAATGGTAAATCTACCCATGATTTTGTGAGAAGAGGAGATTACTGCTCTTGAACGATGAGCAGATATGGAAAGCTCCTCTTCTCCATCTGAGATAATGATTGGGGATGAGGACTTGATTCACCATTTCTCTTTCCTGAAGATGATGTTGGCATCAAACTTGGTTGTGAAGGTAAAAATTTTATTCATCCTTTCTCCAGAGAAATGATCCTCTAATCTAATTCATCCACCTTGTGAGAGATGGTAGGCATGATGTCAATGGAGGATTTTTCGTATAACACATATTATTTCTTGAAATATCCTTTATGCAAACTCTTCATAACATAATAAAAGCTCACCAAGTGTATGTTAGCATCCCAAGCATCTTGTTTAAGCTTTGTGTACTTCACTTTATCCTCTGCCTTTCTTTTCTAAGCTTTTTGACCTTCAAATGATGATGAAACCGCCACACCTCGCTCAAGGTGTTCGTAATCCAGAAAAGCTCACCAAGTGTATGGCATCCCAAGCATCTTGTTTAACTTTGCCACCTCTACTCAGGGGGGCTTTCCTTCACGCATTTTCTAGCACGTTCTTTTGATCACGACTTGCATAATTTTTCAACATTTACCAGCTTTTCTCAACCGCCTTAGCTCATATTAATGTTTTATGTTCCCTAGAATAGTGTTTCTTCATTGTTTAATGGTAAAAGAGTTCTAATAGGAATCACCTTTGGGTGAATGTGAAATCTATAAATAGCCAACTTGTTTTCAAGCAAATGGCCCCTCAACTTCTCATTTCCATTGTTTAGTCTTTCAATTTCTTGCTTAGAATTCATTTTGTTTTCATGTTTTGCATCCATGCTAGTTTTCCTTTGCTATTAGAAGCCATTCGATCTTCTTGCTTCAGTCTTGTTCATTGTTGTTCATACAAATTAGTTTAGAGTAGAGTAGTGTCATTTGTAGATTGAATTCATTAGAGTTATAGGTTGTGTTCTTCACAGAAGGTAGATTCTAGAATCTCTCACACTTGTGTTGTATTCCCACAATAAATCCCGCTAGGAATTACATACGCCAAGCTCTGTCACTTGCGTTGTCCCTCTCCTACTCACATTATATTCGGTCTATATCCAAAGCTGCCATTGTTCAAAATACCTTTTCTGTTGATGCTAGCATATACACGCTCTTCTGGATTCACGTGAACATGAAGGAATGAGGAGATCATTCTGAGGGGACAAAATCATACACTACTGGATTCACCACTGTTCTGCAAATTCTAGGTTTTATCTATCAAAGTTCTAGTTAAAACATATCAAATAGAGTAGTGAAATATTTCATTTCAGTTAAATTTCATTTTTGATATTTCCAGGAAGTTGTGGGGATTGATAGTTTCTCAGAAACTATGATTCATTCCTCACTTCTGAGGTAGGATCGAGAATCTTTCAATTAAGTTAATCAACTATCTAGTTATTTAGGATAAACTCACAACTGCACAGGCAAGTAGCTACACCGGCTACCTTGCTTGTTTTAATTTTTTATTAGATTAGTTGTCATTTTCTGAATATATTAGATTAGTTGCTCTTTCAATTCTATTAAAAATTCTATCAAAAATACAAAAAATAGAGGATATATATATATGTTGTATATATATCTTGCATAATTAGTTTATTTCATTTCAATTAGGTTTATATTGATCTTGTATGACAATCACGGGACCTAGGGAGCCCAGGAATACATTTTTGAGCCAATCATGCCTCAACCCAATCTTGTTGTAGCATTAACTGACATAGACCAAAATCTCATAATTCAGGTCTTCCAACAACAACAGACCTACAAGAAATCAGCACACAACTAAGAGGATTAAACATAGAAGATGACAAAGCACACACGTTCTAGTCAAATCAGCCAAATTATAGACTACCTTGATAGATATCCGTATGACTGTAGAAGGACCTGAAAGAGAGAAAACATTCGGTTGTGATCCACTAGTCCCACATCCAGACGCAGGAGACCTCCTCATTGATATAGACACTAGCTTACGTATCCAAGTTGCTAGAACACCTGTTAGGTACTCCGAGAAAATCATGCAACTTCTAGTTCTAAACATAGAGGCCGAAAAGGCATACGATTACTGGATACTCGGAATCAGGGGTTGACTCTTCATATGACCATAGGAGGTCCACAACAACCACAAACTTATGGTTGTGATCCACAGGTCCCACAACCCAACGGGCCTACAAATCAATCAAATATTGACACCAACTTGTGAACACTGGTGTTTAGGTCCTCTCCACTTCCACCAAACATCATCACACAACTATCATTATTAAACGTAGCAGCTAATCAAGCTAAAGATTTCTGACTAGACCAGAGAATCATCCATAAAACACCAAAAGATCCACTACACATTTAGCCATTCCATTTTCATGACCTTGTCGGGAGATATATACGAAGCACCCATAGGTCATCTTCCACGTATCCCACAACCCATAGATCGGATCACGACAGAGCTCGATATTGATTGGAGCCTTCGAGCAGCTATCCTCGCCAAATGATCTATCACACCGATTCAGGTTAGGAGGGCCTTCTTTGCCTTAGATTCACAGATCCCATTATTGTGTGTTGAAGACATAAGATTACCTAACTAGTTTATCTGCATCCCACATGTATTCCATCCCCACCGGCTGTCTCGGCACAACCTCGGAGGTCGGGTGCGAGGAAGAGTTACTTGTAGATTCCCATGCTCGCATGTCACTTTTCCATCATACAAAATTGGTGAACCCGACGTGAAACTTCCTACCTTCTGGTTCGAGTCTTATTTCTACTTGTTCTTCCAATTAGTTTACTTTTCATCTTTTCCACCTCATTAGCCTTCACATCAGCTTCACCAACAAAATTGGTGAAACTTCCGACGTGAAGTCAAACTAAACTAATTTCCTCTTTCTTTTTTTTTTCATCCACCTTCACTTCTTCCCATTATTCTACGGGTATTCATATACCCCCCGAATATGTCGGATACGATGCATATGGCAGACCTCTCCTAGGTCTTGAAGCATACTACAATCAACTAAATAGACAACCATCACCCTCACTCTCAGCATGGGGTGACAACTATTCAACTAACCAATTTTCAACACAAACTCCACCTCAAAGGACTAGATATAGTTCTTCTTTCCAAATAGAGGAGTTGGATCAGCTCACTCAAACGCAACAACCAGAGCCTTCAGGCTCAAACAACATGACGCTCACTGAGAATCTGGTTCATCTCCTCAGGTGTTGCTTAGACCACAAATTAGTAGACAATCAGATCCATATCTATTTTTAGATGATGAATACTTAGCACGTTATGCTAGGAGTGAACAACACTCTCAAAATATGTACCCACCTATAGGAGGTTTACAAACACAACCCGAGGTCTCGTTCCAAGAAAACACCCCCATTCCTCCACCTATAGGAAATGCCCTCGGTGAAACTTGGCAGGGCACCGATCAATTCATAGCAGGGTACCATATGCCTATACAACCTCAAGATATACAACAAACGCCACTAAGGCAAAATACCGTGTCTTCACCAAACGAGGTCATCTCAGCCTTAGTTGAGAAGGTTAGAGGGTTGGAACTTGCTCAAGAAAATCAAAATTCATAGTTCATGCAAGCAGAACTTCCAATCCTCCACATCATCCTAGCCAAGTAGACCTCCTCACAGGAATAGGCACGTTGGGTATGCCTCCTCAGTATTTACAACAAATGCCAACTAGAACCATTTTCTAACGCCGCTCTAGTTGAGAATATAATACCTCCCGATTTTAGTACAAAACAACCCATTCTTGAGCAATGCTCCTCCATACTTAAACATGTATTCCAAATCACCACAGGAGATATGTTCTCTTCTCTCAACATGTTTGCTCAAACCACAGGGATTTCCTTATGCCCCTGCAAATACATATGCTACGCCATATCAACAACCCATTCCACCTCCACCCCCTCAGCAAGCACCATCAATGGTCGAAACCTATGCGATAGGGACTTATTCAGAATATTTGAAAGAACCTTTAGACTTCACTATACGAAGCATCATGCTTCCAAGACCTCTCCCCAATCTACCCAAGTACAAAGGGGAGGGAGACCCGAATGCACATATTAAGGCCTATGCCACAGCCATTCGAGAACTGCTCCCTTGGGATGGAGTTGTTGCTAAAATATTCCCCAAAACTTTAGAGGGTATCACCCTCATTGGTATTATAGAATACCTGAAGCCTCAATACATTCATTTAAACAACTCATTTTAGAGTTCATCAAGGCGTTCGACATGAACAAATTGTTGAGAACAGAATCAAGGAATTCTTGCATATTAAACAAGAACACAATGAATCTATTGCTCATTTCATCCAAAGATGGCGTATAGTCCTCTATTCTTCAAAGCAAGCACTCCAAACATGGATCAGATGGAACTATGTGATTTATTCCTTCATTCTCTCAGCAGAGAGATAAAGGAAGAAGTCCAGAAGTTCCCACTAAGAACTTATGATGAAGTGCTCGAGAGCACTCTCCGAATAGATCAAGCTGCAATAGATAGCGGTCACAAGACATATGGAACAAATGGGAGGTTAATCATCCCCAACCAAAACACTACGACTTATCCTACTACCACAAACACCAATCAAGGACCTAAAATCCTTAACAAAAACCATGGAGTGACAACAGATGGAGTGACTGACCAAACTAAAAAAGCAAACGTTGTAAATGTTCCACCACCAGTTAACAATCAACGAAACAACAATTTTACCCCAACAATCAACGCGGTGGATTTTAATCATCCCCAATGACAACAACAACAACAACAACAACAACAATGGTAAGATCCAGACATAGGGTCCAAGTCAAAACTCAACTGGATATCAAAACCAAAACCAAAGGCAACAAACGCAAAACTTTAATCCTAATAGTCAATAGTTTAATCAGAGTTTTGGACCACAACACGTGCCAAACCAACAACCTAGGAGTTATAATCCCAACTCGTATTGTGGTTTCCACAAAATTTGAGGCCATGACACTAGGACTTGCCACGATTACAATAAGTTCATGCAACGTTTTCCAGAAGAACAAAGACAACTCTTCATAGATATGTTCTTAATAGATTCTGTGACACCTATGCCAAATACTTTCACAGGGCAGTTTCCCCTCAAAACGCACCTCTTAAGATCTTCAATGATCCACTTCCAAATCACAATAACAATAATAAATTAAATCCAAATGGGACGAACAAAGGTGTAATGATAGGAAATAATGATCATGAAGCCTCAACTTCACTAAATCCACCTGTCGCACCACAATTAGGAAATCAGCCACGAACCAAGATAGTTGGTCTAGTGGAGTTAGATACTGAGCTACACGTAGAAGCCATAACAAGAGCATGAGAATATTCTTCTCAACCAAATCCAATCTATCCACTAGAGCCAGATAACATTCAACAAACGTTGGTAAAACCCATAGGTGCTTATGATTTAATTAATGACTTAACAAAGACCTTCTCTCACATCTCCTTTTTGGACTTATTGAAAAATTCTCCTGCCCATAGGGCTCTTTTTAGAAGCACTAGGTCTAGGTCATTTAATTAACATCACTCCACCTCTCGAAACACAAGTAAACCATATAGACTTCATATCCACCTCCAGTGGCAGCCGATAGGGATACCGAGTTTATATTCGACATAAACAAAATGCCAACAAATGCTGAAATTACACATAGAGGTGATCCGGCCTTGCATTTATAGGTGTGGGTTTACAATAATTACGTTAAATGCAATGGTTGATGATGGGGCAGCAGTTAACATTGTCCCCTTCTCTTTCCTTCAAAATCTAGGATATGGAGAAACAAACTGCTCCACAACAAGAAATACGCTAAGAGGTTATGATAGCCTTAAAGCTACTTCAATTGGGACTATAATACTACCAATCACCTTAGGACCCAAGACAATCCTCACCGAGTTTTATATCATAGATCGGGAAACCAACTATAATATGATCCTCGGTCGACCATGGATACATCGCATGAAAGCAATCCCTTCTACGTTATTCCAGAAATAAGATTCTTACACCTAGGAAAGATATTCATAGCAAAAGGTGACCCAAAACCATTCGACATACACCTAGCAGACCAAAGAAAAGACCAGTGCATTCACTCGAGTTTGAACTCCCAACAAACCAACTTAACAAACCAATCGACTCAAAACTCGAAGAAAAATTAATACCTACAATAGAACTAGAAATTACGAACCTAGTCAAGGGCATCCCAACCCTCAAGGATGAAGCTAACGTTGTAGAAAAATGTCATTAGGAACTACTACAAAAATTGTCAAATTACTGGAACAAGATCTACCAATTTTCCTACCATTTGATTCCATAGGTATGGGATGTACCCTAGGAGTTGGTTCTCTTCCAGCAGAGGAACTTTGCATGGTAGAAGTAACCAAAACAAAAGAAACAGATGCAAAGAATGTCCCAAAGATCCATTTTTCCTAGTAAATATTGGACTCTCCACTTCGATGGAGCTAGATGTCACTATGGAGCCGGGGTAGGTGTGATCTTTACTTCTCCTGAGGGAAAGATCCTACCTTTTCTTTTTTAAATTAAACTTTGAATGTACAAACAATGGCACTGAGTACGAAGCCCTCCTCCTTGGCCTCATCATAGCCAAAAGGATCGGTGTTAATGACATCAGAGTGTTAGGAGACTCGCAATTAGTTGCAAACCAAGTCTCTGAAGTATATGAGACTAGAGCTGAGCACTTACAACTCTATAAAATAACGGTATTAGATCTAAGCAAAGGATTCAACTTCATATCCATTGAGGCAATCCCACGAGAATAGAACCTTCTCACAGATTCAATAGCAACCTCAACTTCACGTTTTACCCCAAGTAATGAGTTGGAAGATACAAGTTTCAAGGTATCACTTCATACTGAACCATTGGTGAAGAAAATGTCAACAACCCTCTTCTAACACATACAACTGAGAATGAATCTTCTATCTTACATCATGTTGACAGTGATAAAGTCACTCTCAATATCTAAATGCCTATGCAGAGCTACACCTTGCTCACCCTATAGTTGATCTTTCCCTAATACCACACTCCTCTTCCTACTTTGGAAATCCCACGGTAGAGTCTCCTCCACAGAAGGATCTCGATATCTACGAGATAGAAAATGGAGAAAGCTTGGAACTACCTCCAGCCCCACCTAAATTTGAAGAAGGTAACACTTCTTTGATAGAAGAAACCATTGACATAAACATTGGAATGGAGGAAGAACCAAGAATTTTGAAGTTGGGATCCTCGTTAACTCCGGAAGAAATAGAAATACACACCCAAATCCTCAAAAACATCAAAAGGATTTTGCATTTAATTATAAAGAAATGACGGTATCGCACCACAAGTTACGGTACATAATCTCATCACTAAACTAGATGCGAAGCCAATTAAACAGAAGTCAAGACCAATGAAGCCAAAAGTGGCTCTCATGGTAAAAGAGGAAGTAGTAAAACTTCTCCAAGTAGGATTCATCAAGCCCATTGACTATTCACAATGGGTGTCTAATATCGTTCCCATCCTCAAAAAGAATGGGAAGATACGCATTTGTATAGATTTTTGGGATATTAACAAAGCTTGTCCCAAGGATGATTTCCCATTACCATCCATTGACGTTATCATTGATGCAACAACTGGATTTGAACTATTGTCCCTCATGGATGGGTTCTCAGGGTACAATTAGATTAAAATATCTAAACAAGATCAAGCCAAAACCACATTTATAACTCCCTGGGGAACTTATTGTTATGTTGTCATGCCATTTGGTCTTAAGAACGCTAGTGCTACGTATCAATGGGAAATGACTTATATATTCCATGATCTTATCCATAAAATTGTGGAATCATATGTGGATGACTTGTTGGCCAAGGCCAAGAAATGTTGTGATCATCCGAAGTGCTCCGTATCATCCTCTCACGACTAATTGAGTATGGTGTCACATTAAACCCAGAGAAGTGTGTTTGGTGTAACAGAGGCAAACTTCTAGGATACATTATATCTTCACGAGGGATTGATGTTGATCCGGCCAAAATACGAGTTGTTCTCAAAATGATCCCACCTTCGATGAGTCTGGAATCAGGTCATTTCTTGGGAAACTCGGCAATCCAAAGGTTCATCCTAGATTTAAGCTTTTCCATTCATCCAATCAACAATCTACTCAAGAAAGATTATAGTATCGATTGGACTAAAGATTGCAATGAGGCCTTCAAGTAGTTAAGTGCTTCTTGTTATCACCACCCACGCTAATGCCTCCCAAGCCAGACCACCCTTTGATCCTATACTCACGAGCCACTCATGTCTCACTTAGCCTACATGCTGGCTCAAGAAGATGATGATAAATGAGAACATGTGATCTATTTCATTAGCCAAACGTTGCTTGATTATGAAACACGTTACACACAGGCAGAGAGAGAATGCCTTGCCATAATTTTTGCAACAAAATGTTTGAGACATTACATGTTAAACTAGGAAACAAGGGTCATTGTAAAGATAGACCATTTACAAACATTTCTCACACAAGGATCTTTATCTAAAAAGGTTGGCCATTTCATAACCCTAATGGGAGAATTTGAGTTAACATTCATAAACCAAAAATCCATTAAAGGACAAATCATTATAGACTAGTTAGCTGAAAATCCACTAGATGGAGGTGAGCTGGTAGATCTAGACTTTCCTAATGAATGTGTATACTTTGTCAAAACCAGACCCCCCATTTCTACATGTCCCTGGTATACTGATATCATCAATTTTATCATGGACCATACATACCCGGAAAGTGCCACGTCACAACAAAGAAGGTGGTTACACATTATTACCACTAAATATGTTGTTTTAGACCAAGTGCTCTATCGTAGAGCCTTCGACGGCATGCTTCTAAGATGTGTCGACATAGAAGAATCCAAGAGGATTCTTCATGAATCCCATAGTGGGATATGTGGGGGCCACTTCTGGTGGTCACGCCACCACTCACAAAATACATCGATGGGCTATTTTTGGCCCACTCTCGAACATGATGCAGTGGAATTTGTACGTAAGTGCCACAAATGTCAAGAATTCTCTCACGAGATTCACATGCCAAAGACAATCCCTCGCAACCAATAAAGAACTCATGTGGCCCTTCTCCACTGGGGTCTAGACTTAATAGGGAAATTCTCTCCTCATCAACCGATGGCCATAATTTTATAATCACAGCACATAATATTTTACCAAATGGGTGGAGGCCATGCCTCTCACCACCGTACCAAGTTCAGTGATTGCCAAATTCATTTTGAACCAAATTATCTACAGGTATGGTGTCCCACAAGTCATTATCTCAGATAATGGCACGTCCTTTAAGAATGATGAGGTTTGTGAGTTATGTAGCAAGTTCAAGATAAACCATCACACAGCCTCTCTTTACTACCCTCAAGCCAATGGGCAAGCTGAAGTGACAAACAAAATGTTGAAAGCTATTCTCCTCAAAATAGTAAAGGAAAACAAACGAGATTGGCATTTAAAATTATATCCGGCCTTGTGGGCCCACCAAACCTCAATAAGAACACCAACAGAGCAACTCCTTTCTCACTGGTATTCAGAGTAGAAGCAGTTCTCCCACTTGAGGTTGAAATACCCAGTCTCCATCTCATTACAAGGGATTCTGGATGAAGAAGCTTATAGGGAGGCACCTCTCTCAACTAGAAAGCCTTGACGAGGCCAAGTTAAATGCCAAACAACAACATAGAGCCTATGCTGACTGATGTGCCGGCAGTATAACAAAAAGTCTATGAGTGAGAAATATATGAAGGAGATCTAGTTCTAAGACTAGACAACCGGATCGATAAGAAAACCGATGAAGGAAGAAAGTTCCGCCCAAATGGTTGGGCCCATACCGAGTCATGAAGGACTATGAAAATGGTGCGTATCTCTTGTGCACACTAGAAGGTGAGGAATTTGGTGAAACTATCAATTCCTTGCACCTTAAGTGGTTTTACGCATAAAACATCAAAGTCATTGCTAGTACATTATAGCTACCTACATTACATTAGTCTTTTAGCTACTTCATTCTATCCATTTCATAAAAATGATAGTTCAGGAGCTTACTCTTAAAAAACTATTACAAATTTCTGAAGATATTGGCAAAAATATTCATATCACATCTCTTCAAACATCATCAAATATTTTCAAATCTTCTCATCAATTTCGATAGACAAACATTGACGAAACCATACCAAGACTTGCATACTTGGCTTTTTCTTTCTTTCTACTAGGTAAAGTTGTCCTTGCCTACGGTCTATTCTAGAAGCTTCTTGGTGTCACATCTATCCCTCTTAAAATCTCTTAGAATGAAAGGATATCCCAAAGTCATTAGATCAGAAATGTCAAAATCAAATGAAATCAAAAGCACCAAGCAAACAAAATATTTTATTTTACACACTTCTTTTCCCCATCAACCTTCGGTGATAAGCCCACATCTCTTACTAGTGATGTGAGGTTGGGAAAGGAAAGAAGTGCCCTTACTCACCTATATCTTGCCTTTGGTGACAAACCCATGCTTCTTACTAGTGGCGTGAGGCAGGGTGTGGGGGGTCCAGTCACACAAACTAACAAATCTTGGTATGCTAAAAACACAAGTCAAATTATGTTAAGAGAAAGAAAATATCCAAACATCCAAATTCCAAAGAGATCAAATCCTCAAAACCAGATTTTGTCAACCAAGTTGCCATTTATGAATCTAAGTCTAGATAAACTGAAAAGTAAGTGGCCTTCTAAGCTTGGTAGTAGTTCTGAGTAGGGTGGGTGTGTAGGTCCAAATTTGGTTCTTGTTCTTGGTTTGTCTGTCTCTCATCATTCCATTCAATCAAACTCATACAACTTGTGCCCTTCCTAATTCTTGGTGTTGAGCCCTCGCATCTTACTAGTTGTGTGGATTTGGGATTGGGGCAAGTTCATCTCTTTATCACTATGCATTCATCACATTTTTCCAATATAAGAAGGAATTACAAACATTTCCCAAAGAGTTCAAAATTTCAATACTACCATATGTTAGTATCATCTCATATCAACATCAAAAAACATATAGAGTAAAACATTCTATTTACTATCATTTGTTGTCCATTGCATACATTCTGGAAACATGAAAAGCAAATATTCTAAAAACATCTAAAACACATTTAGAAAATGAGTCACAAAATTCAAGATACCAAGAGTCTAGATCCAAAGATATATATATATATATATATATATATATATACAATCATCAAGTCTTTTCATATAATGCCATCATGCACTAGGCATGGTCAAAATGCTCAATGAGCCCAAAAGTACAAAAATACTCATATAAACAACCTAACAAAGGTCACTACAAAAAGAGCCAAGTGGCCTCTCAATCCCTATGGGATCCCTCAGAAGGCGCACGATCACGTCTAGGACTCTGGCTACACCGACACTCTGAGTGCACTGAGGGCTCACGGTCCCGAACAGTAGCTGTAGTCTCACTATGAGAGCGGCTCCTCCTCATCAGTGCTCTACAGCCCTATACCCGCTACCTCAACATGGAGGGAAGTCACCATCTTGGCCACATGCCAGATAGGGGAAAAACATCGGTATGCCTACCGGCTGAAGGCTCCCCGCATCCACGATAGCTCAACACGAGTCTTCTCCATGGGGAGCATCAGGGTATCAGTACATACCCAAGTGAATCAAGTCTCGCCACTCATCAATAGTGGTCTCTACAAGCAAAGGAGAAAACAAATTAGAAAATAATCAAAAGGTGAAACCAAGGATGAACAAAAAGAGAGGTAGCAACTAAGGCAATTCTAGCTAAAATAAATATCAAAAGAAGAGTGACAACTCACTCGATCTCTGGGCCTCCAAGAAGGATCTCTGGGATCCGTGCCTACCACGGACACCACCACTGACTGGTGTCCCCCTCCTACATCTAGGGAAACATGGTGATCCTACCACGGACTCATCCTCTCCACCTAGGTCCTGAGAAAGTAACTCCTCTGAGACTAGAGTCACCCTCTCCATGCTCTAGCTCTCTACCTCTCAGCCTGTAGGATCTCCTGAGTGTCATGCCACTCAGGATCGCTATCCTCTTCCCCACCTGACTCACTGATCTCCATGTCCTCGGTCTCCTCCTCCATCTCTCCCCCTGTGAACTCCTCAACTCGAGTCTATATCAATGGGGTCATCACTATTATGGTAGGACCGATGACAATCCAAAGTAAAGGTTCCTGAGGAGCACCGACTCTCTCTCGAGCGTGCGTACCACCCTCCTGGCTGCAATAGGGACACCAGGAGTAACAACAGTCCAACCCGCCTCTAGGACCTCCCTAGCCTCCCAAACTGATCTGAACACTGGCACCACTGGGAGAAGCATGTCAATGTAAGCAAGGCCAACTTACTGAGGCACTCGATCAAAGGGGTGTGTCTCTACCTTCCCCGTCCTATCCACAAGCTACCCTATAGTAGAGCAGGAAATCAAAGTAAAGGTCTCCTCACCCCACAACCCCGCCATGGCCTGATAAGGTGTGGCCTCCATATCCTCAATAGTCAGGGAAGCAACTAGCTGTGGGGTGCTCTAAGCACTCGTCATCTCTTGTCCATCTAGCTGCCCTCATGGCCCCGGGATCCTCCACCTCTACACCTCTCCCATAAGGGATAATGCACTCATAGACCCAACTCATAACTAAGGTCGGATGGCTCAACGACTGTCCCTGTAATCAAACCACCCTGTATAAGTCGTGATAGGTGGTCCCAAGTATATCAGCTCCTAAGCATAAATCTAACCATGTGCCTCAATCTGTGTGATGATGGGGGCCCAAATAGAGAGCAAAGTATCCCCTCCCTTGCCCCGATCAATCTCGAAGCAAGGATGCCCATAATGGCCTGATGGATCAAAGGGATGGGAAAGCTAGGAATAGAATGGACCTTCACCCCTTCTTTTCAAACCAATGGAGACAACTGCGTCTCCCATATAGGTGGCCCACTGAGTCACCTGAGCTCTGATACTGTTGTATCAAATGAAAGTCTCCTCCCAATAATCGGGACTCCCAAAATGTGGTAGACATCCTCTAGGGTGATAGTCCACTCACCCCTAACACCTGGAAATCGGAAGGTGTTCCGATCTACATCCCAGTAAGAAAATAAGTCACATAGTATGTGACTGGCAGGTGCAACGGGGGACCCATGCAATCCTCAATATACCTACCCTCTGAGAGTATCCTGCTTAGCCTGAGAGAGTGCATCTAACACTACTGGAAGCCAATCACACTCCCTCTCTTGGCTCCATCTAATGTACTCTTCCTTCTTCTACAAAACACCCAAAAACATGCAAAAAGAAGCAAGTTAGTGCAAGATTGCATTGAAAAATCATTAAAGCAAGTAGGAATACTAGAAATGCAAAAATAAACTCAAAATAGTGTTGTTTTAACACTCAGAGGAACACCGCCATGAGCAGGGCGGTGGTTCCATAACCGCCACCTTAAAAGGTGGCGGTCCCATAACCACCACCCTGCTCAGGGTGGTGGTCCTGTCCCGCGACTACAAACGGGTCACATGCCCTAAAAATGCTTTAAAATGCAAAAATTGACCATTTTAGCTAAAACAAAAGCCTACCCATTAGGCGTCCCCCCTAAGAGACACATTTAAAACTGACATTTCTAAAAATAACCCCCCACAACAAAGATTTCATCATTTTAACATTTTGGGTGCAAAAACGTTAAATCAAGAAGAACTAACTTGGGATCTCGCGGGTCGAGGTTCTACTCATGGAGGCATGATCACTATCTTGATATGAACATTTCGACTATACTCTCATTAAAAATTGTCACCATGGGTCCCAGAGCTCAAAACTATCAAATCAACACACACAAATGAATAGGAAAATAAGCCCGTTATATATATATATATATGTGTTTTGATTCATTTTGAATGCCCCTTTCACAGGTTTAGAGCACCGACGAGGTAAGTTCTTATCCCCGCAAATGGTAAGTCCTCATTTCATACTAATTTAGTATTTATTTTTTGATTTATTTTATCTATCTGCACTTGAGTCCTCTTTCCATTTTACAGGTAACGGGAACTCGATGGTGACATTTTGACACACGGGCATGTCAGGTATAATTTCTAGCTTCCCATTTTGGGACTGCCATACTTAGACCCACCGTTTTACGCCTCTTCATGGTTAAAACACTTCTCCGAGGGGGCAATATGTATGTACCCAAAATTTTAGGGTACTGTACCACCGAATGATGTTACACATGCCCCAATGATGATACAGGTCACCTCACAAGGTGTTCAAATCTAGGAAATCTCACCAAGTGTATGTTAGCATCCCAAGCATCTTGTTTAAGCTTTGTGTACTTCACTTTATTTTTCTAAGCTTTTTGACCTTTCTTTTCTAAGCTTTTTGACCTTCAATGACAAAACCGCCGCCCGCTCAGTGGTGACGGTCCTTCACACATTTTCCAGCACATTCTTTTGATCACGACTTATGTAATTTTTCAACATTTACCAACTTTTCTCAACCGCCTTAGCTCGTATTAATGTTTTATGTTCCCTGGAATAGTGTTTCTTCATTGTTTAATGGTAAAAGAGTTCTAATAGGAATCACCTTTGGGTGAATGTGAAATCTATAAATATCTAGCTTGTTTTCAAGCAAATGGCCCCTCAACTTCTCATTTCCATTGTTTAGTCTTTCAATTTCTTTTTTAGAACTCATTTTTTTTCATGTTTTGCATCCATGCTAGTTTTCCTTTGCTATTAGAAGCCATTCGATCTTCTTGCTTCAGTCTTGTTCATTATTGTTCATACAAATTAGTTTAGAGCAGAGTAATGTCATTTGTAGATTAAATTCATTAGATTTGTAGGTTTTTTCTTCATAGAAGGTAGATTCTAGAATCTCTCGACACTTGTGTTGTATTCCCAAAATAAATCCCACTAGGAATTGTATATGCCAAGCTCTGTCACTTGTGATGTCCCTCTCCTACTCGCATTATATTCGGTCTATATCCAAAGCTTTCCATTGTTCAAAATACTTTTTCTATTGATGCTAGCATATACATGCTCTTTTAGATTCACGTGAACATGAAGGAACAAGGAGATCATTTTGAGGGGACAAAGTCATACACTACTAGATTCACCACTGTTCTACAAATTCTAGGTTTTATCTGTCAAAGTTCTAGTTAAAACATATCAAATAGAGTAGTGAAATATTTCATTTCAGTTAAATTTCATTTTCGATATTGCCAGGGAAGCTATGGGGATTGATAGTTTCTCAGAAACTATGATTCATTCCTCACTTCTGAGGTAGGATCGAGAATCTTTCAATTAAGTTAATCAGCTATCTAGTTATTTAGGATAAACTCACAACTGCATAGGCAAGTAGCTACACTGGGCTACCTTGCTTGTTTTAATTTTTTTATTAGATTAGTTGTCATTTTATGAATATATTAGATTAGTTGCTCTTTCAATTCTATTAAAAATTCTATTAAAAATACAAAAATAGAGGAATATATATATATATTGTAGATATATCTTACATAATTAGTTTATTTTGTTTCAGTTAGGTTTATATTGATCTTGTATGACAATCACGGGACATAGGGAGCTCAAGGAATACATTTTTGAGCCAATCATGCCTCAACCCAATATTGTTGTAACATTAACTCGAAATAGACCAAAATCTCAATTTAGGTCTTTCGAACAACAATGACCTATAAGAAATTAACACACAACTAAGAGGATTAAACATAGAAGATGAAAAAGCACACATTTTTGTCAAATCAGCCAAATTATAGACTCACCTTGATAGATATCCGTATGACCGTAGAAGGACTGAAAGAGAGAAAACATTCGGGCTTGTGATCCACTAGTCCCACAGCCAAACGCAGGAGACCTCCTCATTGATATAAACACTAGCTTACGTATCCAAGTTGCTAGAACACCTGTTAGGTACTCCAAGAAAATCGTGTAACTTCTAGTTCTAAACGTAGAGGCCGAAAAGGCATATGATTACTAGATACTCGGAATCAAGGGTTGACTCTTCATATGACCATAGGAGGTCCACAACAACCATGAACTTACGGTTGTGATCCACAGGTCCCACAACCCAATGGGCCTACAAATCAATCAAATATTGACACCAACTTGCGAACGCTGGTGTTTAGGTCCTCTCCACTTCCACCAGACATCATCACACAACTATCATTATTAAACGTAGTAGCTAATCAAGCTAAAGATTTTTGGACTAGACCAGAGAATCGTCCATAAAACACCAAAAGATCCACTACACATTTATCCATTCCATTTTCATGACCTTGTCGGGAGATATATATGAAGCACCCATAGGTCATCTTCCATGTATCCCACAACCCATAGATCGGATCATGGAAGAGCTCGATATTTATTGGAGCATTCGAGCAGCTATCCTCATCGAATAATCTGTCACACTAATTTAGGTTAGGAGGGCCTTCTTTGCCTTAGATTCATAGATCCCATGATTGCATGTTGAAGATATAAAATTACCTAACTAGTTTATCTACATCCCACATATATTCCATCCCCACCAAACTATCTTGACATGACCTCAGGAGGTCGGGTGCGACGAAGATTTACTTGTAGATTCCCATGCTCACATGTCACTTTTCCATCGTACAGGTCCTCTAGTGTCTTCTACATTTCTATGTTAAAATAAGGCCCTAAAAAAGCCTCATCGGGACCACTAAGGTCAAAATTCTTATTCAAATCCTCTAAAGAAATTTCTTTCAGGATGTGTGCTATAAGTACCTTTTCCATTTTTGATAAGAAATATGAAAAAGGTTTTTTATCTTCAGAATAAGAAAAGAAACACATAATGGTGAAAGGGTAGAACCAAGTTTTATAGTGAAAGGGGTGCATATTGGTCTGATTAAGAGAGATCTTTCCCATGAGATGAAAGAATATTTCTCTCAGCTCACACAAAGAATATTTAAGAGTTGGAAGGGATTAGGAATGAGTAGAACTGATAAATCAATACAATTTGACAAGAACCATGTGTGGTAATTAAGCCAATAAGACATGAAATGGAGTGCGCAACACCCAAGATGGATTCTTGGGAAGTAGATGAGGATATATGTCATATCAAAAATCATTTGGAAGTGCTCAAAGGTCATCAAAAGTGATTATCCAATCAATATGTGGAAATAATGATTAAAATAATCTACCAAAAGTGATTACCCTAAGTATCCCGATCAAGCACAAACGAAACTAATTGAAAAGACTCACATTTTGTATGCCCGGTAGTATGAAGTGAATAATTTTCAAAAGAATAGTGTGGTTTGAAATGAGTATTGTAAGGGGAATATCCCTTGTAATATTCATACTTTTGGGGAAACTTTGAAGGTTAGTGAGTGAGTTGAATGATATAAAGGCATAAGAGATGATCACATGAAAGCAGGGGTTAAAATTTTATGAGAATTATTCGTATAAATGAGAGAGCTAAGTAAAAACCATTTTCCAAGAGCTTAAACGAGAAAACTGTTATTTTCTATGTTTTCAAATTTAATCATGTCAAAATGGTTACAATTTTCTAGCCATTGACAAGCTTTAAGACTGCGTAAATAAATATTTCCCTTGCTTTGATAAATTTGATGAACCTTGAGTTAATTGTATTAATCATGAGTATTTTTGTTTCTTCTTTCATTTTGAGATGTTTTCAAGTAGTTATTCATATTCCTGTTCCAATATTATGTTAGGAATTCTTCTAAATCACACAATATCTTGTCCTTGTGGTAGTATTGTGGCATTTTCAATTGTGATGTGAGAAGAGCTTTCATTTTACTACGCAATAAACAATTTAAATTCACTTTACTTCCATTCTATTGATACAGATTATTTGTTAGCTTATGAGTGTATCTTAGGCATGATGAACCAAGAATCTCTGATGTTTAGTTGAGTCTTTGACATAAGCTTTTATGTCAATTTCTTAAAGAATGTGTGAAACCGTGCTTCTTTGGGCTTCCATGGGTGTGCATATTTTGGTTGAAGGTTCATTGTTGACTATTTGAAGTGTTTTTATCATCTTGTTTGACATATTTCTGAACCTTTGTTGAAATTTCTTAAGAATTTGGTATAATCAACTTTATCCTGCTTAATTCCCAAACTAAATTCATCTATAAATGATAAATCTTATAAGAAGTACCCCTTTTTGCATTTTTTGTCCATAAATTTTTTGTAGATTTTTTGGATTTACCCATCCTTTACTCAAAACATACAGGAGCAATCAGGTTTTATTGTTGTCTTTAGTAACCTAAACCTTGTTTAGAAGACATCTCCATTCTCTAGAGTGACAATTCATGAGAGTTAGATTATGTTGCATTGACCATGTGTTCTTAAGGTTTTCTTTTTAAATATCATTGACGGGGATTACAGATAACTAATCCATTTATAGCTCTCATAAATACGGGTTACAAAATGGGTCCTCTCACCCTAGTTTAAGACACAACCAAAAGTAGTGAGGTTAGGTCAATTGCATGGTGCTACCTAGTTTTTCCAAGCTTGAGTAATAATGAGTTAGTTAAATCCCTCCCCAACTATGAAATGACTAGAATTCTTATTTATCTGTCTCTAACCATATCTTTCAACCTATTGATGTTGTTCAACCTCAAAAGGAGAGTCATTTTGGGTACCAACAATAACTACTTGTTCCTGTGCCAATGTAGACTAAACTCCCAAAGGTGTGGTCACCTATCCATGTAGGGAATCCCTTTGAAACATCACTGTGGCTAAGTCTGGATGACCTAGCTATGGTGGTGTTTCCTATAACTCCACTACCACCACTATCCATATGCCACAATGGTACCTGCATCATCAATCTTTAATTAACTGGTACCTCCTCTTGTCCACTAGAGTCTGTGGGCCAAGGTGGAGACAAAGGTATCTTCACATCATCCCTATGGTATTATGGGAAGGGTGGAAGCACATCCTAATGTAATCCAAATTGGTATCGAATCTATTGATTAGGATAATCTCTTGCTTGCCATCCCTCTAAAATATCCTCATCCACCACACTAATTGTAACTCATGTAGCTCCTCATCCATCCCTCTAAAAGCTGGAAAAGTGACATAGGGCCACTAGACTATGTCCATCACATACAAGGCCTCCAGCTCCCACCTGTAGTATACTTTGTCATGAGATTCCTACTCTACTAGAGGATGAATACTTACAACCACTCACCTCCTGTAACCTTCCCTCTATCCCCCATGGTGCCAATATGGTACCGTGTAGTCCTTATGGCAACACTACCACAATATGCTCATATGCCAAACATTGTAGTAGGAACACACAAAAAATGCCATAGCATTTCATCCTCTGGTTAGGCCCACAACTCCCTATATAGTTACACTGAATATGTAGGTGCCCATGCAAAGTAGACCCAATCCTTGGTCATATCCCACAATACTCTCATTTGCCCTTTGGGAAACCGACCACCCTATGAATCAAGAAATACATATCACCCTACCGAAACCATCTTCAATATCGCTAACCATGTCTCCTACGGGTTTGCGACATAAAAATCCCCATAAACAAGACTCGGCGCCGTGCTCTCTATCAAGTCACTCGCCATCTCCCCAAATACATTAATCATCTCCTCGAAGGATCCATCTGTTGATACTAAATATACTAGCTCCCCAACAATATATAACTATAGAATCTTGTATACGTCCTCCAACGTGATGGTCATATTTTCGGTGGGTATATGAAAGGTGTTGGTCACTACATCCCATCTATCAATGAGTGTGACCATAACAATTTGATCCCATCAGATCCACCTGTAGCTCCTAATTCCCACGAATCTAACATCTCGCATATGTGCCTACTCATCCCAGGTAATATTGGGATGTATCTTCCTAATAACAGTGGGACACCATCCCACATCGTCAATCGATGTTGTGCCTATATTCATACCACTCACCAATGTCAAAAATTGAACTACTTTTCCCATTTCTTTACAACCTAATTACCCCACCTATCTATTTTCTAACCACTTCCTTGTCCTATCATTTCTTCTAATTTAGCTTATCAAGTTCCCATAACCCATTCCATCACTGTGACCTAATATTCCTCTATTACCCACCTATGTTTACCTATATTTACCCTCACCCACCTACTTCTCTCCCTCATCCCTCTTTGTTTCCCTTATTCACTACCTATCTACCCTCCAATTTCATTTTTTACCCCATTTTGGCCTTCTCAACTTAACCTATTCAGACTAAGTCACTTTTCATAGTGATCGATGCTTTGGTCACATGGACCGATCTCGATCACCATGAACGAACGTCGGTCGACTAATTTCCCACTGATGCCAAAATGCCATACTAACATCATACAAGACCCGACTAAAGCCGATATCTGGTTCGGCCCAAAGCCGAACCACCAAGCCCCTAATTTTCTAAAAATTAAAAAAAAAGCCTAAGACCTACCCAAACACCACCCAAACCCACCCATTTCCATTTTGCATCCCAACTAATCTACATTGCACCCGTCCCATACCCACATTATTTCATTTTAACTACATTTTTATTTTGAATTACCCCCATTTTAGTTGATTTTTGCTACAACTTCAATCAAAAATAGTCGAAAAGGATTGAATCCTACATGTACACACAAAATTCACCTTGCTTTGGGATCTCTGGTATCTAAGCCGGTGGTCCTCCCGCACCTCCTCTTACTACCACCATGTTTGAATCAAACCCCTAGCTCTCCACCAATCGAATCGCACTAAAATATCTCATAGGCCCACCTCTACACCTCTCCAACCACTCACCTCTCTCCAAATCAGCCTAGAATCTAACCCAATCACAGTTACTCTCATCAATAGTACACAAATGGCTCTCTGCTTGTCATTTTCGCAAATGGAAAAACACAAATGAATCCATAATTCATGGATTTTACCTTTTTATTCCAAATCCAACCTAACCGACATCAGTCATCCTAAACCAATATCGGTCATGTGCCCTAGTTCACCGCTCTCGGCTTTTCTTGACCGGCATCACTTTTCCATCACCATGGTCCGTTAGCCTCTTTTACCTCATTACACCATATAGCACCAAATCTACCTACCCAAACCTTTTTCTTTAACCCAAAGTTGACCTTGACCTTACGCCTCACCCGTGACCTTATTATCTATCACCCAACCTCGTAATCGCCTGCATGTTTTTTCCCCTACCATGGCATTGCCTATAGCCTTACCTAAATTATCCAACCCAACCTCACCTTTTGTGACACTCGAATTCTTGTACTTGTTATACCTTGTGATGTGATAATCATGTTGTTCCACCTAATGACCTTACCTTTCCATAAGTCATGTTGTTTATGCCAACCATAACTTTGGTGCCCTATAAAAAAATCTATTTCTTATTCCTACACTTGGCCTAGTGGTGTTTCAGACCATATCCTATACCTTAGGTACCTCAACTAATTTAACCTTGTTTGGATAAACCTATCAACATTTGACAACGTGGAGTTTGCAAGCTCTCCAACCTAGTACCTTATCATAATCTATATATATAAGTGTGTTAGACTTCCATTACCTATTATCCTACCGAAAACAACCTTACCTACAACCAACCTACTCTCATTTTCATCACTTCCCATTTATCAAACCACTTACTCGACTCTGCTTCACACCTCATCAATTCCGTGCTTGAGGGGAATCACCTCTACCAACACTTAGGGGAACCTAACCCTCAATCATACCTAGAGCACCAAATTCTGTTTTAGTCAAAGATCACTTATCAATAAAAGATATGCAAAAAGGAGAAAATTTAGACACCAAATTTGGGTCACACTCTCCTTTTCCCCCTTCAATTAATTAATGTAACACATTTAACTAATCACGACCACTTCATCCCATATTAATATTCATCCTCACATTATTAATTAAATTAATTATTTTAATTAAGTTAATTTCATCCTCACACCTCCACCTCATCCTAGACCCATTCCAAGGGCATTTAACTCACACGGTGACCAAGTCATTACTCTCGGCACCAAGTCATCACTCCCGGTGTTGAGTCACTACTTGACCTAACTAAATAAGAATTCTTCATAAACCTAATCGACTTATTATAAGATCTTCCCGCCTTATCTCATGATAAATCTACTTCCCTAAGCATACCCAAGAAGGAAAACATGCCAAATCTGGGAAGATCTACCTATTTTTGTAAATAATAAATTTTCACCCTAACGATGTCAATTTATCCTCATCCAACATCACCACCTAAACCTTCATCGGTTCCTTTACATAGAATTTTACAACACTTTACCTGGGTTGGTAATTCAGTGATTGGAGCCTTATTGCATTCAAGTGTGAATCTTAAAGCCCTCCTACATCCGAAAAACAAACACATACAACCATATCACTAGACAAGAAATCATTCTCCTTCCCGAGCATGGGAATGCTCACGGAGCACACAGGATGTACTTCTTTGTGAAACTAGACCTAGACATCTCTTCTTCGATCAACCACCAACCACCTCCACTCACAGGATCTGTAACATACCCAATAAGTATTTTGATTTTATAATTTGTGCTTATTCAAGTATAGATCTTTCATTTCTTTTTATATTTCATTCTTTCCATTACCCATATATCACCTTCTTCCCACCAACTCACTATTCAACCATCCCAAGCCTTTACACCATTTCCAACCTCCTTTTCAACATACCTGAGTCTTCTTAACAATATCATGACCTTATAAACACCACCTTCACTCTTTGTGTAATCACAAAGAGGTTCAAACTCTCGTTTTTAAAATTTTAACCAAATTTCCCCTACTGACACTTTGGTTAGCCAAACAACGTCGATCGATCTCCTATACCAATATTGGTCAACCAACCGATACCGGTCTATGAGATGAAATTTTTCCTATAACAAGAAGTTAACAAATTCCCCAAAACAGCTCAAAACCTTTCCTAATTTCACCTAGACCACATCTACAACCTCTGCTACCCCTACAAACCCAAACTAGCCCATTAATCACCAAGATTTAATTATAACTATTTTTGGTTGAAATAGATTCACTTTGTGTATGTTAATAAGAGATACTGAAATCTTATCAAATACAATTGGAACTATTACTTCTTATATTAAATTTTATTAAATAGAGGATTAACAACCTTTCAATGAAGTGTCACACTTCCCGCATCTAGCCTTGCTAGGAAGTCCTCTGACTCTTGTTATTTAATACTATTTGGTGGTATTATTGTGTTTCTTATACAGGTCGTTCCTCCTAAGCAAAGGGAAGTTCACACAATCAACTTGGATAAAAAATATGTAGTGCATACAACACCTTCTAGTGTCCACATAACACATGTATTCCTCCTACACCAAGTTACCCACTTGTCTATTTTATCACATTTACTTTTGAGGTGAAACAAGCGTATTCAAAAGACGGGTTCACCAAATTATTTAACAAATTTTTAATTTATAAAACCCTAATTATAGAGTCACATGTAACAAATAAAATTCTTAAGTACAAATCCGACCTAACAAATAAGATAGATAAAAATGAAACCCTATGTGCAAGAGATGAAATAAAATACTTATCTTATTTTGTAATTGATCCCAAGTATTATGGACTAAAAAGACTAATAGACAAGAGGAGGAAACTTTCACTATCGTTCTTGATAAAGTTTTTAGTTGTTAGATATGTTTGGAATGGAGCACCTAGAGTTGGTCAAGGGCACCTAGGAACCAGAGTCCGCTTATGGGTACCTATGTATGTGAAAATGGTCAAAATATGATTTTTCTTTTGTTGCACCAATATCGTTAACCTTCATTTTTTATCTTTTGTGTGTTACACTGTGTCCACACAATCCCCCTATAACATGAAAAATAAATGATATCCTACAAAACCCCAAAACACATCGAATCCTAAAAAGAAAAATATGCAAATGGGGATTCAAACTAACCTCAATGGTCACCTGACAAATTGAACTTATGACCGAGCATTGCACTACATCTCAAAATCCATGTAGTTCTCTATTTGTGTGTGTAGAATCATTCCCTATGAAGCTCCTGTGTGAGATGCACTAAATAATGAGCAATAACTAAATATAGCAATGTAGGTAGATGTGTGTATGGAAAAATGAACTTCCTCTCCTATAAAGTGCATACAAAAAAGTGCAGTCACTTATCCCTTGATTGATAGCTAGAGGGATATTTTTATTCTCTTAGAATGCCTTGGATGCAACCTTTGGTGATGATAGTAGATTCTTAGAGCTTGGTACTTTATTATCATCAAATAACTTTGTATTTATATGATTCCCTTGTTTGAATTTCATAATTGACAACTAAAAGGTTGAATCATAAGAAAATAAGATTCCCAAAAGATAAAAAAGGCCCAAAAGGGCTAAGAAATATACAAAGAGGTTGGGGTCACCCAGAGATGAAAAGGGCTCCTAGGAGCTAGATTCTGGCTAAGCGCCGTGTCCGTGAGTCAATAAAGATAAAGCAATAAAGATCTGACTAGGTTGTTGGGTGTGTAAGACTAAAGAGGAAACCAGAAAGTTAGAAAAGAGGCTAAAGATAGATGTTAATTACTATTTTTCTCTCTTAGGAATCATATGAATAGTAGTATGTGATTATGACCTAGAAATGTACCCAAGTGTGTGATTTAGTGTCTACATAGTGGTTTTGAAAATGTACCAGGAATGTTTTTTGAAACCTAGTCGTAATTTCTCATGAGGTTTCCAAGACTTCTCAAAGAATAAATCATGTATACCTTGTTCGTAACATCCTAAGCCAAAACTATTCCATGCATGATGATGAAAATAAACTTGTGCAAATCATTGATTATATAAGAATGAAAATTCAGATTTGAATGGTTTGGCATGATGTTGAATGTCATAGTGGGGGGAAGGAAGATCAATCCCTTTATATATGAGGTTATTTTTAAGATGGGAAGGACGAAAGGAGATGATATCTCTTACATTTGTTTTATAAATAGGTTATTTGTTGAGTCTCCAGTATGTTTAATGTGTAGGGATAAAGTTGAGGGTGAGAAGGTGGTATTCCCATAGAAGGATACATTGTATAACATATTTGAAGGATTTATTTCCTAGTAGATTAGATATGGAGATGAAAGATCTTGTAAAGTATTTTAAAGAAGAGAACGATTTTATTTTTGGGATGATCACATGACTAGGTTGGTAGGTCATGTGACATGCTTTGAAAGGATTTGGGTTGGCAGGAATGGTAAAGGTTTACCTTCATGTTTTTAATTTATGAAACAATGTAATAATGATGGGACAAAGTGCATAGCTTATATCTAGGGTATTCCTAACATCATATTGTCTTGGAACTCTCCTTATATGAGATGAAAGAGATCATGAAGGCTATTAATGCCTACCTTGATGGGTAAAATATTGTGACTAACATAGGGGTGAAAGTGTTGTTAAAGGTGGACAACACATTAGGTGACTAGGAAATGATGGTATTAGGTAAGTTGAATTTTTGAAGGCTTCGAGGATATGATGTTAATATTGGTGTCGTTGTCAATAAAAAATATCTTGATGAAAGTATCATCAATTGTGGTGATGACAAAGAGTGGAAGGTCATAGTCTTCAGGCTATAAGGATGGGATTTCATAGTCATCAAAGGAGATAGTGGTGTACATGTTAAGAGTTCCAACAAGTCATCCGATGGTACTGAGATGGATTGGACAGCCCTCAAATATAGGTTATCGGTGATGATGAGAATTTTTAGCAAGCTCATAGAGGTACATATTTACAAGAAATTGGTGAAGTTTCTTACTAATGGTTTTTATATAGAAGTGGTACATTAGGTGTGTGGAACAACATGGATAAAAACTCAGTCTTAGAAAATTATAGGTTGGGTTATTCGGAGTAAGGGAGATAGAAAAATTGGGCTGTTTTGGTCGAGGCCTTGGAGCGTTGTAAAAGTTCCCTTGTGGTTATGTGAACAACATATATTTGATGGAGTGGGGCCTTACTATAATAATTCCCACTCTTTTTGGATGTGATGTTGGTTTATGGTTCATAAGATGTGGTTTTAAGGATATGATGGGGTTGGTTTAATTTGATGGCTAGGTTTGACCGCATATGACTTATTTGGATTCGATGGAAGAAGCCATTTGCTATAAATGATTTGAATTATTACATGGAGGGATTTACAGGTCCTCGGTGGATTGACATTGTGTTGGATTGTATAATTATAATGCTTCATAATTATACCAAGGGGGATTCCACCCTTGAGATTCAAATAACTTAACATGAGGTAATGTTATGATAGAATATTGGCTGAGATTTTTGAGGATGCTAGTATAGTACCATATCATATTTTCTAGGATGATGATGAAGGAAAAGAGATATGTACATCATTTTATGAATTAGAGGTTTCAGTTGATTGGGTCATTCTCTCGTGTAACATGATTAGGTGTTGGTCAAGGAACGACCCTATATTTTGTAATAACGAATCGTGAATTTAGATGAGGGATGAGGTCCTAAGATGGAAGATAAGGGCTTAATATTTTATGATAAGGTTGTATGAATGTTGAATGGTGTAACTGTTTTTATGGATAAATGATTTATGGATTATCTAATGGGATTATCAAGATTCTTGATGTGGTGCTAAGTGACGTGGTCTTCAAAATAGATTTTTATAATTTCTATGAAACATTTCTTTTCTCGGGTTTTTGAAGAGTCAATGGGTGGGTCCAAAGAGGAAGTGATATATGTAGGAGGGTTCGTGGTTTTTTCAAAGACAATACTAGAAGATTAAGATAGTTTAGTTGGTGTGTCTATTGGTTTTGAAGGTGTAAGTGAGAGATCTTTAATAATGTTGATATTGTGGTGATAATTGAAAGAATTATTTCAAGATTTATTGATAGGTGGGGATGATTCGAAAGAGTTGTTTAAACAAATCTAATTTTTTGTTTGTGTTAGAGTAGGTATTTACCTTAGCTCATGTTCACCTAGGTACATTATTGTATTTATCCTCACCCACTTATGTGTGTAGAATATTAGGAGATATTATCTAGTTGTTAGGTATAGTTCTTTCCTTGATCTATGGTATTGACTAGTTCTTTCCTAGATCTATGGTATTGACTAGATCCTTGATGTCTAGTTCTCTCATAAATCTATGGACTTGACTAGTTATTTGATTACTAGTTATTTCCATGATTTATGGCTTGATTTATGACCTTGAATGGTTCTTAGATTGTTATTCCTTGCCTATATAAGCAAGGTCCATTCTCATTGTATTTCATTGAGTTCCATAATAATATATGATATTGCTGCTCATTTGTTTGCAAAGGTTTATGTAAAGTTATTTTGGCGAATTACTTTCATCTTATTGATCGTGATGTTTGATTAGCATCTATGTTCTTGGCTTTGCACTATCTAGTTATCATTCTTTTTATGGTATCAAAGCAGAATATTACTATTGACATTCATCTGTAAGTTTTATTTTGCAAATAAATTCTTTATATATTCATATATTTGGGATTTTCTCATATTTTGTTGTTGTGTGCATTTTTATGCAAAATAGAGGCTTCCATTGGATCTGGAAGGCAGAAAAACCCTAAGATAGGTTGTAAACTCGACCATTTTGGGAGGCGCTGTTCTTTTGGTTTTTTTTTGTGCAGAGAGAAACATATTGGATCTGCCTCGGATTCATGCCCTATGAAAAAGGAAATCTAGATTTGTTTTATGGGTTTTAATGGGTTTCTTGAGATCCGATCTGGGTATTATGGTAAGTTACACACACCCATTGAAATCCTTAGCCCCTGGTCATATGGTATGGTCATATGAGGGCTTAAAGATTTTGATTCCTACTAGTAGTGCTTAACTCCAGCCCCCTTTCATTTTATTTGTGTGGTGAAGGCAAGAGCATTTTATTCTATTTTAGTGGAAACTAAAATAAATAGTAGAGCATATTATTGAAAAACTTGTATCTTTTGATCGGTAACTCCATTTTGCGTGCCATTTTTGCAAAAAGTACGTGTTTTTTTATGCTCTTTCCATTGGAAATATTTATTTTTATAATCACACTATAATTATAAAGTGCCATATTGTAACACGCACTCATTATAATGTGCCAAAATCTAGGGGGCTCTTGTTGCATTGCTTGGTTCTTGCATTTCTTTTGGTGACTTTTTGAGGATGGAATATTTTTCTACTTATGCATTATATCATATTGATCCATTAACAACACATAATTACCACACATGGAAACAATAATTAAGCGAAAAGGATTATGGGCTTTAACTTCTTTAGTACAACTAGTTTTCATTAGAGAATATGAGAAATTTCAGTACCAGTGCAAATTTGATGAGTGTATGGGTTTGATAGGAACTTATGTAAGTGACAGTATTCTTTTGATTTGGAAAAGTGTGACTCTCCTTTCAAAATATGGGAGAAATTGGAGGATTTATTTAGTAAGGTGGATCATATGAGAGCAATGCAACTAGAAATTGAGATCACCTCTCTTAATCCTAAATATTTTCCAATAGTTATAGACTATCTTACCAAGTTCAAGCATATTCGACATAGTTGAAGGGGAGTGGAAGAGATAAGAAAGATGAAGAGTGTGTTTACTTGATTCTATCCAAGTTGAGAGGACCATTCCAAATTTTTGCTTCTACCTTTTCTCTAGCATGGATGCCTTAGGTGACACCTTCAAAATGCCTAACTTAGAAACATTTTTGAAATACTTACTAGGGAAGAACCCAAATTATCTCACCTTGAGTCTTTCACCTCTCAAAAGGCATTAGTTGCATCTAATCCTAAGGGCAAGGGAAAAAAATAGTAAAACCAAATCCACACCTTCTCCATATCAAAATGTTCCTAAACCTAAAGAAAACAACTCAAAACCCAAGGAGTCTTCTAAATCTAAGAATAAGTATAGCCGTTCATGCTCTTTTTGTGGGGGTAGTAATCATGAAGAAAATAGGTGTTATAAGTGAATGCAAGCCTTAGAGGATGTAGTCAAGAAACAAAAATTTCTATCTCCACTCCACCTCCTTCTAATCAACATGGAAAAGAACTTAATGTTGTTGGAAGATCTCATCACCACTACTGCGATACAATTGGGTTATAGATTCTGGTGCTTCTCATCACATGACTTCTTCTAAGGAGTCTTTTGTTTCTCTAGGTTTGAGTTCTACTTCCAAAATTGAGGTTGAGATTCTTCCTTTCTTTCTGTTGAGGGAAAAGGTGATATACAACTTGATGGTGGAAATATCCAAGATGCACTATATGTTCCTAACATCACTACAAATTTACTTTTTGTATATCAAATTTTTCATTCTAGTCAAGGGAAACAATGACTTTTACACCACATGGGGAAAAAGTAAGAACTTTGTTGGATCCTTATTCACTTGTTGCTCAGGGTATTATTGATCATAGTTCTAGACTATATCACTTTGATGGTTTTGATGACACTTCTTCTATAGGGACAAGATTGGTTTCTCATTCAGATTCAGAGAGTAAGCTTTAGCATGAAAGATTTGGACATCTCAATTACAGATATTTGAAGGATTTGAGCACTCATGGTATGGTAGATGGTCTTCCTAGATTTTCTTTTCTTGAGGGAGTTTTTCATGGTTGTGCATTAGGAAACAAAACCAAGATTCTTTTCCAAAGAATTTGTCTAAAAGAGCTTATTCACCACTTGACCTTGTGCATAGTGACTTGATGGTTTTTCCAACCCCCTCTTTAAATGGATATAAGTATTCACTTACCTTTATTGATAATTTCTTAAGGAATACTTGGGTTTATTTTCTTAAGTAAAAATTTACGTTTTTTCACACTTCAAATTCTTCAAGGATTTGGTCGAGAAACAATCTTCTAGTTGCATAAGAAACCTTCATACGATAATGGGGGAGTAATTCAGTAATGAGTTTTCTAAACTTTTGGCAATTCAAGGCATTATTCACCAGCATTCTGTTTCTCATGCTCCACAACATAATGGATTAGTAGAAAGAAAGAATAGAACTTTGAAGGAAATGGCTAATCAGATGATGCATTCTAGAGATATACCTCCTATCTATTGGGAAGAAGCAAGTGATTAATTGTGCTAACTATATTCAGAATCACACACCACAAAGAGCACTTGAGCATTTGACTCCAGAGGAAGCTTAGTCCAACACTAACCCATATGTCTCATTTTTTTGAGTCTTTGGGAGCCATGCTTGGGCCTTTGTGCTAAAGAAGAAAAGGAAAGCTTTGGATAAGAAGAGTAAACCCTTGATCTTTGTAGGGTATTGTGAGGACATGAGAGCTTATCATCTTTTAGATCCTGATACACATGATGTTCTTTTTCAAACACATGTTCAGTTTGATGAGCATTTCACTCCTCATGATTCTTCATCTCATCTTGAGGATCCTTTCTTTGAGGAGATTGATGAGGAGGTTATAGATTCCATTGAGGATCTTATTCCCACTGATGTTATCACTATGCCTAAGTGGTCTCGTACTACATTTTCTAAGGAAACACCTTTCATAGAGGATCTTCCACCCACTTTAGGCATCCTTACGCACATTCTACGGGTTCTAGAATTTTGTGTCGTAGTTTTAAGGATCCACAGTCTTTTTCAAAGGCTCATGGGATACCAGAGTGGGATGATGCGACGGCAGCTGAGTATTCTTCTTTGATGAAGAATCATATTTGGGATTTGGTATCTCTTCCTAAAGGAAGAAAGATGGTTAGGTGTAAGTGGATATATTGAACCAAATACACAATGATGGGTCCATTGACAAGTATAAGGCTCATCTTGTCACAAAGGGTTTTTCATAATTCAAAGGTACTGATTACTCGAGACTTTTGCACCCGTTACCAAGATGGATTATGTATGCCTTGTACTTGCTATTACTTGCATCACAGGGTGACCCATAAACCAGATGGACATGAAGAGTGCCTTCTTACATGGAGATCTACAAGAGGAAATATATAGAGAAACCTGGATGGATTTGTTCGTGATTCTTCTCTTATTTGTCACTCTGAAGGTCTCTACGGTCTCAAACAAGCCCCTTGGGCCTGGTATGAGAATATGGATTCTTTTTTTCTATCTACTAGTTTTGTTCATTGCCACTCCGATCATACAATGTATTTCCAGCATGTCAGTGAGGATATGGTGATACTTGTCTTGTATGTTGATGATCTCATTACTTAATTGTGCCTCTTCTTCCCACATTTAGAGTATTCAGAGGGATCTTTCTACATAGTTTGACATGATAGATCTTGGGCTATTGCATTATTTCCTTGGTTTGTAGATTTCTCAGAAAGATTCAGGGATTCATTTGAGTTAGCAAAAGTACACCCACGATCTTCTTAGGTGCTTTGATATGGTTGATTTCAAGCCAAGTCCATCTCCTTTTTAGTCTGGAGTTACTCTTACATCCACATGTACCACACCACTTTGTGATCCTACATTGTATAGGAAATTGGTTGGGAGTTTCATGTACTTGACCCATACTCACCCTAATATTTCATTTGCAGTAGGGCTTGTATCTCAGTTTGCACATTCTCCTCATAGTAGTCACTAACAGACTGCTAAAAGTATTTTGTGCTATTTACATGGCACTTCCCACTTTGGCCTACACTACACTAGGGGCTATACTCAGTTGGTTGGGTATAAAGATTCAAATTGGGAAGGTTCTATTGATAACAGGAGTTCCACTTCTAGCTATCTTTTCTATCTTGGTTCTTCTCGCAGCTTGCCCTGGACGTGTAAAAAGTAATAGGCTATTACACTTTCATCTTCAGAGGTAGAGTACAGGGCAATAGTTATAGCGAGTTAGTAGATTCTTTGGCTTCGCCACTTATTAACAATTCATATTCCCGAGGATTCACCGACCGTACTTTAGTGTGACAACCAAAGTGCAATTCACATTTCTCATGAACCCAATTGAGCACCAGCAGACCAAGCATATGGAGATACACATCCACTTCATTTGTCAGCACATTCAGGATAGAGTTCTTTGCTTGGAGTACATTCCAACTTAGCACCAAGTTGCAAACATCTTTACGAAGCCTTTTGCATCACCTCACTACCTTGAGTTGTGTGGAATGCTTGGGGTTTTAGAAGTTATTCTTGGGGGTGTTCGTGAGAACATCTTCCTTCTTCTTCTTCTTCTTTCTCTTTCCTTATATTAGGATTCTTTCCTTCTTTTGGTTTGAGATTTCTTCATGGATATATTGTACATGAGTACCTCATTAGACCTAGTTGTCAGAATCATACTATGGACATGCCACTTTTATTTTGGCCCCTAGCTTCACTTGAGAGGGGTGTTAGAGTAGGTATCTACCTTAGCTCATGTTCACCTAGGTACATTATTGTATTTATCCTCACCCACTTATATGTGTGGATATTTCTTTTTATTTATTTAGATATTAGGAGATATTATCTAGTTGTTAGGTATAGTTCTTTCCTAGATCTATGGTATTGACTAGATCCTTAATGTCTAGTTCTCTCATAAATCTATGGACTTGACTAGTTCTTTGATGACTATTTATTTCCATGATTTATGGCTTGATCTATGACCTTTAATGGTTCTTAGATTGTTATTCCTTGCCTATATAAGCAAGGCCCACTCTCATTGTATTTCATTGAGTTCCATAATAATATATGATATTGTTGCTCATTTGTTTGCAAAGGTTTTTGTAAAGTTATTCGTGAATTACTTTCATATTATTGATCATGATGTTTGATTAGCATCTGTGTTCTTGTCTTGACATGATCTGTTATCGCTTCCTTTTAGTTTGTAGGTGCATTCAAATTTTTCAAGTTCAGAGTCACCTCGATCGACAAGATTGTAAAGGATGTTTCTAAACAAAAAAATTCAATGTCATTTCCTCAAACTTGATGATATTTATAATAGACATTATCCCAATGATGTCATGAGTGTTTAATGGACGTTTCAATAAGGTAATTAGTTGGAATTTCAATCATGCACACGACTAGAATTTTATTGAAGATCGCACTATAAGACTCCCCAATGGGAGTGTAGTTACATTTAGGTAGGGTTTTTTCAGATTTTGAATGACATTTGGATGCAAATTTTACAAAAACCGTATTCAGGTGATCCTATAACACTTATTTCACTAAATCTATACTTATTCCAATTTGAGAAGATAAAAATATAGGTAGTATTGGAATCTAATATTACTAGTTTTGGATTTCAAATGTTAATAATTGGAATTATCTACTCTAAAATCACACATATTTAAATCCAAAATAACATATATTGAAATCTAAAATCACATATATTGAAATCCAAAAATACAAATATTAGAATCCAAAAATTAAAAAATATTGAGCCTATTATATCTCCTTCAAGGGTCCAATATATCATATTACATTAAATTAATGAAGTTAGGAAAAATCATTTTATGATTTCAGGGAAGCCAACATTGATTTGTAAAATAATAAATAGAACATGTTTCTATTTTATATGGGCTAGTGGCCACTAGGCTTAATTTTTTCTTTGGAATAAGGTTCTTATCAGTTTAAAAATGTCTTTAAGATTAAACTATGCAAGTCTGAAAAAATTTGTATATTGATTTCAGGGAAGCCAACATTGATCTACAAACCAATAAAAAAACATGTTTATGTTTTATACAAAGCAATAGCACTACTAGGATTAATTTTTTTCTTTAGAATAAGGCTCTTATTAATTTTGAAAGGAATTTTAGATTAAACCATGCATATCTAGGGGAAAATATATAATTTCAGGGAAGCCAACATTGATATGCAAAACAATAAATAGAACATGTTTCATTTTTTTATATGGGTTAGCACCACTAGGATTAATTTTTTTATTTGGAATAAGGTTCTTATTAGTTTTAAAATGTCCTTAATATTAAACTATGTAGATTTGATAAAAATCATTGTATGATTTCAAGGAAGACAACATAGATCGGTAAAACAATAAACAAACCATGTTTCTATTTTATACGGGTTACTAACCACTAGGCTTAATTTTTTTCTTTTAAATAAGGTTTTTATCATTATTAAAATGTCTCTAAGATTAAACTATGCAGATATGGGAAAATTGTTTAATGAATTTAGGGAAGAAAACATTGATCTGCAAAATAAATAAATAGAACATGTTTCTTTTTTATATGGGCTAAAGAATCATAGGATTAATTTTCACTTTGGAATAAAGTTACTATTAGTTTTAAAATGTCTTTAAGATTAAACCATGCATATCTAGGAAAAATCATTTTGTGATTTCAGGAAGCCAACATTGATCTCAAACACAATAAACATATCATGTTTCTATTTTATATGGGCTAGTAAGTGGCCACTAAGCTTAATTTTTATTTGGAATAAGGTTCTTATCATTTTTAAAATATTTGTAAGATTAAACTAAGTAGATCTAGGAAAAATTATCTACCTTGATTTAGGGATGACAACATTGATTGGAAGGAAGGTTTGTCACACGTTCCTACGAAACACCTTATTTTTCTTAATCATTTTCGTAGGGATCGTCTGGTTTGTTTCCCCCATTACTTGCTGAACTCTCTTGAACGCTCCATTCTTGAGTTTCAAAAGCATTCCCGGGTGGTTCCTTTGCACCAAGGGATCATTTTGTTGTTACACAAATGCTGTCTACTCAGGTTTCCTGGTCTCCCATCCTCCCCTAGCTCGATTCCCCCTTTACCGAGCTCACGCTGCCAAACTTGTTTCTCCTCTCTCTCGCCCACCCGCCACCGCTTTAAAGAGCCACCCCCATGCCGGCCATTCAGGATTCTTCTCCCGTTCCCCCTACTGATGCTCCCACCCCCCACTTGGCCTCTACCTCACGGAGACCAATTACTAGGGCTTCTAGGAAGCTTAACCTTGAGACCCTTGCTGTGGAGAAGGGTTCTCATGAATTTGAAATTGCTCATGACCTCCTGCATATCAGCAGTGCCAGCCCCCGGGAAGTGCAATTCGAAAGCCCTACAAAAGACCGAAGCCTTAGAGGCGAGATATGAAATTGTTAAAGGATGAAGTTAAAAATTTGACAAAACAGAAAGGAAAGAGGAAGAAGGAGGAGGAGAGGAGGATGTGGACAAAGCAATAAATTGAAGATATATACAAGAAATTGCACTCCTTGGACTCTTGCTTAGGGAAGGCCAAGACTAGGCATGATTACAACATCACCATCTTTAGGGCGATTGAGGAATTTATTGAACAACACGTCAGAAGTGTCTCCAACCTAAGCGGAGTGCCGGCAACGCTTTGGGGTACTAATAAAGAAAGCAAGAAGACCTTGGAGCAGTTGGATCCTAATGACGCGCCCATATGACTACTTTGGGTATGTTTAAATCCTGGAAGAATATCAAAACCATCATAGACAAAGCTACTTTGTGGAAGTAGTCACAGGAGCGATTGATTCTACTATCCTTGTTTGTTTTTTTGCTATTTTTTTACGGATCATGTCTTTCGCTTTTTGCGTATTTTTGTTGTACATGTCTCGTTTTGGTAGCTATTTTTAGCTACTTTGAACATCATTGTAACATTTGGATTCTCGATCCTTTTCACTGGTTCTCTTACTTATCCTGGATTTTAGGCCTTCTTTTGTAATCAAGGGTATAGTCCCTTTCAAAAACTATTTGCCAATAATAATTAAAAAAAAACATTGATATGCAAAATAATAAATAGATAATGTTTCTTTTCTATAAAGGATAGTTCCCACTAGGACTAATATTTAGTTTGGAATAAGGTTCTTATCGATTTTAAAATTTCTATAATATTAAACTATGCAAATTTGTGAAAAACAATTTAATGAATTCAAGGAAACCAACATTGATCTTCAAAACAATAAATATATCATGTATATGTTTTATACGGGATGATGACCGATCCGCTAGCTTAATTTTTCTTTGGAATAAGGTTCTTATCAATTTTAAAATGTCATTAAGATTAAAATATGAATATTTGAATAATTAAAAGATCATTATGGCCTATTAGCCACTAGGCTAATGATATTCAAGAGATGTGAGACACTTCCAGGTTCATTTAGTATGTTATTGAATCTCGGGGTAACCAAAGAATTATCAAGACATTTTTTGAGAAACTAGTTGATGATGATGACCTAGACTAGGAGAATGTAATGAACTATAAAACCATTCCATATATATTTTCATATTTAAATATAGATATCAAATTAATTGTAAAACCATTCCATATAAATTTTAATTTTTAAATATGGACATGAAATTAATTAAAATTAATTATAAAACCATCCCAGATATATTTTCATATTTAAATATAGATATGAAATAAATTAAAATTCATATACTAAAGGTAGAATTATACATTATCTAAAGGTAGAATCAATACTTAAAACTTAGAGGTCACTAGGTAATGCTATATATACCTTATCTAGGTAAATTAACATTATTAAAATTAGAATTCACCATAAATAGAAATATTATTTAACCCTTTTATATACTACATATGTATTGATATAAATAGGTCTAAATCCTTTCTCGTATTATAACACTACTAAAGAAAGTCACAAATGTTATATAGAAAGGTGTTCTTAAATAAATTTAAGGACAAATTACATAATTGTAATTGTTATTTTTATTTAATTACATCATGGATGTCTTCCACATCCTTCAATAGTTGCAACATAGGACACAACTCATCTATTAAGTAGTTGTCTACCAATTTAGATTGTATGTTAAATGTGTCAGTAATTACATAGTTCCCCGCATAATTGAACTTGTTTTTTATCTAAAGTGTCATCTATAAGAACTGTATTATTAGAATTGTAATATGCATTAAACTTGCTCCAAATGGTGCTAGGATTTTTGAGAAATATGATGGGATTACCGAAACCTCGATAATAACTACATTTGGACACGATGAAATCTTATTGTGTAAGTATAAACTCGAATCTTCCAACCTCCAAGTCAGTGTATTGAAGGAATGAAGGCATCATGTCATTAACATTTTAATTTCTTGCCAATGTCCATAACGCTATTTTGACATGTTTTGGCAATGTCACAAGAGCTCTTTGACATTAGGTCTTAAAAAATATATTTATTTTGAGTTCAAAGCCACCATTTTTTAACATCTCATGCAACGAATCATTCTTTTGAATGGTGTGTGCCACTATACCATTTATATCAAATATTACTAATTTCATCTTGGATATGATCTTATCTGCAAAATAATAAAAACATAATCAAATGGATTTGGGTGGTGAATTTTGACAAAAAAGAGTTATGGGGTGTACAACACCATATAAATACAATAAATTTTGAAAAAAAAACTTTAATAGATTTCGTTATTTTTAATCTAATAATTTTATTTTGAGCATTTAATCTAAATTTAGGGTGGACCATTTGTAGGGAATGATGTCATGCATTTTTTCTACTTATGTAGCATCATTTTATTGGGTGATTTTTGTGATTTGATGCGACTCATTTTATTGGCTAATTTTTTTTTAAGATTTTAAGTGAAACATTGACATGGACTAGTCCTTGACTTTCAATCTAGCCTCACCATTATTGGTCTATGATCCATGATTGTCTCCTCTCCCTTAGAAATAAATTTTTTTGCTGGAAAATATCAAGCAAAAAAATGATTTTGCTCGCTAATATTTATGAATTTAAGGTAATTATTCTATTCCATATAAATGCACAATACATTTTTGGATTTGAAATAAAAAAATATAATTCAAACACCAATAGTGTGTTTGAAGGTTTTCAATGATCTACACATGTTCTTGTGTTTTCCTGCATGTTTCATCCATGTACATAATTCAATATAAATTACTGAATAATTCTTATATTTTCCATGAAATTTCTAGCATGTTGGGGTTTTGAGAGTAATTTCTTTTTTGACTTTGTATGACATGAATCTCACATCTTCAACCAAAAATATATTGTTTTCACCATAGAAATTACCAAAAATGTCTAGTATCTACTAACTTGTATTTGTTTTCATCTTAAATTTTTCATGTCCCCAAATGAAACTGAAGCGGGTATCTCATAGCTAACTAAATATTTTAACAAACATGTTCTTCACCATATTTGAATCTATAAATGTAGACCATAAGAAAAATTCAAAAATATTATGATGTAGTTATTGTCAATTCAACAACAAATTCCCATTCAAAGTATTTAGTATTCCCATATCTATAATCTGGAACCATATTATGAGGTATTTTGTCGTCAATACTAGTAATTCCAAACAACAAACCTTCAAATCCCAAAACTAGTAATTTTCTAGGCTTCCCAATTGAATCCATAAAAATAGATAAAATTTAATTTAGTCTTAAAATTTGATAAAAAAGAATTCAAAATATTATTTTGATAATATTTTATTGAGTATATACGATATTGTCATCTCTAGAGACACATTTTGTATCACAATAGGTACAAAGGGAAACCCTCTGGAAAATTTTATGGTGGGGAGGAAAAGCAATGGATAAAATTGTTTTAAAGATATGTGGTTGATAAAAGATTTGTACCAAAACATATCACTGATCTTGTCTCATGGTTTGAGTGTTATAGAGGGCATCAAAACATTGGAGCAAGCAAAAACTATATAACTATTAATTATTTCAAAAACAATTATAATGATATTACTAAACATTATAGAGAAGATACATTGATATGGTTACTCTTTATTTTATATGTTGAGATTACAATTTATAAGTTGGCAGTATTTATATCTTCACCATGTTTAAGTTGAGATTATAGATTTATAAGTTGTTTGTGTGGATTAGAAAAAACCTTTTGTAGATATTTTACTGTAGTTTCATCTTGTATAGTGCAAATGTTCTTTTCCCAAAAAGTAATGGTTTCAATTCAGCTCCTATTTTTTTCAAATCCTTTACCAACTTTTCAAATTTGGCAGAAATGAGAATGCTAGACCAAAATCCCACTTCAAATTTTACTGATAGTAACTTTAAAAATTATTTGAGGCCACCTCGCAAGTTGATAGTCTCCTTATCAAACTTGAAACCCATATCCTTATGGGATTGGTTTTTCTCATATAGAAAACCCTCCAAATATAAAATAATACTTTTGGAAAACTACACATAAGTAATTTGTCTTTCAATTTTCTTTACTTTAATATTAACCAATTAAAATAATCAACATTTTAGTAGGTTAACACTTACTAATTGAGATTGTTGCTTGGCTTCCTCACTTTCCTCTGGGTTCTTTTGATGCACATTCTATTTCAAAAATAATAATCAATTCAATATAAATTTCATGTCGAGGTAAATAAATTCGCGATACAACTTACTTCTAAACAATATATTACCCTTTTCTAGACAATATTGCATAGATTTAGATGTATATTAATGACTCATAGGCTAAGCCATTATTTCCTAAACTATGTTTGTCTGGATATTATTTGATGAGATTAACGGTCGTCATGCTTTGTATGGGAATGGTATAAAATAAATATAACAAAATATTAGCGACTGCTAGGCTAAGCTAGTAATGTCTATACTATGTTTGGCTGGAAAGTATATGATGAGCTTAGCATCCAACATGTTTCGTATGGACACAATATTAAATAAATATAACAAATAAGCCACTTTGTTATAGGTTCCTACATATATGCAGGACTTATAGATGGTTTTTTTATAATTGCACATGACTAACATATTGGGTTCTCTCTATGTATTCATGCGTGATGTGCCAAAAACGTCCCCATTTGGCATCAACACTAAAAAATGTAAAAATAAATAAATAAATGAAAATAATGACAATAAAAAACATATCGCACTGATAAATTTATAAAATGAATAAATGTCAATCATTTGGTATAGATTCACTGGATGTATGGGTAGTGACATCTGGTGCATCAAGTTGAATGGGTGGTGGCATGTTAAGAATGACATCATCTTCGTTATTTTGAAGTGGCCTAAAGAAAGAGATGGTTTCTTCTTCTCTTTGTTGTTATGCTGCATAAATATTGTATGTATCAGTTCAAAGGAATTAAACTAATAAAATTGTTTAATGTTTTCTTAATCAATGTAATTTTTTTCAAATGAGAATAGTAATGTTTTAAAAACATTTCTTGATCATGAGTCTCAACAATAAAAATCCTAGATAGACCTGAGTCAACCAAAGCATGCAATGCAACACTACCACCATAAAGCACTATTATATGAGACCAAAACTCATAAGATCTCTAGTAAAGAAAAGGATGTGTCTTTCACTATAGGGATATTTCCCCTGTAGTCACAAATTACTACGAAAGATGCTCCATCCAATCCATGATGATTTATTCTCTCTCCTCATCATCAACATCACAATTTTGTACACCAGTTATTGTGTATATAAGACACAAGCTATTAAATTTTCCATTACTATCATAAAATCAATAACGACCATCTATAACTGATTCCTCCTTGTATTTAACCATTTGTATGTATTATTTTTATGATGTCTCTTAACATTTTTGAATAAGCAATAGGTGAGATCACAATAATGATACAATTTAGTAGACTAGATCCTACAACTTTAAGCATGTCCTTTATTACATCATAAGTTATATCACTACATAAATTGTAGAAATTTACGATCTAACATTATGTATTGAATGGATTAGTCGATGGAATAGATGATATTATTGACTGAATTTAGGAGGGATATGCACATTTACAAGTAAAATATTCTTTGTCTTCCATCCTTTCTAGCATTTGTTCTTCCATTGAAATCGTGTAGTTGTCTAAAATTCTTTCATCTTCCACTAAAATAACCTCTTTCACTTCAGCATCAATTTTTTTTCTTGCTAATTTTTAACTTCCTTAGGAATCAACTTTTATTTTTCCTTTTCTCTCTTCTCCTAAGAGTACACAAAATTGGTGTTAGTCAGATTCATGCAGTCCAAATTTTTGAATAACATTTCCTTCGTTGCATTCTTCTAATACAACATCATCTGGATATTTATTTTTGAAATATTTTAGAACCTTTCCTCTCATTTTTTTGTCATCTTTTATTCTCCAGTAGTGAGATTCAAAATTCTCTACTATGATACCAACCTTATAGATCCATTTATACATACATTCCCTAATTTCACTTTTTCAACTAGTATTGATAGTTCATCATTGGTCATTTCTAGTGTATCCCTAAAGGAATTATGCCCTAAACCTTTCCACTAAATTTGACTGAAAGTTAGGTTAGTTATCCTTAAAAGGAGAAAAACAAATCCCACCTAATCTAAACAACTCAAAGGTTGTTGTCCATTTTTTCCATATATTACCAGGAATCAATAGAAAAGACCATTTGTTAGTAAGACTCTTTGAATTTTGTACGGTGACAATGACAAGGCATTGTTTCTCAAATCTTTGCATTCAAAGCGCAAATCAAACATTTACTTTCTACATATTACAAAAACTTAAATTTAAATTTAAATACTAATTTATTAAAATTAATTTCATTACCCTCCACTCCTATGTCTTTTTGTTTTCCACTCTAGGCCTCTGAAGACATCCTAGGGATTTCTAAATCTATCGAGCCTTGTAAATTAAATCAATAAACTTTTTTTCAATCCAAGTTTTGTTTACTTCATTTTGTTGCATGCAAATTTTTAATAATATCTTTTCTAGATGATTTTGAGGACAAAATTTTAGTCTTTTTAAACAAAAGCATAGAATGTTATGACTTGTAATTGATTTTGGATAAAAAAATTTTGGGCACAAATTGTATGTTGGCCATCAAGAATGTAGAATTGCACATCATCCCTTTTCAGGTCATCTAGATCCTCTAGTTGCACAATTTCCTTTGTAGAATGTAAAAAGGAAAAATAATTGCATCCTCTATGTAGGAATAACATTAATCAACATGGAATGGACAAGAAGCTCAACATTATCCTCATCTACATGATGGTATTGATATTGTGGAGGTGCTTTACATGGAACTTAGAAACTTCAATTGGAAATGCATTTCCATTCAACAAAAAAATTAAATTATTCAACGTGGTTGAATATTCTTCTTTCTCAAATATATTGGTCACTTTTTTTAACAATACATCTGATTTATTATTCTTTTTAAGCCCGTGCAACTTTAACTTAGAGGGATCTATCTCTAATTTAAAAAAATAAGTTTTCCTTAGCATTGTAAATAGCTTGGCATGCTTCATTGGTGAAAGAAAACATTTTTATTCAAATAATGACAAACTAAGAGGTATTGTTGTATCTATACATATTTTTGAATGCCAAATTCATGTCATTATGAATGTCATGGGCATTTTAATAGCTTGTTTTTTCTGAGTCTATGAACATCCCCAAATTCCAACTATATTTAATACAAGAACATGCCTGATTTTCTATATAATCCTTCATTTCTGTTTCTTGAAAAAGGAAAATTCCAACTCCATTTCAAGAATAAGGCACTTATTAATTTCAACATCAATGCATTCAACCTAAATACACAATGTTCATTAATTAATAAATTTTGAAGATATAACCATACCAACTTCATGGTTGACATCATCATCAACAAAAAATAACCAAATATCAACGTGATAGTTTTCCAGAGAATGCATTTCAACAAACCATTCCTCATCTCTCTTCTTCCAACCCTTTTCTCCTTCAATGAATGAAATTTTTACAAATGGAGTGCGACCAATGGAAGACATATTACCTGTAAAAGGAATTAAAAAATTAATAATTTGTAAATATATGGGAAGGATAAATGATGTTTTTCAATAAATTAATAGTAAAGAGCTATGTATCTTAATCTAATTATTTTTAGAGTAAAAATCAGTCATAATGGAACTTTAGATCTTAGTGGTAGTTAGGTAAACTTCATATGAGCTATAGAATATGACTAGAAAGGATAAGTACTTCGTAGATTAATTTACATCATTCAAGGCTTGTATAAATTGTAATAATCTTCCTATCACCGTTAATCAAACTTTTTTATAATGTTATGTAAAATAAATGTAATACATGTCATGTTTAAGGTCCGCTAGGCATGGAATACCATGTAAAAATATCTACCCATAATGATAATAATAATAAGTAGTGTATTTTATGCAAGTAGAAAAATAATATGTGAAGAATAGACATTTTGTAGTATATAGGATTTTATGTTGAAAAAAATCAATGTAAGCTATTTATTGTTTAGCACTCATTACGCAATGCCTCAAAAAACTATAGAATATGAAAGGGAAGGATAAAATTTTGAAGATTAATTTCCATCATTGGCTTGTGAGGAATTTAATAATCTGCCTAGTGGCCGCTAATCTCAACATTTCATCTTAGTGGCCACTAGGCTTGGAATATCATGTCCAAATATCTAATTGTATTAATGGAGCTTAATCTTTGCTAACTATTTTATTTTATGAATTCCAAAAAAATACGTCAATAATCGAAATTTCATAGTTTATTTCAAAGAGTATAAGGCACGAGGAGAATCTCAACCAATCATTGTTTGCATTAATACCACACACTTTAAAAATGAATATTAGTTTCATTTAATAGTTTCTTGTTTTCAAAATAGCAATCTAATAACAAATCATGGTCATTAGATATAGTCATTAGACATAGTCATTGTAAAAACTATTTGTACAAAATTGATCATTACTATTTTTCATTATTTATAATAGTATCATATTGGCTAGACTATCCTTGCAGAGCCAAGTGTTGCACTACATACCCTCAAGAGGGATAAAGCCTTATATAGTTCTCATAATATATAATGTGTATAAAAAGTAATTCACATTGGTTTGTATCAAAGAAAATGTTTAATGATTGCTAAGATCCATTACTTATTGAAAGGGATGGTTTGTGATGGCTACGCTTAACAATTTCTTATTTTGAAAATAATGATAGAATAAAAATCATCTTCTATCTTGGTGACTGACTAGGTTCTAACCATTATATGTTGTTATTTTAAGAAACTATATGTATAGATTTGGATTGATAGTGGTTTTCATTGATTATAATTGCATCATATTGGTTCGACTAGCCCTAGCAAAGGCAAGTATTGCACTACATACCCTAGAAAGGGATCAATCCTTTTAGTTCTCATAAGATATATCATGTATAACACATAATTCATAAAGCCCACAACAATACTTTAGAGTTGGTTCTTATGTTATTTTTTCTATTATAACATTATCTAATTCATTAAAATCTCCATATAACTGAAAAAACCATCTCTGTCAATACATGATCTGCCAATTTGATATATTTGTGTCTACTCATCACTATTTTTCCCACAAGGTCTCCTAATATCTTTACACAGTAGATATTTCATTCTACATTAAGCTTGATTCACTCACTCTTGTCACATTTAGGTCATTTTCTTTGATGGTACAAGGGTTAGTTAGTCAATCCTATGGTAGAAGTTAAAAATACCTATGTTAAGGAACAAGGAGACATTGTGGGAAAAACGGTAATGTGAAGAAACAAATTGATCAAATTATCAAATTCGGTAGATGTGAAGGAGATGACATCCATTATTTATCTGCCGCAAAATATCCATTAAATTACAAATAGGGGATGTGTGACAAATTTATTGTGACTGCTTGTTGAATTTATTGGTTGTAATGAATAACATATACTTCTAGTGGCAATTCCTCGTTGAATACCATTGTTCACGAAGGTTAGATAATAGTAATAGAATTAAATCATTTAATCATGTCTCTATAATTTCTAGGAATCCATTTTAACAATGAAAACAATAATTTGATAAATGGATTTTTTTCATAATATATAATTATATCATATTAGCTCGACTATCCCTAGGGAAGCCAAGTTATCTAATACATATACTTCAAGATATGGATGAATCCTTGTGTAGTTATCATAAAATATAATGTGTATAACACATGATTCATATCGGTTCATATCAACAAAAATGATTAGAGACCGATAAGCTCAATTACTTATTGAAAGGAATGTCTTGGTGGTCACTAGGCTCAACATTTTCTGGTTTGCAAACTAGAAACTTTAATAAAAATTCATTGTCTACCTTAGAAACATAGTTAAGAAAGGTTAAATTGTATTAATAGAAGTTCATTGTTTAAACCTCAAGGAGTATCTTATCCATCTTGGCCTTGCATATTTAATGAAAATCAAATCACAAAAAAAAGACCAAAACGATTTACCAAATATGTAGGGAGAAGATGAACATGATTCTCTCTCATGATTAAATAATGAACTTCTATTACTATAATCTAATCTTGTTGATCTAGTATTGATGAAATTATATTTATATTATTTCTATTCTGAGGATCCCAAAAATTGTGATTTTTAAAATAAACATAATTATGCAAACCTTTCTCTAGCAAGGAACAAACGAGACCAATAAAATTCCTCTTGTAAAATGAGATGATGTTTCTCTTCCCAAATATTATGGGAGTGTAGATTTTGAACTTGGAAAAAAATATGACCTGAATATTAATAAATTAATGATTGAAGGTGAATCTTGAGTTATTGGTTACACCATCATCAAAAAGCAATCCTTGTCATTGAAAATTAATCTTATGTTAAGAAAATTCCTTTTTAGGATTTTATTAAATCTGGATTTTTCTTTAAAGCATATATATAAGGAAGCTAATAAGTATGTGGATTTTTTTACCAATTAAGGAATTGTGCAAGAGGTTGGTGATAAGATTGGTAATCATTATTTTTATTAGCTTGACTTTATCACCTTTTCCAATAATTGTTGATGGTGAAGGCTAAAGCAAGTTTATCTTAATTCCAAGCATATGATCATAGATTCTCTCCTATATTTATCATATCGCTCTCCCTTTTTTTCCATTCATCTTATTTCAAAGTGGATTTATTTTCATCTGTCATGGATGGTCCATTATTTCCTTTCATGTGATTCTCTACATCGTTGCATGAAATAGAATTATATACTAAGATTTCATGTCTTCGTTTGAAATGTATTTTTAGGATTATATCAAAGAAATATAGGGTTGCTTATTGAGGCGATGTTCTCAATGTTTATTATATTTATCTTGAGGGTTTTTTTAGGTTTAATGTAGAAGGTTCCATAACCTTCATTTTTCATCTTCTTATTATACATCCAGTGAAGGATTGGGCTTTGGAGTTGGGGCATAACTTGATCAAACCATCTTATAGGGCTAGCATGGAAGATGAAATAGATAATTTCTCGCTTGTCTTGAGGCCCTTGATTTCCAAGGCTCACTATTTATATAATATTTTAGTGAATCGAGAAATGTTTCTAGAGTTTTACAATCAGTTTGGGGTCCCGATGTGTTTCACAGATTTTGTAGTTAGCTTTAGCAATAGCTAGATGTCGGGCCACATTTTAATCAACTAGTCTAACCTAGATGCTTTAGTTTCTCCCCTAAAATTTGAACCAGTTCATTCGGATATTATTCATAGCCAAGGGCATGAGGATTATGAGTGGTTGAATATTCATACTAATGTTTGGAAAGAGAATATTTTTTTCGGCTCTGGATTCACCTTCTCGTTTATTTACCACCCTGTTAAATTGGATATTCTAGAGGTGTCCTCTAATTTAGAGAAATAATTAATCCTAAAATATTTTAGTCTCGTAGTTTTGTTTTGGTTTTTATATATAGGTTTTTAGTTCTAAAGTAATCAAATCATCTAGTTTGTTTGGTTGGTCTAGGGGTTTATTTTGTATTCCCAACCCCTTGTGTTTTTGGCATAGTCTCTTGGGTTTTTTCAGCAAAGTATTGTTGGATTGTTCAATTTTTGGATTGATCTTCATGCTATATCTTTAATGTAAGGGAAAGGGACCTTTAAAACTTGTTTAATTATAAAAAAATAATGAATCACCAATAAAATTATTTTTATGTGTTGCACATAGCAATTTCAACAAGTAATCACTAATAAATTTGGCACATGTCTCCTATACAAACAATGCTAATCATTGATTCAACTGATTACTAATTGTCTTTTCTAGAATGTAATGACTAACATAAAGGCATCGTATCTTAGATGGTCATTAGGCTACACTAAAAACACATGAGAGGGTTAAATCCTAATTTTGTTCTCATAAGATATATTGTGTATAACACATAATTCATTTCAGTTCATTTTAAGTAAAATGATTAGTGACCACTAAGCTCCATTCCTTGCGTTTGGTCTTAGCAGATGCTATGTTATTCCATTTAACATGAGTTAATGAACATCAATGCATGTTTTATGTTGTCAATTTATTTGTAGACGAGAATCCTAATAGCCGCTAGCCTCTATATATTCTAGGAATCCTTTCCAACAATGTAAAAACTATCTGTATAGCTTTAGATCACTAGTATTTTTCAATATTTATAATTAATTAAATCATATTGGCTAGACTATCCCTAGCGGATCCAAGTTTTGCACTACATACCCTCTAGAGGGATAAATCCTTATGTAGTTCTCATAAGATATATTGTGTATAACACATAATTCATATCGGTTTGTATAAAGGAAAATTATTAGTGACCACTACGCTCCATTACTTATTGAAATTAATGGGTGCACATCTACAAGGCTCAGTAGTTTCTTATTTTCAAATTAGCGATCGAATAATAAACAAATCATGGACTACCTTAGATTCCACTATGATCTTAGAGGACTATAATATTAATTCTTTGTTATGTTCCACAAACGCAATGTAATAATCTTTGACTTTAGCGGCTGCTAAAATTTGAATATCATGTTAGGATTTGAATATAATGTGATAGAATTTTAATATCATGTTGAAATTAGTTCTTGCTAGGATTAAAATTTTAGTGACCACTACGCTCCATTACTTATTAAAATTAATGGGTACATGTCTACAAGGCTCAGTAGTTTTTTTTTCAAATCAGTGATCGAATAATAAACAAATGATGGACTGCCTTAGATTCTGCTATGATCCTATAGGACTATAATATTAATTCTTTGTTATGTTCCACAAACACAATGTAATAATCTTTGACTTTAGAAGCCACTAAACTTTGAATATCATGTTAGGATTTGAATATAATGTGATAGACTTCGAATATCATGTTGAAATTACTTCTCGCTAGGCATAAAATTTTATGTTGTATTACAAGTATTCAACAAAATCGTTAATATTTTTCTTGTCTTACAATGTTTGTTGTTTTATCTAGTATTGGAATATAAAATCAATGTAGTAAACATCCAACTTATCGGAAGTTGGTCTTGGAATATCGTATTGGAAAATATAAAAATAATAATTGAGCTTAGCCTAATTTTTAGGTTATTTTTTACTAATTTTTTCTTGTATGAAAGACCAAAAACATCCTAGTGGTTGCTAATCACAATTATTTGTTATGTTACACTAACTCAATGTAATAATATTTAGCCTTAGCGTCGCTAGGCTTCGAATATCATGTTAGGATTCAAATAGTATGTGATAGAATTAGAATATCATGTTGAACTTAGTGGTCGATAGGCTCAAAATTTTGTGTTGAATTACATTTCTTTAGGAAAATTGTTAATATTTTTCTTATCTTGGAAAATTTGTTGTCTTCTCTTGTCTTAGAATATCAAAGAAATTTAGTAAACATCCAGTTTAGCGGTTGTTAGTCTTGGAATATTGTATTGGAAAATCTAAAAATAATAATGGAGCTTAGCTCAATTTTCAGGTAACTCGTTACTAATTGTCTTGTATGAAAGATAACAAATATCCTAGAAGTCATTAATCTCAACTCTTTGTTATGTTGCACCAAAAAATGTAATAATATACAACCTTAGTGGTTGTTAGGATTACAATATCATGTTATGCTTCAAATATCATGTGGTATAATTTGAATATCATGTTATACTTAGTGGTCACTAGGATTAAAATTTCATGTTGGAATACATGTATTTAGGAAAATCGTTAATATGTGTCTTGTCTTGGAAAATCAAATTAATGTAGTAAACATCTATCTTAGCAATCTTTTGTCTTTAAATATCATATAAGAAAATCTAAAAATAATAATGGAGCTTAGCTCATTTTTTAGGTAGGTCATTACTAATTGTATTTTATGAAATACAACAAATATCCTAGTGGCGGCTAATCTTAATTATTTGTTATGATGCACCAACAAAATATAATAATATTTGACTTTAGTGACCACTAGGATTCAAATATCATGTTAGGCTTTGAGTATATTATGATCCAAGTTGAATATCATGTTGAACTTAGTGGTCATTAGGCTTAAGATTTCATGATGGAATACATGTATTAAGGAAAATCGTTAATATTTGTCTTGTCTTAGAATATTTATTTTCTTTTCTTGTCTTGGAATATCAAAGAAATGTATTAAATATCTAACTTAATAAACTCTAGTCTTGGAATATCATTTTGGAAAATCTAAATAATAATAATGGAGCTTAGCTCAATTTTCAGGTAATTCGTTACTAATTGTCTTGTATGAAAGACAACAAATATCCTAACGGTCGTTAATCTCAATTCTTTGTTATGTTGCACCAACACAATGTAATAATATTTGACCTTAGTGGAGGATAAGCTACAAAAATGTTTTTGACAAAGAAGAATTATAACTCGTTGGCCACTAGGCTAGAAAACATTTTTCATGATTGAGTTTACAAAAATATACATACATATACGTGTACAATCGTGTATTAATATATTTAACAAAACTCTATATCTCTCCAATGATATGTAACATATTAAAAATTAAATTTTATATAAAATCTATTATTCTCTGGGTTCACATTTAATTATAAATAAACTTCTAGTTTCGTAAAATGATCTTATAAAAAAATTTATATCGTGGAGGACACAAGGCTATGTGGTTTTATGGAATAACATAAGGTCTGCAAAAAGGAAATAAATATTTAAAAATATAATGATTAAAAATTATATTCAATAATATTAATGCATATATATAATATGTTTACCTTCATTTTACATAAAAATTCTTGTTAAAGATATTACATTTGAATATTTCTACATGGGAAAATATATATAATTAAAAATATATATCAATGTGAAAACCGTATAAATACTCGAACATTGAAATAAGTAGCCATGCTTATTTCTTTCATCTTGATAAAAATCATTAAAGGAAGTCATAATGAACACCTAAACTACACGAAATAAAACCATTATGATTTTTTAAATAGTGAATATGCGACTCGTGTTTTTTGCAATTAGGGATACGGGTCATCACTATCGGAAAAAAATCAATCAATAAGGAAAGAAAAAAATCCACAAAAAAATATCTAGAGATATACATAGAAGGGTTGAAAATGTAACCCATTTAATAGAGACAAAAACAAGATCTAGGTTAGGACAAAAAGTTGTGTTTTCGTAAAGAACAAATATTTTAAATGGGATTATATTTTATTTGGTTAGGGAAACACAAAAATATGGTTTCAAAAAGAGCAAGGTGGTTTTACAAGGGGATGAAACTGAAGTGCAAAGGTGGTAGAAGGAAAGGCAGGGTTGGATTTTTATACAAAACACATTAAATAGGTGAAGACAGAGCAACTGAAAGTTCCCACCATCAACTAAGGTACACATACACTAAAATAGATGCTTTTGATAAATACCTATTTTATTAGTATCTAAAATTATTATGTTCTTGATGATGTCTATGAAACCTCCATGTCCTCTCTCAAACAAATTATCTCCGAGATTCTATACGCAACCTCTTTTTCTTTACTCCTTTGAGTCCATCCTTTGTGTGCCTGCAAACAATATTATAATCACTTCCTCAATGTTCCCTTAAAAAAATTATAATCCGATTTCTTGCAATCGACTTGTAATCTAGATCCTACGCGTATTGTATTCTAATTTCAAGAGATACTTTTCTACGATGCCAAAATAAAAAGAAACTCTAATATATTTTTATATGGGATATTTAATATTTTTGATACAATCCATGAAATAAATTGTGCAAAAAAAAAAGTACGAGATATGAAAAATTTAAAAATTGAATTTCCCTCTCATTAATGCGAAATTGGGTATTGCAATTTCAAATATTCACATTTAATGGGGGGATTTCACAATTCAAAATTTGAATTCATCCCTCATTAATATTTGCAATTAATATAAAATGCTAAACATAGTTTTAAAGTGTAATAAAGTAATATATGCACATTTAATATTAATTTTTATCGAATTCAAATTCAATATTTTTAGATATAGTGCATGCCAATTTAAAATAATTATTCAAATAAATTGTACCACGTGGCAAGTTTGAGCCAAATAGTTAGGCAACAATATAATTGAAACATTTATAAAAAAATTATTTAAAGAAATGCCTATAAAATACTCTTAACCTATAAAAAATTTCCATATTATTATGTAAATGACACCAACTAAAATGTTGACACGTGGCATGAAATTTCTAACATCTCTTGTAATTTTCAATATTTTGGTGTTAGTTACATTCTACAGTAGAAAAAATAAAACATAATTTTCCACTTCATACATATTTCACATCGATTATATACGAATGAATGTATCGACCACTAATCTCCATTACTATGATATTTTATTCCAACACCAGATTTAAAATAATAAATCCTTAGGTTTTAGCATCCACTAAGGTATTCCTTTGAATATATGTTAATGAACAACTCTTCATGTTTAATTTTTTCCATTTATTTTTCAAAGAGATTCTTAGCAATGCTTAGCATCTATAATTCCTAGGATTCCTTTCATAAAATGTTTAAAAACTATCTTTATAGATTTGGATTGCTATTAGTTTTCATTAATTATAATCATATCATATTGGCTATACAATCCCTGACACAACCAAGTGATGCACTACATACCATCAAGAGGGATCATGACTTATATATTTCTCATAAGATATATTATGTCTAACACATAATTCATATTAGTTAATATCAAATAAAATGATTAACAACTGCTAAGCTCCATTACTTTCGTTAGATCAAAAATCGGTTTATATCAAAGAAAATTATTAGCAACCGCTAAGCTCTAATACTTATTGAAAGGAATGGTTTTGTAGTCGCTACGCTTAGCAATTTATTATTTTGAAAAATAAGGAATGAATAACAAATCATAGTAATAGATATTAGCAGTTGCTAGGTATTTTACTTTATATATTTCAATGAGAAATATGTGTGTAATGGAATTTTTTTACTCTCAAAGGCTATGGAGGGCTTTTCCTAGTTGGGAAAAAAGATGTTGGTTAAAAAAATTTGCAGGGTACTCATACAACATCATAGTGTAGAGACATGTCATCTTACATGTTGTTGGGGAAATTTTCATCATGTATAACAACATTATATCCTAAAGGATGGATTTAAAATTTAGTTATTTTTTTGTCATCGTAAAAATATTTTCTTAGATTAGTGGCTTATAGGCTCACACCTTTGAATCTTTTCTTCATTATACACATTGGTGCGCATAAAATAAAATGCTTAGAAACCGTTAAGATCCATTACTTATTGAAAGGAATGGATTAGTGGCCACTAGGCTCAAAAAATTCTTAATTTTGAAAATAGAGATCAAATAACAAATCATAGTAGTATATCTTAGCGGTTGCTAGGCATTTTCCTTTACTTATTTCGATGAAAATATTTTTAATGGATATTCTGTAATATCGAAGGCTATGGATGGTTTTCCATTATCGGTAAAAAGATGATTAAAAACAAAATTTGTAGGGTACTCATACAACATCATGATGTGGATACATGTCATATTAAATGTTGTTGAGGAAAACGGGATTTGGTATAATAACATTCTATCGTATCGACCTAAATTAAATTTCAATTCATATTTTGTTGTTATTAACACTCTTTTCTTAGCTTAATGCATCGCTAGGGTTAGACCTATGAATATTTTATTTATAAGACACATTGGTGCGTATCAAATAAAATTATTAGTGGCTGCTAAGCTAAGTTTTTTTATTATGGATAAATAGTTTTGAAGGGACTATACCCTGAGTACAAAAAGGCTCATAAAGCTAGATACCAGAAGGAGAAAACCCATCCAAGAAAGGCTAAACGCCTTAAACATGGAGGCTCAAAAGCCAGATATATTAGTAAAGAGAGTACAAAAATCAATCTAGACAGTGATCTGAAGAAGAACAAAAGGGCCAAAAAATAGCAAAGAGGGATCCAAAACAGGCATCCCGTAAAGAAGAAAATAGCATCAAAAACGCCAAAAACAACTTCACAAAGAACAAAGAAGCATCTCGGCATTTGCATCATTTGATTGCCTCACAATCTTGAAATTAATTTTTTTGGAGAGAGGTGAAGAGTGCAATGGCCGTGGCATGAGAAGGATCGTTCATGTCCGCCTGAGCAAGTGCAAGGTCACAGGTCTCATTAGAATCCTAGATGTTATCAGGAATGCCACTAAGGCTACACACACTTCTCATGTGTTGTTCCATAAAATTATAGACACCTTTCAAAGTAGAGAGGATGCAATCCTGATGCCCCTTGGCATTGCCTAGCCTGGCATCAAGTGAAAGGAGCTTCTTGAAAATCTCAGAAGAGTATCATTGTCCTCAAAATTTTGTAGCTTCCTCTTACCTTTTGTTTTTTCCATATTCCTCATAGAATTTTTGAGGTCTTTGATCTCCTCTTCAAGATTTCTAACCCTGGTAAGAAGGTCCACTTCTCTAGAATTATCAACAAGTTTACTTATGTGCAATAAGTTCTCCGCAAGTTCCAAATCCCTATGACTATGCAAAATCCTCTGCGAAGAAGGCAGAGAAACCTTAGCCTTCTTGTCTTTCCTCTTCCTACCAGAGGTAGTAGTGTCCAGATCTCTGTCAGCTGGGAGAGGGATAATAACATAGCGAGTAAGCAGAGGGTGAGAGTACGAGAATTAATGGTGGTGGATGAGATGGATCAAACCTTGGTGTAGGGGAACAACCCTGGTATGATTCTGAACTTCTAGAATAGACTTCTCCAAGGAATTAAGTAAATAATGTGGGAAATTGATGGTAAGATTCCTACAAAAATGATTGAGGAATATTAAATGTTTCAGGGGAATGGTGACATATCTTCCCTCCAAAGTGACGTACCTAACCATCATATGTGCTATCTCAGCAAAGGGCTCAGGGATAGAGGTCACCTTTATTCCAGCCGCAACAAACTCGAGGTTCTCCCCTTCATCGAGAATTTTTTTCCTCCACCTCTCTGTCGACTCATTTGTTGAAGAACTTGGCTCCATCTAGGTTCAGCCCTATGACCTGGGCAATGAGTTCCTCAAAGATCTCGACCTTGACTTCCCCATACTCAACCACATGATTTCTCCAACCATTAGCAAATTTCACCGAGATGTCCTAGTCAAATCCCTTCATCTTTTCAATGAAATTTGAAATACCCCCATTTGTAGATAATTCCAAAGAATTGTGTCATTTTTCTAGGCTGGATCATGAATGGGTTCGGTTTTGCATAGAGGTCCCCCCATTTTTCCTGTATTGTTTTTGTTCTGCATAAATGGTAAAATATTTAAATCCCATATGACTCAACACCACATCTACTTTTGGAGACCTTTGAAGTGTGTAGAATTTTAAAAACATCATTAAACTTAACTTTGCAATTAAAGCATGGAGGGGGAAGGGAGTATTGACAACAGTCAGGTTGAAGACATATACAAAAAGCTGACCTCCTTGGACTCCCGCCTAGGGAAGGCTAAGACTAGGCATGATTACAACATTGCCGCCTTTAGGGCCATTGAGGAGTTCATCGAGGGTCATGCCAAAAGTGTTTCCAACCTCAGCGGTGTCCCGGCTGCACTTTGGGGCAATGAAAAAGAGAGCAAAAGAACCATCGAGGAGCTCGATAAGACGGATGCTGCCCACATGACCACTTTGGGTATGTTTCATGCTTGGAAAAAAGTCAAGATCAGTGTTGATCAAGCAGCCAAGAAGTAGTCCTGCATGCTTCTACTGCTCCCTATTGTTTTTCTTACTATTTCTTGGCTGTCGGGTTACTGTTTTTTTGCTGTTGTTTTGCTGTTAAGTCTCGTCTGTGTAGCTGTTTCTGGGCTACGTTGAATTTCATTGTAATTCTCGGACTTGGTTAGTTCTGCTATGTTTCTCACTCTTATTCCGGCTTAAAGGCCTTATTTTGTATTCAAGGGTATAGTCCCTTTCAAAAAACTATTTGCCATTATTAAAAAAAAACTTTGCAATTAATAAACACCTCCTTAACATCTGCTATGTATCTATTAATGATTACATTCAAAATCATGTATATCTTTAGTGATGTCATCAAGTACTTTGGTAGGAAGGGGGTTGCCACTTAACCAAGTTTACATTGTATTGTTGACCCCAATATTTGCTAAACTATCGGCCACTCTATTACCTTCATGATAGGTGTGGATAATCTTATAATTATCAAAACAATTGCATATTTCAATAGCTTCATTAATGAAGTCCTTGATGGACCAGCTTGGAGGTTGCTTTTGATTTAACAAATTAATAATGTTCAACAAATCCCCCTCAATTATAATATTGGAAATATTACAATCTCTAGCCAACCTTATTCCCTAGAGCGCTGCTAAAGCTTCCGAGTAGTGATTTGTTTGCTTACCCATCTTACTAGAAATTACCCATCTTACTAGAAAAAGTAGCAACAAAGCAGCCTCTGTGATCTCTAATCACCCCACCACCTCCCAAATCCCCAGGATTACCTTTTGAAGCTCCATCAAAGTTCAATTTGTGCCATGTAGTGGGAGGCTGGATCCATCATACAGAAGATCTATCAATGCTATTGTTGTCCTTATGCTTAATGTTATCAGTGCCAATGTTCCAAGTAGCAAGAATGTGCTCCTCTTCCTCAGGATAAATTTTATTTTTGGGAGGCTTAAATCTTTCAATGTTGTCTTTCACTAATGATAATTTCATTAAAGAATTTTGTACATATATTTCTGGTATTTCTGAAAATAACATCATTTCTAGCTTTCCAGACTCTCCACATGGTGTGAGGGAGAACCAGTTGCCATAGCCTCCTAACCATACAATGCTTATAAGGGGAGTTCCATTGTTCCCATGCCTGCAGACAAGTATGGGGGAAAACCCAATTCTGATTGAAATTTTCAAGAATAAGATGCCATATTTTTGAAGTATACTTACAATGCAGAAAAAATGTGTTTAATGTCTTTAGCTTCTTCCCGGCACATGCAACATCTATTAGGCATGATAAAACCTTTCCTAATGAGATTTTCATTAGTGAGAATCTTACCCTTGATGATAAGCCACCAGAATAAATTTACTTTAGGGGTTAGCTCGGGCATCCATAGCTTGTGCCATTCAATTTCACTATCAATAGAAGCAAAAAAAGAATTATAACCAGATTTAACAGAATATTCTCCATCAAAGGAATCTTTCTAAATAATCTCATCCTTATTATCATGTTGACTGATATGTATTAGGGAGAGATGATTCTGCATGGAGGAAATAGCAGGCTACATATTTTCCTCATCAACTTTGAGTTGCTTCCATTTCCTTCTATTGCCAGACACCTCAATATAGTCTTTGAATTTATTTCCATAGTTTTTAATTAGGTTGTCTTTGATGTAGCTAAAATTGGTATCCCAACTTATGTCAGACTAGATGTCATGCCAGAAATCAATGTCTTTCCCATTTCCAAGTTTCCATCTACAGCCCTGGGAGAGGATATGCCTGATGTGGAGAAGATTATTCCAGAAAATTGATCCATTTGGAAGCAGCTGGTCAAAGAGAAAGGAATACATGTTTTGATTGGAAAGGTATTTTACTTTGATCAACTCAGTCCATGGTTTCTGCTCTTTGATTAGCCTCCAACCCAGCTTTGTAATTAGAGCAACATTCATATTTATGATATTTTTAATACCTAAACCCCCAATCCTCTTTGGCTTACAGACTTGTTCCCATGCTACTAAATGATATCTAAACATGTCTTTTGTCCCATGCCATAAGAAGTGTTTTTGAATTTTTTCAATTCTATTCACCATTCTTCTTGGAATGCTGAACATTGACATGATATAGATGGGTAAATTCTGAAGAGTGATTTTAATCAATAAACATTTGCTAACACTTGAGAGGATAGCACCTTTCCATCCAGCTAATTTTTTTCTGAAATATCTTAAGTAGATCATTCCAAACCTCATTAGAAACCTTACTAGTACTCATAGGGAGCCCTAGATATGTAGCTGGGAGGGAGTTGATTTTGCAACCAAGAATGAGAGCAATCATTTTTGTCTTTCAATAGGAGTATTGAAGAAGTAAACCAAGATTTTATCAAAGTTTACTTTCTATCCCGAGGCTTCCTCATAGAATCTGAGAATGGTTTTGATAGCCTTAGCTTCAATGATGGAGGCCATAAGAAGTAGAATAGTGTCATCAAAGCAAACTACTGATGGGAAGAAATCTGATTGTCAGAAGTAGGTTGAAAGCCTTTTATCATACCATTGTGTATAGCTTTTGTAATAGAACAACTTAGACTGTCAGCCATTATGATGAACAACAAAGGGGACATGGGGTCCCCTTGGCGTATGCCTCTATTGCTAGCAAAAAAACCAACAGGTTCTCCATTGACAACCACAGAAAATCTAGGAGAAGAAATGCAAGCTTGGACAATTTTTCTAAATTTATTTTGAAACCCAAACTTGGTCAGAACCTCATCCATGAATTTCCAAGAGACTCTATCAAATGCCTTATGCATGTCTAACTTGATTTCCATCCCATATTTTCTACTTTTATCCATTGAATGAATTGTTTCATGGACCATAATTACCCCATCCTGGATAATTCTACCTTTTATAAATCCACTCTACTATTGGGAGATAATTTCCATGAGAAGAGGTTGCAATCTAGTGGTTAAAATCTTAGTGAAAATTCTGTAAACCACATTAACCAGGCTGATTGGTCTAAAATCCTTAAAATCCTTTGCATCCAACTTCTTAGGTGCAAGCACAATATGCGTGTTATTTAATTCCTTTATTAGATTTCCAGTTCTGTAAAACTCATTTACAGCTTTCAACAAATCTTCAGAGCATATATCCCAACATTTTTGGAAGAAATTAGTAGAGAATCCATCAGGGCCCAGAGCCTTGTCACCTTCAAGAGAGAAGACAACTTTTTTCAACTCCTCAATGGTGACAACTTTGGAAAGGCTCTTAAATCTCTCTTCTGGGAGAAAATTGTTAGGAATGGAGTCTAAAAGAAAGGAGGCTGCTTGCTCATTATAAGAATTATTTTCAGTTAGAAGATTCTCATAAAATTTTAGGGCTTCAACTTTAATATCCTTAGCATCCTTAGTAATGGTACCATTTCCCTTGGAGACTTCAGTAATTCTGTTGCAAGCCCTATGCTTGAGGGTGGTCATATGAAAATATTTTGTGTTTCTATCTCTAGCCTTTAACCAAAGAGCTAGGTTACTTATTGAAAGAAATGGCTTAGCGACCACTAGGCTTAAAAAAAAATTGTTTTCAAAATACTAATTAGATAAAAATCAAATGGACATAATCCATAACTACATTTTTTTAATTTTAATTTTGAAGAAATAATTTTATCTTGGGTGTTAACTCGTTGCATATTTCTTAATATCTATATAACTATGTAGAGTGTGTGATAGTTTGTGTAAGAAAGTGAAGTTACTTGACCTCGTAAAATCAAATAACGCTTATTTCACTAAATTTAGACTTATTCTAGTCCTGACAAGCTAAAAATATAGCCAATATTACCATTTTTGGATTCCAAAATGTTAAATATTGGAATTATCCACACTCTAAAATCGGACATATTGGATTCCAATATCACATATATTGGAATCCAAAATCACATATATTGGAATCCATTAATTATCTTTTCAAAATCCAATATATCTGATCAGGAATTAAATTAGTGAATATGTGAAAAAAATTTAATGATCTCAGGGAATCCAACATTGATCTGAGAAATATTGTCTAGCAAAGAATAAATACATGTTCTATTTTATATGGGCTAGTGGCTACTAGGCTTAATGTTTTCTTTGGAATAATGCTCTTATCAGTTTTAAGATGTCTTTAAGATTAAACTATGAAAATTTGAATATTTAAAATGTCATTAGCCAAGTGTCTGCTAGGCTAATGACATTCACGAGATGTGAGACACTTCTAGATTCAATTACTATGGTGTGATTGAACCTAGGGGCAACCAGAGAATTACCGAAGATGTTATGAAGAAACTAACAGAGGGTGATGATTCAATTTAGGAGAATGTAATTAACTGTAAAACCATTCCAGATATATTTTCATATTTAAATTTAGATATCAAATTAACTTCATTTATTATGGTGTGATTGAAACTCAACTAGTAATGAGAAAAATTCTGAAGATGTTATGAAGAAATTACAAGAGGGTGAAAATTTAGGTAAGAGGATGTAATTAATCTGTAAAATCATTCTAGATCTAATTTCATATTAAAATTTACATATAAAATTAACTAAGAAACATGGCATAAAAATTTTCATATTTAAATATGGATAAGAACTTAATTAAAATTAATTGTAAAACCATCCTAGAGATATTTTAGTTTTTAAATATAGCTATGAAATAAATTGAAATTCCTTTACTAAAGGTAGAATTATAGTAAAACATTTAAAAAATAATTTGAATTTATAATGTAACACTATTCCCGAAGATGGGATTCCAAATCAATAATACAAATCATAGTAAAGATCTAATAAAAAAATCTCCTTATAATTGTTTTTATGATATTTTATAATCCTCGAAAAATATTTGACGTCCTTCAATGGTGTAAAAAGGCCACAACACATCTAACAAGCATTTGTCTTCTGAATTAGAATCTATGTTAAATGTTTCAACAATTATGTATTTCGCAACATCATTGAACTTGTTTTTCTCTAAAGAGTCATCTACAAGCACAATACTTTTACAATTATACGATGCATTAAACCACCACCAAACAAAGTTAATATTCTTGAGATATAATTTTGAATTCCTAGAACCTTCATAATCAGATTGTTTGGTCATGAAGAAATCTTCCTATCTAAATATGAACTTGAATCTTACGCAACCTCCAAGCCAATGTTTTTAAGTCTTGAAGGCGTCATGTCATCAACATTTAACTTTCTCATCGATGTCCATAGTGCTATTTTGAAATGTTTTTTACATCATTACAATAAATATTTCACATTATGTTTGAGAAAATAATTTTTTTAGCTCAACACTTTGCCAAAAAATTTCAACTGTTTGAATTCGAATCAACCTAGTGGAGGGTGTGTGTGAAAACACCGTTTATATCAAATATAATCATTTTCATGTTGCATGTGTTTGTATCTACAAATGAAATATAAAAAAATCAAATGGTTGAGGGTGGTGAATGAATTAAAAATAAAAAACAAGTCCCTTTCAATATTTTTATATCAAAAATCAAAAGGTTGTAGGCGGTGAAGAAGGTAAAAAAAAAAGGGCATTCCTCATTTCTTATTGTTACACTAGGAATAGTTTTTGTGTAGAATTTATTTGAATAATGTAATGTTTCAACGTGATGATTGTTTACATACCATATTTTAGTTATTTCATTACATTTGAAAGTGGTATACGTTTTCTATTATTGAATCAAACTAGTATTTAAGCCTACTTAGAATTAATTTAGGAATGCAAATTTGATTAATAAGAACTGCTCAAAGATTTGTTACAATAAAGTTTCTTTGTTAATTCACATTCACAACTTATACACTCACACTCTAAACTTATAATTAGGGAAAATATAAATACTCCCAACTTATATTCATACAATCTCAACATACAAAATAGTTAAGCAGAACCATCATAAAAACATATGAATGTATTATATTTACAATGTTAAGTTGTATCATCATAATAACATTTTGAAATGCTAAATTTTTATTTAGCATTTACTCACTCCAAATATTTGATTCCCTCTACCATATTCAATCCCTTAGACACTATTAGTGATAAGTCTTTGTACAAATTAGTCATCAACCACATATCTTTTAAACAATTTTCTCAAGTGTTTGTCATTCAAACCATAAAAATTGTTGGAGGGTTTCACTTTACACCTAATGTAATACACATTGTGTCTTTAGAACTATAGGGAACATTATTTCTACTCTAAACCTTTTCTAGATATTTTATTACAATTCCATCGACTATATTGCAATGTTCTTTTCCCCAGGTGAGTATTGGATTCAATTCAGTTGATAATTTTTATTGAAGGCCTTTGTTAGCTTTTCAACATCAACAAAAGTGATTTTGTTTGACCAAAATCCCATTTAAAATTTTGTTGATAATGACTTTATAAACTCTTTCAAGCCACCTCATGGGTTGATGGTCTCCTTGCTAAACTTCAATGAAATTTTCCTAGAGGATGATTGATTTTTCTCATACAACAATCCCTCCAAATCTAAAATAAGCAAGTAATTCTTGTGGCTAACTACAGAAAGTAAATAATTTTTTTAATCGGTCTCATATCAATTTTAACAAAAGGAAATAATCAATATTTTATCTTGTGGCCACCACTTTCCGATGAATATTACGTGTGTGGGATTACATCTTCTTTACCCACAACTGGATCCTTTGATGAAAGATATATTTCAAACAAACAATAATGTATTCATAATATAGTGATTGTTATGGAAAATGAAAGCCTATTTGAAAAAATATAGTGATCTACATGGTAAAATGTTAAATTCAATATCAACACTTTAGGAAGTTACCACTTTTGAATGAGCTTACGGCTTGTCTTGCATCGACCTTACTCGATATTGGTTTTTTTGATGTAATATGTATTACAAATAACATTAATAAATTCATAATTGATTTCATGTTATGGCAAATGAAATCATAATTAAAAATCATACTACTCTCTATGGTAATATGGTAAATACAACATAAATTGTTTAATGTCTTCTCTAATGAATTTTAGTGGCCACTAGGGTTCGTTTATATTGATTGAACCAACCATTAGCGGCAGACAACAGCCTGAGATATTGATGTGGATTAGTGACCGCAAGGATATACCATCATTGGTTGGACTAAGCATCGATATTAATGCATGTATCATTATATCAATATTAATTGTTTATGCAGACATAACTAAGAACCTAGTAACTACAAACTTTGTAGCATTAAATGCCACCATGAACTTTTGAAATAGGTTATTTTGTAATTCCTTCTTTGAAAATGGTTCTTCTTCTAGAATTAGCTGATATCCTTTTCTATAATTTTTTCATCCTTATTAATGATTTTGTTATAAAATACGCAAGGCTAACATGCCTGGTTCATCCTACATATTTGTGTTGGTTACCACCATGTACTCCACTATTATTTTTTCCAGGTTGTTGGTTTCCAACATAAACCATTAATTGTCTTATAAATTTTTGGGGATTAGTAGCGGTTTTTATTTATAAATGCACATGACTAACATACTAAGATTTGATTGCATATTCATGCATGATGTGGCCAAGTTCCCTAACCTATCTTCAAAGTCAGTGAACATAGAGTATTTTCAAAAATATGAAAACAATGGCAATTGAAAAAGATCTCATTAAACATATTTATAAAATTATTGAAGGTCAATCATCATGTTGAGTTGGTTGTGTAGCGTCAAGTTGAGAGGTTTGTACATCAATTCCTATTGGTATTTGGTTGTCTGCATAAATAAGAAATTTGTAAGTATATTTTTTCAGTTGATATACATTTAACATAATCACATGTTTGAGTTGTATTCCGGTACGAACCTTTCTTCTTATGAGAAAATTAATGTTTTAAAAACATTTCCTAAGTATGTGTCTCATCAATAAAAACAACAGATGGATTAGATTCAACTAATGCATGAAATGTGACACCGCAACCGTAAAGCACTAATACTAAAGAATTATGGGAACATCGTCAAGTGAACATCTCAAATTTCGAGAACTCATTTGATCACTTGTAAGGAAAATGATGTTTGTATATGTTGGTTGCTAGAACGTGCATGCACATCTTAGATATCAAAAGGGCTGAGGTGTTTGAGACCACAATGGAACCATCCCCAAGTTGTGGGACCTTGTGCACTTGGGACAGATCTCCGGAGAAGGCCGATTCCTCTACCTACCTCTAACGCTACTACTACTCCTAATGCTAAAATAAAATCCTAGACTAAACATGCTAAAGAACCAGGGATAGAAGGATGTGTAGAAAGGGAAAATCCTTAGCTAAGCAAGGCAATAACACCAGAAGGAAAGGGTCAATCTCTCTCCACGAGTGGTGAAGGAGACAAAAAGAGTGCAGGGAGAAGAGGTCGACGAAGTGCACCACAAATCAACACACTAGCTCGCCTTCCAGCATGCACAACACATGAATGTGGGGAATGCCAGCATAGGAGTATGCACAACATGCCAAAAAATGTAAACAGAGAGGCAAGATGTAATGAAAATGAGAGAGGGAAGACAAGAGTTCCACAAAACATGATTTTATTGCTTAAGGGATGCATAATCATTTACATTCATGGCAGGAGGTGAGAAAACATTGTAAAGACCATGCCAAGGTCTGAGACCCATGGGAATTTAGCCACCATTTTGGCATGGTGCTGTTACAACAAGGAGAGATGATTTTACAAAGCAGAAATTTGCTATTTATATAAGGAGAGAAGAGAAGGAGAAAGGGAGGGAAAATTAGATTCAAATATTTAACCACCAACAACCAATGATAAATGCCTACAAATCCACCTATAAGGCTATTAGATGTACTTCCCCATGTCTTTTTGGCATGTGGAAGAAGGAAGAAGGAAAGATCTGATGAAATCTAGTAGTTGAGGTTGATTGGATGTGCATTGATGAGTTGAGAGACATTTCCCTATTTTTGCCTAAAAATCCCACCTAAATTTGAATTTGAATAGTCCAACATGTAGCTTGTGTCGGATCTCTCTGAAAAGTCTAGGCACATTCTGATATGAGCTCTGTAGTAAAAGATACAGCGCCGAGTCGCGACGCATGGAAAACACGTGGCACGTGTAGGTTGGCTGAAATGATGGCCAACTGTTCATTTGTTTTTTCTTTTCTACCACGTGTCATGCACTAGTTGGTTGTCTAAATTTGACACCCTATTGGTGTGCTTTGATTGGTCATGCATGGCACACTCAAGTCTGACAGAAGATGACTTGGCATAGAAGGGCACAAAGGAGAAGGTACAAGGGCATGCGTGAAAGAAAGAGGCGTGGGAGGAAAGAAGAAAGAGGTGAATGAAAGTGTGCATGACACATGAGAGAGAGAAGTAAGCACACAAAAGGAAATCAAAGGGGAGGTACAGAGGGGTGCACATGATGTGCATGGGGAGATGAGGCAAACTAGTGAGTAGAGAACGTATGGTTAAGGTGCAACTATTACAAAGTAATGGGCGCGGCATATGAAGGGCCAAGGAATTAGTTGATAGAAGTAAGTGTGAGGTGCGTGGGAAGGGAAAAATAGAGGAGAGAAGAATGCAAAGGGGATTAGGAAGGAATGCAAGGGAGCATAGAGGAACTGCAATCTGTCTAAGGTGTTAAAGAACAATCTTGAGTGTGTGTAACCTGAAATATGAAACACCAGAGTCATGATTAAAATATAAGTTATCTAGATAACTAGGAGAGTTATTTGGGTAACAGTTTTAGCAACTTTTAGGGTCCATATGCCTATTAGATAAAGAGACCAGTAGCCTTAGAAGTCCATTGGGCATGGAGTTAGACGTTAATATTCAAGATTTGATCTGCAACTTTGAAGAACATTCCTAAAGTCACTTGAAGATTTTTTTGAACTCTGAACTAAACTATTTCTCTCATATGAAGATATTATGAATTGGATTGTTGAGAATGAAAGCTATGTACCGAGCGTTATAAGTTCCTCTACCAAATTTGAACTATCATCCCAAAAAGTAACAAAAGGGGGGCACGGGCACAATAGGAAAGGAAAGGCGTTAGAGGGAGCATGCCAAAAGAGAATCACAACACTGTACAAAATTTAAAAATCATACATGTCCCAACTGGAACATACAGATTGTGTAAAAGTACTTGTGTTACTGCAAGAAAACCTAAATTAACCTAAACTAACCAGAGGTAAGGGCGCTTAAGTAAAAGCTACAACAGGCAGAGAGAAGTAGCTTCCCTTCCTCACAAATTGTGACTATGTAGTTGATTTGTCACTGAACATGGTTAGACATGAGAGTGAAAACCCACCTTGTAGATGGTGTTTCACCCTTCTCAAAGTATCAACAAACAAAATATACACCTCATGGAGTTATTATGCACTTGGATCTAGGAGGCACTATTGTTGACCTTTGGTGCGCTGAAGCTCTACCTCATGCTCTGAAATGAGA